>CM061176.1:22116727-23316727 GCA_030763345.1 Mythimna separata
CTTCACGAGCATTACTGCTTCGCAGAAGGAGGCGACCGCATGCCAACCCTCCTCGCTCCGGACCATGGCCTGAACCAGGGCCCGGCGCGAGAGGTCGCCGCTCCCGATAGCCTCCACAAACCACAGCGAAGGTGGTGTGACCTGATCATATTCGCAGGGCAAACTTGGCTATAAATCACTGTAGACAGACAGGTTTATAAGAAGAAAGTGGAGACCTTTGCCCAGCAGTGGAACAAAAATAGACTACAAAAATACTCATTGTTTTTTTAATGAACTAAAAAATCTTATTGGGTAAATTGTAGTAACTGCATCAATAACTCAATTTAACCATCTAATAAAACAAAATCTTTCTAAATAACCAAACATAGTTCAAATTCAACCGACAATCTGAAATTGGCTGCCAACTATAAACTATGAAGCGATGATACGATGCCATTGCCTGCATTTCCACCTGCTAATATCAAAAGCTCAATAAGGAAATGCAGATTCTCGCTCATTTACAGTTCCATTTGCCTCAAACCACTAAACTGCAATACTCCAGCTGAACTCGAATCTAAATTCACAAGAATGAAGCGAGAATCCAGTAATCAATAGCCAAAAATCCTTTACAACCAAACAAAACTCTGCCAATTCCCAAAACCGTATTCAATCTAAGCTGAAGTATAAACAGAAAGGTCTAAAATTCTAAAGGTAGGCCGTCAAGGGTCTAAAGCTGGCCGTCAAAGGTACGTCCAGTACGAATGGGCACTAAATCAGTGCTAATCCGAGCATGACATCCCCCGCCCCCTTGCGTCTTTATACCTGCACAAAGGGAGACGGGCGTTAAACAAAAATCCTGTAACGTAGGGTTACATCAAAGTTTTTGTATTAATCTAGCGTTTGTTTAAACTGTAGTTAAATAAAATGGGAGACCAGCGGGTCTAAAAAGGTCACATTGAGCAATTCATCTAAAAGTAAATCACATTCCGAATTCCTAGCAGATCGGCAGCAATTCTTCTAATATTTATAAAATATTTGCATAAATTAGCCAAATCATGCTCAATTCATTTCATATCAGAATCATATTCTGTGTAAATATTACCGAATGAAAAAGATATGATTCATATTATCATCCTACCTAATACGATTTTAGTAAAGTGGCCTTTATAGACCCACAGAGTTAAAGCAACAAACTCTTTGAAATATGGTTATTAGTCTTGCCGCAGAACGTGAGATATACAGAGAAAATCTGAACACCACTTGAACGTCGCTCAAATAAAGCTAAAGCCGACAAATTTAACAGCCTTTAAGAGCCAAATAAAAGCGTCTATGTACTGAAATACCCCAGCCAAATCCTCGTCACGTTGCGTGACAACGCCAACACTACCACCTGTACTATCAAAGACGTCCACCTAAACGATCAACACAAAAATTAACCGCTAACCATCGGTCAAATATTCAAACATCTATCACGGTGCAATCCACCAGACCGTACCAAGAAAAACACTCAATGCCGACATAAATCTATACGCGCATTGTAGCTTGTCCACTGACAACGGGCTTATAAACACGGCCAAAGTTGGCCGGCCACGTCAGGTGGCCGTAAATACCGATAAACGGCCGTAAATGGCTTTAAATAGCTTTAAACGGGGATAAGCTATTTATCCTCGGTTGCCGTTAATAGAACGAAGCTATCGGTGTCATTAATTTGTTCCGTAATGGCTTTTGATTCGCGAGAATGAAAAGCTGAAATTGTTGTGCATTTTAGGTGTACGGCTATGGTAGATTTTAAGTGTGTACCATTCGGAAGTGTGGAGGAATCAGACAAGGGTTTGATATACGGTTTTATTAAGTGGTTAAGGCACACGTCGAACATGTATAAGATTGCGGTTTCAAACTCAAAACTACACGTGAATTTTTCAATTCATAATGTGGTTTTGTAGGTTTATTTGGGATATTACTGACACCCCGTGACTCGGAAAATACGTAAAGCAAGTGACGGTCAAGCGTAGAGGTTTGTCAGTCGTTACAGGTAAGACGCCTGAAAGTTTGACCATCAGTATATCTAAGGAGTTTTGCCTAATAACACGGTTGTGGAGGCCTGAGAAACAGTCGCTCTATATAAAACACTCCCTTTAGGTCCATTACCTTATTTAGAAAGAAACTTTAAGTCGCGATGCTTTTCTTGTATTCAGAAAGTAAACCAATGAGCCAAGAAGTCCATAAACAAATCGATACCATACCTTTAAAGAGGAAGGATGAAACACATGTTACTAATAGAGTTATTAGTGTAGATGTTGAATAATGGAAAGGAAGAGGGAGGCCTATGAATGAAAAGGGAATTGGTGATAGTGCGACTGGTGATAGGATGGAAGAAAAAAACAAAGTATTGTGCCGACCGCAAATAATATGGGTAAAGGGGAGGAAAATAGTGATGCCCTTCTGATGAAATATCAACGAAATATTCCTTCGAATCTTCTTAATTCTTTATTGTACACAAAACATAATATACTCTGAATACAGTGATTTTGAAGGCGAGCTTAACTCAACAATGAGTTTTTTCCCAGCAAACCTTTGAGTGATAGAGAGAGATCACATTCGAGGGTAGGATCCAGTGTACAACATAAAAATACATAAATATTATTATAATATCTTAACATACTACTTATACATACTTACCATCTTTAATTTAAAACAAGATATTGACACTTACATCAGGACCATCAATTTCTTCATTCCACCGCCAACATTGGGCCAACGTTTAAACCGCAACAAACGTCCATGTTTGTTAACCAACGCCTTCGATAAGTTTCATTATTTATCTGCCATTGTTTGGGCCACATAAACACTGTGCTTTATGAGCACGGAGTCGGTTTCCTAACAACTCTTTAGAAGCTATAAACTCTTCAGGGTTTCGGAGAGAATTAAGTTTTTAGTGGTGAAACGATGTAGTCTGGGTTTAAGCGCTTTTTAGCTGTGAAGTGACTATGAACGCATAATACGTTTTGGGTACACATTCATTCTGTATACAGCAGTGGAATTCTGTGAAAAACAATTAACTACTAGCCTGTAAAAACCTAGGAAACTGTTATTGTTTCTTTTTATATTATTTTAGTTTATTTCTAATCATTATGTACAAGTTTAAATATCCAAGGTACTGACGAATATGGTCTGGTATTATTATTGCTAAATCTAATATGAAGTGCTGCGTATTTCTGAAATCCTGAAAAATCAATTTTAATTGAGGTAGAAAACCAGCAATTTTTTTTCCGTTGTAAATATGTTATTCAAAGTAAACCTACTTTCCAAAACTACTCAAACTCACCCTAAATATAATTTCTAAATTCCCAATAACTAAATAGGTGTAAGCAGTGACATGTTTAACAAACACCGCATTGACAGGACGCGAAGTGTCAAATGCACCGCGGCCATGTTTGAAAACGTCGTGATTTCCTTTTTCGGGACTACTTATTGTAGTGTACTCCTCGTACTTGTGTTGTGGTATTATAGAGCTCATTATGATTCCAACAATGACTGGGGTAAAGGTTGGGTGCAGTGAGAGCGATGTGGAAGATATGTGTAGGTAGTAGACTTAAGCTGAATTTTGTTTTTAACCATCTTTTTGTTTTGGCTAGAGTGAATAAGCTCTTGATATACTAGTGCGCCTCAACATCATAGATTGCATCACTGCTTACCATCAGGAGGGATCGCAGGCAAGTACTAGTTCTTATTCTAAAAAAATGCGATTACAATTAATTCCTGCTGTATAAAAGCTAAGTTTTTTTTTCTCAAATTTTGAAAAACATTGTCTAAAGTACGATTCATACCAGACCATTTTTCAGTGTACTGAATTTTACGAACAACCATGGTTTAGTCGCACTGTTACACTGTACATCGTGTGTCCATCGCTTCGCTACCACTATCCCACAGCCTCAAAATGCCAAAGAGCTAATGTCATAATATTTGAAGGAGACCTAAACGCCGCCACTGGGCGACGTCACAGCCTCCAGTCACAGCAGTCAAGTCAACAAAGCATTTCCTGTCAAAAAATACTGATTAAATAACCAGTAGATATGTATACAAGAAGCGCCGGTAAATATTGCTTACCTAAACGAGAATACATAATAGTTGTGCTCACATCGAATAATATAGTTTGTTGGAAATAGCTTTCTATGGACTACGATGTTTTGTGGTTTTGTGAAAGTTGTGATTTTATTTGTTGGTGTTGATCTGAGGTGGAAAGCTTGTCACGAGGTGTTATGTGCTAGTAAAATATATATGATACGGTAATGTTTGAAGAATGTTAACTTATTGGCCGTTTGCTCTACTGAGACTTAGTACTGAGTGTTTCTGAAATAACTCATTTTTGTAGATGCATACAAACTTTACAAATATTGAAATACTCGCGGGTCCCTCCAGAAGTGGTCCTGTCTGAAAGCTGGCATATCATATGGCGTAAAAAATTGAGAAATCCAATTGTATTTTCAAATTATCACTCAAATACACACACCATCCAAATCGCTTAATTCTCTTAGGGGGAGTTAGGTGACAAACACACATACAGAAGAATTAAAGATAATTTACAAAATTAGAAATCAAAGACATGGGAAATCATGAAAATATGTCTCAGAAGTTGAGAAGGATTTTTTTTATTTCTAGTCTAGTGTTTTTATTCAAAACCCCCATAGAGCCCATTCCTCACAACTCCGGATTTTTTCTCTAGAGTCATCTGAGAGTACGGTAAAATAAATTAATCCAACCATAATATTTGGATTCAACGAAATATGAAAAAAATACACTATTTTGCAAAACCAGCAATCGGCAAAACTAAAATCTTGCAATCATCTCAAAAGTTTAATGAAGATAATTGTGCAGTGATACTCATACCGTCTCGGTTTCTGACGTGAGGGCAGACAGACAGACAAACAGGACCACGTGGGTGTAAAGTGGCCACTACACACAATCCTTGGTTTGTTTAAGTAATGGACTATGCCAGGAGCATTGACGAGATATAAGCAGGAATGGAGAGGACTTTATCGTGTCAAGAATTTGGTGAAAGACAGGTTGACTAAAGATGATGTTACAAATCATTCAATTTCCCCGTTTTTCTCTACAATAATATACATCTAAAGCTTTCTGAATTTAGCGCGTCCATACAAATTTATATGGTGGGGATTTTCTTTGTAAAGATTATCCCTATTTTCCTTGGTCAATCCATAATTTCAGAATGACTTTATGGATTACATTCATCTTTTTATTATTTCTTTCACTTTGTAGAACGTTTTTGGAAACAAAAATTCTATCTATATCTTCTGTACGAGAATGCTTACACCTGATAGATAAACGATATTTTACAATACATGGTCTATGTTTCTTGATAGCTACAACTTAGGAGTCTTCAAGTCAAGAGTGAATAGGTTACTTCTAGGCAAGCGTGCTCCATCGTCGGCCACATCATCGCTTACCATCAGGTGAGAAAGTGGTCAAACGCGAGCCTATGTACAAAAAAATAAAAAAAAACGTAAATAAGATAACAAAATATTGTATTTATATATGCCTAAGTCTTCACGACATTGCATCCACCATTATCTCGAACAAACTTTCAAAATTATAAAGAGGTAATGACTCCTCTATCCCTCTGTTCCCCTTCGGTGGCGCGTACTACAGAAGTCATCGTCTATTTTGTAAACGTGTGTCCTTCTCAGAAGCGTCACACAGCCTCTAAGTAGGGTTATCATCATTATTTGACCGAATTAACACTTTTAACCAAAGCCCCGTCCACCCCAGTTTCCTGTATTTTAGGAGTTATTTGTTCTACTTCTGTGGTACTAATTTTCACGCTATTTTTGCCTTGTAGGGCGAATAGTTGCTTTGAGTTGTTTTCTCCTGGCTTTGGGTTGGTCCGCCTTACTCATGACACTATTCAAATAATAAAGACATTGAATAGACCTGCTAACCTGACCAAAGCTAATTAAAAAAAAAAAAGAAAAAATAACAGATCACGTTCGAGACACTACTTTTTCGAGGAGCTCGTGGCTAAATAATAACAGCCGCACAGGTCGATCTTCAAGGTTAAGCAACGCTTGCCTAGGTTGGTCTGTGGATGGGTGACCATCTTAACATAACGAGTTTCCTCCGTGCCTCGGAAAGCACGTTAAGCCGTTGGTCCCGGCTGTCATTTGGAGATCTTTGGCAGTCGTTACGGATAATCAGAAGCCAGTAAATCTGACTCCAGTCTTGCCATGAAGTACCGTGTTACCCCAGTTAATGGGTTGTGGAGGTCTGGTAGGCAGCTGCTCCTCGTAAAATACTGGTATTCAGCTAAATCCGGCTTGACTGGAAGCCGACCCCAATATAGTTGGGAAAAGGCTAGGCAGATGATGATGTTCGAGACACTACTTTGCGATCCAAAACTCAAATCTTTCATGTAGCTTTAAATGCTGCTTAACTTAGATTGAGCAGAATATGTCTACCATATGCTTGACGAGCTGTGGGACCAAATTCTACAGGATGGGGACTCAAATACAATTTCACGAGGCCGCTGGAGACTACAAAGTTAAAGCGGGGGTTGCTTCGATGTCTTCTTTAAGAATTAGTAAGGAGAAACGCAAAATCGAGATTTTTGTCTAGGATTAAGACTAGGTATAACTGCCAGAATAGATGGCCGTTGGGACGGAAAGCTTCCGGAGTGGTGACAGCGAAGTTGAATACGCAGTTGCCTTTTGCGCTTCAGAGTTATGGTAGATCTTCAACCATTCCCAAAGTCCTCATTACAACGTCTAACGACATTACTTCAAGACAGCTAGGTCGCTGCAAACACAATTTGGCCAGATGGGGTTTCAAAGACCCGTCGGATACCCAATGTGAGTGCGGTGCTTCTGTACAAAACATGAGCCACACGTTGGAGTGCCCCAAGTGCCCAAACACCTGCACTTTGGAGGATTTAATGAGTGCCACCGATACTGAAATTAACGTAGCTACCTACTGGGCCCAAACAATCGAGTTTACTTTCGATTCGAAAAGAAAAAGAAGAAGACTTCAAGACGATGACAACAACGCACAACGCAAACTCTACAAATATTCTCAAAAACCAACACCACGCAAAATAACACTCAAAGGAGAAGCGTTAACTCCACGAGATCTAATTCGTTTCTTTATCCGTCCAATTAACACCGTAAGAACAAGACTAGCGTGCCCCTCTGTTTGTCTTATAATACCTTAACAACCAGTGTTAATGTGACGGACAAACAGAGAATTGGATCGCTGGGTAATATTGGTAGCTGAGCTTTTGTGCTTTAGGAACTTTAAGGTCTGATTGAAAGAAAGCTCTACTCATAGAATTTGAATGAATAGACGAAATTGAAAGTGATTAGTTTATAAAAAGAGGTAAACCTGGATTGCTTGAAAGAGTTTCCGGGGCCAAGGAATGCAAATGTCGAGTAAAGGAACGAAAAAGGTTTCAGTCAGTAAAAGTCTGACAGTGTTGGCCTTCCTCCCCAACTAAAGTAGGAGAAGTGGTTTAATGATTTACCGCAAAAAAAATATAACGCTTGCCAATCACACTTTCAAGCATTTTAGTCAATCATTGTAGCTAAAAGAATATTCCAGAACCCTTGAAAATGATTTTGTGTCATGTACAAGACTAGCCTGTGCCCCTGTTTGTCTTATAATGGCTTAACAACCAGTGTTAATGTGACGGACAAACAGAGAATTGGATCGCTGGGTAATATTGGTAGCTCAGCGCTTGTGTTCTTGGAATACCTTGCTTGAAATGGAGAGTG
The DNA here is from genome assembly GCA_030763345.1 of Mythimna separata. Classification (NCBI taxonomy): domain Eukaryota; kingdom Metazoa; phylum Arthropoda; class Insecta; order Lepidoptera; family Noctuidae; genus Mythimna; species Mythimna separata. The sequence continues at coordinate 22,124,488 of CM061176.1, forward strand.
GAATTTAAGTTTGTGTTTGAAGAGTTATAGGACTGATGATGTTGATGTTAGTAATGTTTCTCTGTATTTGTAGAATGATGTTTGTGGTGAATTTTGAGTTTTGTGGCAAACTATTGAAGCAATAAGTTCGGCCGATCTACGTAGACGGTCGTTGAGTCTACGTACAAGTAAGATCGTCTTACCCTTAATACACTACGCGACGTAGACCGTTCGTAAAAATGAGTGGTGTAATAGGCCTTTTTTTCTTCTCGTCCAACCTACCGCAGTGTCTCAAGACAAAAGTCTATGACCAGTGTGTGTTGCCAGTGATGACATATGGCTCGGAAACGTGGTCGCTCACAATGGGCCTCATCAGAAGGCTTAAAGTCACCCAAAGAGCAATGGAAAGGGCTATGCTCGGAGTTTCCTTGCGCGATCACATCAGGAATGAAGAGATCCGCAAGAGAACTAAGGTTACCGACATAGCCCGAAGAATCGCCAAACTTAAGTGGCAGTGGGCAGGGCACATTGCTCGTAGAACAGATGGTCGATGGGGACGGAAGGTTCTAGAGTGGCGGCCACGTACCGGAAGAGGCAGCGTCGGAAGGCCTCCCACAAGGTGGACCGACGACCTGGCGAGGGTCGCGGGAATCCGATGGATGCGAGACGCGCAGGACCGGTCGCTGTGGCGACGCTTGGGGGAGGCCTATGTCCAGCAGTGGACGTCTTTCGGCTGAGATGATGATGATGATGATGATGAATAGGCCTTTTATTCTTAAGTAGCTTATACCAATGGCTACGCTATTACACTGCTACTTACTACCTACCTTACCTACCTTGTTGTTTAATAAAAAAATCATATCACTTTAACTTAAAATAACGGTACTCCTATTTTGACCATTATTTCATAAGGGCTAGTTTATTTCTGTTGAGTGCGCACTCATCTTAAAAATACATACATTTTCAATTTTCAATTGTACCTTTATACCCAATTACATTTTGTCCGACCCTGATATCGAACCCCAGAGTGGACGAAAGCTCAGCAAAACAGCTTGCGACCACTTGACTCGTTGGAGCATTCACCCGACATATACATGATGTGTGTTGGTTTTATTGTCATGTTCACTGACCGAGTTCGCCAAATCTGCACTTTTTGTGTCATCATAATAATTGAAATATTTTATTGTAAATATATGGACAAAATTAAATAATTGTATTATGTTGATTGCCTTATTGTAATATTGATTGTATTGTATTCATTAATGTATTGTTTTATGAAGGTTATGAATTGAATTGTATGAACTTGTTATCGTAATTTATATTTTTGTCTTCACTATCGCATTTGATTTCTGTAATGATAGCTGTATGTAACATCTATAAAAAATAAATAACAAAGAATATAATAGAACTCTACGTGGTATAGACAGTTAAGTTATCATACAAAATTTTGTCACAATCGAATAAACAACATGCTTAAAATTTTTGCCTTCCCATCTTTATCCATCAAAATAAATACAAATTAATCTTTCACCTTCACATCACAAAGCATTATCAATCGAGCGACACAAACAATCAAATTACATCTCAACAAAAGATTACAATATCGGATCACCCACACATTCCCTAGACTATTCTCCAAAATGGCCGACTGACAGATGTCATCGAAATGTCAATAGTGCTAAACAAACGTCGCTTAGTATGTAACGTGTTGAGAAATACTTTGTATTGTGACCGGATTGTATTTGATTGGTGGTAATACATTGCTTGCATCAACTGAGCTGGGTTTGGAATCTTGATACTTAGTAAGCAATGTATAGCATACATTTTCAAGAAATGTATCTACTTATCCTGTATTTGGATGCTTGGTTTGAAAGCATTGATTAGTTGTTTTTTTTTATTATTGATCTGGCTCACGTTTGACCTATATCTCATCTGATGGTAAGTGATAATGTGGTCGGCGATGGAGCACGCTAGCCTAGAATTATCGAACCAAGTAGTCTTGTCAAAGGGTATCGAATTACCCAATTACTGGGTAGCAGAGGTCAGAGTCACTACATTTAGATTATTAGTATTCAGCTGTAGCCACTTTATCTCCTTGTGCGTTTATGTACATCGTCGTGCATTTTCACTTACCTAAATCCTCCAAATGAAATGAAAAAAAAAATTATATTGGGTAGACCTTCAGAAAAAACGAAGACATTTTCTCAGTTTTAAGTGGACCTGACTAGTGCAAGCAGTGTCAGATGAAGCTCATCTCGGTACCTAATTTTTGTCTCAACGCCTTGACGAAGAATAGCAAATAAAGGGCATTTGGGTAGCCCGTAGAAAGTACTCAAACTGCAAGACATATGTATGTTAAAATAGAAAAAGAATATAGTTTTATAAAATAAAAACTGCGATGCAAAAATCCCTCTCTCTCTCTCTCTCTCTTTCTCTTCTCTACCAACATTTACTTTAACATAAACACTTCCGTTACTAAATAACCTAGATCTCTATCCCAACTCAATCAACATAAATAAATTACCGCCACGTTCCTCCGTGATAGATCGCCGCTAAATCGAATACCTCGTCTAACAACAGCAACAACGCAAGGTTTAACGCACAACGCACACAATGCGTTTATTGAAACGCAACAAATGACGCACGTTAACGAAACGTGACGCATTGACTGACGTTAAATAATGCGATTAATTAAATGTAATGACTGTTACGTAAAGTTTTAGAGAAGTATCGACACTTGTTGGGTAGAATTGAGAAGCTGAATTTGATTTCATTGATCTTATAAGAGTACTTTTACTTGGAAAACACCTGAATAATGTTACCAGCTTGATCTCGCATGTTAGACCGCGTGTATGTCGTAATTTGTACCACAGGGATTGTCTATATTACTGGTACGATATATTTCGAAAAAATCATGGAGAGAGGGAGGCCAAAGAAAAGATGGATAGGTAGATAGTGAGAGGAGTCATACGAAAGAAAAGAGAGAATATCGACAAAGAATAATAATAATTTTTCCACCACAAAGTACGAGTATTATTACAGTTTTATGTATTTAATAAATTTTAGTTCATTATAGGAGTGGATGTGAGCCTAAACTAGGAAAACCCTGTACTTCATGTCTACAAAATTGCAAAAGTTTGGTGATGCAATTCTGATGCACACTCCCCGAAATGCAACTGGTAGAAAACTTACAGGTTAGCAATTCGGTGTCGGTTAACTTTGAAGCTTTATCTCGACGAGTGCATTATTACGTACTAATGTTCCTCTTGGCACGTTTCTGAACTCATTCAACCGCATCAATGGTACCTTGAGAAAGCAGATTTTCACTCAAATTTTGAGGATGCCCCGGTGTTTCTCAGTCCTTAGGAGCCACTGTCAGAGGCTTCTAGTTAATAAACAGCAATCATCACAAAGATTCCTAGAGCGTCGGTTTTTTTTTTTTTTTTTTTTCCGGTAGGGGAATCATCAGAATGACTTCTCCCACTCTTGGGCGGAGCGGGAGGGTGTGTCAGACTCTTACTGACTAAACCCCTACCCCGTTCCTTCGTTGCCATCGATCTGGGGGACACGGTGACAACCTTTCGGATACCGTGGTCCCCAGAGGCTTCGGCCCTACCGGGCCCCTACAGTTTGCTGACATCTCCTTGAGGCGCGCGTGGAACAGAACGCGCCGTCGACGACTAGGCTCGGTCCAGATTATTACTAGACTGCCGGACGGCGAGCTACCCAGTGCTCGCTATCCGCGAGCCCGCGCCTACGGTGGTCGGTAATCGGGATCGGGATCTCGGCGGCGGCGGTGTGAGTTCCGTTGCCTCACGCGGTCGGCAGCCTCCTTCGCTAACATTACTGCTTCGCAGAAGGAGGCGACTGCCTGCCACCCCTCCTCGCTCCGGACCATGGCCTGTACCAGGGCCCGGCGCGAGAGGTCACCGCCGCCGTCCTAGAGCGTCGGTGCTAATTGATTCTCCATACACACCGTGACATCATAGCGTTAGGATGTTTGAGTAATTTGTTAACAAATAAATGTCCGAGCGGGCTTTGTACGTGAAAATCAGAGCTTAAAGCCAAGGATACACTAGGGGACAAATGGAGCAACATGTTGCGGAACATGTTGCTCAACAACTACGTGGAACATGCATACTGACGCGGGACTCGTGCGCTCGCTCTCGAGGCGGGAGCAAGCAACATGCCCCGCGTCACGTACTATGTTGCGGGGCATGTTGCAGGACAATATGCAACGTTGCAGCGTCACGTAAATTTAGTGTTGCGCGTCGTGTTTCGGGACAAAATGTCCCCTAGTGTATCCTTGGCTTAACACTAAATATGTCTTTTTGTGTCATTACGTACTATATTACAAGAAACGGTTTTGAAACAAGCTTGTTCTGCGGTTTTGCTGTCGTGGGAATCGAGTATTGTTCAGAGAAAAATATGCCATTAGCCGATATTGCAGGAGCTCTGTAGCCACACAGTTTGCTTGCCGAGGTCCATCATCTATTACTAGTCAAAATTCCTTTGACATTTAGAAAGCACGTTAAGTCGTTGGATTTTCCCAATTATACTGTGGTAGATTGTACCCAAAATAGTTGAAAAAAGGCTAGGGAAGTTAACTCGGAGATACTGTAGCGTAGTATACGATAGGATACTTGAATCATCTTTATCATTTCAGCTAAAATATGTCAATTAGCGAACATTTGCCCCCCTAAAGCGTCGCCACAAGGAATGGTAGTGTGCGTCTCGCATCCATTCTCGCGACCACCTTGTGTCTTCTAATGCGCGGTCGCCACTAGCAATAGTTACTAACTAGTATCCCTTGTGATTAGCTACACTAACCGAAATCGGTAGGAATTAAAAAATACAAAGCCCTGCTTTCTTGTTATCCTTACCAGCACATTCACTAGGGTTGTCAATCAACTTTAAATAATAATAAGTGACGTGTACCCGTCAGAAGTTGTCCAAAATCGCATCGGGGCGCGATGACCCAAACTAACTATGTAGACCAAAATCCCTTACCTTGTTTTGTCGTTGTGACGTCCGTCACAATGCATTAGATCGTGAAAGAAGCAACCCTAAGATGTAGGGTGGCAATGTCTTTGCTTCACGGTGAGTGGTCACTGGTCAGTTTGAGAAAAACGTGTGAAAATGGACATGTAACACACGTTCGAATGGGTTTATCGGAAATAAATGAGTAATTTTATCTTTCAATTTTCAGATCTAAACTTACATGATTCTTAAAAATATAAAACAAAGTAGACCACCCAGAATTTCAAAGACTTACGAAACATACGGTGGAACGATAGTGATTTACAAATTACTGTTTCAGTATTTATTACTCGTTAATGGCATATTTTCATTAAATTGTATAAAGAAGTCTTTTCCAAAATCTAAAAGAAAGTTTCGTATTTCTGTGAGTAAACAGTGCTTTAAATGACTAATAACAAAATAAAAATCAAACTAACATATCCCAAGAAACCCGAATCACATATCCACCCTATCAACCCTCAAACGCTGTCCAGTCCAACTTCTGTTTTCGACAAACAAAGCGTCTAAAATAAACTATCATACAATATCAATAATGCGAACACTGACGTACGGACACATGTATTTTAAATACATATTATTCAAAACCAGTTGAAGGGGCAGTGTGCATTGTTACAACTGTTCTGTTTCAGGGACGTCCGATTGAAATTCCCATGCATTATGTGAACAACAAAAGTATCGATTTGTTGGGGTAAAGTAAATCATGGCGTTCTAAATATACGTGACGTGTTTTCTTAAGTTATGACACGACTGACGTTTATGTGAATTTGATTTTAAATAGATTCGAATTGACAGCTCGTTTCGTAAGGAGGTTCTGAAATGTGTAGGTTTTGAGTGTTAAAATGTCGGTCAAGTGAGCGAGTAAGAGGGATGAAGCTATACCTACACTATATATAGCTCTATCACTTTTAATAGTTTAGTTTAGGTCTTAAAATGGATCACGTTGAGAGCTCGAGGTAGAGCCTCAGGGGCCTAACTATGCCAATACTTTAGTTATGGCAAAATATGCCATGTTTAATTTTTTGACGGCATGGTTGGTACATTGGTTGATCAATTAGCAGCCGCATTGCATGTCGCAGGTTCTTTTCTTGCAAGCAATACAAAATTATATGGGCTAAAGATAGTTATTCCGGGTCTGGGTGTCTTGGGTATGTGAGTTTATTTGTTTCTGATCGCACCTAAGATACAAGATATCTTAGCGTGGACAACGTTATTTAAAAAAAAATTAAAAGGCTATAAAACAGCAGTCTATTACGATACCTTTAAGGTGCAAGTCTACAACCCATCTATCCACTGTAATGTCTTTAAATGTCCATTTAATGGAGGATTACCTAAAAAGCAATTAAGCATTGCAGAAATCCTTTACAGTCTATAACTATATCGAATGGCATTCACGACCATTCTAAGAAAATTAATCTTTATCAAATTACATAAAGTTATATTATTTCACGGTGTATTATTTTTTTGTCCTTATTTTTCCTACTAGGTAATCTTACTCGTAGAAACGGTGCCTACATTTATTTTTTTCCCGACTGCGCCAGAAGGATGTATGTAACTATTTTAAATTATTTTATTAAAAAAATAAAATGCATTTTAGGTTTAGATAGGTCATCAGATTCGTTCGACTTGAGGAAACCGACACTAAAATGTAGGAAATAAAAAAGTGATGTCAGCAATAGTATAGGAACTTAGCAGGGCCGAAGCCAACGGGGGCCATAAGTTCGCTTCCGAGAGAAAAACCTCAAGCCCTGGAACGCAAAGCAAAGAAGGAACATAGGAGACAGACATTTTAGTCATTAAAAGCCCAACATGTCCTCAATTCCACCCTAGAGGGAGAGAAGTCATTGGATGATTTCTCACCTAACAAAAGGCTGGTTGAAAGTGGCAATGTGGTGACAGAACGCTTGTCTAGAAGTATCCGATTTACTCTTGGCTTAAAGACTCCAGGTTGTATCTATCAGGAAATACAGAATTCCATTCCTTAGCTGTACGCACAATGAATGATTTTAATTACTGATTGACGACTACCAAGTAATCATGATTACCAGAACCAAAAAACCACCTTTACAGCTGTCTCATCATAACGGACACATATTTAGGTCCCCATAAGACCTATCAATGTGGAAACGCCATTAAATATCCCTTCAATCAAGTTTTACGAGCGTAATCACATAAAAATATTTAACTGTCTGTTTGAACTTCATATTAAGTGTATGGTCCATTATGCCCAACACTGGGATACATGCGAACTAATGTCGCCTCTATTGCGATAGTGTTAAGAACTATGCGAAGTATATTTTTTATTGAGTGATGGTCTCCGAGACCCTTGTGGCGAAACGAGGGTTACATTAATTAGTGCCAATATTAGTTTTGTGTGGATTGCAAAGTCGTAAATATGTTGTTGAGGTGTTTTATTAGATTAAAGTTTGGGTTACAGTCTTCTCTCATGTATTAGGAACTGTTTTATTTCATGTGTGGTAAGAACAAATTGCTTCTTGGCACATGGCTCGCAGAACAGATGGTCGATGGGAACAAAAAATTCTGGAGTGCCGATCACGTACTGCAAGACAAAGCGTTGGAAAGCATCCGACAAGATGGACCCATAACTTGGTGTGTATTTCTGGAATCAGACGGATACAAGACGTACAGAACCGGATGTTATGGCGACACTAAGGGGAGGCTTATATCCAAAAGTGGACCTCTTTCTGCTGAAATGATAATGATGTTTACAAAGTACGTTTAGTTATTACATAAGTACTATGTATTAACTTATATATTCCAAAAGTCTTAGATTTTTGAAAATGTTTAAATAAGAATTGAAAGTTTCAACTCACTAATTACGGTGTTACAGTAAAGGAAGGACATACTTGTATCTCAACATACCCCATGGAATAACCCAAAAAAGATACTAGGTATCTACCTGTGGTATCTACAGATTCATTAAACATCACGTGGTACGCAGAAAACTCCACAAGCCTATCGGTAGCAGTTACGCATTCATATAAATTACTCAACAATCCCCGTAGCCGATATATCGAACACTTACATAAATGGCGACCAAGCCGTCACTCTCATTTGTCTCACAGTACTCGTAATAACAGAATTATCGGCCGACATTGTTTTGTAAAGGGCAGGAAACAAAAAACGGCTGCTTATCTGATGGAATACGCCATTAAAGCGATACCCGTCTTACGATGATGACCATCACTTGTCATATCCACAGGGATGGATTTGGAGAGAGTGAATGAATAGAGATAATATGTACCGTGGTTGGAGAAATGCTACTAGACCCCGATCGATTGCTGGACTAATTGGACACACACTTAGTTCGGATTCTAGTCACATACCCAAGTAAGCGTTGGACGTGAATCCTCAAGAGAAAAGAGAGCATGGCCGTCCCCATCAAACCTGGCGTCTCATCATGAAGAAGAGTGAAGTGGAGCGAGGTAAAGCTCAAGTTCGTCAGCGATGGCGGACTACTAGAGACGCCCTTTGGCCTCGATATAATGTTTTATACGCCCTAGAGCCATGTACCTTCAATTTGGCCAAATTACCGGTAAATGGTCACTGGGCAGCATTGCTGGCACTCACTAAGTCCTCTTAATGTGTACTACCAATGCTTCAATTAACATAGTCATCTACAGGGTTAAAATATTAAGAAGTTTACAATTGCATCGAAAATATTTGAAAACAGATCGAGAAACAATTTAATTCCAAAGGAAATTTTGAATCAGATTATCCCACTGTACGTACATAATGGCTAGATTGTTGCTAACTAATATTGTGATTGTGGTCAACTGGTTATGAGTCAATAATCGCTATCCTCAATACAACCCTGCCTACACCTACATAAACGCTCACACCTAAAAACCAACATAACTACAACGGGAAAGCTCCAACTCTCTCCCGACCGCTCCACTTCTTAGACCTCTATCGAACAATATATATGGTCGTTAAAGCATTCGTTGCAGCCAGTAATCTTGATGCTGATAAGAATGCTGGAGCAAGGAGTGTCCCTTTGTGTGCACGTCAATCACTGATCGATTGAAATGGATCCGAATACTTATTAAGATAGTAGCTTTGTAGTGATGTATTTAAGAGTAAGGTAGAATGGATAGCCTGGGCTGTATTATGATTGTAAGATACTTAGGTCTACTCTCTAGGCGTAGTAATTGGTATTGCCTGGATAATATTTTCTCTTGCTCTCTATTCGTGACCGTTATTATTTATTTTCATGTCTTTTTTCGGATCTCCGTCATCATTATCATCAGCTTAACGCCAGTTATACACAACATCAGTTGAACTTTTTATTCCTTGATGAATAACACTTTCATCAACAAAAACATATCTGCATAAACAAACGCATACATTTTATTAAATAAAAACGCAATCTAATTTACAAATTAGCACTTCGCTTCATTTGATTCACGACAATTGTATCCTTTACAAGTTGACAATCTTGATGTTGCATAACTTTGACAGAATGACAGTCGCGTTAGTGGTGTGTCGCTAAATGACATTGTCGCTTGTATGCTTTTGTGGTGAACAGCCCCATTGTAAGGCGGCCAATGCAAATCGACGGATAAAAGCAAAGGCTTCGGTGGACACGACTGAGTTGGTGGTGCAATCACAGAAGATGAAGCGGTTGAGTCAGTTTTGAAAGCGAAATTTGTTAAAATTGTTGTCTGTAGATTTTAGACTACTGTTTTGGATAAAACAGAAGAAATTATTCGATTTATGGCTTTAGGTAATCAATAGCGTGAAATTTAAGCTAGAATCGTCAAAAAGATCAAGATCAAGATCATCAGTTTCTATATAAAATTACCATAGAACTACATCCAAAAACTATGGAATAATTCCATACTTTTAAACCAGATAATCCGTCCAAAGTTTATTTTTTGCTTAGTGATTACACCAAAGACAGATACAAATATATATTAAAATATACTTATAGTATGTATAGTTGTATGCTTTTAACTTTCAGAAGTTTCGCTACCACTCAAAACTCAATCCGTGACCTCTAAAAGCAAAATAAAAATTATCATATTGACTTTTCGTGGTGATTAACAATGATCGCTAAAAAATATATCATATTAGTACTTGTCGAAGTATTTAACATCAGCATGGCACTATATAGCATAGACGACAATACATAATTGTTGGCTAATAATAGGTGCTATTGCGTATCGTGTGGACATTGAACAATGACCATACAAACTTGGAGGATGTTGGCGGTTTCAATTATCCTTTTCAAGAGCGAGATGAGCCTTTGAAACTTTGTTGTTGAGGTATTTGTGATACTTTGTAAGTGTTCGTTTCAAGAGGAGATTGCTTACACGTGAACTGTTAATGTGAAATAGAGGAATTCTATGTTTGTCCTCTATTTATCTTTTCATAAAATAAAGCATATTAGATATGTTCTACAGCAGTACTCGTATAATTTAATCTCAATGCTTGATTTATTAGATTTATCCTCTCATTCAATTTATCAAACAGATCTCAGAACGATTTAACTCATAATAAGCTGTCTGATGAATATTCAAGCCGAACAATAACAAAGTTGTCAAAGTATTCGAAGCGAATTATGTGCCAAAAATATTTAGAAATTATCTCCACTTACGAATCTTCTGAATAATCGAGTTTTCTCACAATGGACGTCAGACTCATTTGCTTAATTGCTTCAAAATCGTAACAACAATATAGATATCAGTTGCCAACGCTAATATTTTCCAATAGCCGATTATCTACACTTACGGGTCGCGACAATGGCGGGCGATTCGTCAGGCCCAAGTTTACGTAACTTTACTAATAACGACATTAATAACAAGCGTATTTTTTGACACAAATTGTCGAACACGCTCGTCAAATATTGTCCGAATTACAAGTTTTTAAGTACCTCGGTATTAGAATCTAGACCTTATGCGATTGTAATAATGACTTTTTGTAAACTATCATCGGTAATATTAAGGTTGTCAAGGCGTACTTCGTTAGTAATTAGTGCGCTAACTCGGCTGACACGAGCGACATTGTCAAGTGCTTTATGACATCCGCGTTTAGCTTTTCTGAATAATATTTGTGAATTTTTCAGTTCGTGTATACCTCATTTGTAGTTGGTACAAAGGACACAATATTTTTGACGACAATAGTACCTTTGAGTAGAGTTTTGTAATCTTTAACAAATTTCCACTTTGTTAGAGGCCAAGCTGCATAGTGACTTCTTTCAGTTGACATTTCAATTTTTCAAACAGACTTTGTTCTGCAAAATACCATTCATTTTCGTGTAGAAAACAAAAGTGTGTAACACTTTGAAGGAAGACTAACATTTTGCGAATATTTTAAGGCTTGTTACATTTGTAGTCAGGTGTTCTTTGGTTTGATATTTCAGACCTCTATAACAAAAAAAATCAGATATTCATCCACACTTTTCAACACACGCAAAACAACAATGACTGTACAAACTCCAAACCTACCCACTTAAAATGTAAATCGAACTCGCTGACCAGGCTTTTAAGAAACCCAACTATAGCTCTTGATATAACTGTTAAACAATCAATCTTGAGAGAGACCCTTTTTGCATAGCGTTCGGATTTAGGGATAAACGGTCCAGTCACGCCGGCCCAGTCTCCAGGGTACTGAACCGTTTAATGCATAGTTGCAGATTGTTAGGGTGTGAAGCCCGATTAGGATCAGTATTGTGATGTCCCAGAATTGTTTGGATGAGCCAAGTTTCAAACTGATTGACGATGAGTGTGTGTTTTGGTTGTAGACAAGTGAGAAACTGTTTGAAGTAGTAACAGCTGTTTCATGCTACCTAAACGTTAGTCACTATTATCTCTACATAGTATACTAGTCTTTACAAGTAGTAGTGGCTTTGTCCGCAAAAAAAGTCACTCTTATTGATAAACCACCGATACGCAATTATTCCAAAATCTGTTATTCTGTGTGCATGTTAGTCAGTTTTGTGAAATATTCGAATGCATGACCTTCCTTCCTTAATTTTTCACACTGTCTCAAGTATTGCGTTAGATTGCAACAAGCTTTTAAACCATATCCAGGTTGACGATAGATACCTCGGCAAATATAAGTCTCAACTTATAATACTTTATTTTGTCTATGTAGTGTTCTGGATTTAGGTTTACTAGACACACTTTCAATTTTTTATACTTGTCTCTAAAAATGACAATGCAATGCATACCTGCTATTTGTGTTAGTTACTAAAATACCAATTTTAGATGTAAGTTCAATAAAAATCGCAGGTTTGCTTCAAACCGCGCCAACCAACCTGCCTACAGAATCAACCTACCTTAGTTCAAAGTCTAAGCATTCAGTTACACATTTCCCATTAATTCTCTATTAGGAAACCTAATCAACATTACACACATGCATTTCCATAATATAAACGTGGTCATGAATTTATGCAGTTCGCAGACGTCAAGTGTGAAGTGTCGAAGAAACCTTATAATGAACTGCACGCTTTGATTTGGTATATTATTAGCCGGTGTTGTTATATTTCTAGGAAGTATGTGAGAAGAGAATTATATAATTATATTAGCACTTTTCCAGCGACTGCGTTCGTGAGAATGTTTTTATCAAAAGTTTAATGTGCTGTAAGCGGTATTTTGAGGGTAGTTTTGAGAGACTTCGTAATGAAAATGTTTGTTATTCGGTTTCATTTATTTATTTATTTAAGCTTCATGTACAGTGGTGGTACATAGGCGGACTTAATGCGTCAGGGCATTCTCTACCAGATTCATTCTTTGTGGTAAGTTTCAAGTTGGTCTAAATGACTCAAGGAATAAGATATGGCATAGAAACGAATTTCCCCGTCATTTGGAGGTATGAACAGTGTAAAGTCCCACATACTCCCGTTGAAAAAGGAGGATCCTCTGACCAGACCGGACTGATGTTATTTTTGATTTAGGCAACTTCGGGCTGCTCTATGTGTTCAAATCGCGTGGAGAACTCTAATTACGTTCCTATGTTACGTTATGCATTTTCAAAAACTCTTATTTAGTGTTGGCTCACGTAATAAAAGGAAGGCATGTGCAAAATTACACAAAACCCCGTAGTTTCGGCGGTGCGTTGACATGAGTATCAACACTGCCATCTGCAGTTATCAGAAATCACTTCCTTTAGCTTCAGCTGCTTTATATTATATAGAATAACTTGAACCAAAACATTAATATCAATTGCATCAACACCTCCCAATAAAACAACATACAAATAACCATAAAATAGATCATAAACAGACGTAATAACTTGAAAACAACGCGTCGAGATTAATACGGCGTGCCATAATTTTTATTGCTATTCTCACAGGGCCCCCTCGTTGGGGCCCATTTGCATAAGAATCGTGGGCCCCTCGGATGTCTGCGTCAATATGCGAATGTCTGTTTATTTGCTTAATTGTATTTGCCACCATATAATTGATGCTGGTCGATAGCTCGTGATTAAATGCCGTGGCTTATCTCCTTTATAAGGGTTACTGTTTAACCGACTTTCGTAAAAAGAGGGTTTCTCAATTCAGTTGATTTTTATAGTTATAACTCGTGCTTTAAATACTGATTTAAAATGTCGCGTGGTTTTAATTTTATTGATAAATAGGTTGGTTTTATATGTTTTTATGGAAGTCTGATGTTCGTGTCAATATTTTTGGCTACGAGCCGCTTTTTCTGGATTATTTTTCGTCGCCGTAAGAATAGAAATATGCGCCGTATAGGAATGTCCTTTTAATGTCTAAAATCGATAAACGTTTAGCAAAATGCCTATCAACGTAATGCAGCGTACTACGTACTTTATTTCAGACTGCCATAAGCTAATGGAACTTACAATCAATTTGATTCTTCTATATATTTATCTTTTCAACACTAATCTAACCGCCATTATACGCATAGATTTAAGTTTTTGAATAAACTGTACTGTTACTTTTTGGTGTGCAATAAAGTTCTTTCTATTCTATCCTACTCTAACCTTCTGGTAGTAGAATAATATCTATCCACATCAAACCAAGTCAACTTCAAGTCCAACGATGTTCTAGACCATTTCATGCCTAACCGAAGTGGCTTCATTACCTCGTACCATCACGCTAACGAAGCATGGAGGGGGGCACACCACAAATTGTTCACGATCGACTTGTCACCAAGTGTCCCGCTCGAGTACCACTGAATAACGAGCCTATGTGATCGTGTATATATGCCTTTATGTAGAGGGTTTGTAAAGGAGAACCAGTATAAAGGCTGAATTAAGAGAATGGTTTTAGTTAGTAAAAGTCTGGCATCCCTCTCGCTTCACCCTAGACCGGGCGAAGATATTAGAAGATTTTCCACCTTGAAACCCGTGTTTATTTTTTAGGGTACCGTACCTCAAAAGGAAGAAACGGAACCCTTATAGGATCACTTTGCTGTCCATCTGTCTGTCAAGACCTTTTATTTAGGGAGCAAGCAGAGGTATCAAGTTGAAATTAAAACCATACACACCAGTCTGCAGTCCCATTAAGCTGTGCAAAAATCAAACTTGTAAGTTCACGATAATAAAAGATATGGCCGTTTTTGTCGCAAAAAAACGTACATTTCGACACTTTCAAAGGAATCAAAATTCATAGGATACTTCCCGTTGACCTAAAATCCTGTGATTTGGCATAAAGCAAGGTCTCGTGGAACAAATATAGGAAAAAGTTCGTCAAAAGTCTCAAAAAAAAATTACGCGATTCGGAAAAGTCTTGAAGACTCGTTTCTAAAATTGAACTTGTTTTCATATTAAGTTTGTAGGTACGAAACCCTACGAGTCCGACTCGTAGTTGCCCGGTTTTTTACTATGCCTACACTTTCTTTTGAACACTATCTCAGCTAATGGTAAGCGATGATGTGGCCAACGATGGAATATAAATGCCTAGAAATAACTTATGTACTCTTGATTATTCGTTTCCAACTGGACACGAATCTCATTAATTTATACTACTACTTATACTATTAATAGCTAGTCAATATACTACCAGCACCTCAACCCATAACTTCAACACACAAATACACTTTAAAAAAATCATAATTTACAATATCACTTACAAAACACAAAGCGGCGAACCAAACGAGACCACTCAAAAATCCATTGAATTTTCAAACGGACACACAGCACACACATAGCTAGCTATCGTCATTGTCCTCTTTGTTCTCACTGGGTATCACTCATGTATTTATTATTATATTATTAAAAAGATATACAACGTATATTAGAGGCCTGTAGAGGTCCAACCGCGCGTAAAGAAGCGGTGGTATCCGGTTCTCAAGTGGATAGGGATGTTCGCAATTAGATAAAAGAACTGGATATTATTTATCATGGGTTTTGGCAGAGAACCACGTGGAATAATAACTTACTGAAATAATGGATTTAAATATTTTGACGTTTATTTTGTACTTAATAAAATAATGCAACAATTTGCCTGCTGCGGTCTTCTCGTCTGATTACAATTTAGGTGTTTTTCAAAGCTCGACTGGAAGTCTGAAAGTTTGCCCAAAAGATTGGCGGTATTGCCACGTTATGTGGTGAAAAAAGAGCCCTTACGTAAAATAATACTTACTTATGTATTGATAAAAATAAACAATATGTAAAACCTACGCAATTTAAAATCATAGATCGATTAAAGCCACCCTTTTTACGCTAACAAATATTCATTCAATTAACATAAAGAAAACCATGTTGGAACAAAAGGAAAAGAAATACAAAAGTTAAAAGCTTGAAATCAACACTGAAGAAAACAACAATTCAACTTCCTCAAGAAAATATTACTCATAACCATTGAAAAGAATTTAATCATTATATGAGTCACAATCAAATACTCCAGTACTCACAACGGCTACAATACACACTAGAGTAAAATACCTCATATTTCATACAAAAATCAACTAAACAATTAACAATAAAAATCATTGTAAACGATAGCTCGCATTCAAGAACCGCACAAAGAACGATCATAAAAATCATTCTAATTATATTTACCACAATAAGAGCACTCGATATATTAACTTTTGTAAAAAGAAAAACAAAATTAATGATTGCGACTAATTCGCAATAAAAATGCCACATGCGAACAAACATGAGTATGGGGGGACAATTATAACAAATTACGCACACTACCCTTAAAACTCGAGTGAGATTTGCATTGAATAGTATTCACGTTTTTTGTTGGTTACTCCCTACTTTGCCAACCAATAAGCTACTTTATCACCATCACTTTAAACACAAAATCATTTAAAAAAACAGCAGTCACAAATATCCTTTCAACACCAAACACCTTCTGAAGGGTCATCTAAAAATCTCAATCCAAAATCAAACTTAACCCAACAACACAGAGTAGAAAATTCTTTACAGCAGTCTTTACGAAATCACTTGAATATTAAAAGTCTTGGTAATTATTCAGGAATTCATCCATCATTAATCACAGTGAAGGGGGGAAGGAGGGAAAACGTTGTAAAAATGATTGTTGAAAAGATAAATCATACAAGACACGGTGGTGACGTTTATGGCAATGTGGACACGTGTGACGTCACACATCCTGGTCCTGATGTGTGAATGGGACGCATTGTTGGTGCTATCATTAGGCATAATTATGAATATTTATTTGAACCAACAATAGTACATTTTGTAGCAACTATTGGCCATTGTTGATGTAAATTTTCAATTCTTCTGTATAGAAGAATATGTGTTATGTGACAAGCTAAAAGAATTATAAACGATATTTTATTATTGCTACTTGATAACAAAATGTGGCCCAAATTAGTAACAATATATTTGCGAATCGATTTTTTATTCTTGTATCATGCTCATAATACAAATAATAATGAATTGGCAAGCAAATAGTATCAGTTCAAAGCACTCAATGAAGGAATACTAAGAACGACGAGAATAACAACAAGATTTCAAGAAATCTAACAACAAAACCATTGGCCTACATATACCAAAATTACCTACATATAACAATGATAGAGGATGAAAATAATTTGAAACCTATATAAAGCTCATATTTAATCATGACTCAGCTAAAAGCCAAACGCCGTTATGCAAATCCCAATGAAAACAATTAAAACCTCAAATCAAATACATTTACAAATCTAATTGTAGATCTACACAATATAGATTACAACACGGTCATTATAGCGAGCGTTATAATAACTACTGTTAAAATGCACGTAAGAACCTTTTAAGAGCAAAATGAGTCCGGGTCAATCACTCACTCACTGCTGAATGAACTCCGAAACATTCTAGACCCAAATTCAGTGAATACTATTCATCCTAAAACATTGTAACAATAGGATAAATAACTATTGAAACACCGTATACCCATTAACCCAACGCGTAACTGTCAGCCGAGAACTTTAACAATTAACATCGTCCGATAATAGAAACTATGGCACAATAGTCCTCACTACAAATTAATTTATTCACATACAAAGGTCAGCTGTAGAAAAAAGGAAACGTACTCGAATTTGAACCCAACATAACTATAGTCAAAGTACAAATTTATCTGGATGATATATTCATTATTGGTGATATGTAAAAGGTTAGTGAATTTAACATCAATGCTTTTAAGGCTATTTTTGTTTGTCAAAAGTTAGTAAGGGAAGCGTTTGGTACAATTTTTATTATTATAATTGTTGAGTACAATGATACGACTGCGATTTTTCATTACGACACATTTGCGGTGCTAATGCGATTCGCGTCAGTATAATCGTTGGTGGACAAAAGCTTTTTGTTGTTCACAATGCATTTGTTATTGTGGTTTGTCTAAATGTTAACTGAATAATGCATTTTAATTGAAATTTCATTGCCTTGATTATATTATGGATATTGTATGCTCTCATTTAAAATTTAACCCTTCGGAAATTTGTTTTTAGACTGATCGATACAGGTGTTGTGGTAATAGTTGTACGTGCTTGCAGAATTGGCATGACAAAAAATGCTTTAAAACATTGTAGATCAATCAGTAGCCTGATTGGTCTACAATGTTTTGCGAGTTTTATTTTTTAACGTAAACCGTTCTTTTATTTTAAAAATAGTTTGCGTGAATAAATTTATAAAAAACAGGTTTTTCCTTCATTGTCACCAAACAATGCTGATAAAGTTTTAGATCAAAGTGACGTTTAATTTAATTCTACTCCAATTACATTAAGGCCACTGGTAAAAAGGAAAGTCTCAGTCTCAACAAAAGCTAAACAAAAATATATACAGTTCTTATTATACGAAAAGATAGTAAACAATTTAAGAAAAAATATATGAACAGGGAATTTCTTCAAAAACAGGAAACAAAACCTCTCATTGGTAACAGAGGAATAGAAATCGTTAAAAACAGCGAAAAGCTTTTCCTAATAACCCACAAAATAATGTCTATATTGTAAAATATCACAATATTCCATGAAAATAATCCCCCAAGCACTTCAATTTCATTACATATTCCCGTGACAAAAATCAAACACGTCCTTCCTTAGAAGAAAATCGATGGTATTAAATTCAAAGCACATGGCTGAAGATAAGGGTTGTCGCACAATATAACGTATGCCTTATTTGTATGTGTACTGTATTTTATTTCTATTTCTCTCTTTGCTTCAGCAAGGGGGAGTAATCCCGGAGCTTGTGAGCTCGCTTTCTCGGAAAATAATGTTAATGCCTCCTTATTTTTTATGGTTTTATTTTTGGTATTAGTTTTAAGGGGTTTGTGGATTGCTTTTCCTGTTTTGCTCTGATTTGGTTTATTTGTCCTGATTACTGCGAATTGATTTATAATTTTGGTTTGCAATAAAGCATATGCTATATTTTCGATCGGGACGAAAGGATTTGGAATGGCGACCACGTGCCTAAAGACGCAGTGTTGGAAGGTCTCCAACAAGGTAGACCGATGACCTGGTAAGGGTCGCGGGAATCCGATGGATGCGAGACGTACAGGACCGGTCTTTGTTGCGACGTTCACACTATGGTCAGCAGTGGACATAGTGTAAGCTTTGCTTTCGGTTGAATTGATGACGATGATGCTATTCTGTATTTCCAGTATTGTGTCGGATAAATATAGTTATTGATTTAAAATATCCGAGTACTTATTCTCACTCCAATGAATATATATTGTCATGGACAATAATGACAATAAGCTTCGTTAACATAATTGTAAGGAATATAACAATGAAGTTAGCGTTTCCACATATCTACCTTTTTTAATACAAAATCGTTCCTTTTGTCCATGTCAATTTAAGTTACTGTCTCATTGAGTCACACGTACAATACAATTGCTTAATCAATATTTATATAGCATCATCATCTTGATGATGAATATGATGATGTTACAGTCAAAACTGTAAATTAGTCAAAACTACATTAGACTGACCGACTGACCAATGAACTTGTGAGAGAAGCGGGAATGCGACTGATGTGAGATGCACAGGACCGTATGTTGTGGCGATACTTAGGGGAGGCCTATGTCGAACAATGGACGTCCTTTGGCTGAAACGATGATGATGATGATTTTAAACTAGCTTCAGTCAATTATACTTTTACTTATTGTTATACTAAGAAGCATTTGTTTTATTTAAAAAAAAAGAAACATTTTACTTTCTGTTTATTTATACATAACAAGAATCACAAGATATACCTAAATATTTTATCCATGTCACAAAAATTCTACCAACCTAACCGGTTTTTACTTGATGTAAAAACGTAAACGTAACGTACTTCTTTTTAAAGTACAAGACTATACTGGTCAAAACCAAATTTTGCAGTTTTGACCAATTAATAGTTTTGACTGTGACACATAAATGAATACATCAAATTTGTAATTTTTTTAGAAAAAGATTTGATTTCATAACACGATTAGCCACAAACTAAATAATTTTAAACAAACCCACCAGGCAACGCTTAACAATGGCCGCCATACCATGCAACCTCTTTTCATAGAACACAAAAAGGTACCCGGTCTTTGGATAACTAACTATTTAAGCAACACCAACTTTAATTAATCTTGACAACGCTATTGTATATATAAATATCATTTATCACCTTCAATAGGTATCGACGCGAGAAATTTCCGAATCACGATCGAGCGCCATTATTGCATTTTATTTTATAACTGGCAACACTGACCATCAAAGCTTTTGTCTTGACGACGTTCTGTTTATGGCATTGACAAGTGAAATGTTTGCGAATAATTTTGAAATTGTTCTCTGGGTTCTTTATTTGAAATTTTGTGGTGATTTTTGATTGATGGTGTTGAGTTGGTGTGGGAGGTTTTTGGTTTGAGATTGTGTTTTGGGCGTGTATGTCTATGTCTAGTATAATGTCTTGTGATTTCCAATTTTAAAACATGACTTTAAAATGAAAATTGTACCTATATTTCATGTGGGAATGACAAAGGAAGTGTGTGTATTGGAATTGAACAATTTAATTCCACCAAATCCGTTCCATCATCAGATCACTATTCGTACGTCGATGCGCCTCCAGTACATATTAAACATACCACCCACATGTACGAAGTGTTTTTGGAACACATTTGTTGTGCGTACAGCTAAGGAGTAGAATTCCCTAGCTGATAAAGAAAAGTCTGTGTTTCTTGATACCTTCAACTTAGGTGTCTTTAACGTTTGAATCCCCAACCGGTCCTATGAGACCGCGCTGTTATTGTTTTACTATTGTGTCTCGTTTTGCGGGTATCTGAGTAATTAAGTCAAGAGTGAATAAGTTACTTCTAGGCAAGCGTGCTCCGTCGTCGTCCACATCATCGCTTACCATCAGGTAAGATAGAGGTCCAAGGCGAGCCTATACATTAAAAAAAACCCTCATAGATCATTTTCAAGTCATCTTTTTTAACTGCGCTCCATTTCAACATAGACATGATTCTGTATCGCTTTCAGACGAATGAGATTAAACCTATTGAAGAGTACATGAAACATATTACACTATACATGGTGCTCCATCTTACACTACCTACCAGTCAAGAGCGTACAAATACATTTTTCGTTAGACTTTTCTAACAAAAGCAGGGGCTAGATTTCAATTATTTGCCAATCCGTTACCTGTACGGGTACAGTGGTCCTGACTCGATTGCCTCCCGTCTGGCATACGCCGGAATCGAACTCCGGTCCGCACAATGAAATACATCTAAATAAATAACACGGACTTCGCATTGTGAAGTCGTCTCCATACAAAATATATTTTCACTACAATACGCTCGCTGGGAACGAGGAAAATGGGGCACACTCGAACAGGAGAAAATGCTCGAATGCTGGCAACACTCGGGCTTAATTCATGATTCCATTTTTGAAAATTTGGATATTATTGGGTATTTTGTGTCGGTGGTCGACCAATTATAATGCGTGGTTTGTGTATAATGGTTTTGAAGATATAGGTTTTCTTGGTTCCTTTATTTACATACATTGAAGCTGTTTTAGCAAATATAGAAAAACAAGACATTCCATTCTTTAAATTTTTAGCTTGTGATGATGACGATTCGAGGAGGCCTGAGCAGTGGGAACATTATAAAGCGAACAATGATTATGTGCTAATTTTTGATAATAGTAAAACATAAAATAGACCAGGCACCTGTATAAAAAATAGCTGAAAACGATTTACTAGCCGATTTCAAACATACTACATACACATACTATTTTTTTTGAGGCCCCAAACTAGAGGTCTTAACACGATCCATATGACAACCGAAACTGAACAGTTAAAGGGGGAGATGGACTGATATACGCTAAAGATAGATTGACATATATAAGAGGATGGCTATACGCTATATAGTTCCATCAGCTATATGGTATAAATAGCTCCATCCCGCTTTTATTATGTTGTATCATACCTATTTAACTTATAACGCCAATATTATCTTAATTAATTAACAAAACAAAAAGGATCTTTTAAAGAAAAGAAAAGCTCTACTACTCCAAAGGTAACCTTCTTTCAACTCCTTTAAATATCAAATTAACACAAAATCTTCATTAATTGACAAATTAATTTACTTTTCGACAGACAAATCTACTTGACGAATTCGCCAGCGAAATCGCCGAAACTCTTTAAGGGCTGTAGCTCTAAACAATGACCTACCGAACTAATGATTAATTCAGAAGTCGTTGGAATCCTTTCAATTTGGGGCTAGAGAAAAAGCGAGATGTACCCGCTAAGGGAATGTGACATTATGTTTTTCTTTTTTTTATTATTGATAGGCTCGCGCTTGACCACATCTCGCCTGATGGTAAGCGATCATGTGGTCGACCATAGAGCACGCTTACCTAGAAGCAACCTCTTGACTCAAAGACAACTAGGTTGTAGCTATCAGGAAACACAGACCGCGGCAGGGAATTCCACTCTTGAGCTGGGAAATCAGCAAATACCTTCTCCTGCACTAGGGTACGAGAGGGTGTATAAAACTTTTACTGACTAAATCTCAACGCCCGGACGAAAGCTTCTGGAGCGCCGACCACGTACTGTAAGACGCGACACGTGTGGACTGATGATCTGGTTTGGGTCGCAGGAGTCCAATGAATGCAAGAGGCATAGGACTAGTTGTTATGGTGGCACTTGAGCCTATGTTTGGACATAGGCAGTGGACGTCTTTTGACTAAAATGGTAATGATATCATCGTCATCATCATTTGATCATTTTTATATTCTCACTAGGTCAATGGTCTACCTTTAAACGTCTTCCGGTACATGGTCACCACTCCAGAACCTTTCCTGTGGGGACTAACCACCGATAAATGATGTCAAATTAAAACTAACATTAAAAAAAAATTACTGCCTCAAACCCACTAGTTTTCTTTCAATTGCGCTCCAAAGCCATAATATTTCTAGTCATAGTATTCAATATATCGACATCCCAATCGATGTTTAGTAAGTACAGAACTCTCGAACACTTACATTCTAAAGTATTTCTACAAAGTAATCTTTTAACAGTCCCCCGCTAACTTTACAGCTCCATAGTAAAAGCTAAGAACGGCATAAAATAAAACAATTGATTTGAAAAACGCCCCCGCACATAAAAGGGTTCCTAATTATTAAATTGAAAACCTTGTTCTATGTTCGCGATCAAGGGGTTGGGGGCCGAACGGGCCCCAAAGAGTACAGAGACTAATCTAGAATACTGACAATCTATATCTAGATATAGACACAGTATTCTAGATAACTATAACTCTGTCTATTTATTTATTAGTGAGAAATTCCTTTGAAAATATTGTTCAGATTGATTCCAAGAATTTAAAGTAAAATAAACTATTGTTCACAATAATTCTAAGAACTTTAAATAGGTTAAACTATTTTGTGTGTAACTCAGTCTATTTCAGACTTGAATAGATTACCTATTTTGTGTTTTAAAGGCATCCAGTTTTGTTCGTAAATATCATTTTCAAGTTGGCACAGTAAAAGATAATGTTTTTTGGAGTTTCATTTCACAATGTAAGCGTGCAGCGCCATCTGTTGGGTGGTGGGGAACAAATATTTAAGGTTTGGTTGAAGTATGCGACTTAACTATTAACGTACAATTTAAATACTGTGATAGGTGTTTTTTTATTATTGATAGGCTCGCATTTGACAACTAATTCAGCTGATGGTAAGCGATCATCTGGCCGACGATGGAGCACGCCTGCCTAGAAGTAACTTAATCACTATTAACTTAAAGTCACCTATGTTTTTGCTATCAGAAAATAGAGATTTCAGCTAGGAATTTCGATAATAATGTCCAAAAAAAAACTATGCATTTTTTTTCCCGCATGTAATTTTTTCGCTGTATTAAGGAAACAGTTTTATCCTTCATATATTCATACATATGCTCTCAAAAAAAAATCGCGACAGCATAAAATATGACATAAGCATTCGCTTTTGTGTAGTTATTAATCGTATTGTCTGATCTTCACCGAACAAATAATTTCGGTATTGTCGAAAAACCCAAAGTCCATTCGTACATGTTAAAAACCTTCTTTAAAATAATATTGAATGGCTAAAATAAATATACCTAATCATGATTAATTATACAGTACATTGACACTAACGTGTTTATACAAGAACGTAATCGTATGGAGGAATTATACATTCATACGTGTAGGTATAATTATATGGCTGTACATAACTGTATAATATAGGTTTTTAAAGACATTTATGATGAGTTAGTTTTCTTGGACGCAGGTAATTGAGAATAATGATCTATTTTTTGAGGTAGAAATAGTTTGAAAATGTCACCGCGGTTATGGAAAACAGGTAGGTTCTAGTTAGTAAATTTTCATCAGTAAAAGTCTGACACTCATTCTCGCTCCACCGAAAGCGGGAGCAGTTATTAGATGATTCGAATACAATTAAATAATAATTTACATAGTAAGTTGTAATTGTATTTGGTTGGTTAATTAGGTCGGTACGGTTAAATATTTGGTATGACACCTTGCAGTGAGCCTGCTTGGCGAATTATGGACAAGTAACTCTCGTAGAGGAGGCCTGAACCCCTGTACTTAAACCTTATGTTAATTATGCTATAAAAACAGAAACAAATGAAAACCAAACTTATGTTACAAATAAAATTACTACCACAAGTAATCCCGAGTTCAAAGCGGAACATATTTTTTTATTGTGTAACAAAAAAACACTAAAATCCAAGCTTTTGAGATTACAAGAAAGATAATAAGTACAATGGATAATATGAAGTTTTAATTTTGTATTGCTTTCTGCAATTTATGAAGACATAACTAAAAAAAAACAACTGTTTCTCAAAACATAAGCTCACATCAAAAGTTTCCGACGGAATAAAAACATTCTTGAATTTTGATTTTTTTTCTTCTCTTCAAATAGTTTCATTATTATTATAAAGTGGCATTAAACTTTTATTCAATCGTTAATGTTTCATTAAATGGCCTGAATATTTATATTTTTTTATAGATTACAAATTAGTTAGTAATCAAATATGATCACGTGCATGATTTAAAATTTTTATTGTGTAATATACTGTTGCACTTTTTGTAAATATCTATCTGTTAATAATTGTTTCATTACTATAAATACAGACCATTGAATTCATAATAAACCTTTTCTGAACACAATTTATTGTGTTCATTCACTAATAAATTTTATTTATAATACTTCAAACAGCGCCCAACCTATAAGCCTAATTGAATGTAAAACGACCAACAACCAACTCTTTATTCTCAACATAATCAAAATTAAATCATGTCGATACCAATTATCTTTATTAGGAACTGTATGTCATTTAATTATATAAAAGTTCAAAGAGTTGCTCTGTCCCCGGAAGTCGGTCCAGCCATAATTAACACTAAAACTGTCCAAATAACTGATGTCATAATCAAAAGTTATTAAAATAAATCCGAAGCTGTGGAATTTGATATAAATACTAAGAATGTGAATAAATTATAAACAGGAGAAATTAACGACGATGATAATCGTTTGAAAGTTGTACGCCGGAATCCGGAATGAGCCTAACAATCCATCGACTGCAGGCTATTCATGACAGCAAGTCAATGACTCCTCAAACTAATCACCTAAGTGAATGTTAATTCAATTATTCCACTCCCGACCTCTCAACACGTCAAACAAAATTAAAAGGGTGTCAATTAAAACGATAAAGTAAAATAAAAACAATTTAGTGTTTATTTTGTATGGCATTTAACAAAGTTATTTTCTCAAATACTATAATACATCGTTGGTACTGACATCGATAATTCAATTAATACACTATTATATACATTTTGAGATGTTCTAATGACTTAAGATTAAGACAACTAGTTCTTAAATTTACATCTACAGTTGGAACCAATAAATAAATTATACATGGAAAAGTAAAGCGGATCAACCCTGAAGACATGGGGAAGAAACAAATAACTCAACAAACTGACGTATGTTAGCACTAAAACAAAGAACAGGGTTGACAATACACGACTTAACTATTCGGCTACATGAGACACCTATAGAAAATAATCTCTTTTTGGTACCAATCTCACTTCACATAACTAACGAACCGGCGCTACTTTACCTTTAATATTTATAGACGCATCAAAAACAAAAGAAATCACAGTTAAACTCAATTCGCCCCTCACGGGTCTACCTTAACATATTTACAAGCCACTTGATATGAGAATCACTTTACATCATCAATTGTTACTCTAGAAAATAAATAATGTTCATTAAATCTTGTACACAGTCTATTCGCACTTTAAACTGCTGGGTCCGTCTGGTGCGGGGCTGCCGAACCTTGAAAGATGGGTGTCCTTCAAGGAAGGCAGGTTGGTCTTCAATATATGACGGAGACGGGCCGCCTGAGCTGGTCGTCATGCGGGCTGTGCTGTGTGGGGGTGACGGGGGACACGGGCGACGAGGGCGCGGCGCCGTACTGCGGGAACAGCGACGAGGGGAAGGGCTTCGGCGGCGCCGACGGCGACGTGTACAGCGACGAGTAGAACGACGACACCACGGCCGCCGCCGACGACGACACCGTCGGCAACTTCTCCGTCGGCGCCATCAGCTTCGAGAACTGCAGGTGGTCCAGCTGGTGCGGGAAGTACGGCGGCACCGCGGAGTATGACAGCGCGTCCAGGTGGCCCACTCCATGTGCTGGTCCGGCGAAGTACGGCAGCGGGAAGCTCGGGAACGCACCAGCGCCGGGGGCTCCTCCCTGCGTAGGGGGCTTGGGCTTCCTGCGGGGCCTGTACTTGTAGTCCGGGTGCTCCTTCATGTGCAGAGCCCTCAACCTCTTCGCTTCATCGATGAATGGCCGCTTTTGCATCTCTGACAGCAGCTTCCACTCGGCGCCGAGCCTCTTCGAGATCTCTGAGTTATGCATCTTTGGGTTGTCCTTCGCGATCTGGCGCCTCTGCAGTCTGGACCACACCATGAACGCGTTCATGGGTCTCTTGATGTGCCCCTCGGACTGCGGCGAGGTGGCCGGCAGCGGCTGCGGCACGCTGGGGTACTCCGGCAGCATGCCCGGGTGCATGGAGAACGCGTACGGGTGATGACTCAAAGTCGACATAACGATTGAACTTTAATTACTAAGTCGTAAGTTCTGCTAGAGCATTAGCTCTATGGTGATGTATGGCACAAAGCGGTGAATAAGCACAGACGAGGAGGTGATTGTGTCACGTCGGAGACGGACGATAGACTGGCGGCTCGGTATCGGGGGCTCGTGGGTATCGAAGTGCGGGGGGTGGGGTTTCTGGGCGGCGAGGCCGGGGCCAATGAGCGTGCGGCGAGTACAGCCTGCGCCCCTCCCGGGCCTGGCGCGCTCTCGCTCGCGCACACAATGCGCGCGGCCTCTCTGTCGCAACAATAGCGCGGCGTGCCGTGGCGCGGAACAGGCGTGCAGCTGCCGCGAGCATGGCAGCGACTGAGCGCGGCTCAATGCATGATGTAACTGTAATAATGGAATACTTTACACACTTGTATTGTGGAATTTGGTTGTGTACCAAATAAATGGTTGATATAAATAGTCCACGAGTGAACGTTTGAATGTCACCTTTTTTGTGCGAAAACTCGACATATTCGTAGTAATAAAACGTTTGAGCTTTTAAGGTATAAGCGATTAAGCATTTTTTATTGGCTGGTAAACGTTAAATAGACCATTTGAGTACCGTGGTTCATTGATGTTTATTTAGAGAGTAATCCTTATATCATAGCATCTTATGAAGTAATCCTCAATGGTATCGTATGTGATACAACTTACACGCATAGAGCTTATTTTATTGGTGCGTAAGTAAGCTATTGATGATAAAATAAGATGAGCTTTTACGCTGATCGTTGTTGGAAATAACTTAAAATTAAAATGTAGGTACTAAGTCTCAGCTGTTTTTCTACCCGTCCATTTTTTCAAAGCCGCTTATAATAAAGAAAGGGTGAGAAATAATAGAAACTTGAGGTGACCTAGAGGTGTGGATTTAAATTAAAGATAATGTTTAATACCGATGGGGGAAAGACAGGAGAAATTGTAGAGTTGGCCAATAACATTGAATAAGAAAAGTATTGCTCTTAAAATGGTGAAGGAAAACGTCGTGAGGAAACCGGCGTGCCCCTAAAACGAAAAATTCGAAGATATATTATTATTATCAACCCGCACTAGACCCGCGTGGTGGTTAGCGGGCCAATCTTTGCCGGACGGGAGTCAAGAGTCCCAGCAGTGGGAATATTAAAGGCTGATTATAATTAGATTATTATGATGATAGCAATCAGGTTAATCCTTATTATGCTTGTTTTATCTAGTGTTAAATTTTATTACAGACGTTTCTGTGTGCCTGTCGACCGAGCTCCGTTTATGAAAGAAGTGAAAATGATATTTTTTCTTACTCCACCATAGTTCTTTTTCAATTATTTTTTGTAGGAACCAAAGTGGGGATAGGTTAATAGTTTTTCTGAAATGAAGATATCCGCAAAAGAACCAAGGTTACCGACATGAAGGTTACATACCGAAGGATCGCCAAACTTAAGTGGCATTGGGAAGGGCACTTTGCTCGTAGAAAAGATGGTCGATGGAGACGGAAGGTTCTGGAGTGACGGCCACGTACTGGAAGACGCGGCGTTGGAAGGACTCCCACAAGGTGGAACGACGACCTGGCGAGGGTCGCGGGAATCCGATGGATGCGAGACGCATAGGATTCTGGTAGGTTCTGTTGATAAAAATTTTGAAACATTACATTATCTGTTATTTATATTAAACTGGTAGACGTTGTCCTGCCCCAAAATTGACATTTGTCAGAAAAAATTAAGTGACCGAAGAAAAATTGAATCTAATGCAGCGTTACTTACCGGGTCCAATAGAATTTTCAAACTATCTCGAGATCCACTCAAATATACCTATACACAAAATCCGTCAAGCCGTTTCGGAGGAGTTAGGTGATAAACACACGTATAGAAAAATTAAGTATATATTACAGGTATATAGAGATAAGGGTAGGTATTTCATGTAGCTAACAATGGAATGCTTTGTGTTCACGAAAAAAAATACATTAGGGTTACTAAACAATTTCAGAATAAATACTGTTAATTATTATAACAGAAAATTTAACAAAACGGAATTGTAACCGTACACACAGCTTAAAGTTTAGTTGAAAACTAGCGTCAGTATTTGGTAGTTGTCCGGCATTTTGCTGAACTGAACCTATTTGTCACAGTAGTGAGGGACACAACGTTATTGTTAGAATATATCTCTATATTTACGGACTGACATCGTCGTGTTAACAAAGCCCCCTAGAATAAAATTTAAAAAAAAGTTGCCATATAGGTATTTGTTCCTATATTTTGTGTAGGTATCTGTGTATGCCAAATAAACATATTTTCTTTCTTTCTTTCAAAATTTATCAAAGAAAATGATAAAATTGACAAATTATCACAAGTAGCATGCCGCTAAATAAATTGAACCCTTGGGGTTGAAGGGGTTGAGAAGTATGTCGAGATAGTCCCATAAAAATGTTGGTAGCGACATCTATGGCGCAACATATGAACTAAACTACGATATCCTGTATGGTGCAATTAAAATTCTCAGCGTGATATAAACAACGCAGCGTTGGAAGGCCTCCCACCACAAGGTGGACCGACGACCTGGCGAGGGTCGCGGGAATCCGATGGATGCGAGACGCACAGGACCGGTCGCTGTGGCGACGCTTGGGGGAAGCCTATGTCCAGCAGTGGACGTCTTTCGGCTGAGATGATGATGATGATGATATAAACATATAGAACAATCCAAAGTCATCTCTCGGACAGTTGCCTACACCAGACAACACCTGTCTGGTCAGAGGATTCTCCCTTTTCAACGGACGTTTGCGGAACTCCACACTCGTTCCGCATATCACCAAATGTTATTGGAGTAGCAAAATTAACTGCTTACACTTTTTTATTCAACACCTAAGTCAATTCACGCGTTACACATAGAAAAAAAGATCAATAACTAAGTTAGTTTTAAGTTATTTTTACTCACAGAAAACAACATTATTAATAACTAAATACAAGCTGACTTAGCTATGTGACAATTAAGTTATGTTTAAGTTATGTAGTGACGTCACTGTCATACGATGGTTTCCATGACTTTAGACATACCTACCGTATAAGTAAGTGCTTAAGCATGGCTGTTTGCGGATTACATGCTTGACTTGATCTCAAGTGGAGATTTGACCTTGACCGCCTTTTGGGAGTGTAGGTATTGTAGTAGATACATGGCTCGTGGCTAAGTGATTGACATGGCAGAGTATCCCCTTTTTAGTTTCAGTTCTTATATATAATTATTTCTAAGATAGTGTGGTAGATATCGCTGTCAGTGAAAAGACCGTCATTGTACCCATAGATTTAAGTTTGGGAAAAACTTATGTCAGAAATGAAAATGTCCGCATGAGAATCTGGGCTACTGACGTAGCCCGAAGAATCTCCAAATTTAAGTGGAAATAATAATAATATAATATTTATAATTCATTATTTTAATACGTAGATATATTTTTTTTAATAATTTGTATAGATTTTTTTATTTGAATTTCTATCTTATAAGACCTAAAAGTACACCTTTTATTATTATTCTAAGAATATACGACTGAGGTTCTTCCTACTTACAAACATAAAGGAATTTGATTTCAATCAGCGACAGCATACGTAAGTATTGAATCGTAAAACTATAAAATGATATCAATTACAATCAATCCGTAAGAATTCCATCCCTCTATACCAAAACACAAATGCCATTTAATAAACATTTTCAATACTACCAGGAAACGCATACAAATACCTATCTTTTATTCTGATATTCTAAACTGTAAATCATATTTTATAAACACCATCTTCGAGAGCTAAGCAAGCAGACAAACTTAATCTAAACTCAATCATGCGCTTGAATGCTAATAGTACCAGGCACTATAAACCACAGTATATTATATCGCATAAAACAGGGAACACTAGAAAACCTTTCACAGATTTACCTTTAAATGGATTCTTTATAAGTTGCTCGTAAAATGGTCGTTTCACGCATCAAATCGGACATGCTTTGTGCCATTGTTTCATAGGAATAGCTTGTGGCGACACCATACTGTCCAATAACTAGGATTATGCTCGTAAACACATTCTACAATCATAAAATGACTTTTTCATTATCACCCTGTATACACTTTTAAGACTTAAGTCTTTAATCTGTCAAAGAAACTTCAACTTTATTTTTGAGAACGTTGAGTTGTTATTTGATTGAGGTTCGTTAAAATACAGGATGGTCTTTTGTCTTACCGAGATCTCAAAGTACTTCCAAGAAGTCTTTGATAATAAAATAATAACAAGCCTGAATGTGAGTAATTTCTATATTTTATAGCCGAAACTTTAGTTTGTTCGCGTTTTGTTAAAACTTTATTAGCAATCAAAGTTTTCGTAATTCAGCTTAGTCGTAAATCGAAATGGCTAATGGAAATAAATAATTTCCTTTTATAGTCAAAAACAGTTACTTAGATAATTTTGATTGCTGTGAAGACATTTGAGAACACATTAAACAATATTATGGTTTGTTAACGTGGGTATTTGGTATTTGCTTTAAGGGATAGGGCACCTATGGATTCCTACAAACTGTTAAGTTGGCGTGAGAAGATTAACTTAGTCGATACAAAAGTTAAGTTCAATGTACGAG
The DNA here is from genome assembly GCA_030763345.1 of Mythimna separata. Classification (NCBI taxonomy): domain Eukaryota; kingdom Metazoa; phylum Arthropoda; class Insecta; order Lepidoptera; family Noctuidae; genus Mythimna; species Mythimna separata. The sequence goes on from CM061176.1 coordinate 22,156,105, forward strand.
CTTATACACGGATGAGTACGAGTACTTCGAAGAATATAAATGTGCTGACTGAAATACATTCAGCTCATTAAATGGCGTTTTCATTAAGTAATTTATGGGTTTATATTCTTAAATATGCGCATTGTATTGTATAGTGACTAATTCATTGATGCTAATCAAAGCACAACAATTTGTTTTTGATTTTAAAAATAGCTGGGACATACCCTGTTATTTTTTTATTTTACTGTCTTTGTGGTTGTTTTTCCGTCTGAAAATCAGGTAACCCTTTTTATTTTAGCTTTTTTAATATATTACCTGTGCGTAAAATACATAAGTAATTTGCAAAAACTTTCTTTATCTTTAAACTATCTTCAAACCTACACAATATAAGTAAGTAGGTTTTTATTAACATACTAATAAACTGTTACAATAATAATAATTGGGGTATCTTTAAGGCTAGAGTAAATAGGCTCTTAATAAACTAGCGAGCCTCACCATTAACGATTGCATCACTGCTTACCATCGGGTGGGATTGCAGTCAAGCACTAGTTTATGTTATATAAAGAAAATAACTAAGTGACTATAAACAAACCAATAACATTACCTAATTAATTATGTACGAAAGCGTAAAAAAAATCATTACCTACGCATAAAAAAAGCTATATATTTTATTCCTAAAACAAAACTAACGTTAAAACAACTTGCGAATACATCTCACTTAAGTCGCTACGCTACCATCACTTCAAAACGAAACTCAGACTTTACGATACTACTAACGCCATCTATTGATGCCACGCGTAAACTTCGAACTAAGTGAGCTTTAAGTTTTTACTTAGTTAAATGATAGTATAATACTAGGTTATTATTTTTAAACAGTTTTATATTTTATTTATTTACCTATTTACTTTATTTTTAATATTGCTGTATTTTTTTAAGGTGTAAAATCATCCAATGACCTTCTCTCGCTCCAAGGCGGAGTGGAAGGACGTGTCAGACTTTTACTGACTAAAATTACACTTATTTCCTTCCTTTGACTTGCGTTCCAAGACTCCAGATTTCCCCTTCGGTAGCTAACCCATAGTCCCAGTAAGCTCCGGCCTTGCTGGGACGCTTCTGCTGACATCTCTTTGAGGTGCGCGTGCAACACTACATGCCATCATCGTCTTGGGCACGGCTCGGACAGTTACCGGACGGCTGGACGGTGAGCTACCCCTTGCTCGTCATCCACACCTACGGTGGCTGGAAATTGGGATGGCGATTCCTGGGGCGTGAAGATGTCCGCTCCCTCACGCGTGCAGCCGCCTTCTTCGCTAGCGTTACTGTATTATTGTTACTGTCCGACCGAAAGTTCGGTTTCAGATTCGGCTTCGGCCGAGTTTCGGCCAAAAATCAAGTTCCGGCGGCAGTTTCGGTTTCGGCCGAAAGTTTTATTGAAACCAAAACTCATTTCGGAAGTCGTGTTCTAGAGCCACGGTAACTCTTTCAACGAATACCACGTAGTTTTATTACCTGACAATCCAAATTCTAATCCAGTCATTTTTTTTTTACGTGGGAAATCATCTAGTGACTTCAGCTCGTGGGCGGATTTGGAAGGCGTGTCAGACTTTTAGTACTAAAACCCAGTACCGTTCCTTCTTTGCTTTCGTTCCAAATTTAACTGAAGCCCCGGGGGCTTAGTTAAATTTTAATCAAGTCAAGGCTTTATTTGGACACACCGTATGATTGACACCCAGTGCAAGTGCGGTGCTCCTGACAAGACGATGGCCCCCTTATTGGTGTGCCCAAATTGTCCCTACACCTGCACTTTGGAGGACCTAAATTCTGCCTCTGATACCGCAACCTCACCATCATCTGCCTAGCCTTTTCCCAACTATATTGGGGTCGGCTTCCAGTCAAGTTGGATTTAGAATACCAGTATTTTAATACCAGTATTTTAATTTCTAACGCCGCAACCTACTGGGCCCAAAAACTATGAGGGAAGGAAAACCTTCGAAACGAGAACAAGAAAAGGATGGCTTTGTTTAATAATCCGATGTAATCCTCTTAATAAGTGGTCACTGACAATGTGCCACCATTCTGAAAACTACCTGAAAACAATGACGGTAACTGCTAAAGTAGTAGTCCGTCCTACACTTAAGTTTTATACTTTAAATAATAACTTGTATTGTTCACTTTATCTTAATTTTTATATGACAGCAATTATGAAACAGTTATTGTGAAACATCAAATTTTTATATTGTTGTTCTTTTATTTCGATGTTTTGTTTTTATTATTTTATTTTATAGTTGGTTATAAAGTAAGACTCACTTTTATTTTATTATGAGTTAAGTTTTTTTTAATTATCTATGGCTCGTGTTAGTTTTTAGCGCAATATAAAAAAATTGAGACAAAAACAAAAAAAAAAGTCCGTAAGAATTACTAAGAGTAAGAGGGAAGGACCCTCTGGCTCAGCCAAAATCGGAAGAAGTAATTTAATGATTTTCTACCGTAAAATAAAAAAGTTTATAAAGCTAAGTAGAACCTGTGTTAGTTTCTTATGTAATGATTGATTCTGTAATCGTTATTTCAGTTCGTAATTAATTACGATTGCATCACTGCTTACCATCAGGCGGGATTGAAGTCAAGCACTTGTTTATATTATATTTAAAAAAAAATACAATATCGTAACGTATCAAACTAATAAAAACCACTCAAAATAATTTAAAAAAACTAACCAGATGTTAAAGCCGAAAGTGCGAGAACTCATACACATTTCTAGGCGCAAAATATATTTTAAAATAGAAAACATCTCACACATTTCTTTACAAAAATATTTAACATCACGCCAAGAAAAAAAAACGTTGACATATTTTCTTAAAAAACATCATGCACACATCACACGCTAAAACAAATGATCCCTACTAGCATACGCAGTACATAGACACCATTAATTAAAACCGCAACAAGAAAAATACATAACGAGAGTTTAAAAAAATATCTGACAAAGAAACATGGCACCTAATTACTTATTTCTCAACACCGCCACAATGCTCCCGCCTGCAGACATGACCTGGGTATTTCTATCTCACTCTACCCCCTCAAAAAAGAAAGAGAGGAAAATATTAGCTAGTTAGTCTTCGAATGCCGTTGAGCTTCGAATAGTGACAAAAGCGGGGTGAGTACAATATAGGCTTAAAGCCTATTCGCCCCATCTTCCTATTTTAATTTACGCAAATTTCCCATGACACTTCACCCGACATACCATTATGGTTGGTTTTTTTAAAGGACGGGTTGTTTTTACTTCGGTTTGTAAAAGTTAATCTACAGTTAACACTAACGTGGAGGTTTAATGTCTTTTAATTTAATGGATGTAATTAATCTTTGCGTGTAACCTATCCGTTTCTCTCACCAAGCTGCATTTTGCAATGTTAGCAGCAATCTTTTTTGTAGGTACTATAAATAACTCGTCTAAATAAAACAAAAACATATTGTTAAGTACTAAACTTAATCGTAAAGTGTCTGACAATAATAACACATTTTATCCTAAGTTCAAAAAGTGATCATTCACGCACAGCCGAAACTACTGTTGCCAGAAAGCCTGCAATTTTGCAGATTTCCTTTTAGGGCATAAGCGAGATCTGAGAGAATTTTCCAAAATTAATCCAAGAAACGCGGGTCCAAATTATGTATGGAGAAAGCTGCTTCCACGCAGGCGAAGCCGCTTGCAGAAACCAGTGAATAATGAACAAACGAGTCACCGTAACATCATTTAAACCCACTACAATTGGCCACAAACCAACCCAATCTCACCCACCATGCTAAACTCCCGTTAACCCAGTGCCACCGAGCCTTCCTGCATCCTATATCCTATACGTTACTTTTGCAGAATCTATTATCTTTCACCAAGAATGCACTTACTTAATGACCTTCCAATGATAATGATCCATTGTGTGGTCTACGCGCAGGCAATCTTCATAGTGCTCATATTGTGAGCACGAAAATTCATTTATGGATAGGTTTTTTTAATAAACTAATGAACGAATCGCGGGGTGTTTTTTTTTATTTGGATTAGTGATTGTAGGATGCAGGTGTGGTAGTATTTTGTTCGGTGATGTTCAGTGGTTTAAGAATTGGTGGTTGTGGCTGTTTTGAGGGTATGGTTTTGCAAGTTTTGACTGTTATGTTGGTGATAGAAGATGTTCTTTGATGGTAGAAAGTTTTAAATGTTGCTTTTCTTTAGTAATTACTCATGTATCGTAGATGCGTTCACAAATATGTAAAAACATAATACCTAGTCCTGAAACTATTGTGCCGGAAACGAATCCGCGACACGCAACTGACGCAACGTAACAGCCGATCGCTCAACAACTATGCCAACCATGCCGTAATTTTGATATTTACTAAAATCTATAGTTTATAACATAAAACATAGTTTATGTCGCTAAGGAATAAAGCAGCTATCTATCGGTGAAAAACATTCAGCAATCGCATCTGTACTTTCAGATATTACTGCGCGAGCCATCTGGACCTAGCCCATCGACTTGGGCTAGGTCCGGACAGTTACCGGAAACCAGAAACCCTAACATTAAATATTCGATCTCTCCCGTGTCTTGCTGGCTTCCCACAGTGCCGTCCTAAGACAAGGTCCGTACCCCTTAAAATATGTGACAGTTACTTAGTTTTTAATATAGTACTAGATTTTTATTTTCATAAAATAATACCTAACTTTTGTAAGATCGCCATAGACAATCCTGATCAAACAGACCATCTCATTGGTTGAACTGCAAGACTCATTATAAAAAGTCTTTGAAATATGAAAGACACAACTTGCACAAGCTAAAATGGCTGTTAAATATTCAGGCACACGTCACCCATAAATTGTCAGTAAAACTGTCTTTTCTCTTACTTTCATGAAAGTCGCTCGTGGAACTAGTATAATCGCAGACATCATAAAAATAATCTTAGAACACAACAAACTTCGAAGAACAATCACATACACAAGCAACCCACATTACCAGACAATTGACGAAGAAACAAATACTTTTAAAACCAATAAACACCGACAAACAAACGGACAAACAAGATGTCTTCATAACCGCAATAAATATCTTTGTTCCCAAAATAACGGTTCGTAAAAACCAAATGACGTTTGCCGATCAAACGGCCGCGTATAATGTTGAGTTTTGTCATAAAAATGACAATTGTCATAGTACAATGAGTTTGTCAAATGTCAAAACAAAGAGCAACCGTTTCAACCGTTTTTTTTTGACAGCGGTTAAGCTGAAGGCAGACCGTTCGATTCCCAGAAACTGTTTCAAACAATTTGCTGTAATAACTGCATAATTTCTGTTTTCTTTAAACATAAGTAGATTCGTTCTAGAGGTTAAGAAAGGGAACTTTCAAACGAAGGAACCCGAAGTTTTGTTTTTGGGTATTCTTAAAACCCGCGGCTTCGTTTGACAATTTAAGCTTGAAATAACTGTTAGTGCGACATAGAAATGAAACAAAGAGAAGAATAATAAAACTATTAGCGCAAGGTTGGAAACAAAAGAAAATCGTACTGGTTCAAAAGCAACGAGTCTAACCATAGAAACAGTGTCTACCTCACGATGTTGGAAGACTCGGAGGTAAGCCCTGCTAGGGTAAAACCACACCGTACTAAACACCCATATTTAAAAGATTTGAGTACTTAAACGGTAAATCATGCACCTTTAAGTTGAAACAAAGAATGATAAGAAGAAGGTAAAAACAAGATAGGTATTGTTAGAACTGGATTCCTATGACAATTACAGAACTCTTCCGGCAGTTCACATCAAACAAGATCCACCCTACCCACTGCCCGTCGAACTGGTCACTCTGGTCACCCTGGTCACTAATGAGAACATAAAACCTGATCTTGTGACCCCTGCTGAGAAGATGGTATGAGGAACAAATACATGGGAAGTTATTATATTCGGCTGTTTTTCCGCAAATGGCGCTAATAAATGTCGACTCTAGACAATGTACTCGTATCTATAGGCGACAGCGATTGATGAAATTTATTTATTAAGAAACAAAATAAAGAAAAACTTATATCTAAAAACACATACAATGGGCAACCTTATCGCGTTCGATTTTTTTTACGAAATACTAGCTTCTGCCTACTTCTAAAATAGAAATTTGTCCAAAGAAAACACAGTCTTGGGACAAAAAGTTTATGCCCTAATCCGGTACATGATCTGCCTGTGTACCAATTTTTTTCCAAATATATGCAGCTATTTAAGCGTGATGAAGTAATGAACATACGAGTAATTATTATGTTCACCTTTGAGAAACGTTGTATTATCGCTGATAGAATCGCACTCTGTAAAAGTTATTGTTATTTTATGAATTCAAAAGAGTGTTATAGATGTTTCATGCACGCTCTTTTCCACAAAATTGAACTTTACATTTCAAAAGCGCCAGTAAATTGTATATTTGGAGATAAAAGTCAAAGTCCTGGCTGACTCACTGAGTTATCAACGCCCAGCCCGATCCCTTGGACCTAGAAGGCTGCAAGGGTTATTTTTATGATGTATACGAAGATCCCGAAAGGTATGAAATGAAGGGCCAAAATTATCTGCCACAGTTTGTATTTCGTGATGTAGCTATCACTAAACTTAAGTGTCTGTAAGTCAAGAGTGAATAAATTTCTTCTGGGTAAACGTGCTCCATCGTCGACCATATTATTTATAATCGCTTACCATAACGTTGGACAGAAATCAAACGCAAGACTACCTAAAAAAATTAAAACTAATTTATTTCTACTCAACATAAAGTAAATGTGAAACCTCACACATTCCCACACACAAAACCTGGAGAAAGTCTTAAAAAAATAATAATTTACTTAATTAAAAAACTTAAAAAATATTCCTCGCATCTGACTATCAAAGTCACCTCTCTTTAGAACTCCGCCATTTTTGCGCGACACAACTTTCTAATTAACTCAACGAGACAATAGAAAATGCGACACATACATACAGAAAGACTGAGGGTGACGACTACTGTATAACCCTTAATAAATTTATTTCCTATGCCAAACCAGAATGAACTCTACGTCCAACAAATCAAAGTTGAAAATTGCGTGACTGGTCCTCAGTTAAGGGTTGTCGATCAAGAGAATTCGTCAAACAAATTTTAACTCTAAGATATGAAAACAAAGTCAACGTCTGTGTGCTTTTCTGATATCAAAGTTGGCATCTAGGGTTGCCAACAAGTTCATTATGCACTTAGACAATTAGTGTAGGCCGGGGGCTGAGTGTGGCAGCCCTGGGTGTTTCCGGTGTCGCGCCTTGCTTGTGGAAGACTGTTACTTAATAATACTTACTCATTAGGGGTTGAAATAAGAGAGATTCTTTTGAACTTCGGCTGAAGTGGACAGCGGCGAAATGTGAGGACTCGAAAATTGGACTGCGGACATAAAATTGGATGAGGTTTAAATTAAGGGCAAAGGTGAGTCTAGTATGTTTAGTTTGGTATACTTACTTACTACCATCTTTGAATATAAAACCTACCAAACGTACTATGTAATTCCGAACTCACTAGCCATATATAATCTTTTAAAGGCTTTTGTAGTTTTAATCAATATTCTACGATTTTGAACAATAATAAAAAAGATCTTATTTAGTTTTGTGAAGATTATAGATAAAAATTACATGACTGATGCGATATCAATGTTATGCTGATGGGCAATTTGTAAATACGGCATGCAGGAGAAAATGCAAGGTTGTAACGCACACGTTTGCTATATGGATCCCGACGGCTTTGCCGTGACCGGTACTGTAAGTTTAACAAAATATCATCATTAAACAAACTGTGGGAAACATGTGACAACATGCCACAAACTGTCAACAAATCACTGACTAATAGAAAATTAAGATTTTCAACCAAAATTGTTCGAAACATTATTACTACAAGCGACGATATGCACAACCATTTCAACCAAATTCTTTGACGAGACATCATAAATAAACTACAAAATTATACCCCACTAATGCAAACGGACTAATAACAAGCATATTCCTATACCAACGTTACTACATTTCAAAATCCATCTCATAACATTAATGCAAAATCGGAAATATCATGCACCAAGTTGAAATTTCTAATCCATATGCAAACAAATTTGAAATTCTAACACGATACGCTTAGAAATGTGGCTAAATACACGCTGGATGGACGTCGGACCGCGTGTATCTATCGAGGCGAAATCCGAATGTAACCGGTCTAAAATCCGGCGAAATCCGGTAGAATCCGGCGGGATCCGGCGGGGGCTGATCCGGTTCGTGGATCAACATCGCGGACGCATTGTAGTGACAAGTGAACGGATGAATGTGGTCACCGTTTAGTTCGGGATATATTGGATTTTGCTAAAGTCACTAACATTTCACCAGCAACTAATTATCACGCTGATATAGTTCTGGCAATATATCTAACGTGTAGGCGTGTTTGTGGGAACTAGTTACTAGAACTGGGACAAATTGGTTTCGCTAATGTAAGTGTAAATTCAGTAATTAATGATGATTTTGTGAGCGACAGAATTGGATCTAATCAATCATTAGAATTTGTAATGGGTAATTTTGATAGAATATGCTACAGTAAACAAAAAAGATTAAAGGTAGAATAAGCATAATTAAGCATTATAATGTCCCACTGCTGGGAGTCAGGCCTCCTCTCTAGGAAAAGGAATTGGCCGTAAGCTACAACGTGGGTCCAGTGCGTATTGGTAGATGTGACATACCTTAATTTTTTTTTTTAGGATATCTAGCCGGTAAAAAAATAAGGTTGTTAGAAAAAGTGATCTAAGACTGACAGCTTTACCATTAACCTAATTAGACTAAGGGCCTATTTCACCACCTATGATTAAGTTTCGAGTATCTTACTTGACAGATAATTTCATACAAATTCTGTCAAATTTTTGAAATTATTCAGTGAGTAGTGCCTACTCGGACATTGTGAAACAGGCCCTTAATTTTTTATTACAACCTACACCTAGTGATGATAGATATTTTTTTAATTAATAATTATTTATTTACTTCAGATACGTGATCTATAAATAACTGAATAGTTATTTCACAACACAAAAAAGATTATGTTAAATTATACCAATATTCAATTAAAATTATACTAAATAATTATATTTTCAAAATAAATTTAATTAAGTACACGAAATTTATTTTAAATTAATTTTATAAAATTATATTTGATCAAGTACCGGAAGACGCAGCGTCGGAAGGCCTCTCACAAGGTGGACTGACGACCTGGCGAGGGACGCAGGTATCAGATGAATGCGAGACGCACAGGACCGGTCGTTGTGGCGACGTTAAACACCGCACAGACGGGGGAGGCCTATGTCCAGCTGTGGGCGTCTTTCGGCTGAGATGACGATGATATTAAATTACTTGTCTAACTAAAGTGGGGATGAAACTGTCTGCTAAAGCTTGATTATTTCTTTAGGTGGTGGGTCAAGTTTGGCCTGTGTGCTACCACAGATACCATAGATTTAGAATTGAACACAATGGTTGGGAAATTAAGATTTAAAAAGCAACAAGAAAAGTCAAATACTCTTACCTTATGGACGACTAGCCAGTGGCTTTGCCGGGGTAAAAGTAGATTACAATCTACTTTCCCATCAATTAAATCTCCATCTAGGAGGTGAATTTTTGAGAATCTTTTCTTAAAATAGTACTCGCCAATGTCATAAAAGGAAGCCTTGTGCAAAATTTTATGATGTGCGTTGATATGTCAGCCAGTCAGCTTCTCTTTTGTTGTGTAATGTTTAAATCTTCCTAGACAAAGCTAGACCATTAGAAACAGCTGAATGACTAAAGCAATAGATATTTCTATCGAAATATTCGAAAAATCTTGGTAGAAGCCATTACTAATTTTTTTTTATTAAATAAGATTTAAAATTTACATTTATGGGATAAAAAAGGTAATCATAATAATAGATAAAACTGTGAAGAGCCTCTAAGCTATCCGAACACCAATTCATTAAAATCGGCAAAGAACCACTTATACTAATTCTAGAACCTCTGTACGCTGAAAACATAGGTATTCCGAACCCAATCAGTAATCACACTAACTAAGCAACATACTAAAACGCCAATATGTAATTACGAAGCAGCAATTATTCCACAAACGTAAGTCAAACGCAAACGTATCGACTAATATTGGCGACGAATCAAACCGCGGCGACACAATGGTCGCGCGACGCCGCGACACAATAATCGCGCGACGCTGCGACAAAATTGGCTGTTTTCACACGCGGCGCTAATGATTACATGTTGGTAAACGATGTTTAGAAGTGCGTGGGTGCGTTGTTAGACGGGAATTTTGTCGGATTCCGAGAAAATTCCATCACAGGCTTGAAAGAAGTTAAAGCTTATTAATGATGTCCTTTTCATGGGTCTTGAAATCTTTAAATAACTTCTGAATAGCGAGAAGGAGTGTAGTCTTTTGCTAACTAACACCCACCCGTGTCTTTAAGTTGCCCTTTGCATTCTAGGACCACGGGGCTCTTTCGAACACTCTTCTAAATGATGCGCCCTTGTTAATAATGTCTTAATTACAAATATTTTTGTCTCAGTAGTTTTATTTGACTATCAACAGGAACTTAAAAAAATTACTTATATTTAATTAGATAAAACTTTTCTCTCTCAACTGTTCTTGTCATAATCGTGAGACCCTACAATAGTTCAAATAACTTTACTCAGGTATTCCTATTATTTCCAATCTGACCATCTTTTTGCCATCATCTGATAAATGATAATGATAAACCTGGACCCACAACACAGGGAATCCTAGTGGGGGGTTTAGGGCTTCAAGGCGTTTGAAAAATAATAATTATAAATGTTTTTATTTTACATAGGCCTACATGGGCACTTACAAAAGTCGAAGCTAGTGCACGGTTCCAATTGGTCGTTTCCTATGCAGAAGAACCGGCAAGAAACTCCATGGTTACTCTTTTAAAAAAATATGTAAAGACAAAAGTAATGAGATTTTTTTTAAAGTCCATATAAAATATGTAATAATCAAATCACATCTACTAAAAAAAACCATTTTCTTAAGTTTACAAAACAGGAAATCCCGTACCGTATTACACACAACAACGCACCCACACACCCGTGGGCGTGTGCACCCGCAAAATAGCTACTTGCGGTTCAGACGTGTGATCAGATTCGTCGCCGGGCCAAATTAGCTCGCGCGTTTGTTTCGGCGGCTTTGTCGCGTCGCGCCTTTGTGTCGCGGGTGTGCAGCGAGCCTAATGTCAGGTTTCTGGTTACGTTTTTCAAACGGTTATATTGTTCGTTTTGTTTTTCTGTTGTTGTTGGTATAGGTTAATATGGCGTTGTTTGAGTGGTAATTGTAGTTTCCTGTTTTAGGTTAAATTTTGTAGTAAGGGCCGTGCGTTACTGGAACCTCATAGCTTCGTGACCAATATTAAGGTACACACCCTGTGGTGTGTAGCTTAATATTGGCCACCCGTATAAATTTCCTTGACTACGCGAACTAGCAGCATCACCGTGTCCTAGTAAGGCACGGGCCTTAATTCCAACGCACACTGGTTCGGAGAGCCGAACCAGTAAAAAACCGACACACTAGCGACTCGATGCCTGTGCTCAAGACTTGACTTGGAACTTCAACTCTACGAGTGCATTATTACCAATGATCCTCTTAGATATTTATTCTATTTTTTGAAAAGACAATGCGTTCCATTGCTCTGGAACCAGATCATCGGTCCACCTTGTGAGAGGTCTGAAAGCTGCGTCTTTCGAAACGTCGTCACCACTCCAACAACGTTCGGCCTCATGGACCATCTGTTCTGCGAGCAATGTGGATGGCTATGCCAGAAACCTTGGTTCTCCTACGGATAGATTCCTTCATCAGCAATCACGCAAGGAAACTTTCGTCTTGAGATACTGTGATATATTATGTTGGACGAAAAAAGACCGCGTAACTAAGCCGCGTGCCTAAGGCATTAAGTCCGCCTTTGTACGTTGTGTTGCATAAAGAATAAATAAATAACTTCCCGAACTCTCTCTTCTCAGCTAATTTGGGCAGCCGCAAATCTTAATTTGCCCGCGCTTGCTACGCGCTACGAGCATCGATGAGAGAAAACCGGATGACGGCTACGAGCCTACGAGCGTAGCACCGGCTACGAAATATTACCATTCGTTACATTTTGTAGGAGATACTATTTGATATTGATGAAATTCATGGAAAAACTAATTAGTATTTTGTTGAACTTGGTTTAATTATAAAGTCAGGTTATTTTGGTAAAAAACTACATACTAGTTATGTAACGAAGATTCGAATTCGCATTCGTGAATATTCTCAATTTTTCATTGCACCTCCCACTAATCTTCTCTGCATCACCCAAAGGTTGACTGGTAGAAAATGCCTACGGCATTAAGTCCGCCTTTGTACGTTTTTGTGCATAAAGTATAAATAAATAAATAAATTTCATGACATTCGCGATGAATATGATAAATCTAACATTCGGTACATCACTACTAAGTACATACTTATACCTTTGTACGTACTTAAAAAAACAGTAAGTGAGATTGTTATAGGTATAAACTGAAACAAAAAGTAATGAAATCCTTTATACAATGACTGAATCTTTTCTTCTAATTGACCGGCCTATTGGTCTAGTGATTAGTGACAAAATTATACTATTAACACATCATCATCATATTCTTGCCCTAATTTGCTCACACAATCCACTCATCTCTTCTTTGACCTCCCTCTCTCTCGTTCACAAATATCATTAACTTACATTCCCACTGAATTTCAAACGATATCAATATCCTTTGTCTTACGCAACTGCAGAATCCATTCCAATTCCAAGTACCTACATATTTCAATTAATGAAAAAACTCACACGCAAAAATAATATTAATACACACTCGTCCAGCAATTGTTGGATTGTTTCTATAAAAGTTGATATAATCGTTATATCGATTTCAACCAGTTCTCGAGTACACTCGAGACGAATACTCGAGTATTCGAGTACGTTGTACTCCACCCCAATTCGTGTAACGTGAAGTATTTCGTTTTGGTTTTGTTTTCATCCCCTTTGTTTAACTGTAGTGAGATTCCGATGATAACAGTTATACTAAAGTTTGTATGGGAATAAAAATACACATACACAGTGTATAGAAAAATAAATCCTATGTTTTATTTGATTAAGTTGATTTTCGAATGACAGGCAAAGTTTAAAAGGTCATAAAACAATTTCGGACTCAATTAAAGTTGAATTTTATAAAATATATTTTAAGATTGATATTTCCTTGGCAAATAATGAGGAGTTGAAGAGTTAAAATACCATTGAAAAGTCGGTTTCTTTGGTCATATATATAATGTTATTTCTTTTATTAGATCCTGTGATAAGATTTAAAAATTTATGTTAAAGTTTTACTCCTTAACAAAAGAACGGTATTATGAATGTTTACAGCCAAATAAAAGAAACGGGTTTATTGAGTGTTGCCACTTGTTATGTAATTTATATAAATGTTGCCTGTTATGAAATTTCGTTGTTGAGGTAATATTTTGTTTTGATTAATAATAATTGAGGTGGTAACCCGGCTGTTATTTAATTCTTTTGTTCTACTTATGATTCTTTGAATCTTACCCTTTTCGCGAAAGTTATTTAATCGAAGGAATCACTAAAAGTGTCGCAGTTATAAGTTAGTTGTTTGGAGTAAAAATTGATACTTTATGTAACGACATCGGCTACAAATGAAAATATTGTTATACTCAACTTATTTATTGAGTTTTTATTTTACAAGAGCATGGTTTAAAAGCTTGTCGTCTCATCTAACGCAATCCACCGCAATGTTTTGATAAAGTGGCAACGTGGAAACAGAAATATGACTCCTGAACATTCCGTTGGCATTCAGTAATTCCGTCACTCACTCGAATATTACACAAAACTTGAAATACTCGTACGTTTTTTTTTAAGAACCTTACAGTTTTTGAAAAAACTTTCGTCACTAGAATAACAACTAAATGTACATAAAAGTTTTCTGTAGTTATTTTCTTTAGGTTTTGGATTTAAGAATACGTTGTGAAGGCCAAATTTAACGCAAAATAATAGATGTTCAGAGCTGGTTATTTATATATATTTTTACCCACATATTTATGTTTTAATTTGTATAGGAACCTATAAAATATAATAACCACAAGATGGCGTTTAGGGCTTAGTCTGATACTCCTCGCTTCGGAAGATATTTTAACACGATTTTCTTTCCTTAAAAAAAAGCATAGTTTAAAGGATTTCATAAATAACATCTAACTACATAGTTTTAATTTTGCATTCAATCTTAACTTAACGCACCTTCGCCTGCTCCTCATCCAAGACTCAATTCCTCACAAAAGTGTCGTCCCAAAGCCTAAACAGTAGCCTTCTTGTCCAGGACACAATTCCTTACAAAAGTGTCACCACGAATCCTAAACGGTAGCCGGTCAGCTGACTGCCCGGCCGACTGGCAAATCGAATCACGCGGCAAATTGAGCGCTAATTTGAGCACCACACCGTGGGAGCTGCCGCTGGGAGACGTCTGTAGGGAGTAGGGAGACCATGGAATAGGGGTTTAGGAGACTTTACGGGCAATTTTTGAATGAGATCGGGTAAGATCGAGATCAAGAGCAGGCTTATTGTAGACTGTGAAAAATAGGTCGTTATTCTAGAAGGAATGATTGTGTTACAAGTAAATTGTATACAAGAACAGTAGAGATAGCTAACATTTGCACAAATCAACCTTACCAATTACATTGGCCTATTTCAGGTCGATGGCATTAAAAGCAAAAATGTGGTTACAATATCAACTATCTACTGCAGCCACCATTTATCATGCCATCAACGCAATAAAAATCAAAATCGGTTAAACAGACAGTAAAATTGTTTAAATGTCTAATCTTATTGGGAATGAAAAGTATAGCTAATATTATTAATTTATTAACACTTTTGTGAATTCACTTATTTTAATATTCTTATTTCAATATATTATTGTAAATCTCGAAAAAACACAGGGCATACATTCAAAGAACAAGTGTACAATGTGCGATTTTATCGTAGAGGGATCTTACAGACCACCTTTGCATGGTTCACTTTCCCGCACAGTAAGTAAGTACCTATTGTTGTTGAAATATATAAGCAGCAAAACGAGACACTATGATGGACAGTAATTACAAATAACAGCACATATAAACAGAAATAACAGTAATTTAACTTAATGTTAGTTCATGAAAACGTCATTATTTTAACATGACGCCACGAAAATAAGTATCGTATCATCGCAGCAAGTGGAGAAACATTATATTTTATTAAAAATAATCCAGTAAACGAGAAACGGATGTGCAGGCAATTATCTCAACTCCCAAGTTCGTTAAAATTGCATTTTTACAGTAATTGCTACGACTGAAAATCGTTGCATGATTATTTTTTATAACGAACAATTCTACAGATTGGATTTTTAATTACAACTTTCATGTTTTACATAAAATAAACCTATTTGTTAATGATAAATACCTATTATCCACTGTTGGTAATTGTGCATTGTCACAACAGACAACTACGACAGTTAACAAAGGAGAAGTGAGAAAAACTGGCTAAGTTCGAGTCGGACTCGCGCATCGAGGGTTCCGGATAAACTGAAGGTTATACAAAAGCATTTGATAATAATTTCAGCTCTATACCTCCTCGCGTTTTTGAGAAAAAGGGTCTTGACAGACTGTAGAAAAGTGATCCTATAAGGGTTCTATTTTTGGCGACTGATATATGGAACCCAAAAATACAACGTAAACAAATTAGATAATAATTCTTATAAATATGCGCAAGAAAACAAATCTGTCACTAACATCAGCAATAACTTTAGGACTGTCTACAAAACTACCGCTAATTCAGTCACCTTAAGTCCCATGGCTCCCTCTAGCGTCAGTACCAAAACATAGCCCCATGAGAAATACACCAGCCAACCACTCAAAGATGTAATCGCGCCATTTTTTTGTTCTGCAGCCTCAGTTCCACCATTGTTTTCGGTCACTATAGTGGTTAAAAGGTTCCTTTACAAGTTTCGAGTACCATTTCAAGTGCCAGCGATATTGAGAACCTCTAGCGAATGTAATTAGGGGTGCCTAAGATGACTGACTTTGTGAGTTTGTGTGAATTTGATTTTATGAGCTGCTGGTGATTTCTTTTCAATTTTTTTCTTGCTTTGCTTATTAAAGTAAAGTAATATGGAGAAATTTTATTGATACCATCATTTTTAAGTAAGCTCTAGATTTACATAATACATTATGTAAATCTAGAGCTTATGAACCTTATTAACCTTCAAAGATGTAATGACATCTATGGCGCCACATATGAACTAAACTACGAAATTCTGTATCGCGAAATTAGAGTTCTCCGCGCGATTTGAACGAAATCGTCTTTTGGCCCAAATCAAGCATAACACCCGTCTGGTCGGAGCATCCTCCCTTTTAATCGGAGGTTTGCGGGACTTTGCACTCTGATCCGAATAAAATAAAACATTTTACGCCAAAGTGGGGCATACTTCCACCGGGTGGTTAGCATAATGGTAACACCCGTGCGTTTCTTCCGTCTGAATACGAAATAGGTACTCCCATACCGGCCATGTGTGGTGAGGACCTGCATTAGACAGAAGATGGGGTCGGCGTGGTACCTCTCAAGCTCCAGCTTCAAAGAGGGGAGTTCAATTGTAGCGTGCCTAAATGGTTTTGACCACTTTTTTTTAGGTTGGAAACCATCCAATGACTCATCCCTCAACTGTTTCCAACGTTCGCAAAGATAAACAACATCGAGTTGACTAACCTCTTCTTCTGCTCTTATCCCTTATTACTTGGAATCGGCGCAACACGTTTCATTCTTCCATTAGGTGCTGTCACCTATTATATTTTCACTAACTCCCTTTTCTTTCATATCAGTCATCACACAATCCTTAGTTGACTAACTAAACAATCATTATTGTTCACATACAAAACATTGTTACATTCAACTATTTTTAAACTCTCCAATAAGTTTTCATTACACCACAACGCTGCTGTTCCATCTACAGCCACCATTTACACCAAAACAATTTATTCAAAATAGATAAAAAAAAAGCACAAATGTCATTCAAAAAGGACACATCGGAAACAGAAAGATGTAAAGGCTGAAATGAATCCGATATTGACGCGGACGCGAAACCGTCGGCGATAAGCCAACTTTTGCGAACGACGTATATTCAAGCCGCAGCCAACAGGCGTAAGCAGCATTGTCGTATCTGTAGCACAGTGATGGATAATGAATGTTTTTGTTATCGATAGTCTGGGTGTATTAAAAACCATTTATTTTAATTATTAGCTGCTGGCAGTGGTTTCGCTCGCTTGGTAGTTGAAAAGTGTCCCAAGATTGTATTAACTCGAGATTAAAAGTAATTAATGTGTTTTTTTCAGGAAATAGGGTATTCGTGTGTCAAATTTTATCCAAATCTGATCAAGCGCGAAGCTACCAACATACAAACATACACACGGCTTCGTCCGAGTAAAAATATGAAAATAGTTCCAATAGAGCATCCACCCGAGTCACACTTACTCCTTCAAAAAAAGTAATAGCAAAGTTGTTTACATGCGGCAAAAACGTTGCTCACTCCAACGTAGTAGCGATTAGGACGTTGAAATCAAGTCTTTTAATTTGAGTAAACCCAAAAGTTCTTTGAAATTATAGCACTATTATGTCTCGAATTATTAATCATTGTTATTATTAGTTTATTATTTACTTAAGTCACTTCTGGGTAGGAGGATTGAATGAAAGAGTGACCCGGGGACGCAAAGGAAAAGTGTCGAAACGTACTAAGGGCTTATATTGAGGTGGGAAATGATCCAATGATGTCACCTGCTCTAGAGTAAGAGAGAGGATGTGTCAGTCTTCTACTGACCAAAACCCACCTATGTCCTTCAGTTACCCTTTACGTTCCAGGGCCATAACTCTTTCAAAAAACCCTTTGGCCCTACCGGACGTCGGCCCTGCTTGGTCTCTACGATTTTGCTGACATCTTTTTGAGGTGCGCGTGGAACACTACGCATCGTCGACGACTCGGGCTTTTACCGGACTGGTAGATGGCTAGCCACCCATTGTTCATCGTCCGCGACCCCACTCCTAGCGTGATGATGGAGCGCCCTTCGGCGCCCGACGCCTGGAGTGTGGAAAAAGAATCAAAGGTTCTAGTCAGAAAAAGTCTGGCATTCCCTCTATTATTTAAGATTCTAAGTTTCTTCTTTCTAACCTCATCTTTATAATTTCAGCCAATAGGCGTCCACTGTCGGACATAGGCCTCCCCCAATGTGTCGTTATAATAAACGGTCCTATGCATCTCGCATCCATGGAATTCCCGCAACCCTGACTAGGTCCTACAGGTCTTAACTCTTTATTCTTTAAAAGTGAACTGCATACGTTCAACACCATCAATCCCTTGCTAGTAGCTACAAAACCACCAGAATTATGAAGACGACGATGAAATCATTTCTATCACAATAAATATCATCACAAAGCCATCATTATGACGAACAGACACACCCGCACGCATTTTTAACAGAAAACTTCAAAAAGGAACCTTTGTTAACATTCACCATTCTTATTTAATACCACCAAATTACCACAAAAAGCTCTAAAACCGACCTTAAGACATTGCAATAAGATTTACAAGAACTGCTTTCAAAATTTTGTAGATTTGAACAACATATGCTGGTGATTAAGGTCAATCTGAATCTTATGCAGTCGTAATAAGGAAAAAGGAAGTATTTAAGTAAGGTTGTGGTGTTCACAAAGACGGCTTTCACTGGGCGGATGCAGGTTTTTTGACAAATGGCCAACTGGACGATTTGTCTCGTGTAGGGCGGCGATGGCAAAGAGTAAGCTGAGAAGTCAAGAAAACAGATCCGACTAAGCTTTCTTAGCTTACTGTTGGTGGTTTAATGAAGATCTGCTACAGCTTTAGGGATTCGAATTTGTTAAATGACAGAGCTGTCTGCATAGCTACATACTAATCGAACAAACTCCATAAAACTACTTTTTTAAACTATTTCGTTGCCTACAGCATTAAGTCTGCCTTTGTAACTTTGTGTTTGCATAAAATTTAAATAAATATTTATTTATTTATTTGGAAACTCAACAGCTTATTAATTAATTTACATGAGTTGAGAATACCCGGGGTCTTTCAGTGAACAGCCAATGTTGTTTCGTCTAAGTTACTAACAAGTGACGTCTACACACATGCTGTTGACAGTGATAGTAAGGTTTTGACAATTAACACTTAAACCAATTATAGAGTTTCATAAAACTTGGTTAACCAGAAAGTGGTGTAAGGAAAGAATAGAATTACTATTCACAATGTAATGTAATGAAACAGAGAAGAAGAGAAGAAATCACTCAATTGTAATGAAACAGAGAAGAAGCACTACTCTTTTTTTAATAGTGATTATTGTATCTCATTGCTAGGTACATTCGTCCCCCTTTTCCTTCTAAACTACTGTGTTTAGGGTGACGTATCCGTTCATGTTCGAGCTGCGAACATAATCTGATCATCATATTATCATTTTCGTCGTGCTCGGCCACCACACATTAACTATTCTATATTATACGATATTAGTCATATCACTGTATCATTTTACTCCTACATCAAGTATATTATCATTTTTGTCATCACCAATTTTGTTTCTAGAAAAACATGATGAGTTTTAGTTTCGTAAGTCACTTGTGTTGAAACGTTTGCACTATTCATCATAAATCTCATAAATCTGAGATAGCAAAATTACATATTTTGCTATTTTTTCCAACTAGCACTTCTAGCATTTTTTAGAAACTTCTTATAATTTGTGACTTGTGACAACAACTGAACATCTGTAAGTCCGCTCAGAAGCTTCCCCATAATAGGCACAAACCAACTATAGTACACGGTCATATCTGACCACCCCTCATCTCTGCTCGGGCGGGCAAGCCCAGTAATGGTCATAAAAGGATGTTACGATATTATATCATTTTTCCCCGAGCACAATACTGAATGTGTACGCCGCCATTTCCTCTCTCTAATGCGTTTCCCCACATTAATATTATGTTTGGTATCCACGAGTTTTTGTTGCTTTATTTCTCTGTGAATTTCTGTTTTGTATTCGACTAATGGTGCAATTTTTGCAAAATAGAGCTATTTTTCTTTTGCCAAAACGTGTGGCCATTCTTTTTACGTTATGATTATCAACCAATTAATACCATTTTCTTTAACTGTCCGAGTAAACTGAGAGACCTCACTTCTTGGTTTTTAAGAGAGGTTGTTTGGTTGGAATGAAGGCCATGGCCCACCTAGTACAAAGGTCCACCAAGGACTAAGTGCAGATACTGGAACACAAAGCCCAAGTGAAACTCAGTACCGAAGTACTCGTCAAAAAAGAGCAGGGAGAGCCGATCACAAAGGAAATGGGATAAGGCTAGGGAAAAAGGAATTCCTTCCCGCTTAACCTAACGCCGGAGGAGTTAATCCATAAAAAGGCAGGTTTCGGTAGAGAGTCCCTGATATTATCATCAGGTCAAATTAATAACGACTTAACACGTTCAATGCGGAACGAGGGCATCTGGTGGGACTAAAAAATATGTACCTAGTCTTCTCTGCCATGCTACCATTTGCTTTAGTTTATGCTAGTAGTTTAGTAATGTATACCAAAGATGGGCTATTAAAACAAAATGCAGTGGTATATCTACTTAAATACAGGTTGACTTTGACTTCGTAACGTTACAGGGTCTAATAAATCCCTTACGGTCATAAACATAGTTTTTAAATGAGGTCTTATGAGGTCCGTATCGCAGGAACGGAATTAATACAAAAATGATTGGCACTGTTAACCAAAAATAAAAAACCAATTACTCAAGTCTATTGAATCTTATACCGACATAACATAGTTATAAATCCCAATAAATAAGCAGTAACATTTAACTACAGCCACATTGTAGCCAAGCTCTTGGTACTAAACTGGTTTAACCGTTCATCTGACTAAAATGCAGTTTATTACCAATCTCGAGCCTTGAATGGGTTAAGACAGAGTTGCTTCTTCGAATTCAATCACTTTGTTTCAATGACTGTAGACTGTACAGTGGGGTGGGGTTGCAATGGCCTGAAACATTTTAGCAGTCTAGATTGCTGCAGGAAATTCCGAAAAAGTCCAGGGTTGAATGCAAAAGTAACTTAAGAAAAATCAGTGGGTTTTAGTCACGCTATAAATGCAGTCACATTGCCACTGCTAGACCACCTCGAAAAAAAACGAATGTAAACTAAAAATTGTACTGAGTACAGTTTTTTAATCCTGTAAAGTTACCTCTTTTTTTATCGGCCTTATAATGTTCCCACAGCTGGGACTCAGGCCTCCTCTCTGGGAGAGGGAATGGGCTGTAATCCATCACGCGGGCCCAGTGCGGATTGGTCGATGTCACATTTCTTCGAATTTTTCGTTCTGGGACATGCCGGTTTCCTCAAAATGTTTTCCTTCAAAAGGGCATACAATAACGATAAGTAATTTGAAAATCCTCTTGTAAAACTGTATCCACGCCATTTTCCACGAACCTCACTATAAGTACTGAATCTTAT
Source organism: Mythimna separata (assembly GCA_030763345.1). Classification (NCBI taxonomy): domain Eukaryota; kingdom Metazoa; phylum Arthropoda; class Insecta; order Lepidoptera; family Noctuidae; genus Mythimna; species Mythimna separata. The sequence continues at coordinate 22,177,716 of CM061176.1, forward strand.
CCACTACGTCTAAAACATTCCGAAGGCACTTGGCTGTCCTCCGGCCCTCCCAGAAGGATAATTTGCATTATACAATGAATACTATTGTCCGAGCCACTTAGATAAGTGTTGAGGGACCATTTTATTGGACGCTTTAGAGAACTTCGTTGAAAGGTTTTTTAATTTGTAGTTGTTATGCATGGTAAGTGTTATCTAAACTTAGAATAGAATAGAATAAACTTAATTGTACGCCAAAAGAAGTAATAAATTATGCGGAAACTTAAAACCAAGCCTAAACCTAAACTAAAACCTAAACTTAGGTATATTAGAACTGGTGATCCTGGCTTTCCATGGTTGCACATTACACATAAAACGCTTGCTACACACGTTATGCACGTTAAGCACGTTTATTACTTTTTCTATTATAGAAAACTGCATCAAACTCTCTGAGAGAATAAATTAATACATACCTATTATAGATACATATGGGCGCAAGCCTCATTTATGTGTCTGTCCAGAAATGGACGTCTTTCGGTTGTAATGATGATAACTCTAACTTGTTCCGTATGGTGTCTGGAACCGAAGAATTACACCATCCCATCTCTTCCCGTGGGTGTCGTAAGAGGCGACTAAGGGACATACCAGAAAATGGGCAGCAGCATTTTCTGTACATTTCAACATCTACACTGCGATCGCCAACCCGCATGCCAAGCGTGGCGATTATGGCAAAAACCCCCCAACAATGCAGACACGCAAAAAGAAACGGCCCCTAGTACCCGGCAGCCCGTCTAACCTTGACTACGGTAGCGGTCAAGGCTACGGCGAGGCAAGGGGTGCGAAGAATCTCCGGAGGAGGCTAGGCTACCCTTTCCAACGACTCGACCTGGCAACATACAACATGCGTACACTGCGGACCGACGAGAAGATCACCGAACTTGAGGAAGAGTTGAGCGGGGTACGATGGAGTATTGTGGGATTATCCGAAGTCCGAAGACAAGGGGAGGACACGATAATTCTCAAATCCGGTAACCTGCTCTATTTCCGGGAGGGCGACCAGCAGTCCCAGGGTGGTGTCGGGTTTTTCGTCCACAAGTCCCTTGTGAACAATGTGGTGAGGATCGAGAGTGTGTCGACCAGGGTGGCTTACCTTATACTCAGAATATCGGCAAGATATTCGCTGAAGGTCATACAGGTATATGCCCCAACCTCGACACACTCCGACGACGAAGTAGAGACCATGTATGAGGATATATCCAGAGCCATACATGGTTATAAGACTCACTTCACCGTGGTCATGGGGGACTTCAACGCTAAACTGGGCAAACGAGACGGTGATGAGCTGCGAGTGGGGCAATTTGGATTTGGACGGCGGAATCACCGGGGACACCTACTGGCTAGCTCTATGGAGAAGGAGGGCCTCTACATGATGAACTCTTTCTTCAAAAAGCGTGAGCATAGGAGGTGGACCTGGCAAAGCCCCGATGGTGCAACTAAAAATGAGATTGACTTCATCTTGTCGACGAAGAAGCAAATATTCAATGATGTCTCTGTGATCAATGCGGTGAAAACTGGTAGTGATCACCGCATGGTGAGAGGCACATTGAATATCAACATCAAGCTTGCACAAAACCAGCTCCAAAACCCCGAGAGCTTTTAGCTCGAACTCCACAATCGTTTCGAGTGCCTAGGTAGCTCCGTGGACGAATGTAACGATGGGTTCGTGGAAACTGTCCATACGGTCGGGTCTAAGTTTTTCAAGACCCACCGTACAAATAAGAACAAGAAGCTCTCGGATCCGACTCTCGAGCTCATGAAGAAGAGGCGTGAGATGATTCTGCAGTCTTCAGACGATTCGTGCAGATACCGTCAGCTCAATAGACAGATTTCGAAGTCCTTAAAACGCGATCTTCGCCACTTTAATCCCGAAAGGGTTAAGGACGCGATAGAGCGGAATAAGGGCTCCAAAGTCTTTGCGAGGGATCTGTCTATTGGGCAGAGCCAACTCACGAAACTGAAGACCGACGATGGCAGAGTCATATCCGCTAAATCGGAGCTCCTGGGAGAGATCGAGGCATTCTATGGACAGTTATACACGTCTATCTCTAAACCCACGGCAAATCTAGCGAACGATCCAAGAGCTAGATTGACCCGACACTATACCGAAGATATCCCGGACGTCAGCCTGTACGAGATTAGGATGGCTCTGAAACAACTTAAACACAATAAGGCGCCGGGTGAGGACGGAATTACGGCCGAACTTCTGAAGGCGGGTGGAAAACCGGTCCTTAAGGCCCTTCAGAAGCTATTTAATTCCGTCATACTCGAGGGCAAAACGCCACAGGCATGGGGCAGAGGTGTGGTGGTACTTTTCTTTAAGAAGGGCGACAATGCCCTCCTTAAGAACTACAGGCCCATCTCACTTCTGAGCCATGTCTACAAGTTGTTTTCCAGAGTCATCACGAATCGTCTCGCACGCAGGTTCGACGACTTCCAGCCTCCTGAACAAGCCGGATTCCGAAAAGGCTTTAGCACCGTAGACCACATACATACGCTACGGCAGGTTATACAGAAGACTGAGGAGTATAACCTGCCTCTTTGCTTAGCGTTTGTGGATTACGAGAAAGCCTTTGATTCGATCGAGACTTGGGCTGTACTGCAGTCTCTCCAACGGTGCCAGATTGACTATCGGTACATCGAAGTGCTGAAATGTTTGTACAAAAACGCCACCATGTCAGTCCGACTCCAGGATCAGACCTCGAAACCTATCCTCTTACAGCGGGGTGTGAGGCAGGGAGACGTTATCTCTCCGAAACTGTTCACGGCCGCATTGGAGGATGTCTTCAAGGTTCTGGAATGGAGAGGGCGAGGCATCAATATCAACGGCGAGTACATCACTCACCTTCGGTTTGCCGACGACATAGTAGTCATGGCTGAGACTACGGAGGAGCTCAGTACAATGCTCGGTGATCTCAGTAGGGCTTCCGAAAGAGTGGGACTCAAAATGAACATGGACAAAACCAAAGTCATGGTAAACATCCATGTAGCTCCCACTCCTATCAAGATCGGAGACTCTACACTCGAAGTTGTGGACGACTACGTCTACCTGGGACAGACGGTCCAGTTGGGTAGATCTAACTTCGAGAAAGAGATCAATCGTCGAATCCGACTCGGCTGGGCAGCGTTCAGGAAGCTGCACGGTATCTTCTCGTCCAACCTACCGCAGTGTCTCAAGACAAAAGTCTATGACCAGTGTGTGTTGCCAGTGATGACATATGGCTCGGAAACGTGGTCGCTCACAATGGGCCTCATCAGAAGGCTTAAAGTCACCCAAAGAGCAATGGAAAGGGCTATGCTCGGAGTTTCCTTGCGCGATCACATCAGGAATGAAGAGATCCGCAAGAGAACTAAGGTTACCGACATAGCCCGAAGAATCGCTAAACTTAAGTGGCAGTGGGCAGGGCACATTGCTCGTAGAACAGATGGTCGATGGGGACGGAAGGTTCTAGAGTGGCGGCCACGTACCGGAAGACGCAGCGTCGGAAGGCCTCCCACAAGGTGGACCGACGACCTGGCGAGGGTCGCGGGAATCCGATGGATGCGAGACGCGCAGGACCGGTCGCTGTGGCGACGCTTGGGGGAGGCCTATGTCCAGCAGTGGACGTCTTTCGGCTGAGATGATGATGATGATGATGATAACTCTTATTAATCAAATCTGGAAATTTTATAAAGCTGTTGTATTGGAGACTAGCTCGCCCCTGCGGTTTCACCCGCATTTTTCGTTACTGCTCCGCTCCCGTGGGTCGTAGCGTGATGGTATATAGTCTATAGCATTCCTCGATGAATGGGCTATCTAACACTGAAAGATTTTTTCAAATCGGAACAGTAGTTCCAGAGATTACCCCCTATATACAAACTTACAAACCTACAAACTTACAAATTTTACCTCTTTATAATATTAAGTATAGATGTAAGGGCGAATTATGAAATTAAATCAGTCAATTAACAACAGTAAAAAGCTGGCTTACTACGAAAATGAACACTTACTAAAACATTTATAAATCAAAACTGATAGAATTACCATATTCAGTAGGCATTTATTTATTGTTTATTTTTATGACATAGTACAGAGTAACTCTTAAGCAAAAGAAAAAGAACACGAAAACCATACTTTCAATAACTAACACTAAAAGCGACAACTAAAACGTTTTATATCTAACAAACTTTCTTAAACGCTACAAAAACACAATATTTCACAAAACTACGGCCATTTTGCTGTTTATTATCACAGTTTATGACGATCCATTAGCTTAGTCAACTTTATTTATTGAAAGGCACCAAACTTAAAACACCATTACGATATCATTTTTATTCACAAACTTAATCTTTTCCATAACTATCAGTATTTGATGCCCAGTGAAACGAAAGCTGTAATGATTTGGAAAAAATAATACAATTTTCCAATCGATTGAATGGTCAAATGTGTTTCCTATCGCACTGGTCCCTTTTGTAAATATTTTGCGTTTACTGTCGAAAGGGGGAGATAATGGATGTTTTGTACAGTTAATAGAATCATTTGCAGTTTAAGTGACATCAATTTGCAATATACTTGTGCGGTAAATTAAATATATTGGCTATTCTTTCGAAAAATTATGCATTATTGCTTCAACTTCATTGAACAATAATTAACTGGTGCTATTACTAAAAACAAGTTTAGCACATTTATTTATAGGTACATATACATAGCATAATTTTGTATATAGCACAATTATATCAATAAAGGGCTTCATCTGATAGCTTAAAGTCCCATATGGCAGGCAGCAATGGTGAGGGCTATACTCCGAGTTTCCTTGCCTAATCGAATTACTAATCATGAAGATATCCGCAGAAGAATCAAGGTTACTGATGTACGTCCTTAACCAAACCTAACTGGTTGTGCGTAGGGTATATTGCTCGCAGAATATATGGTTGATGAGGCATAAGAATCATAAGGTTTCTGAAGCAGTGACCTCGGGCTAGAAGACGTAACGTTGGAAGACCTCGGACTAAGTAAATCGATGGCCTGGTCTCGCGGGTATCTGATGAATACGAAACAAATACTACTGGCTTAAGAGCAGGTCGAAGGATATCACATGTCTTCTTTCGTTTTGCTAGTTTCCATGCAATATTCTTATTCACTGTTGAACGCAGTGAAGTAAATTGCCCGTCTGAATTTGAAACCATGACTTAAATATTCGTTACTATATTGTTCGAGTCACAAGTCATTACTCTACCAAAGCGCATCAAATCAATGTAATTATTCCGATAGCTCCACCCTAAAAAACTTCAAAAAACGATTACAAATCAAACGGAGAGCTCCGTCAATCGGGTGGTGTGAAATAAATAATGTAAAACGGGCTAATTGAAAGCATTCGGAACGAAACTCGATAGAATTAGTGTTGATTTTGTCCATGTTTGAACATCTGGCGCAGTGGGCACTGTGTTTAAATTGCTTTGTCTGTCTGTACTGATGTTGTGGGGTGTTTTTAGTTTGTTGTCATGTAAGTGAAATTGAATGATGAATAAGTATTTTTTTTGTGAGTTTACAGTTAGGTTTAATATATTTAGGTGTGAAATTATATAATAACTTCTTCCGCTCTGGGCGAAGTGAGAGAGAATATCAGACGATTAAAACCAACCTGTGTTCCTTCAGTTACCAAAGAATAACTGTTAATTCTTTCGAACAATCCCGCAGACATTTTACTTAATTCCGTATGCTAACATCTTTTTTGCCTAGTAGAGAAACACCTGAAAATTTGGGTTTATTAGTGTTATAATCATAGATATGAAGATTTCTGAGGTTATAATAATAGGTAAGATTGTCGTAGCCCGTAGAATTGACTATGTCACGATAGCCATGTTTCAATGCTTGATAATTATTCAAACATCAATTTAGGAATAAATCCAAATACATCATAAAAACTATCCATCCATCTTTAGGACAGTTAAAATGATGGTCCCCTTTTTCTATCTCTTCAGTAAGATACAACAGAACTCTAAAACACTTATACCACTTCCAGCACATCAACCGCCCTTAATAAGCGACACGGGTCATGAACCATATTTCTAGCAGGAGAAGACACAGCCACCCTTTTAGAGGTCCTATAAATAACATCATAGTTATCATCCCCCATGCCGTGGCACAAACAAGTAAACAAAAAGTCATACTGCGAGGTTCCGGCACTCGACATAAGTTTCTAATAGGGATGGGGTGCTACGGGATTGTAAACGGTGGATAAATGCTGTGATTCCCGGGATTAAGTAATTTCCGGGATGGGCAGGTTTTTACTGTTATAAACTTAAAAATAGTGTGAAGTGTCATTATTACTGGCTAATATTATAACAACAAAAAATGTATATGTGCGGTGTCAGTGGTCAAACACGAACAAACCAACAATTATTTATAATTGTACATAACTCATCAGGCAAGACAAATAAAAGTATTTTTTGTGATTAAACAGAATAATCTTTATTGATACAAGCTTCCTTTTATGTCGTATTTACCTACGTTAAAAAGGGATTTTTGGATATTTAACTTTTAAGGTAGGTGAAACGGGGTTCACAAATTTATATGGAGAAAGCCTACTTTCATACATGCAAAGCCGCTGGCAGAAACAAGTGCTTAATAAAGTATCTGAAATAAAACAACAACATAAAAAAATCTCATCATCATCATCATCATCTCAGCCGAAAGACGTCCACTGCTGGACATAGGCCACCCCCAAGCGTCGCCACAGCGACCGGTCCTGCGCGTCTCGCATCCATCGGATTCCCGCGATCCTCGCCAGGTCGTCGGTCCACCTTGTGGGAGGCCTTCCGACGCTGCGTCTTCTTCAAAAAAAATCTGCTCGAGGTAAAATAGATTCCTATTACAGCGTATACATATTTAAAGAAATATCCTAAGTTTTCTATTCTATGCAAAAACACTCCGAAAATGGCATTAAAAAGCCACCCAAAACAAATAATAACTACATAACTACGAAAAAGAACGTCCCAAATCCCGCCAAACTACCCCACATCCCTAGTTCCGAGTCATTTGACACACGTTAATACGTTTCCGTACACAATTCATTTTGCGCACGACGGCGTCGTTTCTGCGCCCTGTCCCGACATTAGACCACTCATTATAATATTAGGGGACATTATACTTATTGCTTTAGCATTATTTGCCGACTTAGTTAGGTATTGGGCCCAGTGTGTAGTTATTAATGGGTTTATGTTAATGAATTTGGTTTAGGAGTTTGTACACAAAAACTCCACACAAAACAATCTCCAACCAAGGTGACTGACGAAGAACTGAAGTTGTTGGAACGTTTTTTTTTAAGGTGGGAAATTTTCAATATGTCTTCTCCCGCTTTCATTGCGGGAGGGCGTGGCATACTTCTATTGACTAAAATCCCACTCCTGTTCCTTCTCTGCTTTCATTCCAGGGTCCCAGGATTCTCCTTCGGTCAGCCCAGGGCCCCAATAGGCTTCGATCCTTCCACGGCGAGCTACCCATTACTCGCCGCCCGAAAGCCTGCGCCTACGGTGGTCTACGGTACTTCTCAAATTATAATAAGTATACTATAAAGTATAATAAACGTTCCTTTCGACTGCCGGTAGCTTGGACTCGGTTCTTAATACCAGAGGGATACTGTGTTTTTATATTTTTAAATGAATTTATAAAAAAAAATGTAAAATATATGTTAAAAAGAGAAATAAAGGAAATAATAACAAAGAGAGACATAAACACACAACGTATCATTATTTCTGAAACCCACACGTTTACCTTACAAAAAGCATTTTAAACAAAAATATAAAAGCACGTTGGAAACATTTCCACCCACATTCTGAAGCAAAAATAACCAGGGTTACTTTTTGTCTACCTACAATCCTTACAAACATTGTATCATGAAAGCACATGTACGAATAATATCGTATTCAGGAACATTTTCACGCCTTTGGAATCTCACACCAACGCCTGCGAAACTTGTTAAAGATGACAAACGAATAAAATACCGTGTAACGGACAAAGTTGAATGTGTATGGAAATCCAAATGTTGTAGAAGTAACTAGAAAGGACTGCTTTCACATAGATAGTTGGGTTTTATCAAGTACTTTATAAAGGTCTCATCCATCGGATTTCCGCGTTCATTGGTCCGTTTTGTGGGAGGCCTTCCAAGGCTGCGGTAGTCTTCCTTCTACTAATCCTCATCATCATTTCATTCCTTCGGCTAATCCAGAACATTTTGGCCCTATCGACCTTCTATTCTGCGAGCAATGCCCACTGCCAACAATTCTTCGGGCTCAAAAATCAAAAGAAGAAAGACAGAAAAAGTTTTTATTTCACATGGGCCTATCATGGGCACCTTTAAAACATCAGAAGCTAGTGTATGGTTTCAATTGGTCCTTTCTTATGGAGAACAACTAGCAAGAAACACTATGATTACTCTTTTCAAAAAAATATTTACAATATTTCCATTTTACAATACAGACACATTTGCGAGGACAGTGTAAACCAGTCAATATTGTACCCAAAAGTACTTCGCTGGAGAATCGCTCGAATTCACTTTGATTCTCGAGCAAATATCTTCATTCCTGAAACTTCGAGCACAGCCTTTTCCATTGCCTTTCGGGTGCCTTTAAGCCTTCTGATGATGCCTACTATGAACAACTTCGTATCGGAGTCATTTGTCTTTGCTAGCGGTTTCGTCCGTGTGGAAGTAACTGAAATTATCCTCAATGTAGATATTCCAGAACAAGAAGTATCCTATGTGCCAAATGTCATGCAAATCCGTTCCACCATGATGGTGTCACAAACATACAAACGGAAGCAACATACACATAGAAACATTCGTCTTTACAGTATTAGTTCGATTGACCTATACTCATCGTTGAACAGCAAAAGGCCAAACAATAATCCTTCCCAAACAGATCTAGACTCAGTCAAATCATTTCTTGCAAACTTCTTTACATCGCAGACCGTCCCACATTCAGCATACAACTTTTAGCCCATTTGTGACTCCTATGAATATACACAGATATCTGCCTGACCAACTTATTTTGCAGCTTAAAAACAACGTCACATCTCTTAATTTTTACGCAATAAGGTTTAAAGTCCCGTGAAAAAGAGTTTCTTAGCCGGAAAACAACAATTTGTTTCCACCATACATGGAAAAAGCTGGGTTCTCATGCTACGATTCATCCATCATTCATTCTTCATGTGCGGTGTGAAAGACGTCTGTGACGATTATGACGTGCGCTTCGGTGTGACAACGGCAAATGCTGGCGACGACGCCTTTAAAACTATTGTGTTAAATGCGTTTTTTGATTGTCAATGCAACGTTCTAAGTTTGTTGTGCTTGAACAGTTTTGTACTGCGTTTCCATTTTGGAACGACGTTTCTCACTAACTTCACTTACGAATTTCAACTTTACAGTAAAACAAATAGATTCTAAATTCGATTGCATAAACAATTTTACTGAAAACCTTTTCAATAAAACACGTAAGTGTAACGAAGCTTTGATAATACGCAGCAGTTATTCGTCAGAATTGCATCTCGTGATCTTTATTGAGGTAAATCCGACTCTTCTCCTTTAGGCTAAGGTGGAAATTCCCTTGGATAGTGCTTAAGCCCAGTGAGATAGGTGTTAGGCAGTTGTCTAGCATTGTTCTTGGCTCTTGCAGAGATGTTTTGGATGAATACGTCGCATGATATTGAATGACGCGAGACGTGAATGTTTGTTCACAAAAGATCCTTATCAAAAGGATACGTGCACTGTTCAGTATTTTTGCTTGAAAAGCTGATACGCTTCTGCCAAGTGCTCAACAAAGTGATGGTGTTATGGTGTAGCTCTTCATCTTCCTACCCTGTCTATTGTGGTCTAGTTTCCGCACTTAGTCCTTAGTGGACCATTGTGCGTGGGCCATGGCGGCCTTTACTGCGACCAGCTCGCCTCACTCCAAGATGATTCCTTACAGTTTGCTCAGGGCGTCTGTAAGTGAGTTTGTGAGTGCTCCCAAGGTTTGTGTTATTATTTCGCTGACGGCTGTGCACTCGAAGAGCACTTGACATTTTTCTCTGGCTCCATACATCCTCTGCACAGAAGACAATCCGTGATCTCTCTTCTTTCCTATTTTTCTACCTTATCTCGTGTTATTTGGGCTCGACGCAAACGTTTTTTCTTCCATACTATCCAGTCAACCGTCACGCTATCACTAACTCCCTTTTCTCTCATATCACTCCACACACGATCCATACTTTCTCTGACCTCCCTCCTTATTTTTTCTCTCTTCTCCTCCTCCATTCGTCAACAGCTACACATGCATACTCATGCTTAACTCTTTTAGAAACGCTAAAAGAGTTCATCCCTTTTCTTTAGGAAGTTTTTTTTAGGAAGGGGAATAAAAGCGGGAGGACGTGTGACTCTTATTGACTAAATCTCACCCCGTTCCTACGTTGCCTTCTATCTGGGGGACTCGTTAAGCACCTTTCGGATTTTCCGTGTTATGACCATGTCGTAACTCTTCAATCACACTATACATATAACTACATATAATATTATAATATAAAGGCGAAAGTTTGTGAGTGTGTGTATGTTTTTTACTTCTTTACACCCGAACGGATTGATGAAACTTGGTAAGTACTACCTACACTGGTAGACCATATCGTGTAAAAACATATAAAATACTTGAATACTTTTGTCCCAGGAGTACTTTCCTTGAATAATTTGCGACTATCACGCGGGCAGAGCCGCTGCCAGAAGGTAGTCGATCAATAGAAAGAAAAAGAAAAGAAAGAAAGAAAAATAATTTATTTATTTAACAGTTTTGTACACACATATGAATTGGATAATAAGAAGGAGACAAAAAAGGTAATGCTTATTTAAAGGATAGTTGGAAAAAAAGGGATGTAGACAACAGTGTGCCAAACATGGCGCATAACACAAAAAATAAACAAAGACAATATAGAAAGAGTGAATAAGTCTTCTACCCTGAACTTTTAAGATTAGCGTCAGTTCAGAGTGTCTCGTGGCACAGACCTCCTCTCCACTCCTCAACCATCGCCTTCTGTCACCCAGTGGCTAGCAACCCTTTTGCAGCTGGAGCCGGCTGTTCATTTTACTTCATCCTCCCACGTCTTCTCATACCTTCCATTGTTCCTCTCACCCTCTCTAGGGTGAAAACTTTACCCCATTTTTCTTGAGTACCTCACAATAGGTATGTCGTAACTGTTACATCAGTATTTTCAAAAGGTTTAGTAAAACTTTGTAAGTATTGCGCAACAAAAGGGTGGTTTTGTTCAAATATTAAGTAATCGAGGTAAAAAACACATAAAATGGGTATATAGGTACTTGGATGTTTTGTTCTTCAGTTCATGTTTGTTTTCCTGTTATAAAGGAAAAGGTTTTTCTTTTATTTTCTTACAAAACTTAAACGGATTAACCAAAAGTATGATGAAATTGACAAACATCTTGGTTGTTGAATGTCTTGCAGGGGCGTAGGTACCGCAGTACCAGCCGTACCAGTGATATGGGTCCCTTGGGGTACAGGGGCGCACGCTTGTCATCTCTGTCGGGGCTTAATATGACTCCTTCTTACTGTCAAACACAGATACAGTACGACAGAGTCACGATAATTAGGGCCTATTTTCTAAAAATAAACTGTCCACCATGAGGTGAAAAATTAAATATTAGCTACTGATGAACAAACCACTGCTGTCATCAATATGAAATTTCGGATTATGGAATAATTTTATATCGGTTTCGCATACAGTTACGGATATGAAACTATTACGGATTACCTGCTATTCGTCATCATCATCATCATCTGCCTAGCCTTTTCCCAAGTATATTGTTGTCGGCTTCCAGTCAAGCCGGATTTAGCTGAATACCAGTATTTTACGAGGAGCGGCTGCCTACCAGACCTCCACAACCCATTAACTGGGGTAACACAGTATTTCATGGCAAGACTGAAGTCAGATTTACTGGCTTCTGACTATCCGGATTATCTGCTATTACAAAAAAAAGATTTCACTTTAATTCCTAGTGTAGATTATCGTTTGTTTGTCTGTGCAAAGGACCATGTTTGTTTATATGATTTTCGATAGTTTCCTTGGCGTGGTATCTGAGTTTTTGACGGAGCTGATGCCTAACAGGGCTGCAGGTTTGCTCGAAAGAGATACCGTGACCCGGTACAACGGAATTAATGCAGGTGGATTTCAGTTAGTAAAAAATCTAACATTCCATTTCGCTTCACTATAAGAAGTCATTTGTATGATTTCCCACCTTATAATAAAAGGTGTGAAGTTATAGGTCGCTGGTTCAAACCCAGGTAGGTGCATTTATTTATTTCATCGCCACTGCTCTCAAAATGGAGAAATAAAACATCGTGAAAAAAATAAACAACCAAAAATTCAAAGACATGATATCAACCATAAGGTTGGGCCTGCGTGATGGAATACGGCCCATTCCCTCTCCTTGAGAGCAGGCCTGAATCCCATCAGTGGGATCAGTATTGATTAAGAGGCTGATTATGCTATTATGCTGTACTAATCACATACCTATAAACCTATATAAAACATCGACGCACAAACGTAAACCATGATTCCCAAAACATGATTAGAATCATGTTTTGGGAATAACTTGGAACCTAATTAACTCATTTTTTTAACTACCCCGATGACTTTTCAATGAATTATTTTTTACTAAAAAAGTAATTAAAATTAATTCCTTTTTTTTACAAAAAAAATGGAGCGAGAGGAAGCCCCGCTTCTACCTACTTAAAATGAGTAGAACATTCGACCACCTGCCAACTTTAACTACGATCCACACAAACTTTTCCCACCCTTATTTTGTTTGTTAAACGTCGTCATTTAAAACCCCAAAAAAATAAGAAAATTTTTATGAACTTGAAAAACTTTTAGTTCGCACGTGATTTGGACACGTTTTACTTTTAAAATGTGTTTTGACTTCACGTGTACCGGAGTTCTGACGTCAGAGATCGCGTTTTGTTTCTGTACGGTGGATAACTTAACTTTTTATTACATTATGGTAAATTCTTCTTGAGGAGCTCGTGGCTAGATAATAACAGCCGCACAGGTCGATCTTCAAGGTTAAGCAACGCTTGCCAAGGTTGGTCTGTGGATGGGTGACCATACTAACATAACGAGTTTCCTCCGTGGATCGGAAAGTACGTTAAGCCGTAGGTCCCGGCTGTCTTTGGCAGTCGTTACGGATAGTCAGAAGCCAGTCAATCTGACTCCAGTCTTGCCATAAAGTACCGTGTTACCCCAGTTAATGGGTTGTAGAGATCTGATAGGCAGCGCTCCTCGTAAAATACAGGTATTCAGCTAAATCCGGCTTGCCTGGAAGCCGATCCCAATATAATTGGGAAAAAGCTAGGCAGATGATAAATTGTTTTATTGAATGTTCTATAATGTTTAGTTATTGATCTTGTCACCTTGTGTATGAAGTTTGCTTCGATTCATAATTAATCAGCCATAGAATGATCTAACAGTTAAGACCTAGGCCTTCTCTCTAGGAGTGCGGATAAAGAAGTCACATGTCTACGAACTTTTGGTCTTAAGACATGTTGGTTTCCTCAAGATGTTTTCCTTCACCGTTTTGAGAACAATCTGCAAAGCCTGGAGCACAGACGTAGGATAGCCAGCCTTTCGATATTTTACAATGTGCATAGGTATGACATGATTCCGCCATCACCTTTCTTAACTACCATCGGACAACCTGACTTAAAGCGAGTGCCCGCTCTTACATAGTTGACACGTCAACGGATTAAACTTTAGCCTCATCCTTTCTACCGTGTCTTCCTCATCATCATCTACCTTTTCCTTTTCCCTTGCCTTTTCCCAACTATATTGGAGTCGGCTTCCAGTCAAGCCGGATTTTGCTGAATACTAGTATTTTACAAGGAACGGCTACCTAACACCACAACAACCCATCAACAACAACCGACTATCGATTATACTGCCGGGAATCTACAAATGACAGCCGGGACCTAGGGCTTAACATGCTTTCCGAGGTACGAAGGAAACTCGGTATGCTAAGATGGTCACCCATCTACAGACCAACCTTGGCAAGCGTTACTTAGCCTTGAAGATCGACCTGTGCAGCTGTTATTATGTAGCCACGAGCTCCACTGCTCTACCGTGTCCAGTGCTTTTCTGTCCGATTATAATTCGGGTGTCTAGAGTGGTTAGGTTCTTAATAAATTAATGCGCTTCACCATCAACGAGTCTATAACTGTTTACCATCAGGTGGGATTGCAGTCAAGCACTCTGCTGTGGCTACATTATCGCGTGAATATTTTGATCGCGTTGTTACTATAAAAAAACATAGTATTCAGGTATACGCGATGTTGTTGTCTACATTAGCGGTCAATAACATTTTTATACGGCTGTGTTAGTATTGTCAAGGTTTCGTATTCGCCCGAATACTTTGCCATTCGACAAACTATTCGGCCACATTACTCGCGACAGTGCAAATATTCGCCGCATAGTCACAGTCATTTGTTGACGAACAATAAAAAATTATAACAATGCATAAACACAACACGAACTTTGAACTTTTTTCCTTAAATATAGATCTTGAATAGTGTAAAGAATCCCGATACTGTAACCACAGCAAGTTTACTATAAAAACACGACAAAGAAGGAATTCTAAAAGCAAGAAAAATACAGAAAAGTTTTACATAAAAGAACATTGCTACCTTACACAGAAATTACTAGAAAATTCCACCAAGAAACGGTGAAAGAGGTTGTTTGTAAATACATTGGAATATTCCGAGCTAATAAATGCTGGCTTGTTTGTCGAACTAGGGTTAAATTGTAGAAAACAAAACGTCAATTTTCTTACGTACTAGTGAGGTTTCTTTAATTACTATTTTAGTTATAACTGAAGACAGTTCAAGGGTTGAGGGTGATATAGAGTTGGTGATACCTCAACTAAAAAACTTGTTATTTAGATTGCTTTTTACTCATTGATCCGTAAGTAATTTAGACCACTCTAAAAACATCGAAGGGTTTCGTACAATACAATTGGGGAACATCGCCATCATCATTTCAGCCAAAAGACGTCCACGGTTGGACATAGGCCTACCCCAAGTGTCACCACAACGCCCGGTTCTGTGCGCCTTACATCCGTCACATTCCCACGTCTCTCAGGTCATCCACAACCACCATGTCCACTATGGAGGCTTTCCAACGCTGTCGGAATCGCTGCTCCAGAACCTTTCGGCCCCATGGTACATCAGTTCAGCAAACAATGTGCCCTCACAAACGCTTAAGTTTGATGATTCTTCGGGCTATGTCGACCCTGGTTCACCCACAGATATCTTTTGTAACTTGGTCATTGCCGGTGGGAAAACATAGGCTTTATAAAAAAAACTGTTGTTGACCCATATTTTTAAACCTATTGCCACATAACGTTTCAAACAATTAAAATCGCCGATAGTGTAATATATTATCAACTCCATATAATTCTTAAACCATCAAGTTTTCAATTAATGGAAAGCTTATTATAGAAAAATCATTTCACCCCCCAACACAGGGGGCGAAGGGTGCACAATAATGAATTAATTAAACACCCCTTTATATAACCCTGTGATCTTTCTTCGATTAAATTACTAATAATAATATAAAACGAGCGAAATCGAACAAATCAAAATTCCATAATTTCTGATCGGGTATATTGTTAGTTTTGGGTAATTTATTTAGCAATGGGACTTAGGTATATTACAACTTTGATGTTTATGTAGGTACTCGCAATCTTTGGCTTCCTAAAGATGCTGTAACGAATTGGCATTCGTAATGGAAAATATTCTATTATTGTATGTACATTTTACACAATCAAACCAGTTAGCGATTTAAATAAAGTATCAAAACGAATGAGGTAGCGTATTTTGTGATTCATCTTTCTGACTACATTCTAAGCAAAAGTTTTGAAAAATATCTGCTAGGTAGATAAGTTTAGAAAGGAAGTTAGTAATTGGAAATTTGTCTATTGTGATGCATATATTATGTAGTCAGTCACGATAAATAGCACTTTAGATCATACAGAGCGGAAAAAACGATTTAATTTAATACAAGATTGCACAGAATTGTAAAATTGCTAGGTTCTACAGCTGTTTAACCTGAGTGAAAGTTGAAAATTTTCCATGGCAACATTCTCCAGAGATGGGGTGGGTTACTGACTAAAATCTACCCGTTCTTTTAGTTAATTTCGCGTTCGGCGGATATTTGTAAAACATAAGATGACTTAAAAAGTTGGAGTTATGAGCTGGAAATCATGGCACAGCCCTCTCCATAACGATCTACGTTTTGGAATGTGCAAGTAGCATCATTTTTGTGACTGACTTCTGGATAGTTCAAAAGTGCCTAAGCATGGTTAATTTAATATAAATGCTTTGATCCTTGGGGCCTCGGTGACTCTTTTGGACAATCCCGAACCAGTTTCAGTACCTTGATATTTTATTTATTTAAACTTTATGTACAGTAGAGAATGTCGAATAAAGATTGTGTGTGTGAGAATGTTGTGTGTGTGTGTGTTGCATTAGGTCTGCCTATGTATTACACAAAGGCAGACTTAATGCAACAAGACATCCTCTACGAATTAACCTAACCTAACCATGATGGCCTCATTGATTCCGACTTACGGGACAACTCCTGTAAATACTGAAACCAGTATTTGGAAATACTACATAGAGCGGGATTGCCTAACATATTTTTAGAGTTATAAGAACTCCTTCAAAATACTTACAAAAACAAATATCGGAAGAAAACAATGATTCACAAAATCGTCATCCAAAAAAATACGAGGGTGCCTAAGATATGAATCAATTACAATATTGTGACGAGATCATCAATCTATGAAGTGTCGTGTCATTGCGATCACATTATCTCTGGCACAGCTTCCGTCGCCGTCGGCATCTCGCGACATCTCCGTCTTAGCAAGTGACGGATGAAGTGGATGGATGCGATTCGGGAAGAAAATATACGGAAACAGCTGTCAGAATAATAATATCTTTGGATAGGGTTATGTGTTTTTGCTTAGTTACCAATACATAGCAATAAATGATATTTATTTTTGTGTATAAAACGGTGTAAATATAACAATCTGATCGGTAGTTATATGTTTGAGCCATTTGGTTTTGAAACACTAGGGCCATGGGTCCGAGCGCTCATCGAGTTGTTGGGGGTATCAGCAAACAGTTGGTCGAGTCTTAGCGTGACCAGAGGGCTGGGTTTTTCTGCGGTCAACGAATCAGCATTGCTATCCAACGTGCAATGCTGCCAGCGTCTTCCACATCGGCATCCACATCGATGTCAATAACAAAAATTTAATATTTTTGTCTGTTTCATTATTCCAGCAAATTTTTGAAATGGCTCGACCGATTATGACGAGATTTTTAGAAAAAAAATTGTGGTTCGGCGTAAAAAAATACTTCTTGAAAATGATACTAAATGGCATTCGTAATTCCATCTATGTAGTTAGTAAAAAAAAAATTTTTTTTGCAAATTAACCTTGAGAAAAACACTGAAATAAAATCAGGAGTCAAAGTTTCCTTCAAAGATAGAGTATATTTACTACTCTAACTCTACTAATGTAATACACAAATCATTATGAGATCCATCTAAATTAATAGGTATCTGAAGTGGTATTCTGAAGAAAGAACTACTTACACAGATTTAAGTGGACCAGTCTAGTCAGCGAAAATATTTGTCAATGTTCGTGTAAATCAACTCAGAACTATGTATTAAGAAGCTCAACGACTGGACGATCAGCTGCCAGCCCAACCTGTGCTTTCTTCGGTATCAAAGAACGGACTATTTGAGTAGGCCACAAAAATACTCAAAAGCACTATCTTGCAACCATTTACTTTAAACTTTATAAGTTTGATTGATTGAGTGATCATGATCTCGTGGCTGGCCCAACAGTGCTAATGATGGTAGCCGACAGGGTCAACTTTCCTTACATAAGAAGCTGCAGTGACTTCCTTTTCACCCACTGGTCGTCAACTGTCAAATTAACAGTAAATGTCCCATATTTGAATGCTTATAATGCTCTAGCAGCTGCTAGCGGCTTCGCCCGCGTGATAGTAGAAAATTATCCCAAGGGAACCTGCTCCCAGCTTAAAAAGTATCGTACGTACTATTCCTGTACAGGTTCTACCCGTGTATTTGGTACACGGGTAGAACCTGTCCATCATCATTGCATCGAAATCCTTTCAGTAGTCTGAAAAAGTAACAAACATATACACTCTCACAAACTTTCATCTTTGTAATACTATTGTCACGTGATTATATTGTTTTGTGTTTATTGTTAATTTGTTTTTGTGTTATGGAATAAATAAAAGATATACTAAAAAATACTACTTAAAATTGTTTATTTTCATTAGAAATATTAGTTCTAACATGCCTTTTTCAAGTATACTTAAACATTCTACGGATTCCATGGACACTTGCAATAGCACATCAACATACTACAAATTATTATGTCATTTATCTACCATTAGACTCCGTTTTATTTGAAATCATAAACATTTTCTATGAAAATTATATCTGTTCCAATGTGAAAAACGTTGTTTGTTCATTTTATTCTGTGACATTATGAAATGTTGATAAATATTGTCATTATGTAGAAAAGATGTAATTTAGTGCTGCTATAAAGCTATTTTTGGATAAGTCATTATGAAAAAATCGACTAAGTGCGAGTGGGATTCGCGCATGAAGGGTTCCATACCATTAATAGCAATAAACAGCAAAAAGTCACGTTTGTTGTATAGATGAATATGAAATTAAAATAAAACAAATATTTGAGATGTCCACCTTATTTGTTGTTATAGTGGTAAAAGAAATACATCGTCTGTGAAAATTTCCATCGTCTAACTATTACGGTTCATGAGATACAGGCTGGCGAAAAACGGACAGACGGATGGACCGCAGAGTTTTAGTAATAGGGTCCCGTTTGGGTGCGGGACCCTAATAACAAGCAAGTCAAAGTCAGATAGACTTTTCAAAAAGATTACTAAAACTATAATGTCTTTTATTATGATTTTAGTCGTAAAGAGTGCCCACGGAGATTACTTCATATTGCACGTTCTTCTTCATAGAGATCTGCACCTTGGAATCTGCGATTTAGCTTTATTATTTTTTTTTGACTGACCAACATTTTGACAATTTAAAAGTACTTGTGAATATGAGTCTATATAATTATTTTTATTGAAAGATTTGTTTTTTTTTATATTTTCATCAAACTTATATTACCAATGTTTCCACCTCGTCAATTATGATACGCTTCTAAAATCTTCACATAGGTAACCAAGTTATCGGTAAGCTTGCGCTATGACTTAGATATTCGACAAAAAATATAATTGTACGCTTGAGTGTATAATTTAACATGTGCAAAAGTTAGGCCTACTGTCCAAGAACGCGTTGCTTCAAAAACGCATATTTATTTGTCATTAATTTTTTTTATTATTGATAGGCTCGCGCTTGACCACATCTCACCTGATGGTAAGCGATCATGTGGTCGACGACGGAGCACGCTTGCCTAGAAGCAACCTATTCACTCTTGACTTGAAGACCTCTAGGTTGTAGCTATCAGGAAACACAAACCGGGGTCTGCCGGGGTCTGCAGGGAATTTTACTCTTTAGCTGTACGCATAATAAATGTACTCCCAAAACGCTTTGTATATATGGCATTATATGCTTGGTGTACGCCTGCGTGAAACTTTCATACAAACTATGAAACTCTGTCGACGAAGCGGCAACGTCGTACCACGTGTCGCATCGTGCCGTTGCCGTATATTGGCGAATACGCGTCTATGAAGCTATGTTCGTGTCCGTAGACAATACACCTTACCGTGGTATTTCAATTTGAATAGGTAATGTAGAAAACTTAAGGTATGTAGATTAGAAACTCATTAATTGAAACTACAGTGCACATCCTACACTGTTAACTAAACAAAAAACACTACCTATACAATCACAACAAAAACAACAATATGTTAGCTGTACTATCTACAGTTTAAACTATAAATTATGGCCTCAAAAATCTTTTAAAATTAAACACGAGTCTACTGCACCCCAAACGGATAATGGTAAGAGATCCTAGTGACGTCACTGGGCACGTAATGCAGGTCCTGATAAGCTTTCACCATCATCTGCTGGTTGACGACTGCGAAGGGCCTTGGTGATATGCTCTCGATCGATGGTAAAGGTCTCAGGTCCAGACTTGGTAAGGCTTCCTCCTTAGGCCTCATTGATGTTGGCACGAACGTCGGCTGCGGTATCGAAGGTACAGTATAACTGATCATATTGTTGTACACAAATTGGTCTGGGTAGGAAAGCGCTTGATAACTCGCTTCCTGGCGAGGTTCCACCTCCACAAACGTCTCCCTAGTCGTGTATAGTGCTGGGTTGGAAAACGCCGCCGTATCCAGCCGATTCTTCCTTCTTGGACGGTATTTGTAGTCCGGATAGTCTTGCATGTGTTTTATCCTTAACCTCTTCGCTTCATCAATAAATGGCCTCTTCTCTGATTCGTCCAAACTCTTCCATTCAAGTCCTAAACGTTTTGATATCTCTGAGTTGTGCAGCTTCGGGTTCATAATTGATATCTTCTTCCGCTGTAACCTCGACCATACCATGAAAGCGTTCATGGGCCTTTTTATGTGGTATGGGTTGGAATGTCTTGATAATTTGGGAAGGTGTCTCGTTGATTGCTGCTCCAGTTGATATGCCATTGATGTTACTTCATTTGTCGTCTTTGGGTTATGTAATTGTTGAGTTCACTTTTGTAGCTTGAGAACTTTTGGGTCATATCAGATGACAGATGGCTTCCTGTACTTTGTCATGGCCGCAATTTTATATATTTCACTTCAAATCACTAAACAGCAAGATCGTCAAGGACTTTAGGTTATCCAACACTTACGTAGACGTTCATATTACAGAAAAAACTGTCTCAAACACCAAACCGAGTCTAGAATATCGTGATACTCATCTCAAACACGTCCGAACATGCACTGATGGTCGGTTTCAAAGCGAACTAAGCCTGAATCGTGTCATTAGACCAACAATGGTCCGATCACAATTGGAATGGACAATTTTCCATGTATTATTTGGAGTTGAATAAAGAGCGGTGACAATGCATTGATTGCTCGCAAATTGTCAGATGATACTCGTCGTATGTTTTGTGTAAGCCGCGCCCGCGCACCGCTATCTATTAACTGTACGGTGCACAAAAAATGCTCGTTCGAAAAATCGAATTGATTTTTTTTACAAATTAGAAGAGTGGAGTGTGAAATTTAATGGTAACGATGAAAAGACAAGTGTTTTTTGTTTGTTACATGGAATTGAAAATTATATTAATAGGTACCGTTATTTTTAAGAACACATTTCAATTGATATCATTTGAATTTTGTTTATCGTTATTCACACCTTGGCTTTGACAGCTGGTGGTCATTGGAATTTCTTTTCTTGTGACATGTTCATGGCCCGGCTACTCCATCCAGGTATTAGTTATTCTCGTGTTGGCAACGATTTAGCCTTTTATTGCTACTGGATACTGTCATATAATTTTTTCTATAACCATAGCATACCTTTTCTCTTTGGAGAGTGTGAACTCATTAAATAACTTCTTCCGCTCTGGGAGGAGCGAGAGTGTCAGACTTTTGCTGGTTAAAACCCACTCCTATGTTCCTTCTTTAATTTGCATTCTAGGAACCCAGGTTTCCATTTCGGATGCCATGCCATGGCCCCAGTAGGTCCCATTTCGACCTTGTTGGGCCCCCATGGTTTGGCTATGGATGCATTTAAAATCAAGCAATCATATTAATTATAGTCCATATAGCTTAGCCCTGATGGAAACGAACATTTTATTGTATGGAATCCATCCATGCGCGTGCTTTAGATTTGTGCTATATGGGTGGTCACGAGTCATCATCATCTGCTAGGCTTTTTCCCAACTATATTGGGGTCGGCTTCCAGTCAAGCCGGATTTAGCTGAATACCAGTATTTTACGAGGAGCGGCTGCCTACCAGACCTCCACAACCCATTAACTGGGGTAACACGGTACTTCATGGCAAGCCTGGACTCAGATTTACTGGCTTCTGACTATCCGTAACGACTTCCAAAGATCTCCAAATGACAGCCGGGGTCAACGGCTTAATGTGCTTTCCGAGGCACGGAGGAAACTCGTTATGTTAAGATGGTCACCCATCCACAGACCAACCTAGGCAAGCGTTGCTTAACCTTGAAGATCGACCTGGGCGGCTGTTATTATCTAGCCACGAGCTCCTCGATGGGTGGTCACGAGTAGTGTAGCCAAATACAGAGTAGAGTTTTCCTCACATCTGCCATCTAGGCATCTTTAAGACAAGAGCCAATAGGTAACTCCTAGGCCAGGATCCTCCACCATCAACCACATCACTGCTTGCTACTCAGGTAAGATTGTATAGTATATATATTTATATAAGTTACACAGCTCGAGTTGCACATCTTCCTAGTACAGCTATCTCGCGGTGGCGACTCTTAATAGCACATTTACTCGCCAAACTGTGCAGCATAGCTTCAGTTAGGACGGCCACATAGTTTCGTAGCTTAGTTTTCACATCCTCGCAGCATAGCACATTTCTGTTGTTTGGCACCATGAGAGTTGTGGAAATAAGTGAAATAAAGCACTGTAGGAAAAAACAGTATTGTATTCAAACCGT
Source organism: Mythimna separata (assembly GCA_030763345.1). NCBI lineage: Eukaryota > Metazoa > Arthropoda > Insecta > Lepidoptera > Noctuidae > Mythimna > Mythimna separata. The sequence goes on from CM061176.1 coordinate 22,200,445, forward strand.
ACCTTACACGTGGCTTTCAAATGGCTTAACTCTAGGCGCTTTTAGCATACAAATGAACAGTATCCTGATTGAAAAGGAGTTAGCTGAGACTTCACAGAGTGTAATGCTAAGGAGTGAAGTTCCCTGCTGGAGTCTATGTTTCCTAATTGCTACAACTTTTCGATGATTCCTAACATGAAGAAAAAAAGGTAAGATAATTGTCAAACGCGAGGCTATGCATAATAAATAAAAAATCTAGCATATCTACCTACTTGCAATTGTCTGACGTGATAGAGAAATACAGCTGGAGAACTTTGTCATTACGAGCGAGGTGAAATTCTAGTGACGGTTTGCTCGCGCATATTTCCGCACTAGTGCGGAAAACAGTAAGTTGCGTACATCTAAACGCGGGAGAGGGTAGGAGCGGGCTTGATTTTTTAATCATTTAATATTTATTGCTTCTCCAAAAGGAACATTTTAGTAAGTTGTGAATTTGTGATGGTGAATCCTTTGCTTGAGTTTCCCCTAGGATCTGATATTTAAATGTCTAATAATCTTTTACTTAGGGCCTATTTCACCACCTATGATTAAGTTTTGAGTACTTGTATCTTACTTGGCAGATGATTTCATACAAATTCTGTCACATTTTTGATTTTATTCAGCGAGTAGTGGCTACTCGGACATTGTGAAACAGGCCCTAGCCTACTTTTCTGAACTAATTGCTAAATAATTAATCATAGCGACTGATCCGTAAAAACCAAACTTCTTACATATTATTATTTTTTCTAGGTCATAGGTACCGTAAAACGGGGTGAATAAGGACTCAGGGGTGAAAAGGGTCAAATCGAGGAATCTGGTTTCGAAGCCACAAAATAAAAAAACAAGAACTTCCAATTGCTACCTTCTTTTTCTTCTAAAAGTAGATTATATTATCTTCTAACTGACAGCACCGAAGCGTTGTGAAGTTAGTAAAAGGTGTCAAAAATCTTCTTTCAAATACGACTGTAGATGTGAGGTTGCGGTATTGTCCCTTAAGTTGACAGTTTTTGGAAATTCTAGTTTTTTTGAAAACGTGTGGAGTTAGCCAACGACGATAAAATATCTTTAAGAAGCTACACAAAAAGAGGTAAGTCTAGATTTTACATAGTTTTTGTTTAAATCGTTTTCTTTAGAACCTCTGGGATTGTTTATTTTTTTCGAGGTGAATAAATACGGTAACGGGGTGACAAGGGACGGCTAAAGTACAAATAGAGTCGCCTATACTTGGTAAATAGGGACGTATGAAAGTTGATTAGGAACGGTAAAGTTTGAATAGGGTCAGGGCTGCTACATCATGAATTGAACATTTTATTGCATTGTTTTGCAGGATTTCGCTTTTTATTAAAATAAGGCATTTTCATTTTATTTATTTTAAACTTATATACAAGCATGCGCACAAGGCGAACTAATGAGAAATAATAAGAGATACATAGGTACGAACTTGTATGATTTAAAAAAGTTTTTTGTTTGGTTTGTATGTGGCGCTATTACTCCGTAATTATCGTGAGACAACCCTACTAGTTTATCCCAAGTTACCCATGTCTCGTCCCAGGTCACCCCACTTCAAGTATGAATAGGGACAGCCTATATTTTTGTTAAAATATCTAAATTTTGACTAATTCTGGGGATATTTTTAACATTTTCGAAAAGTATTAACTGCCGGAAACCCTTGGAAAGAGTAATCAATATTGCATTCGTCCTACAACATCGATTAATTTCAGTGACAAGTTCGATTTTGTCCCTATTCACCCCATTTTACGGTAGGTATTTGATTAAACTAGCTTAACTAGACGCCAACAACCAAGCGACATCTCTGAAATTCCGCATAAAATTATTCCACCCTCCGTACAGCAAGTCTTACCCAATTGTTACCCGCTTACCCCGTTTCATTCCTTCCCTACTCCATATTTAATACCAAAAAATTCCACTAGATGTCGCTGCTCAATATGCGTTCTCATCCACAGTGTGGATTCCACACCTTAGATTTTGCAACTCTCAAATGCGAATAGAGAAACTAAGTAGATACTTTGAATGTGATTGCGCATTGTTGGGGCTCAGAATGAATTTGAGGAGCGGCTAATCCTTGCATCATAATGGTGAATTGCCGGCCATTGATCGATACAACTCGTTTTATCGTCAATAGATTACAAAAGACCGGTTTAAGCATATACATACGTACTATATTATTTGTAAATGCCCTTTTACAGGCAATAAGAATGTTATTATCCCTATTCAAACAATTTCGATGGTCTTTAAATAGAATGAAGTATTCTGCTGGATCAACGCAGATCAAGACAATCAATTTTGAAAATTTCACACAAATTCCGTTCCCTACAGGTTCAGCTTCAGAAATATAATTACTAACATTAACCAATGATTAAAATTACATAGAATACCGTAAAATGGGGTGAATAGGGACAAAATCGAACTTGTCACTGAAATTAATCGATGTTGTAGGACGAATGCAATATTGATAACTCTTTCCAAGGGTTTCCGGCAGTTAATACTTTTCGTAAATGTTAAAAATATCCCCAGAATTAGTCAAAATTTAGATATTTTAACAAAAATATAGGCTGTCCCTATTCATACTTGAAGTGGGGTGACCTGGGACGAGACATGGGTAACTTGGGATAAACTATTAGGGTTGTCTCACGATAATTACGGAGTAATAGCGCCACATACAAACCAAACAAAAAACTTTTTTAAATCATACAAGTTCGTACCTATGTATCTCTTATTATTTCTCATTAGTTCGCCTTGTGCGCATGCTTGTATATAAGTTTAAAATAAATAAAATGAAAATGCCTTATTTTAATAAAAAGTGAAATCCTGCAAAACAATGCAATAAAATGTTCAATTCATGATGTAGCAGCCCTGACCCTATTCAAACTTTACCGTTCCTAATCAACTTTCATACGTCCCTATTTACCAAGTATAGGCGACTCTATTTGTACTTTAGCCGTCCCTTGTCAGCCCGTTACCGTATTTATTCACCTCGAAAAAAATAAACAATCCCAGAGGTTCTAAAGAAAACGATTTAAACAAAAACTATGTAAAATCTAGACTTACCTCTTTTTGTGTAGCTTCTTAAAGATATTATATCGTCGTTGGCTAACTCCACACGTTTGCAAAAAAACTAGAATTTCCAAAAACTGTCAACTTAAGGGACAATACCGCAACCTCACATCTACAGTCTTATTTGAAAGAAGATTTTTGACACCTTTTACTAACTTCACAACGCTTCGGTGCTGTCAGTTAGAAGATAATATAATTTACTTTTAGAAGAAAAAGAAGGTAGCAATTGATAGTTCTTGTTTTTTTATTTTGTGGCTTCGAAACTAGATTCCTCGATTTGACCCTTTTCACCCCTGAGTCCTTATTCAACCCGTTTTACGGTACCTAGGTACCGTAAAATGGGGTGAATAGGGACAAAATCGAACTTGTCACTGAAATTAATCGATGTTGTAGGACGAATGCAATATTGATAACTCTTTCCAAGGGTTTCCGGCAGTTAATACTTTTCGTAAATGTTAAAAATATCCCCAGAATTAGTCAAAATTTAGATATTTTAACAAAAATATAGGCTGTCCCTATTCATACTTGAAGTGGGGTGACCTGGGACGAGACATGGGTAACTTGGGATAAACTAGTAGGGTTGTCTCACGATAATTACGGAGTAATAGCGCCACATACAAACCAAACAAAAATCTTTTTTAAATCATACAAGTTCGTACCTATGTATCACTTATTAGTTCGCCTAGTGCGCATGCTTGTATATAAGTTTAAAATAAATAAAATGAAAAGACTTATTTTAATAAAAAGTGAAATCCTGCAAAACAATGCAATAAAATGTTCAATTCATGTTGTAGCAGCCCTGACCCTATTCAAACTTTACCGTTCCTAATCAACTTTCATACGTCCCTATTTACCAAGTATAGGCGACTCTATTTGTACTTTAGCCGTCCCTTGTCACCCCGTTACCGTATTTATTCACCTCGAAAAAAATAAACAATCCCAGAGGTTCTAAAGAAAACGATTTAAACAAAAACTATGTAAAATCTAGACTTACCTCTTTTTGTGTAGCTTCTTAAAGATATTGTATCGTCGTTGGCTAACTCCACACGTTTTCAAAAAAACTAGAATTTCCAAAAACTGTCAACTTAAGGGACAATAACGCAACCTCACATCTACAGTCTTATTTGAAAGAAGATTTTTGACACCTTTTACTAACTTCACAACGCTTCGGTGCTGTCAGTTAGAAGATAATATAATCTACTTTTAGAAGAAAAAGAAGGTAGCAATTGGAAGTTCTTGTTTTTTTATTTTGTGACTTCGAAACTAGATTCCTCGATTTGACCCTTTTCACCCCTGAGTCCTTATTCACCCCGTTTTACGGTACCTATTTAAATGTTTACCAGAAAACTTGTTTAAGCGCGCCATCTAGTAGCTAATTGTAGCACTCCGTCCATTAGTAGTCTACTAGTTAGCGTGACAATTATTCATTTCGACACTAGATGGCACGCAATACAGAGTTTCATCGTTTGAAATGTTAGATATAGATGACGCTGGTGGTTGGATGTCAGCCAGAAACGATTTCTTATATACCGTAAAACGGGGTGAATAAGGACTCAGGGGTGAAAAGGGTCAAATCGAGGAATCTGGTTTCGAAGCCACAAAATAAAAAAACAAGAACTTCCAATTGCTACCTTCTTTTTCTTCTAAAAGTAGATTATATTATCTTCTAACTGACAGCACCGAAGCGTTGTGAAGTTAGTAAAAGGTGTCAAAAATCTTCTTTCAAAAAAGACTGTCGATGTGAAGTTGCGGTATTGTCCCTTAAGTTGACAGTTTTTGGAAATTCTATTTTTTTTGAAAACGTGTGGAGTTTACATATATCTTAATCTTTAAGAAGCTACACAAAAAGAGGTAAGTCTAGATTTTACATAGTTTTTGTTTAAATCGTTTTCTTTAGAACCTCTGGGATTGTTTATTTTTTTCGAGGTGAATAAATACGGTAACGGGGTGACAAGGGACGGCTAAAGTACAAATAGAGTCGCCTATACTTGGTAAATAGGGACGTATGAAAGTTGATTAGGAACGGTAAAGTTTGAATAGGGTCAGGGCTGCTACATCATGAATTGAACATTTTATTGCATTGTTTTGCAGGATTTCACTTTTTATTAAAATAAGGCATTTTCATTTTATTTATTTTAAACTTATATACAAGCATGCGCACAAGGCGAACTAATGAGAAATAATAAGAGATACATAGGTACGAACTTGTATGATTTAAAAAAGTTTTTTGTTTGGTTTGTATGTGGCGCTATTACTCCGTAATTATCGTGAGACAACCCTACTAGTTTATCCCAAGTTACCCATGTCTCGTCCCAGGTCACCCCACTTCAAGTATGAATAGGGACAGCCTATATTTTTGTTAAAATATCTAAATTTTGACTAATTCTGGGGATATTTTTAACATTTACGAAAAGTATTAACTGCCGGAAACCCTTGGAAAGAGTTATCAATATTGCATTCGTCCTACAACATCGATTAATTTCAGTGACAAGTTCGATTTTGTCCCTATTCACCCCATTTTACGGTACAGGCCATATTATGGCCTGTTGTTGCTTTATTTAAACGGTTTTTGTAAGTTGACAAACCTAACTTAACAAATAAAATAAAAAACTAGAAAATATCTAATAATAAGTTACAAAAAGTATTAGAATATTTCGAGTTTTTATATTTATGTGAATAAAACAATTGTAAACATATTTTATTATGATAAAAAATTATGTTAAAAATTATATCTAGATCTTTTATATGAACCTTTATTTCAAACCTCCAATCGCCAACGTCCATACTACGTTGAATACACCGGTTCTCGTCCGATCACCGAAGTTAAGCAACATCGGGCGCGGTCAGTACTTGGATGGGTGACCGCCTGGGAACACCGCGTGACGTTGGCTTTTTGCTGTTTTTGTATTATTTGAGTTTTTTATCTTTTGTTTATTCTGATGTTTTGGCAGCAAGTGGCAACTGGTAAACAGAATCAACGGAATGGCTTTGACCGCGCGCAAATAAAAATTAATTTAGACTACGATCTAAGCTGCTGCCAGCGGTTTCACCCGTATGCAACTGATACCTATGGTCTATCGGTTTAGGTTATTAAAGAGGTCGTATATATATAATATACACAAAGATTATTTAAATTTAGTTTATTAGCTAACATCGATATAGGTAAATACCTAGTCGCAAAATTTTTTATATACAATTTATAGACAACTTTTAGATAAAGTAGTATCATCCAGTAGTATCATCACAACGTTAATGTTTCTCTGTTTGTCGATTTGTATCTATTTTCCGAGTATTTATATCTATGTATATATATTTAATTATATTTATTTGATTGAATTATGTATAAATTATATGTATATTGTGTTGTATCATGGATTCATTTGTAATCTTCTCAATATATTTCTCTTTTATTGCACCTACCACTAATATTCTCTGCATTGCCCAAAGGTTGACTGGTAGAAAATGCCCAAGGCATTAAGTCCGCCTTTGTACCTATTTTGTGCAAAGTATAAATAAATAAATAAATAAATAAATAAAGACATGCCAAGATTGTTTACATTTAGTTAACTGCCGAAACCGACAGAGTATGGTAGAAAATGATCGCAAGGGAACATACTCCCAGCTAGCCCCCAGGCCTAGCTTTTCATCCCGATCTGGTAGGACATATGTGCTATAACCAAGATATGGTCTACCCGTGTACCAAATTTAATTGAAATCCATTCAGTAGTTACTCAGATACCCGCGAAACGAGACACAATAGTAAAACAATAACAGCGCGGTCTCTTAAGACCGGTTGGAGATTCAAACGTTAAGTTTTGCGTGAAAGAGTAACAACATAATTATATTCATAAAAAAATACATCGCGTTTACAATATTAGTAGGCACACACAAAGAAACAAACCGAGATAAACAGCCACTTGAGAATCACGAGTTCACGAGATAAATCCCTAGCCAACAGGAGGCGACTTTGTAAATCACGGCCGACATAAAGGGGAGTATTTAACGCCATATTTATGATAATAAGACCGCGCGCGCCATAATGGAAAATACAAAAAGCGCCACCCCGACCGTCGTAAGGCGGGCGGAGAGGGGCGGTTTAGACGGTACGACACGATTTTTAAATTTCGTTAGATACTGTGCTCTTTTTACCCGACTGCAAGAAAGGTTTTGTTTGCATTTAACCTATCACATACTCACAAAACGAGACACAATAGTTAAACAATAACAGCGCGGTCTCATAGGACCGGTCGGGGATTCATGAATTAATTATTGTAACTTTTATGTATTTTGTTATTTGAGGAGCTCGTGGCTAGATAATAACAGCCGCACAGGTCGATCTTCAAGGTTAAGCAGCGCTTGCCAAGGTTGGTCTGTGGATGGGTGACCATCTTAACATACCGAGTTTCCTCCGTGCCTCGGAAAGCACGTTAAGCCGTTGGTCCCGGCTGTCATTTGTAGATCTTTGGCAGTCGTTACGGGTAGTCAGAAGCCAGTAAATCTGACTCCAGTCTTGTCATGAAGTACCGTGTTACCCCCGTTAATGGGTTGTGGAGGTCTGGTAGGCCGCTCCTCGTAAAATACTGGTATTCAGCTAAATCCGGCTTGACTGGAAGCCGACCCCAATATAGTTGGGAAAAGGCTAGGCAGATGATCAGATGATGATGATGTATGTATTTTGTTATTTTTAAATAATAAATTCAGATACGGAACATATTAACTACAACCATTCGGAATCCATTAAAGTAATCTAGCTAGACGAAAATCATTCCATCTTATATGGGTCCCGACTGTTACAGTATGTTTAAATTAATGCACTTAAATTGGTTACTACGCTACTGGACTGAACTTTTTATTTAAGTTGAGATTTTCAACCTTAAAAACTGAATCGACATCTATGGCGTCACTTAAGAACTACAAATTCTGCATCGCGCATTAAAGTTCTCCGCGCTATTTGAACAGATACGACAACCCCAAATCATCTATCAGGCCCAGTCGAAGGATCTTACCTACCTTTTCAGCGGAGGTTTGCCAGAGTTAAAACTCTGTTCCACATACCTGCAAACAGACAAGAGTGGTTAATGTAGTTTTTATAAATTCATTAATGCATACCAAAATATATTATTGAACTATTATCATTATATATTCAAAATTTATTGACTGTATTTGAAAAGGCCGTACGCTGTAAAAAAAGCGGCAAAGGCGCCGTATGATTTTTGACGAACGTCATATACATATGAAAATCGGCACACGTTTAAATCATGTCTTGGAGCCCATTCCGGGACATTATTTATCCGTGTGCCGATAGGTCCTAACCTAAAATACTTGTACAATGTACACATACATACAATTTTCGCCTTTACTATACCCTAGCCCTTCCGTATACCGTAAATAGCAGCCCAATAGCCAAAAAAAGATCTGAACCGTCATGCCCCACAACACACACTAACATCACATTTGCTAGGCGACATTTCACTTACCTAAGTGCACGCATCTACAACAAAATGCACCACAAGCTAGACATCCACTCCCGAAATACTTACATTTGTGAAAATATAATTAAAAATTTTCTACTAACCCTAGATTATGACGAGACAGGCTTCTGTCTGGTAAAACTCTCACTCAAATAAATCTTTAATATAACCTCCTTACACACGCGCAGATACCAGCACGATCAATTATCATCACTTACACACACACACTTTCTCACACATATTACTCACGCATGCGTTATTATTTATACTAGCTGCTGCAAGAGGCAATTGTCTCACAGGCCTCATCCGCGTAAATTGCCCCAAGGGAATACAGTCCCAGATTAAAAATTACCGTGGTCTACCCGAGTGTCAAATTTAGCCAAATCTGTAAAGTCGTCAGAGTGTGAAAAAGTAACAAACATACAAACGTGTGTCTACACAAACATTTGCTTATAATATTAGCTACTAGTCGTATCGGCCACGTACGACTGATCGTCCCACACCATTTTAAAATCGTCCCGTATAAAGCCATCTTTTAGTCTTAACTTATTGTTATTGCAAGTTTTAAGCCTTAGTTTTATGTGAGGATTGGCGGGCCTGCATCTATTTACGTTATATATAGATTTATTGGCGGCGCGCCAAGGAGTGGCTCCTCTTGAGGTGAACTTAACGGTCTAATGATAAAATACGGTCAGTTCTGGACGATGGCTGATAAGATGGAGCAGAAAAGATGGTGTTTTGTTGGCTAGAGAGGTTTTGTAATTTGTTGTTGCTTTGTGAAACTGTTGTCCTTTACAATCGCCTTTTCAAAAGCAGATTATTAAGATTATAGTTTTCTTGAAAATTATGAGAGGGGTCTTAAAGTGAGGAGTGAATCTTCTTCTTTGCCTTCTCCTGTTTCCATTATATGGGGTCGGGTTTCCTCACTAAATGGCGCCAGGGTATTTGATCCTGGGTTGTCGGCTGTAGCAAATAGGCTAACTTGAGGTCTCTCTCTATTCTAGAGCGCTGGTTTGGTGGGTGATCTCTGCCTTTCTTTTGTTCCGGCAGGTTTAGTGCAACTCTTACGATATTGTCCTCGCTTCAAATTTCAAAGTCAAGAGTAAATAGGTTTTTTTTTTATTATGGATAGGCTCAGATAGCTTAGCCTTAACCGCTAACTAACCTTATTCTAGTCGTGAGATATTGGTCAAACACTAGCCTTCCATAAAAAAATATAAGGTTTCTGTACATGTTATTGATTTTAATAAAACTGTAGCTACGATTAAGTCCTTTTCGTTACCCAATATTGACTAGTTATTTCTAAATTAGACACGTGAATGTCAATGCGTATACACGGGGCTGGCACGGGGGTCTCGAAACGGTGAAGGAAAACATCGTGAGGAAAACGGCATGTCCTAGAACCAAAAAAATTGTTGACATGTGACATCCGCCAATCCGTACGGCCCATATTCTCTTCTAGAGAAGAGTCCTGAGTCCCCGCAGTGGGTATTAAAAGGGTGATTTTGCTTTTGGATCGACCAAAAGCACAAACAAAATGTGGATATCTCGGCTAGTGTTTCCTAAATCTTTTATATCATCAGTTTTCAAAGCAGTATGGCGAGCACTTGAGCAGATTGGTTAGGAGCTCTCTTTTTTATCGTTAACTTAATTTGTCACTTACTACCAGATGAGATAGAGATTACAAGCGCGCTCATCTTGATTTCAAGAATAATTTTATCATAATTTTCAACGTTTTTGCTTGATTGGGGTGAAGCCAGTAGGAATGTGAGACTTCAACACTCTAAAATACACCTGTTTCCTTTCAGTTGCCTAACTCTTTCAAGCAATTTTGCAACACTGACAAGCATAGGCCTAAGCCATCCATAACTATAGGAATAACCTTCTATCCTCGGTTCCTAATAGACATAAATCAATCGTCTAGAAGTAAATACCCATCTACGAGTACAAACCTATATACCTACTTCCTTCTACTCCATCATTATCACAGCGCAACATCCTCTCCACACAAAACCTCAACACATAAACGCGACGTCATCTCAGCTCACATAAAGAGGAATCGAAGCCGGCAGTCAAAGCACGGACGGACAAACAAACAAATATAAATAATGCGGCCGAGGAGAAAGGAGTGAAATGTTATTCCTCCACCCTGGATAATAGAATGGGGGTTGGTTTGCGAGGGAGGGTATCCGGGGATGTGTCTGAGGATACAGGTTTTTGGTAGTATTCTAGACATACATTATAAAATAAAGTCCAACTCCGCGTCTGTCTGTATGAATGCGATTAACTTAAAATCTACTAAACGGATTTTCATGCAGTTTCCACCAAAAGACAGATTCATTCATGAGGAAGATGAAAAAGTGTGTGTGTGTTTATTATATTACAGTAATACACATATTACTTACTACATATGTTACAGTAGGATATTTATTACGCACTATTATAAAAAATCGTTCACACCTTTCAATAATACAACTATAGACAGTATTTTATTTTATACTTAACATGAATGTTTTTGTCTGATTTATTTATTTATTTATTTAAACTTTATGTACAACGGTGGTACATAGGCGGACTTAATGCATCAAGGCATTCTCTACCAGTCAACCTTAGGGTGGGGTAGGGTATTTATACTTAATTTCTTCGGCAGCGGCTTAGCCCGCGTGAAAGTTAGCTCGCAAGTTTAGGTTTTCTGTAGTTTAGATAGCAATAAGACGTCAATGTACCCTTTATATTAAATTCGTATAAAATTAAGTTACTATTTTCGTGAACAATAAACTTTACATAATAAGAAGGTGGCGGCACGCGTGAGAGAATGGACCTCTTTCACGCCCCAGCCACCGGGACCGTGGACTTGAGCTTAGATATGGGCTTGGTTGATTTCCGATAAAGAAACCTGTGGTCCTGAAACGCCTTTGCTTTCAACGAAGGAACATAACTGTGGTTTTAGTCTAGCCTAAAGTGGGAGAAGTCATTAGATGATATCCAACGTTAAAATAAATACATAATCGGTCTGATGACGTCCCCACTGCTACACAATAAACTTTATTCTATTCTATATTTTATAATAAAATCCCGTACCTACTCTAACAATATCTCGGGTCTTCACCTCATGTGTAGCCGACAGCAGAAGTCCCTTTTATGTCGCTATTGACGCGATATTTTTATTTCCTCCCGCTCAATACCGAGCGAGATCCAGTTGACACAATACTATTTTAACATAACACTTGCTATCATAACATATTACAATAATAACTTCAAAAAGATTATAAATCGCATTTATATTATAATAAAGGAGAAAGTTTGTATGTACATACTGAGTGGTTTTTTTAAGGTGGGAAATCATCCAATGCCTTCTGTCCTGCTGTCACACCAGTGTCCTTCAGTGTCCCTTTGCGTTTTAAGACTACAGGTTCTCATTTCAGTACATCCCCGCAGTCTTAGCAGGCCGATGCCTGGCTTAGCTTCTACGGTTCGTTGACATCTCTTTGAGTAGCGCGTGAATCACTACGCGCTGTTGACAACTTAAACTTGATGTTGTTAATATTGGTTACTCATTCATGAACAAACGGCTTGTAATGAAAATTAACACACGGTTAGACCATATTTAGAAATAGCACATTTTTTATAATCTCGGGTGTATGGTAAATCAAGGAGATCTAAAGAACTACGATTATATAATATTCGGGTAAATTAGTAATCATCATTTCAACCGAATCATGATGACTAATTTACCCGTATGTTGTAGTATTGTTTCACAATTTCTCAGAGCTACGAAACTACGTAGCGCTACGAAGCGGCTACGAGATTTCGTAGACACAGTAGCTACGCCAGTTTCTCTGACAAATTAAGGATTTTATTAACCCTTATTACAATGATTGTTTTAATAAGAAATATTACATATTGTTTGTTAACTGCCAAATAGTATGGTGATATAAGTAACAAAGATTTTCATGTCAGATCATAAGCAAATAGACGTAATTTACTCTATGTTTTCTATAATATTACGAGAAATAACACTCATTACTGGCCAACAATATAACAGTCTTATACAAAGCAATTAAGGCCTTCCACACAGTCACAATAACACAATCTATCGTCAATCGCGGCCCACGACACGTACGTCTCGGCCCGGGGCGACAATAACGGCGGCCCACGTGACATAGGCCCATGACTGGACATGTGGGGGACTCACTTATTGTCTGCGTTGTGTGCTGCCCTTTCTTACCATAGTATTGTGGTAGTTATTATTGTTTAGGTTCATTCAACAGAACGGATTTTTTTTTCATTATAGACAGCTTCTGCCATATAAACTTTCAACCTCAATATCATTTCTTTAGGGAGTAAATTTAGGAAAATCCTCTTTTAGCACTCGCTTACATTATAAAAGGAAACCTTGTGCCAAATGTCACGCTCCTAGTCCCAGTAGTTTCTGTAGTGCGTTGATATGTCAGTAAGCAGTTTCCCATTTTACCTATATTTATATAGATTATGGAATCACTCTATCTATTGGTGAAAGCTGCATGAAACACCGTTCATTAGTTTTTGAGTCCATCACGAATTGTATACACAGGCAGACGCGGTAGAGCACATTCTGAGGATTTCCAAAAACAGTATTATTATGAATATGGTAGGTATAAAACTGTGCTTGAACTGAATGAATTGAAATACTCTTTCTTGCTTTAGAATGTTATGATGAATTTACTATCTAAACTGATTCCGATGCTTAGCATAATGTAATTGTACACGCACCCGAATAAAATCAACAATATAATTAAAATATTGATCGATAAAACACTAGATATTAATTCATACACGAGCCCACAATTACTAAAAACATTCCAAATGGCCTGCCTCAGAAATACCTCTCATACAAAATACCTCTGAAATACCTCTCATACAAAATACCTCTGACCTAATCTGAATCACGTGTAAATCCGAGTAATGTCTGCCGATGCCAAAATAGTGTTATATCATTGCGTAGGGTTGCCAGCTATTATTTTCAAATAGTCGGGACATGTATATAAATTGTACATCTAAACCTAAATTTTGGTATAAAGCTGCAGGGTTTGTTTGGTTGAACATGCTAATCTCAGAAACATAATCAAATTTTAAAATCTACAATATCATTTTAGTGATTGTATCGTTAATTTATTTCATTCATTCAAACTAATATTAAAAACGTGAAAGTTTGTATCTATGGCTGTTTGTTACGTTTTCACACAAAAACTATGGTCAGTTGGTTTAGGTAGTTAACTAAAGGTAAACAATCTTGGTATGTCTTTTTATATTAAAGAGGTCGTATAAAATATAGGTATAATATAGGTAAAGTTAGTTTATTAGCTAACATCGATTTAGGTTAATATATAGTTGCAAAGATTTATACATACAATTTTTAGACAACTTTTAGATAAAAAGACATGCCAAGATTGTTTACCTTTAGTTAACTACCTAAACCGACAGACCATAGTTAATAGATTTCGATAAAACTTGGTACAAGAGTAGACCATGTCCTGAAATAGCATATAGGGTGCTTTTTATTCCGGAAGTATGTGGGATAATTTTCTACTATCGTAAGGGCGGAACCGCTGGCAGCAGCTTATTAAAAATATAAATGATTAAGTTAGTGTTTTATTTTAGATCATACAACAACGAAAAATTGTCTACAACGATTAATCAATGCATGCGATCAAATCAATTCCATTGAGTCTTAACAGTTGCCACGTGCCATCAAATCGTAAAAAACAAAAGGAAAATATCTCAAACATAACGAAGCAAAAAGCCAACGTCACGCGGTGTTCCCAGGCGGTCACCCATCCAAGTACTGACCGCGCCCGATGTTGCTTAACTTCGGTGATCGGACGAGAACCGGTTGATCAACGTAGTATGGACGTTGGCGATAAGTGTGTCAAAATAAAAGATTTTATAAAACAACTAGGCCATTGTACCCATTGATTGAAGTTTCCGCACAAACTGTTACTTTTTTGGCATACAATAAAGTTTATTCTGTTCTAGGAATATTTTTTTTACCTAACACTATAATTTTAATATTGTCTTTTGTCCTGTTATTCCATTTTATTTGTTTAATCAGCTATTAATAATTTAAAAAATTATATATCCCCGCAGGACAATAAAAAAGATCTTCAGTTTTGCGGGACGTTTCACCGTAATCAAAACACGTGGCAACACTAGTCCCGCGTAACAAAATCACCGCGTAGTGATGTGCGCGCGGCTGCGTCAAACGTTATTACATCGATACCGGTCGCCGCGACAGCTCGGCACAGATCATGCTCGATAAACCTGATTTATGGACTGCGAAATGTTTGCTAATTACCCTGATTACTCATTGGGGTATGTGCTGTAATGATGCTGAGGGATTGACAAATGGGGTGACAGTAAATGGCCTACTTCAGTTGTAATGGTGGTTATGTAGCTGTCGGTGAAGTCAATAGTACGTAAGCTTGAGACCGTATGAATGTACGAGCTAAGTGACACGTGTCACTTTGACAGAATCTGGACTGACGTTTGCACAAACCGCACTTCTTCCGCAACTTCACCCGCTCTAGGTGGTACAAGAGGGCGTGGCAGACTTTTACTGACTAAAACCCACCTGTACTTTCAATTACCATGGTAACCCTTTCGAACATTTTCGCAACCCTAGCCTAGCAGGCATCAACCCTGCTGGGCACCTTTTATTTTTACTGACATCTCTTTGAGACGAGCATGGAACACAGGGCGCCGCCCATCGGATTGCATAGGCTTTATCAAGCCCGCTGACATATTATTTTAATTTTTTTATAAATATATTAGTATGGTGCATTATGGGTAGCTGTTTAAAATAAATTTGTACTACGTCGTCAACAAATATGGATAGTGGGATACCTACCATAACTAGTAACAGTACCATGTACCATGCACTGCACTACGCAAAAAAAAAAAAAAAATATCACGTCTTCAGGTAAATAAGTTGATTAGCGATGAACTTCTTAATAATATGTAGTATCCATCGATACGAGCATATAGGGTGATTAGTAATTAGTGACCGATACTTATACACATGATTGTACTCATGAACCTGAAATCGCAAAATAAAACAACAGTGCCATAACTTTTATGTTCGCCTACTAACTGATCAAAATATACTGAGCTACTGATTTAATTCGCGATCCCAAGTTTGGTCACAGAGTAAAAATTGCTGACT
Source organism: Mythimna separata (assembly GCA_030763345.1). Lineage (NCBI taxonomy): Eukaryota > Metazoa > Arthropoda > Insecta > Lepidoptera > Noctuidae > Mythimna > Mythimna separata. Next base: position 22,216,210 of record CM061176.1, read on the forward strand.
ATCATCACTTGTTTAAGTATCGGTCACGAATTACCAGCCACCCTATAATATGTTCTACGTAACACGTACGTCCCTCTCCGTCTACACCTCTGTTTTGGGCGATCTCTGTCCAAGTTTGTCTCACCATCGCCACGATAGTTTTATAAAGTTTAATTATATTGCGATGGACGCGAGACGCACAGGACCGGTCGCTGTAGCGACGCATGGGCCTATGTCCAGCAGTGGACGTCTTGCGGCTGAGAGGATGATGATGAATATAATTCATCATCAGATGAATTATATTTCAACGCCATTATAGAAATGAACAGTAAGTTCATAATTTATAACGACACTCTTTACTTTTCCTAAAAACACAATTCACTTTGTTCCAAAATCACCATATCATTACTATAAAACCCAAAAATATCCCTTACATAAAGGCAGCTGAAACGCTGGTATTGTGTAGAACAGAGGTAGGTGGTGGAGAGGTGGCCGTCTGTAGCCCGCGGTGGTGCGGCGGCGCGGCAAAACGGTACATAACGCGATATTGTGGCCGACACGCCGGATTGTTTACTGTACACCCACCAGCAAAATACTTTGAATACGGGATTTATTTTTTCGAAATTATGCTTAAAATGTCAATCGATAAAGAGTTTAATACATCTACTACTACAACGAAAACCTACTATTATCTTTACCATAGTCATACACGCAATTTACTGTTTTTCGCAATAGTACGGAAAAAAATTGTAACGAACGTATCAGGATGGATAGAAGAAGAAGAAGAAGAAGAAGAAGAAGAAAACACGTTTATTTGGCAAACCAGTACAAATAATTGCACACTTAAATTACACAGAAAAAACAAATAAAAAACAACAACAAAAAAAAATACAACAATATATTATGGCTTCGCCAAATAGGTCCAGTTCAGCATAATGTTAATGGATGGTAACTGACCTCCACTTGCAGCCGGTTAAACCCTGTTTATTTATTTCGTTGTAAGTTAATTTAAAATGCTATATGGTGTGAGGAATCTATACGGTGTAGATCAGAAATAGGTGGCAAATAGATGGCCACGGAGCCTTGTAATGTTCCCACTGTTGGTGCTGGTACTCAGGCCTCCTCTCTAGGAGAGGGAACGAGCCGTAATCCATCACACTTGTACATTTACATTGCGTATTGATAGATGTCGATTTTTTTATTCTAAGATAATTATGTTGGTTTCCTCACGATGTCTTCTTTCGCCGTTTTGAGAAAAGTGGTAATGAAATAAATTACACAAAGCATTTGAATACCTGCGAAATTCAGTACCGAGAAAAAAAATTGATGTGATTGGTGTGATCGATACTTGGCCGTTTTCGAAACCACAACTTCATGCATAAGAGGCACTCGCCTTAACCATGGGGCCATCACATCTTTATCTATATGAATTTCCCTCATTTCCATGCGGCTGTGCGCGCCAGTACCTGACCTGGCAAGTAACCGAATCATGCCGGCCGCTCTGTTTCAATTTCACGTGCGCGCGCCAATCAAACGCCGCGCCACCATGCCGACATTTACGATCAAATTATATCACATTTATGGAATATTGATGCTCATCAGGTGTTAAAAATAAGGACTAATTATAATATTGGGTCGTATGTGAAGCACGTTGTAACGGAAAGGTGTTGTTCGAAATAGTTAACACAACTCTGTAACGCAAACAATATGAAGGACCACGGGTGGGTTTTAGTCTGTAAAAGTCTGACAATCTCTCTCGCTCCTCCTACAGCAGGAGAACGTATTTGATAATTTCCCATCAGTTTAATGTAATTCTATATGTTTTATTTACATAGGCCTACATGGGCACATATAAAACGTCAAAAGCGAGAGTGTCAGAGAACTGACCTAAGCCCACCCATGTTCCCTCACTTGCTTCAAGGGATCTTTTAAGCAAACGCACAGTGCGTTTGCTTAAAATCGTAATCGTAGTACGCATCGTTTTGTGCGTACTTATAAGTTGCATAGCCACCATGTAAGTATCGCTTAGTAGAAAAGTGCTGGGAAAAACTAGTTGTTTTAATAGTGCGAAACTAGCACTAGTGCTTGCCCGGTGTTTCGTTGTTGCACTATTAATTACTCAGTAGCCTTACCATGAGTTTGTAAAAACGTTCTCGCTATCGAAAACTATCGCTTTGTCCCTGTCATTGTGGTGCACGTGAAAGAGATAAAGCTATAGTTTTCGATAGCGAGAACGTTTTTTCAAACTCATGGTAAGGCCACTGATACCCGCGAAACGAGACACAATAGTAAAACAATAACAGCGCGGTCTCATAGGACCGGTTGGGGATTCAAACGTTAAAACAGCACAATGGCATTTGGTCACAAATACAAAAAGTTTTTTTTGCGCGATGCCCTAAATATTTTTATAAAATCAAAATATATTTAATAATTTCTTACAAATTCAGCTAGGTATCTACAAGTAAAAGTCCCGTTAAAATCTGTTTAAAAAAAATACCTGGAACACCTTCTTTCAACTGTTCTGTGCCTGGAACAATCTAAATTTTTTTTTAAATTCATTTGTTTTAAAGATTTCTATTATAGTTTCATGTACTCGTATAAGTACATACATGACTTCCATTTTATTTGAACGTACATTGATCATTAATAATAATCAAAACAGACAGATGGAAAAGTAAAAACCGGGCAAGTCCGAGTCGGACTCTCGCACTGAGGGTTCCGTACGCTTATCTATAAAAACATTTCAATTCTCTAATCGAGTCTTGAAGATTTTTAATTTTTTTTCCAGTGATGCAACTACAAATTTTCAGTTTTCAAACTTTTTCTTATATTTGTGCTATAAGATGTTACTTGTGCTTAATGTAAAATTAAGAATTCTAGCTCAACGTAGAGAGTGTCAAAATATACGTGTTTTGCGATATATACGGTTTTATATATTTTTTTTCTTTAACTTACAAGTTTGGGTTTTGCACAGCTTCAAAGGACCGCGGACCAAAGTATAATATTTTAATTTCAACTTGATACCACCACGCGTTCCTGAGATAAACGGTCTTGACAGACAGGCGGAAAACAAACTGATGCTGATCCTGTAAGGGTTCTGTTTTTCCCTTCGAGGTACGGAACCCTAAAAATATGTAGGTACAGAAGAGGTATTTATTTCGAAAATTTATTTAGAAATAAACATCTCTTCTGTACATATACCTCATAAAACAAGCAAAATAATATTTAATAATATTTAATATTATAGAATCTACGAACACACACTAGACAGTAGGCCAGATAGTTTGAGGGACACGTCCTGTGCCCACAATTATACGCGGGTGACCATTAGGGCGCATTCAGCCGGGAATTGTTTGTGCCCTCGGCTTGTCTCATGCAAATTGGACGCCGTCTGCGTGGCTGTATGGATGAGCGTGTGTATATTGTCGCGTGTTTGCCTGGCTTTAGAGATGTGGGAACTGGAAATATGGATGTGTAGGTTTTATTTATTGAATACTAGCTTCTGGAAGTGCTTTCGCCCGCGTGCGTTTAAGTAGGTTTCCCCAAACAAAATTTGGACCTCCGTTTCAGCAATTTAGGGGCTGAAATTGTTTCTTATTCTTTGTTAACTTCATAATAGGAATCTCTGAGCAAAGTTTCAGCGTTCTAAGGGTTGGCCTGGACGCTAATAAGTCAGTTGTTGTTGTATATTTTACGTTGTTAGTGTTGTTGTTAAACCGAGGTGACCATTCAATCGGGGATTGTTTGTGCCCGCGGCTTGTCTCATGCAAATTGGATGCCGTCGGCGTGTGTATATTGTCGCGTGTTTGCCTGGCTTTAGGGCTGTATGGGAAGTGGAAATATCGGAATATAGGTGTTGTTTTTTGTATACTAGCTTTGTAAGCGCCGCATGTAAGTAGGTCTCTCCATACAAAATTTGGACCTGCGTTTCTTTCCCTTAGAGGGTGAATTTTGCAAAATCCTCTCTTAGTGCTCGCTTACATCAAAAAAGGAAACCTTGTGCAAAATCTCACACTCCTAGGCTCTTTGGTTTGGATGTGGTCGACGACGAAGCACGCTTGCTTAAAAGTAACCCATTCAATAATTAAAATAAAAACCCCTATGTAGTAGCAATCAGAAAACACAGACTCCAACAGGCCTTTCGACTTCTTAGCACAGCATAGCATCAGCCTTATAATGTTCCCACTGCCGTGACTCAGGCCTCCTCTCTAGGAGAGGGAATGAGCCGTAATCCACCACGCGGGCCCAGTGCGGTTTGGTGGATGTCCCATGTCTTCGAATTTTTGATACTAAGATATATGATGATGATATATGACAATTTCTTCACGATGTTTTCCTTCACCGTTTTGAGAGCAGTGATAAAGAAATAAATTACACAAAGTAACGCCCCTGGCTGGGTTTGAACCCGCAACCTACACCACCTTGCTCTCAGTCATGAAGCTGCGGCTTCTTAGCTATACTCACAATGAATGTGAATAATGAACCTTCAATTTAATTTTCTCTTTCCATCCGTACCAGGGCCGTCGTGTTAAATTGACACTTAGAATAATGCCTTCATTTATCTCATGGGAAAACTATCCCAGGTTGTTGTTACACCCAGATATTTTGTAAAGCGGCCTTGCATCTGCAAGCTGCCTTGTAGGTCTGCGTATCAGGCTTCAGGTAATTTTGGGAATGATTAGACTAGTGTAAGGGACCTACCGCATGTTGTTTTTTTTAAACCCAAAGGTTGACTGATAGCGAGAATGCCTTGTTGCATTAAGTCCGCCTATGTACCAGTACTGTACATGAAGTTTGAATAAATTAATAAATAAGGATATACAGACATTGATTTCGGAGAAAGGTCAACTTAACCTAAGTTGGCAGCATTCAAAAGTAGATTTCTTACATTAATTATTTCTTGCAGCATAGCAGTGTATTAAGATATGCAACTTAGCTATAAATATCAATAACTTTGATTTAATGTTATATTATTATATGCAAATGTAAATTAGCTAAGACAAGCAAGTCATTCCTCATAAACAGCTTAAGCTCTTTTAACAAGTGCCAAAGTTGGTTACAGAACTTAACAAGGGAGAATTAAGCGATTTCTTACCAAAAAAGCGTAATACAAAGTTAAAGACTACGTTGAAGACACGCTTGTTTGACTATGACTGCTTCTGCACATGTGGCTTCCCTGGTAAATCATTGACTGCATTATCATATTATAAACGTATATTAACTGCTCCATCTTTATTTTAATTTAATCACATTACGAGTATATACATTTTTTTTTCTTTTCAAAACCTTTGTTTTTGCAATGTTCTTTATTTATTATTATTTAGATCTCAGTCACCTTAACCCTATCAGTGAGTTAATATTGTTAATAGATAGTGTTTTAGTATGATTTTATTCAGTATTGAATTAAATAACAATAATACTGAATTTGTACCTGGCTTTGTCTCTCTATAGTTTTCTGGGCATTTAAAAGATAGAGGTACCTACGTAAAACCTTAAGTGATTATAGTTCTGACTGCCTAGCATTTTTACAACTATGTTGGGGCCGTAACCGTTTCTTACATGGATCAATATCCTGCCTGACCTCCAAAATCCAGTAATTGGGTAAAACGAAAACTCTTGGTAAGAACCTCTTAGTATGGAATGCATTGCCTATGACAATCAAACGGGAGTCTGCCGTTTTGCCGAAAAGAATTTGCCAAATTTTCATTACCCAAAGCAATTTTCGAAACCTTTTATTTTACCAATGCAATATTTGGAAAAACTTTACTTCGAAAATTTTCATTTGGTCAAATTTTTGCTTCGGCAGAATATTACCTAGAATAATTTCATTAAGGCATTTGGTCTTAAATCAAATGATTTATTACGGCAAAAAATCTTTAGAAAATGAACAGTTTATCAAATTAATTACTATGAAAAAAAAATAAAGACGGTTACAAACGACGAATGAAAAACGAACTGCTACCAGGACTATAGGTTAGGTTAGGTTAGAGTAGTGACCAAAACACGCTAGAAGCATATTTTTATAAAACCAGAAACAGTAAACTGAAGATACTAAAATTTGGCTAATTTTATTTTGGGTAAAATAAAATTAGCCAGTTATACCAACTGAAATGTTTGACTACATAAAAATTGGTAAAAGAACTGGTTGGTAAGCAAATTATTGCTGAAACGTTAATTTGCCAAACATTAGGTTTGCGTAACATTTATTTGTGAAGAGTTTATTTGCTAAGTAATAATTTGGCAAATGAAATTATGCGAAAAATTGTTTGGGAGGTGATAATTTGGCAATTTCTTTTTGGTCAAACAAGGGAGACCCCAATCAAACGTGCGCAAACACTGCCTGTGTTTAAAAGGTTTATAAAGGAATATTATTTAGCACTATGAAAGACCACAATGCCAAGTAATATTCCTTTACAAGCCTTCATTTTACCACTTATTTTCTTATCTATATTTTATATTTCTATTTTATTTTAGTATTGAGTACCTAAGTATTTTTACTTTTATATTTGCACCAAGTGCAACCCTATTTGGTTTATTCTTCGTTCGTCTCACTGCGTTCTGTCCCACATAAAAAATTCCTGGTTTGTCCCAACCGATATGCTTCGTTTGTCCCAAACTATTATTTTAATTATTTTATTCTCGATTCGACCCAGTTCATATTCCTTATCTGTCCCATATTTTTTTTGTATAGGCTTAATTTACGTTGTTGTACAGTCAACAAAACAGATGTCTAACCATTTTACTATTACTATAGCTTTTACCAGCAACTTCGCCCGTGTGATAATAGCAAATATTTACCTATCTATCTAGTGGTGGAAGAATTTTTAAAACCCGTCTTGTAGTTTTATTACAACTTAATAATTTGGTTTTTTTTAACCTATTTGGTTTTTTTAATACAAATATTTTCTCTTTATAATATTAGTATAGAAATAAAGATTTAACGTCATTAAACTATCTAAATAATCGCTCTTCTCTCTTATAGCGGAGGTATACATTAAATATTTCATCTATAATTTGATAAAATTTGTGGGTGGTTCTGAAAGTTGGAGTAGAAGTTACCAAAAAAAAATGAATAAAAGTAGGTCGCAATGATACCGAAGTGTATGTATAGAAGTGGAAGTACGGAAGTGTATGAATGGATGTGTATGTATGTTTGTATATATGCGTACGTAATACGTATATAAGTGTAAAGGAGTGTATGATTCTTGGAATGGTATCTGGTGATTTTTAACGCAGTGGATTCAAATAATAGTTCCGTAATTCAATGAATTTGGAAGGTTAAAAATTTCAGTTTTAGAAGCATGTTTATTATGAAGGCGAATTTGAGTCAAGTAGTACGACAATCAATGGAATCTGTGTAGAAGAGTTTACCTTCCCTAAAATGGTTAATCCCTTTTTTATTGCGTCCTTTGTTTTTTCGCTTTTAATGACTAATTTGGTCAATAGTATTATTATTCAGCTTCAACTGAAAAGTGCTTCTACATTATGTAGTATAATAATACTCTCAAATTTAAAACAAAAGTAATTGAGAAATTATCCAGGTTTTCTAAAATACGATCATATTTTTATCTGAAAAGTTGATACTAATACAATGCTGCAAAGCTTCTAACGTTTTATAAGTGCCCATGTAGGCCTATGTGGTAATAAAAAGATTTTGACTTTGCCTTTTTGACTTGAATGAAAGTTTATTTTTACGTAATCGTTATTATATTACTTACTAAACCAAAAAGAGATGCAAACAATTTAAGATACTTACGTTCGTACTCAGAGTCCAGCTAATGGTTCATTAGCGTCCCTAATGTCCATTAAAGTTAAGTATTGTCAAACCTTCACTGTTTTTTTGTTAACTATCAATGTGACAATTTCTTGATAGATCGTTTAGAAGTTAAGTAATGATTAACGTTAATGTCTCTGAGTGCGGCCGTTAAACAAATATATCATTTAAAAAAATTGTTTGTACTATGAGAGTTTATGCTACCTACGAATTAAAAATCTAGTACCACAGAATTTGAATGTTTGATACCTAATACCCGCAGTTTTTAGGATAAGTTAATTTACTTGATTATTTCGTTTAAATTGTGGCTAGATAATAACAGCCGCACGGGTCAATCTTAAGCGCTGGCCACACAGAAAAGACGTAAGACGCAGACGGGGCGCGGGCAGGCGCAAAAGTACCAGCGTTGCGCCCGCGCCCTGTCTGTTCTGTATGTTTTGAGTCACGACGCTTCTATATATTTTGTATGAAAGAGACGCGGTAGAGACAAATGCCCACGCCCCGTCTGCGTCTTACGTCTTTTCTGTGTGGCCAGCGCTTTAGTGGTTAAGCAACGCTTGCATGCATCGCATGAAGAGAGACGATGAAGAATTACAAATAAGTACTAACGTGTTTTTGTTGACTGTACTTTTAAAGAACTTGGAATGTGGGACGAAACACCACTTCAAAAGTGAAGTGGGACCAACGAGGAATTTTTTGGAATGTGGGACAAAACTTCGGGACGAACGAAGAACAAACCCCCTATTTTGTGGCTAGACAATCCCTATCCTTTCCAGGTTGCCTAAAACATCGTCGAATACGATAAGGCCGCCAATTTTTTGTGTTTTTATTATAAGGTTTCCGTTTATAAATTGTAACCTTTGTGTACAATAAAGTATACTTGTATATAATATAATAATACACCTTGTCAGATTTCCTGGCTTCTGACTATCCATAATTATAAAAACATTATACACAGCCATATCTGACACTAGGTAGGTATCAATTAAACACACACGCACAAAAAAACATTACATTGAACAACCGACTTCTTTATCATATTAAATATTTAGTCTTTGGAAATATAAATAAATATGCATATAAATACATAATAACTACGAACTTTCATAATTTAACAATGTGCATACTTAATTTCAATCAAACCTTCAAGTTATAGCTGATGCTAATAAAATCGACAACTTATTTCCAAATAGGTAATGCCCGCTTAATTTCATAAGCTTTATGAGTTATTTGTAATTCAGCTAATCTAGCTATTACTAAATATAATAAGTTTACTTCTTACTGCGTCGATTTATTTATTTTTATTTAAATAGTCAAAAATAAAGTTACAAACGTTCCATTACCAACTAGAAATCAGGATTAAGAAAATATCTACGAGTATCTCAGTAAATTCTAGTCATATATTACAAAGAACTAAAGTTATTACTACTACCTATCTTAGTTTATTTATGCTTATAAATAAATTAAGATAGGTAGCCTCACTAAGTAATAAGTAAATAAATTACAAAAAAAAAACATTAAATCTTTTAAAACCTCTAATTACATCAACATCGGAAACCAATATACCAAATCAACACCAATGAAAATATCAACAAGCCAAGAATTAACGTTTTTCAGCACACAGTCTGAACTCGGTCTAATGTCAACAATTAATTTGTGCAAATCACCGGCCGCGCTCTCGGAATCGAATCAGCATTCGATTGCGAACCGGCGCGTTCTTTTTGCCCCAAGATTGTGGTTTAAAAAGAAATTTAATCTTGCTAATAAACATGCAAACACGAACGCCGCGGCTACCTGTTGAAGCGCGCGAGACAAACGATTCCTCAGCCAATCAGCGCCCAGCGGCCGCCCACGGCCCGCCATCATTGGCCACTCACTTTAGAGGGGGGAAAGCCAAGGGAGGACAAGGCAGAGTTCGCCGTTAACATGACACTAGCAAGAAAAGCGCCGCATTGAGCTTTCGACCAGCTTTTCACTACGCGCGCGGGAATTAATCGGTTTGCGATATTTTGAATGTAACGCATAAATTAAAAACAAAAATTTTAAGTAGAAAAGGAATTGTAACAAGTCGAGTTTAGAAAATAATGCGCGTGGAGTTTTGGTGTGGCGAAAATTGATTTTTAGAAAGTTGTTATTTAAAATCCGTCAAAATTGATCTCACAATGTCTCTGGGTAAACAACCCAATGATCATATAAAGCGGCCTATGAACGCCTTCATGGTGTGGTCGCGAGGTCAGCGCCGTAAGATGGCGCAGGACAACCCGAAGATGCACAACTCGGAGATCTCCAAGAGGCTGGGCGCGGAGTGGAAGCTGCTGACGGAGATGGAAAAACGGCCGTTCATTGATGAAGCTAAGAGGTTGAGGTGAGTTTAATTTGTTGCTTTATCAATTTCCGCACAATAAATGGACATAAAGTTTGAGGTAACGATTGACTACTTAAAAATAATTGAGGTCAAATATTTTAAAATGGTCATTATTATTTGTTTTATGTTACCTTGTTTATCTAGTATTTATCATATCTCAGGGATTTTTTTTTACTCATACGTACTAAATTTTTAGAGTTACGCTCACATTTGATTTTTTTTTGTTAAGATCCTTATGTCTACAAATGAGTAAATGAATATGATATGAGATATTTACTGTGTTTGTGCAGCTGTACTTCATTTCATTTATCAACAAATATACATGTTCATTTAGAAATTTCTGTACAATGAAAGCAAAATTGTGTGCGTAAAAACATGAGCAAGAAAATAAATTGATGAAATTTTAATATATGTGAGTCATTAAAAATTAAATCGTCGGCTTGGCCAGCTGTAAAAAAATAAAAAATCTTTTTAAATGGTCAAATGTACTTACAATTTACTATTACCAGTGACCTTGCTGTCATGTCTTTTTTCTTAGGTTGTCTCAAAGAAAAAACATTCACAAGTTTACTTAATTGCAAGACCTCATATTTAATTATCAAATTTCTAAAACCCCATCCCACTTCTTATCTCATCACTATTAAGAACCAACCAAATATTTGTCAACTCAGATGACATTTTCAACAAAAAAAAATCGAGATAATTAAACTAAAAGAATGCACCACACACAGTTAACCTTTCATTTGTTAAGTCAACAAAAACGTATTTAATTTCGGGTCGCGTTCATTATCTTTTTTAATTTCATATCTGTGGGCAAACACGGAACAAAAGCCACACACCTGTATTTCGTTATCTGTGGAACAAAAAGCTGTATTTGTTTAGTTTTATACTTATACCATTTCTCCAACCGGCTGTCACTGCGCTTTTAATTGTTTTAGAATTATTTTTATTTAATTCACTTTTTTATTTATTTTTGTTTCTTGTGAAGAGAAGAGTTTTTTTTTAACAGGAGCTATATTTTAACTATCAAGATAACATAATCGTTAACATTTGTACGAGTACTACACTGAAAAAAAAATTTTTTTGGTCAGCAAAAGGTGCACCAAACTTACAATAATGTACATGTTCTACTTTTTGCTGTGCAGAAACAGTGAGAATGAAGGATTGATCCTTTAATATAAACGTATATCTAATCAACATTAATTAGTGAGGTGAACCAATCAAAGCAACAATAAATTAAACGACTTTACTAAGTCAGTAATCAACAATACTCGTAGTTATCGAAGATAGCAGTCTATCCGTGCCGTGTTGTAAAGGTTTGGTAAGCATGTAAAACAAAGGTATTCAGCCACATCCGATTAGACTGGAAGCCGCCCCAAGTTAGTTGGGATTTTCTCATAGCCTAGGAATATAATGATAACTTGTATTACTCTTAGCTGTCAACGAAAAGAGAATGTTTGAATTGATTTTAAACACAGCAATGTAATAATCACCTTATCTCTATATGATATTCATCTCTACGGATGGATTGATCATTTCATACCTATACCCGCTTGACTGAAGGCTGTCAAAAACGCTACAAAACATGTTAATCAGTAAATGGTCCCACAACGCTTTTTTTATTAATCGCGCGCCCGTCGCGAAATGAATATAGTAAAATTTTGATAAAATACAAATAGGAAATATTTCTTCACTGCAGTCGAGGCTTTATGGAGTTAAGAGTGCAATGCCAAATTATTACGCTTAACCTATCAATACCCGCGAAACGAGACACAATAGTAAGACAATAACAGCGCGGTCCAATGAGACCGGTCGGGGATTCATGAATTAATAAACGATGTTTTGCAACATACTAGCAAGACATAATTAAAAACATAATAGCTCGGGAATTTCTTTTTTTGTGAGCCTTTTTTTTTAATTGTTATAAACTAGTGCTTGACTGCGATCCCGCCTGATGGTAAGCAGTGATGCAATCGTTGATGGTGAGGCGCAATAGCTTATTAAGAGCCTATTCACTCTAGCCTTTTTGAATTTTTGTAAAAAGGGCAAAAGCTGCCAAGTAGCCGTTTAATAAAAACAATAATTCAATTAAATTCATCTTTATTGTGGATCATAGGAAAGTGTACACAATGCAGTTGGTTTTCATTTAGTATTTTCCGAACAGCTATGTCCTACCGTTAGGACGCAAGTAGGTACAAAAAACTGAATAAGAGCAGCAAGTCACGCTCTTTTCCGCACGAGTGCGGATATGAAAAAAAACGTGTTGAATATACTGCATTTTTTAATGCACACACAGTCATAAATACATATAAGTATGTAGTTTACATGTAACACTTTGCATTAAAGTGATATAGTAGTCCCCTTTTTATGTAAGAAAGTGTGTTAATTAAAAATTGATCTCTAGAGATTTCAATGTAATAAAACACACAGTCGTCTAACTCACAATTGATTGTGTAAACAGACCCGTGCCGCCGGATGTTTGGCGCTATGTAGGTTTTTCTTTCTTTCTGATATAACTTCTTCCAGGGGCTTCACCCTTGTGAAAATAGGTTTCTACATACAAACCTTGGAACCTCGTTTCATCCCTTTAGGGGGTGAATTTTGGAAAATCCTTTCTTAATTCATGAATCCCCGGTCCCAATCCTATGAGACCGCGGTGTTATTGTTTTACTATTGTGTCTCGTTTTGCGGGTATGTGATAGGTTAATACTCAACTACATCGTAATAGGAAACCTTGTGTAAAAATTTCCGCTCCTAGGCCCTGTAGTTTCAAGTGACACTCTTTTCCGCACGAGTGCGGATATGGAAAATAAAACGTGCTGCGTGTGAAATACACTATACTATAAAACGCGGCGTTTTAAAGCATTGCAGTAGGTAGTCCATTTTTAGGGTTCCGTACCTCAAAAGGAAAAAACGGAACCCTTATAGGATCACTTTGTTGTCCGTCTGTCCGTCCGTCCGTCTGTCAAGACCCTTTTTCTCAGGAACGCGTGAAGGTATCAAGTTGAAATTAAAACCATATATTGAAATCTGCGGTCCCTTGAAGTTGTGCAAAAATCAAACTTGTAAGTTGACGGGAAAAAAAGATACGCCCGTTTATGTTGCAAAAAACGTACATTTCGACACTGTCAAAGGAATCAAAACTCATAGGGTGCTTCCCGTTGACCTAGAGTCTTGAAATTTGGCACGAAGCAAGGTATTATAGCACTAATATCGGGAAAAGTCTGAAAACTGAAAATTTTTAGTTACGTCACAAGAAAAAAAATTGAAAAATCTTCAAGACTCGATTCGAGAATTAAACTGTTTTTATAGGTAGGTTGGTACGAAACCCTCAGTGCGCGAGTCCGACTCGCACTTGCCCGGTTTTTTTTATGTAAGATAGTGTGTTAAAAAAAACACACTATCTTGCACGTTAAGCCCTAGGTCCCGGCTGTCATTGTTGTAGATCTGTGGCAGTCGTTACGGATAGTCAGAAGCCAGTAAATCTGACTCCAGTCTTGTCATGAAGTACCATGTTACCCCTGTCAATGGGTTGTGGAGGTCTGGTAGGCAGCCGCTCGTTGTAAAATACTGGTATTCAGCTAAATCCGGCTTGTCTGGAAGCCAACCCCAATACAGTTGGGAAAAGGCTAGGCAGATGATGGGTGTGTTAAAAAAATGGATCCCTAAGATTACAATGTATAAAACACACATTCGTTTAACTCACAATTGAATGTGTAAACAGAACCGTGCCGCCGGATGTTTGACGCGCTTATCTCTTACTAATTACATATAAATGTAGGCTTTTCTCTCTTTCTGATTATATTAGAGTAAACGGGAGTTTCTTAAGCTATAGCAACTAACCAATCTACGTATATATATTTAAGTGGTTGTTGCAATTGACCGATTTATGTGGTCCGATTTGATCTTGGTTACTAAAACTCCTCCGAAATGGTACGACCGAGTTTCAGGCTTCCGTACCCAAAGAGTTAAACGAGTTTCCTCCGTGCCTCGGAAAGCAAGTTAAGCCGTTGGTCCCAGCTGTCATTTGTAGATCTTTGGCAGTCGTTACGGATAGTCAGAATCCAGTAAATCTGACTCCAGTCTTGCCATGAAGTACCGTGTTACCCCAGTTAATGGGTTGTGGAGGTCTGGTAGGCAGCCGCTCCTCGTAAAATACTGGTATTCAGCTGAATCCGGCTTGACTGGAAGCCGACTCGGTTATTCGTCTGTCTGTCACCAGGCTGAATCTCAAGAACCGTGATAGCTAAACCTTTGATATTTTTTTAGATTATGTATTTCTGTTGCCGGTATAACAACAAAATATCTTTCCTGAAACCGTCTCTTTTGTCAGTTCACTACTCCCTTCCTGGCTTTGTTCTCGTTCGCAACGACAGAACGGGCAAGGGTGGTGGTGGTGTTGCTATGTATTTGCGTGCTGGTATTCCTTTTAAGATTATCAGTGCTTCACCATCTTCTTACTCGGGGTCAGCAGAGCACCTTTTCTTAGAAATCACTTTACATCATGTAAAAATGCTTCTTGGAGTAATGTATAGCCCTAACCTTAGTGTCGATTATTTTGATTCTTTCGAAACACTCCTAAATAATTATTGTCCTACCTATGATCACGTGGTCTTGATGGGTGACTTTAATATGTGTCTCCTTAAAAACGACTCTCGTTCACGCAAACTTCAATCTCTCGTATCTTCTTTTAACCTTAATATTCTGCCTCTCTCTGCTACTCACCATTTTCCTAATTGCTCCCCTTCTCTTTTGGATCTCATGTTAGTTTCTAAACCTAGTAACGTTTCTGTCCACGGCCAGCTTACCGCTTGTTTTTCTTATCACGACCTTATATTCTTGTCATACAAGATTCGCCCTCCTAAGCGCAGGCCACAATATATTCAGCTTCGGAACTACAAGGGCATAGACCTGGAGGCATTGTTGCATGATGCTGCTGGCATTGACTGGACGGATGTTCTACATGGTTCCTCTATCGACGACATGGTTATTAGTTTTAACAGTAAAATCCTTAACCTGTACGATCATCACGCCCCTATTCGTCGAGTGAAGGTTAGATATGTTCCAGCTCCCTGGCTCACTCCTGCTATTAAGGATGCGATGGCAAGTAGAGACCGTGCCAAAAGGAGGTTGAAGCGCTGTCCTTCCGAGCGCAACCAGAGTGTGTATAAGGAACTGCGTAATCGCTGCAGTCGGATGTGTAGAGATGCAAAGAGACGCTACTTCCATAATTCTCTTGACAACCGGAACTCCTCGGAGGTTTGGAAGTTTCTGAAGACTGTCGGCATTGGTAAGTCCCCTGTCGCTGCTAGCAACGATACTGACGTGTGTGCTCTCAACAAACATTTCTCACTTCCTCCTGTTACCATAGATCCACACGTCAAATCAGCGACACTAAATAAATTGTCCTGTTTGCCTTTGCCGAAGTGTTCTTCTTTCGAGTTTCGTCCTGTGAGTGAAAATGATGTCAAGAAATCTGTCAATGCCATCTCCTCTTCTGCTGTAGGTAATGACAAAGTTTGCTCAAGAATGATTTCTCCTATTCTTCCTGCACTACTTCCCGTCTTGACCCACATTTTTAACTTCTTCTTGTTTTCGGGCGCTGTGCCTGGTGTCTGGAAACAAGCACACATTATTCCATTACCCAAAATCCCTAACCCGGCCTCACTGACTGACTTCAGGCCAATTTCTATCCTTCCTTACCTCTCCAAAGTTCTTGAGCACATTGTCCATCAGCAACTCTCCCTTTTTCTTTCTAGTAATGATCTTCTTAGCCCTTTCCAATCCGGTTTTCGGCCTGGTCACAGCACTGTCACAGCTCTTTTAAAGGTTACTGATGACATCCGCTGGGCTATGGACCACAAATCTCTCACGTTACTTGTTCTTCTTGACTTCAGCAGTGCCTTCAATTCTGTTGATTTTGATATCCTTCTTGGAATACTTAAATCCCTAAACTTCTCCTCCTCTACTATTAGTTGGTTCGACTCCTATCTCAATGGCCGCTCGCAGCGGGTACGCCTTGATGAGTCTTCTTCGGATTGGTGCTGTCTTACTGCGGGTGTGCCCCAGGGTGGCGTTCTCTCTCCTCTTCTCTTTTCTATTTTTATTAACTCTGTCACGAGAGTAATTTCCTCTAACTTCCATCTCTATGCAGACGACTTGCAGCTCTACCATCACTTTCGTGGAGAGGATGCAGAAGCCGCCGTGTCCGCTGTGAACAGTGATCTGGAGCTGATAGGGGAGTGGTCGCAGTCTTTTGGGCTGAAAATAAACCCCAAGAAGTCCCAGGCCATGGTCATTGGCGGCAGGTATATGCGGAACAAACTTGATGTTGCGTCGCTGTCTCCACTTTGGTTGAATGGAGTTCAAATCGACTACGCGAAGACAGCCAAAAATTTGGGGGTGATCATGGACTCTTATCTGTCTTGGTCTCCACATGTCGCTGAGGTCAGTCGCAAAGTGCACTACACTTTTCATTCGTTGAAATGCCTTCAGAGTTTCTTGCCCTTGAAAACCAAAATTTCCCTCGCCCAGACACTAATCCAGCCCATCATCGACTACGCGGACGCGTGTTATTTGGATGCCACCGAGGAGCTTTTAAATAAACTTGAGCGTTTGCAAAATATTTGTATTCGTTTTATTTTTAATCTTAAAAAGTATGATCATGTGGAGACATTTGAGTTCCTTGCGAAAGCTGGAGAGCTTTCGCAAGGAACTCAAGTGGCTCCCAATCCGACTTCGCAGGAACTCTCGGTTGTTATGTCTGCTATATAACATCCTTCACAACCCGAAAATGCCTTCCTATTTGCGGGAAAGATTTTCCTTTTCTCGTCCTTCTGATGCACCTTGCAGGTCGCATCTAAAGAATCTCCTTAAATCCCCTCCCCACTCCACCAATTTCTACTCCTACTCTTTTACTTCGCACGCCGTACGGTTGTGGAACGCACTGCCGCCTGACATTAGGGGCTGTCAAACTCTAGCACTTTTTAAAAGTAGAGTGAAGGAGCACTATCTGTCCATTTCATCATAGTTGCAAATTAGTACCGGTATGTATTTTTTATAGTATTATTTAGTATGTATTTTTTGTATTATTTATTGTAATATGTATATATTTATATATCTATAACTGCATGTTTTATTACTTTATTAATAACTATTTTATATATATCTATTGTCCTTTAACTGTCACACACGGTGTCTACTTCTCTTTCTCTTCCAACTCTCCTTTCGCGGTATGCTGGAAGAGATTTCTTTAGAAATAAGCATTACCCTTGTACCTATTTTCTGTCTCCTTTTTCTTTTCTTATTCTGTTGTGTGTGTACAAAAACTGTTAAATAAAAAATAAATAAATAAATAAAATATATTAAAAACAGAATAAAATAAATATTTAATATACACCAAACGTAATATATACTTTCCGTTTTTTCCTACGGACAGTAGGTACCTGAACACTTCGTGCGCGATTCCGACTCGCACTTGGCCAATTTTTTTATTAAACACTATTAAGTCAACGGATAGTAGGTACTCTATCGGTTTTGATTTCATTTCGAATGGCAAAATATGCTATACAAACGGCCGTATCTTTTGATTTCTTTGACTTTAAATTTTAATTTATTCAAGTCTGCCTTTTTGATATCAATTTCAATATGATACCTCCTCATATTCCTGAGAAATAGGCCCTCTTTTTTTGAGATACAGAACCCTGAAAACGCATTTGAAAAATTGACGTTATAAATAATAAATATATTACGGTTAGGAAAAGTAAAGGGATTATACTCGTAAATATAATGTCAGTATTGCGAACTGCATTAAACCTACATTCATATATTTTGTAGGTTTTGTTATATTCATCGTAAATTTAGAAACCACTATTAGTACATTCTTATTATTTAGATTTCTGTGGTACATTCATTTGAGTTAGGTATGTATAATAGAAAAAAAAGATTTACAAAAAATAGACAGAAAGACAGATAATTTATTTATTTAGCACAACACAAAGCACAATAATAAAATATTATGGGGCCTCCCCAGTATTTTGCGGCTACGACAAAATAAATCCACTTCAGCAAATATGGCAGAACGCTGGTCTTCAACTAAGCCTGCGGTTGTGACGTTTGGCCAAAAACTGAATAGAACCCATTTTTCTAAGGTGGAAAATCTTCTAACGACTTTCCTCCACTGCAGGTTGGAGCAAAGGGTGTGTCAGAGTTTTACTGACTAAAACCATAATTATACCTACTCCTTCTAAGGCTTACGTTCTAGGACCCTGGGATTTCATTTCGGAAGTCAACCCTTGGCCCTAGTAGACTGCGGCCTTGCTGGTCCTCTAAGGTTTAGCTGACATCTCTTTGAGGCGCACGTGTAACGGTGGCACACTAAGTGCCGTCAATGATTCAGGGCCGGTACGGACTGTGAGCTCTACCTTGCTTGTCGTCAGCAAGCCTACGCCTACGGTGGCTTTTTTTTGGAAGGGGAATCATCAGAATGACTTCTCCCATTCTTGGGCGCAGCGACAGGGCGTGTCAGACTCTTACTGACTAAACCCCACCCCCTTCCTTCGTTGCCTTCGATCTGGGGGACATGGACTTACCTTTGGGAATTTCATTGTTCCCCAGAGGCTTCGGCCCTGTCGTACCTACAGTTTGCTGACATCTCCTTGAGGTGACTACGGGGGCTGGAAATCGGGAGGAAGTCCGTTCCCTCACGTGTCCGGCCGCCTCCTTTGCTAGCATTGCTGCTTTACAGAAGGAGGCGACCGATACCTTCAGGTATACACCTGAGCCGAAGAGATTAACTGCTTTCAAGGATAATTTCCCTGTTGACACGGTTGTTGTTTGGCGGCTTTCAAAAAGGTGTAGCAACATCGAGAGGAAACACATATAACCAAAAAATTCAAAAGCATGTCGCCTTCACCAACTCCCAATGGTACACAGTCGGCTACGGCCTATTCCCCCACCTAGAGGGGAGATAACATAGTAAACGCACATCCTGAAAGTAGTATGCTTAGAATCAATTTCAGTTATTTGAATAAATCAAATTAAAAGAATAGCAGTTAATTTCTTGATAAATTTTAAATGCCTCACTGCCACACACTCTAATTGCCTCACGCACTTACGTGTGCATGTGTAAATACCAATATACTGATGAGCAGTATACAGTGGAGTACAGCAATTAGGTATTGTTTCATAAAAAAAGCAATACTAAAATGTGCGCGATTCATAAGTTAAATTTCAGTGCTCGAAATATAATTGTAACTTAATTTTTCTAATTAGGGTACATACGTAAGTGCTTACATCCCTCTAGTTACATCTTGTATATGTATAGATTCTGCCTTGTTGGTCTAGTGGTCGCAAGAGCGACTGCTGAGCAAGGGGTCCTGGGTTCGATTCCCGGGTCGAGCAAAAAGTGCTATTGGGTTTTTCATTAGGAATTACTCTGTAGCTGCCCGGAGTTTGGAAGTTGGTGGTGTGATACCCCCGTGCCTCGGAAAGCACGTAAAGCCGTTGGTCCTGCGCCTGATCTCTCTCCGGTCGTGTCGAATTGCCGTCCCATCGGGCTATGAGAGTAAAGGAACAGAGAGTGCACCTGTGTTTGCGCACACACTTGTGCACTATAATATCTCCTGCGTACTTGGCTGATCTCTGGTGATATTGGCCACCATGATCGAAATTCGGTCGGGGGAGTATTATGTATAGATAGTGCCTAAGATTCGTTTTTTCACAACTTTCACACAACGGCATCTAGTCCCAAACTAAGCACAGCTTGTGATATGAGTACTAGACAACTGATAAACATAATTATACATAATTGTATTTCTAAATACATCGCTCTTAATAAGCTAGTGCGCCTCACCATCAACGATTGCATCACAGCTTACCATCAGGTGGGATCGCAGTCAAGTTCTAGTTTATAACAATAAAATATATATATATATATATATAGATCCCACACCACATTGCTAAATCAAGTTAATTAGATGCATATCTCATTAGCTTGATCCTGCAAAGTGGTGTGGCGCTAATGACAAAACAATTATGTACTTATTTATTTGGTAAAATACTTTATTTTATTTGAAGGCTTTTGTATTTGTTCAATTTGTCATATTTTGAATACGGAGCGTTAACTGATAAATCAATAAGTGGTAAAATTATGAAATTAAATCAAGTCCTAAATTGATTTTATTCTTTTCAACATTATCCAAACAGAATCCAAATTTTCCTGTCGCTATCTCCACGAAAATAATTTCTAAAAATCCTAGACCGATAAACTACGAAATTTTTTTACTGACCGAAAGCTAAATAACTAATTCTTGAAAACTGCGCGTCTGGCTACATACTATAGGAGCACAATCACTACAAGAAGCAAGTAGTATGTTTCAGCAAAAAATAAACGGGCAGAACGACCGCCATTCTAAATAAATCAACTCTTTTTAAAAACCAAATTCTGATTCAATTATGAAATCTTAGGGCAGAGAGTTAAACTAGAATTGGAAAAAAGTAGAACCCACCAATAAAATGCTAATGTTATGCCACAAACATTGAAAATTAATCTAATTTTTAAATATGTTAAAAAATAAGCGTGGCCCATAAAATCTGTCACTTTTTGTGATTTACACCGTGTTGTTTTCTACACCGGCAAAGATATATGTGATTTTGTCATATATTACTCGTAAAATCTTCACCATATATTCAGATATACAATTACCTATATTCTATTCCATGTACAGTGACAAAAATTTTAAAGGAAATCATGAAATAGGTAACTTCTCCCGCTAGGTTTAACGAAAGATAATTTAATATTTTGACTGACTAAATCCTGCCTGTGGAATATAGACAGGTTTTAGTCAGTCAATGAATATGTTTAGGAAAATTCACACGACCAGTCAGCGCCAATAAGCCGACAGGACTTTACGTTGACGTCTAACGTTTGAAGTTGATGTTAAACTAATGTAATAAACAAATGCTCCAGGAATTTGTCAAAACATTAGTTAGGCTCCTGACACCTCAGTGTGGCCACAGTGTGGTACACCATCATTGCCTTTAGCGTTCCAGGGTCGTGGTAACTCTTACCGCAAAAAAACTTGAACCGAGCGCCGCACTTCACTCCTTGGGAATGAATGCCAAAAAAAAACTCGAACCCTTTCTCCAAAACGCAAGTACGCATCACAAATAAGCAACAAATCAATTTAATCCATCGCACAGAGGTCGGTGAGAAGCGGCAATTATCTGTTATTCATTGTAATAATATCTTGCATTGTTGGGGGGCGCGTTATCGGGGGTCGGCAGGACCATAAAAACGAGCTTATGCCGCCAGTCTAACTCGAGTGCGGACAATATAGAGCTGTTGTTGCGAAATGGGGGCTAATTGTCTGACTTGAGTTTGTGTGTGAATGGGTGAAGTTTTGTTGGAATTTCGGTTTGTTGGTGATTGAGTTAGATTTTGGATGGAGATGACAGGGTGGCCGAAGACAAATATGGATTTTTATGAGGTCGAAAAACGAAATCATTTAATTGCTTCTCCCGCTCTACTAGACCACTAAGATCCTTCGGTTGCCTTTTAAGTTCTAGGAACACAAGTATCCTTTTCATATTTTTCCCCATGGCTTTAGCAAAAAGAAAAGATACATGGATATGAAAGAAAAGTGAGTTAGTGATAATGTGACGGGTGACAGAATGGAAGAAAAAATCGTGTTGTGCTGAACAAGGCGGGACAAACGCAGAAAAATGATGATATTGATTGAGTTAAATAGCTTTTTTGGGGCATGAAATAACTTCTTCCGCTCTCGGTAGAACGAAACCCATCCTTGTTACTTAGTTACTCTTTGCGCTACAGGGCCACGGTAATTCTTTCTAAAAATGTTGCAGCTATAAGTAAGACTTATACTAAGAACAACTAACCTTGACTACAATGGTTTTAATTTGTATTGCAACCAAGTCTCCATATTGTTCAACCGAAGATTTATTATGAACAAATATTTTTTAAAGTGATATATGTAAACAAAACTCAACAAAATGAAATAAAATTTGTTAATGATTTTTTATTGATTTCTTAATATACCATTATTATGTTTTAAAAACTAAGAACAAAATTAAATTACTTACTTTAAAATATAATATCTACATCATAAAACTCGTCGTATTAACATTTCTATATAAGGTGGAGCAGTAAGAATTAATTTGTTAGGGTTGAGTTTATTAGCGGGGCGTAAGGCCGGGCGCACGCTACACGTCAGAAATCATTTGTTACGAATATCTTACTTAAACGCTTATTGTGCGATGGCTCTTAATAACATTCAGTTTTTACCGTCGCCTTCGTTCGCGAGAATATTATAGTCAAAAACTGTATTTTGAAGGTAGTTTTCTAGAAAAGACTACTAGTAAGTAATGACAGAGAGTGAGATTAGAATTTTTGACAAATTTCAAGTTTATTAACTCACGGAATAAGATTTATTTATTGTTAAGGACCGCCAACATTACAGGCACAGACAATTTAGAATTACAATTTCATAATAATACATTTCAAGTGCTGCAACACTTAGAGGCAATCACTACAACAGATTCTCCCATACAACTTTAGCGGGTCTGAAATCATTTTCAGGAGTAATTTTGAAAACTTCTACTTCAACTTCTAGTAATTTTGAAATCTACTTATTTAGGTTACTATTAATTTATTTTAAGTTTTAAGCTATTGCTCAACCAATATTTTTTTATATACAAACAAATATGCCCCTTTTAAAACCCCATAAAAGTTACACGTATTAAAAAAAACCTGTTCTTAGTGCTCGCGTACGTCATAAAAAGCAACCTCGTGCAAAATATAGGAAAATTATCACGGTTCATTTCAGTCTCACCATGCAAAACTATAAATTTTATCAGACAGTTTGTATGCAGAGGTCGATTTTTTTTCCGTTTCCTGAAAAATAAATTTTGTTGGAAGATGTTCAGATTCGTCTACTGAGTAAGCCCTTAAAATTTGTGGAGGGCGGTCCCTTACTCCCAGTATATCACAGAAATCTAAATAATAACTTATATAGATGACATAAAAACATAATGTACCTATATCTTCAACAAATAATCCTTAACCTACCATTGACTGAAGATAGTGACGATCAAATGATTTTATTGTTAGAATCAATATACTATGACGTCACAAGTCAGTATAAAGCGTTCTTTGTAAGGCTATAGTTATTTTAACTTATTTGTTGGAGATAACAATATGTGCTGTAGTTGATAAATGATGTATAAAGGGTATTGTGGAGACGTTTGTTTGATTTCCACGTGGGGAATGAGAATGTGGGTTATCTGATTCATGGTGGTACGTTTTAGCTGTTTTTCTTTACATTTGCATTTAAAATATTTAAAAGAAAACATATAAGACTTCTGTCTTACATAAGTTAATGCATATTTCAGTCTTTTGAATAAAAATTTATTGTTTGTACACGTAAATATGAATTAAAAAATTCAAATGGTAATCACATCCTGATTGCCTATTTCAACAACAGAAAGGAACTTTATAATAGTGAAGAAGGGCTTCACTTTTATTCTTCATACTATCCTCAAAGGCTATGTATGCATTGCCCGCTGCAGTGCTTGGAATTTCCATGTGTGACCGAATCCTAAATTAAAATATCCGCTAAACAACCAAGAATCTAATTGTCAGAAGACACAGGGCTCATTGCTCGCAGAACAGATTAATCGATGGGGTCGTAAGGTTCACGAATGGCAACGGCGGTGTACTGGAAGGCGCAGCATTGGAAAACCTCTCCCAAGCAGGACCGATGACGCGGTGAAGGTCGTGGATCGAGGTGCATAGGACCAGTCGTTATGGGAAAACTTGGTGGAGGCTTATGTCCAACAGTAGCCCTCTTTAGCTTGAAATGATTGTGTATTAGTTGATTAATAAACCTACTCTTTTACATGTTTCTATGTTGCGCTCTCAGACTGACTTAAAAAACTTAACGTATGTTGTCTGGACAAAAAAATCCTTATAATTAAACTATTGTAATTCAGTCAAAAACTAAAAAAAAAAAAATACCCTCGAGCCTTATTATGTCCAAAACTCAAACTATAAACAAGGTTCGAATTGCAGCTTCAGCATCAAGCCTATAAGCCTTCTCTCTAGGGTTTTAAGACGCGTACGCGTCTTGTGCCTTGACTCGGTTTCACAACTCGAAATTTATTTTACTCAATACTACTTTGCATCCTATGTGGATGGATCGAGAGGTAGAAGGAGGCCAAAGAAAAGATACATGGATTGTGTGAGCTGTAATATGAAAGAAAAGAGAGGTGGCGAAGGCATGACAAGTGACAGAACACATGGTGCCCGACCCCAAATAACACGGGCAAGGGCGAGAAGATGATGATAAAATCGAATGACTGGAATAATTTCCGTGCTGCAGTCTTCCCATCCGATTATAATTTAGATGCTAGGCTAGAGTGAACAAGCTCTTAATAGACTAGTGCAATTCACCATCAACGATTGTACCACTGCTGACTGGTCCAGGAGAACTATTCTTTAAGAAAACAGCCTTGCGCACAGCGCTACCGCAAAGCTGTTTTTTTTTATAGAATAGTTTCTCACAGTTTAGTCAATATTATTTAAAAAATAGATGGCTTTGCACCCGAAGAAATGATTCTATTAGTCCTTTAGTCCTAAAAATACTTACAAAGACTATAACAGGAAGTTCTTGATAGCAATAAACGATTGCTCAATGGCCCGAGACAGTGTATCGCATGTTATTTAGTGACCGTTATTGGATCCTCGGATTATGTGGCCCGATCAAACATCGTCGATAAAGCGAGCATGGCGGTAAACACTGGCGCGACTTACACCATTGTGTGACCGATAACGATGGAAGACACCATCGTGTCCAGCGTTTAACTGTTGCTTTAGATTTGGATCTATAGTGGGAGATATTGATTTTATTCATTTTATTATATACATATTTTTTGTACTTCATTTTTAAGAAATAAATTCTTAATAATAGTGTTTAGGTATAGTAATCTAGCACGTAACATATAAAACAGACAGACAGATAGACGGACAACAAAGTGATCCTATAAGGGTTCCTTTTTTCCTTTTGAGATACGGACGGAACCCTAAAAATGCTTAAATACACATACATGAAACAAAAATAAACCCCCTAAAGAACCAAAACATAGTCGTAAGTTTGGCGTCGAAAAACTCCTCCTCATTACTGTCAACTGGTAGAGTATCCTAAAGACTAGCGGCATTGCCATGCTTTATCCGAGGTAAAAGCCAGCTCTTTGGTCTTAATAATTGATTACAATCTAGCCTAAAAAACTAATTAACAATTATTATTGTACGTTATGGATTAAGTTAAAACTGAGAAAAAGCAATCCTTTTTCAATATAAACTTAGAGAGTCAATATCATTTATAAAATACTCGTTTCATATATCACAACTAGCTACTGCCAGCGGCTTCGCCCGCGTGAAACTAGGTTTTTCAATATAACTTTGAACCCCCTTAGTGGGATTTTTTTGTGAATCTTTTAGTGATAACCTATGTCATAAAAGGAAGCCTTGTGCAAAATTTCGGCTTTATTATAACATGTCCGTCAGTCAGTTTCTCCTTTAATTATATCTACATATATAAATGTATACACAACATTATACACCACCTCTATTATATACCAATTTTAAACACTACACTAACTCAAAAGGTTTAGTTCTCTTTAATTTACGCTAGGGTGTAGACTAAAGAGAACTATAGTATAAGTTTGGTATTGTTAATTTACTCTTTGGCAGTCGTTACGGATAGTCAGAAGCCAGTAAATCTGACTCCAGTCTTGCCATGAAGTACCGTGATACCCCATTTAATGGGTTGTGGAGGTCTGGTAGGCAGCAGCTCCTCGTAAAATACTGGTATTCAGCTAAATCCGGCTTGACTGGAAGTCGACCCCAATATAGTTGGGAAAAGGCTAGGTAGATGATGATGGTATTGTTAACTTATCTAAATCAACAATTATGAAGCCAATGATCGACAATTCAGATACAACTCTAATAGCAGTCTTGAGGCCCTGGCGGATTGAGACAATCCACCAGGGCTTCAAGTCTACTATTAACCTTCACATATCAGTATGTGTATTCATGGGCTTCAGCAAATTTTTGAATGATGGTGGTGATGAGTTTTCCATTTTAAGGTTCACTTATATAAACTGAACATTCTGTGAATGTGGAGCTAAACAGACTTAGATCAAAATATATTTTGTTATTCCGAAAGGATGTTTTCTTAGGATAATTTTCTACTTTGACACGTGTAAAACCGCTAGCGGTAGCTTGTATTCTATAGCATTATCGGCCTTATAATGTTCCCACTGCCGGGACTCAGGCCTCCTCTCTAGGAGAGGGATTAGGCCATAATCCACCGCGCGGGCCCCGTGCGGATTGGTGGATGCAGGGGCGTAGCTACCGCCGTATCTGCCGTATCAAATATATGGGGCCCCCGGGCCACGGGGCCCCCAAAATGTGTAAGGAAAAAAAATAAAAACTTTCTAATTTATTTTATTTTACAAATGCGTTCAAAAGTTGGCAACACTACATCGTTATGGCGGGCTGCGGGACTTCCCCGTTTTACTTACTTCATCTTCAACTCAGCGGAGAATCCTTCATCGATATCGCGATGTACGTGTACGTTGTTGTACTTTATATTGGATGTTAAACCACGGAGTGCAGTGCAGTGTGTAACAAATCTACTGAACTTTCGACTAAATAAAATGATTTAAGTAGATCTGAACATTTTAATTTAGAAAATTTTAAAAAAACAATAGTTGTGGTATTTCGCTATTTTAAACCACAAGTGTTACTAGTACTTAAGAACTTCGATGGGACAAGAACGGCTGTCAGACCTCTCACTATTGGACTGGCCTGTTGGTCTAGTGGTTAGTGGCCCTGACTGCTATGCTAGAGGTCGTGGGTTCGATTCCCACTTAGAACAAATGTTTGTGTGATGAGCATGATCATTTGTTCTGTGTCTGGGTGTTATTTATCTATAATATGTATGTATTTAGAAATATATATTATAAGTATGTTTATCAGTTGTCTAGTACCCATAACACAAGCTCTGCTTAGCTTGGGACTAGTTGGCGTTGTGTGAAAAAGTTGTGGAATATTATTATTATTGTCCATAGAGGCAGAAACTTTAGAAAAACTAAAATCATCATCAGCCATAAATGATTTAATAAATCAGTTTACAGAAAAAAGGGCAAGGAGAGTGAATATTTAAAATTTGATTTTTATTTGTAAAATGGTTAAATTATGCTATGATAAATAAACATTCCTTTTCACAATATTTATTTTCTTTTGTGAAAAATCTTTACCCCCATATAAGGGCCTCCAAACAAAATTTTTATACGGGGCCCCGACAAGGCACGCTACGCCACTGGGTGGATGTCACATGTCTTCGAATTTTTGGTTCTAGGACATGCCGGTTTCCTCACGATGTTTTCCTTCACCGTTTTGAGAGCAGTGGTTATGAAATAAATTACACAAAGTAATGCGCCTGACTGGGTTTAAAACCGCGACCTACAACTTGCAAGTCGGGGCAGTTTCCACTGGGCCACCACTGCTCAATTCAAATTGCTTGAATTCTATAATAAAGTTTTTTTATAAACATTATCTAAAAAGCTATTAGCACATGAACAATAGGAACCAAAGTGTATCGATTGAAAGGCGCTAAAATAACCGGATGCAGTCTTGAAAAAGGCGTCACACTTTAAATGCGTAGCAGGTAGTCTCTGATACCCAAATATTGGCAAACCTAAAACTCTAGTTCACCGATTCGCCCCTTGCTTGAATAACACATGATTCTTAAAAAAAACCTATAATATACGACAATCACACAACACTATCTCACCAAAAAGGGCATGAATAAAAAAACCAATATACTCGTAACTTCTTATTGACGTTCCAAATTCAATATACAAGCGATGCTCGATATCAAGAATCTTAGTACAAATATCTCGATATCGATATTTACCGAATTCGATTAGCTCCATAGAAAAAATACGCCAAAAGACGTGTCTGATAAAACGCATCGATAGGTTTTTTCTTGACCAAAGATATTGTGTTATTTTCCTTAGCGATATCATGTTTATTTGGTTAACAAACTGTAATGAAAGAAGTGATAGTGTGAGGTTCGTCGACCTCAAGTTTTTTGGTTCGGAAGATAGGACAGTTTCTGTCAATGCTGATAATGCTGTTTGGTGTGAATGGGTAGCTACTCGTGTGTGGAATATTGTGATACGATTTATAGAAGATTTTAAATAGATTACTTTATATTTACGAGTAGGTATAGTCCGTCCAATGAAAGCGCGACCTGAGAAAAAGAGGTTTTAATCCAAAAATTTTGTATGTGGTATCACTAATTACTATGAGAATCATGTCTTGACACTTTTTTTTTATTTCCTACAATTGCGGCTAAATAATGTTGCCAATTAAATTTAAATAAAACTCCAGGTCGCGCTTTCATTAGACGCACTCTACGAGTATTACTAGCTTCTGCCAGTAGCGTCACTCGCGTAATACTCGTAGTAGGTTTCTCTAACGAAACTAAACCTCCGTTTCAACCTCGCTCCTAGTCTCAGTAATATCGACTGTTTTGATATGTCGATAAGTTTCTCCTTTTATATTAGATAAAATAGCCCCTTTATTTCCTTAATATGATATAACATTCACATTTTTAAGGTAACATTTTTAATAATCTTGATTAATTTAATAATTTATAATATTAATAACCTTTAACATTCACATACCTACTTAAACATTATTATAATATACCTTGTAATTATTTAATTCCTTATTATCACAGATACATGCATGGATTAATATTTAGACAATAATGAAAACTTATATTGAAAATAAACATGTTACAACTCCTACAAATAAATAACAACAATTTCAAACATTTCAATTGAGTCAGCATCAATTTATTTACCCTTATTAATAGTTTACTTTATTATTATTATAGTAGCAGCTAGCCCGGGCAAACATTCAAAACACTCCCTCCATTCTTTTCTCAATTAAATATTGTCATGAACTTTAAATTATTTATTACTTTTACAATATAATATATAACGTATATTATGTGTACATATTACAAATGACTCAAATTGGTACATTTCTTCATAATTTATATTCACTCTATAATAACAATAAAGCTAAATGTTGGACGCGCCTTTTTAGAACATAATATCATCACCACAATCTGGCTGAAAGCGAGGCCGCATTACTTACATAACACCGACGTTTTTCAATCCGGTGCACTAACCAATAGTACGGCACCATACGACTGCGACATACTAAATCAAATACCTAGGTCATTCCTCTTTGTTCTTTTTGTTGGGGCAAAGTTTTTAGAAAATATCTCAAGATTGAACAAATAAATATGGACCAGTAAAAGTGCGCATTTTTGCGCACTTACTATTAACCAAACCGCAACTTAAAAAAACACATAATGTTTTTAGTCAGTCTGACACTTGCTCTCTCACTCAGGTGTCACCCAGATCTGGAGAGGTTTTTAAAAAAACTGAAAGATATAGGTACTTTTTGAAAAACTTATCCGTATTTTATTGTTCTAAGATAATAAAATGTATCACAAACATAATCTTCATTCTGCCTTTACACTTCATGGAATCTGCAGAAAACTTGAACGTATTATCATCGCAATCAAAGTAATTACCTCAAACCCAACAACAGTAAACACGGCAGCACTTATCGCAAATTAAATAAAAAAATAAATCTTAATCCGCTACACAATTAGACTCAACAAACATTCACATTCAAACCTCAGCGCATTGACGAACTATCATCCGCCAGCGTGGTCCACTCGAATAATTACAATCGACTCGCTGACAATCGCGATTCTATCACAAAGCTCGCATAATCGGACGCTGTGTCGACTCATTCCCAACACTACAAGGCGTAAACACACACACCCGCATTCCAAATTCAACTCTGTTGCGTAACAATACAATACGATTTTGCTTACATTTCGAATGCACATAGTGCAGTGGTATACACAGATACCCGATTGTGACTGGGACAATGCAATAATCCGGGCATTGTTGAATCGACATTGTTGTTTTAAGGGCGGCCAGGCGTCGCGACAATTGCACGCTTTATTGCATAAATAATAATGTTATATCGCCCAGCGGCGTTTCATTGTGGCATTTTGACGCTAAACTTATAGTATTGTGTGGCGAATTGAGTTATGCTTTCGATTTCAGAGGTGTCGGATATCTTCCGCGTTTGTTTTTGCTGATAGTACTCGAAGTGTTGATGTTTGGTCAAGAGCGACGCGGATACAGAGAGCCTGACGTGAGAGCTAACAATCGTGCTGCGAAGATAAAGTTTATTCAGAAATCAGGCTCTTTAGAATTCAGCCCACATAGTAAAAGATAAAAACGCAGCAATAATCAGAGTCTAGACCTAAACAAAACACCAATACGAAATCAATTAGAAACAATTATATACCTAGTCTAAAATTTCATGACATTTTGACGACTTGACACAGGATTCGGAAAATGACGGAAACGTTTGTACTGCTTTCGTGGAGCAGACGACTACTTTAAAAGTTTACATAGAATTAAATAAATTAATAAACAAACATTTTTCTTTCTCCCTAGGGCGCTACACATGAAAGAACACCCGGACTACAAATACCGTCCTCGACGAAAGCCGAAACCGCTTGTGAAGAAGGAGCCGAAATTCGGTTTCGGCATTAACGGCTTGATGGCGCCGGTACCGAGACTGGTGACACCGTCGGTACCGCACCCGGGACATCCGCAGTTGCACTCGATGCCCCATCACTTGATGGCGGATAAGCCTGAGTTGAGCCGAGCCCTATTCCCACCGCTGCCGTACCCGTTCTATCCGTTTGCGAAGATACCGTCTGATGATGGCAAACTAGCGGCCGAGTTGGCGCATTTGCAGGTAATCTACAATAAGGTATTGATTTTAAAATATGTATTTAGTTTAGTGATAAGTCAGCAGCCTACATGAATGTCAGTTATACTGTCAGCAATCAAAGCTTTAGCAATTTTTTGAAGGATTCCATAAAATCGCATGTATATTCGCTTTCAGAAGGCGAAAAGTTTCTTAACTTACTCATAATTAGTTTAAAATTTACCTTTTTTAACTGTTTAATTCCAAATTAATCCCTTCTAATTTTGGTACAATAAGACACATATCTAATATTCTCCTTCTCTCCACAGGCACTCTATGGCGGTGCACTATACAGCAGCGCTCTCTACAGCAGCGCCCTGTCCCCCTGCGGCTGTCCTCCTCGCCGGACGCCGTCCCCTCCCCCCGCCGACGTCAAGCGCCCCGTCGCCTACGTCCTCATGAAGAGCGACGAGGAACCGCCCCAACACGTCATCTGAAGGCCGGTCGCGCTCCCGGCGAGGGTCTGGCCCTCGCACTGGGAGCGACCTTCCACCTCCGTACAGGAGCGCGATACTAGCTCACCTGACAGTGTCTAAGACTGAATGGAAGGTACCTATAGACTATTATTTTGTGAATAGGGATGAGACAGTTTCGGCCATTAGTCAGTTTCGGCGATAAGTGGTTTCGGTTTTCGGGAAAGTGAATTTAAGCGTAATCTTGTTTAAATAAAATGTTGAATGTTGGAATGGTGCTGAACGTGACATGAATTTTCAATTAATGATGTGCAATCAATGTTACTGTTAATGTGCAATGTACCTACTTTTAGTTTCTCGTGAGGCGCACCTCGCACTTTGAATAGATAACATATCATAGAATTTACTCTTCAACTGTGTATGTAATTGATAGACATTAGTTAGGTGAATTAATGTCAATTTTGTAAAAAGACTATTGTATAACGTGTACGCAGTGTAGCTGGGTTTTTATTTTCATCTTACCCTAGTTAAGTTTGACTTTCAGTTATTTGTTGAAATAAAATCACGGTTTTTTAAACTCTCTTGGTATCGACACCGGATTTGTCTATAAATGTAGCCCAACACTAATGCATTAAATGTATTTAATCACTAATAAATTGTAGTGCAATATTGTACCTATGTAATCAAAACACATCAATATACTAACATAAGACTTTGACACGAATCGTAATTACTAAATGTTTTTTGATTAACACTATTTCCTCTATATGTTTTATTTAGTGTTATTAATTATAGCGATAAAATATTGATATTGGAGGTAATAGTGTGAATTAAAATGAAACTATAAAAATGTAAATAAAACTTGTAAATAATATATATTAAATAATTAGTTATTGTTCTGTTTTAGCAAATAACTTAGAAACATACATTACTTTAATTATTAATCATTTTTATACATTATGTTTAAATAATGTATCCGTTTAAAATGTTTTAATTTGATGTTTCTTGTAGTAATAAATATCAATGTATGTATAATATCAATCAATGAATATGACAACAAGTAATCGGTTTCAAATATTTACATTAATTAGTTTTTAACTTATACGCTCCTTTTTTTATTTTAATGAAGCATTTGTTCAATTAAGTTTTTTTTAAGGTGAATCTAAAATTTATATTTTAAGTTTGATATTGTTTTATGATAGTAGTAAATTTTGAGTGCAATATATGACAAAATAATATAACGCGTTGTCTTAAATGATTTTAACGTTATTAAAAAAAAACACGAATACCACCTAACAAGAAAATCAATAATAAAATATAATTAACGATTATTCGAAATACCTCTCTCCATAGTAAGTATAAACGGGGGTAGAGTGCGTCTAACGAAAGCGCGACCTGGAGCTTTTTTTTTATTTTTTTGCAACATTATTCAGCCGCAATTGTAGGAAATAAAAAAAATTGTGAAGTGTCAAGACATGATTCTTCTACTAGTTAGTAATACCACATACAATATTTTTGGATTTAACCTCTTTTTCTCAGGTCGCGCTTTCATTAGACGGACTATTAATAGCTTGCTGTATTTTTCTGTCATTTGTCTCCAAACCACGTGAGTTGGGCAGTTGGGACTGGCTCGTGTTTTATTTATAGAGTTATTTGTAAAAAGATACCGGTCTTCCGAAACCGAATGTAATAATAAAAATATGCACATTTCAATTTTTTTTAACAAATTGGCGTAAAGAAAATTATACGAAAAAATGTAGGAAATTAATATCTAATGTTCCATATTATAAGTTATATTTAATTTGCCCACCGATCAATTTTAATTATGGATAGGTAATATTTAATAATTGATCTTATTTAATAGTTATAAAATAATGTTTGTATATTACAATGGAAGAATTATTGTTGATATTATGTTATTGTTATAATTTAAGTTTTATTTCTTGAAGTTTTTAGTTATATTCAACGAATGTTTGATTTTTATATGATACGAATAATAAACGATACATCAGAATAAATCGAATTGTTTTAGTGTCGAGTAACCCCACCGCGACCCTGTAATTCAAAGGGCAACTGATGGTATACGGGTGTATTTTAGTCAGTAAATCTCTGACTACTGCATCACCAAGACAGAGAAGTTGTTCGATGATTTGCTTATCATAAAAAAGAATTTTCTTTTAATTTTGCAAGTCTGGGTTTAATTTTATTATGTATGCTGAAAGGGTGGTTACTATTCTTGAAGAAACTTTGCAGGAATTTGCTTTCAAAATTGATCCATTAAAATTGCTTTAGTTAGATTAATAAAATAACAAAAATTCAAAATTACAAAATATAATAGACTAGCGTCTGCTAGATAGAGGCTTTGCCTGCGTGAAAGAAGAAAACATAATTATTATAGCCTAGTACACTCAGTGATAAACGATTCTACTGGTGATTTTTTTTTTTAAATGGGTAGGTACAGTAGGTTATACTATCCATTACAAACAATAAACAACAAAAATACAAAAAAAAACACGAGTCATTTCTCTTTATAACATTAATATAGAAAATATTAGTAGGTATAGAAACATACGAATAATTAAAATTATGTATATACTCGTACTTGATCATTTCTCATTACTCACTACATACCTACTGAAACAAATCTATTGAAGAATCACCAAACTTAAGTGGTAGTGGCCAGGACACATTGCTCGCAGAACAAATGGTCGATGAAGCTGAAAGGTTTTGAAATGACGACCGCGCTCTGAAAGACGAAGCGTTAGAAGGCCGGAATAAGGTGGATAAATGACCTATAGTTCGTTCGCGTTAAGAATGCAGTAAAGTCATCATTGTCCGTCGGCCTAGCCCCGCCCCCTAACCAATCAAAGCTGTTTAAGTGTATTTTTATAAATTCATTTAACTAATTCTTTTAAAATATAATTTGTTTGAATTTAACACCACTGTAAAGACACCTTTATCTTGTAGTTGCACTAATAAATCACTGCATTCTTAACGCGAACGAACTATAGTGAAAATCGCAGGAATACGATAGACGCATAGTACCGTTCGTTGTGGCGACACTTGAGGGAGGCAGTATGTCCAGTGGTGGACGTCCCCCGGCTGAAATGATGATGATGATTATGACTGAAGCAAGAATTTATAACCCGTTATAATAGGGTTTTTATTAGAATAGTGTTGTTATTATCATACAAATTAAAGGTAATACATTATTTTTTAATATAAAAAAAACAGTTCATTAACTCCCAAAAACAATTTAAAAAAGATTAAACTCCCAATCGCCATGTGTTGTACGAGCCACTTGAAAAGTCAGCGGCGCGAGTATTTCTTTAAACAGAGGGGCTGAGAGGGGCCCCGGATTAAATACGAAACATACTCAATTATCGGCGAATAAACACTCAAGTGTGAACAATAAGGGGACACATGGCCGCTTAGGGGAAACGGGGGATTTCACGGTTTTTAGCTTATACAGTTTGTAGGAAAATAAGGGGATGTGGTGTTAGTTTTTCAGTTGAAGATGTAAAAGCCGATCAAATGGTTTAATTGTAGTTCAATCCCCAAATCTAGTCGCGAAGATTTTTCTAAATTGTAAAAAAGTATTATTACAGTTTTCTGAATTTTTCCTGAAAGACCTTACTTCATGTCACATTGCAGGATTCTAGGTCAACGGGAAGAATGGTTTTGGTTTCCTAGCGAGTGTCAAAATATTCGCCTAAACGGAACATATGTGGCCTCAGATTGCGTAGACTTAGAAATCAGCTCTGTGTTTGGCTCCCAAGAGTTGTCTTTAATGCAGCTTTTACCTCGGACATGATAGCATTGCCATACAGCGTGGCAATGCCGCTAGTCTTTTGGACACATTACCAGTCGACAGCGATGTGGAAGAGTTTTTTGACGTCATATTTCATTCATTTTAGTTAGTTGTAATTCGTTTAGGTTTATTATTTTTTTATACTAAAAATATAGTTTAACTAGATTACTGTTAATGAATAAAATTAAAATCAAAGTCATAATTCAAATCCAAAAATCACATTTGTACATAATACAGAAATCGCTTAAAACAGACTTATCTACAAAAATATAAAAAAATCTATCTGTCAAATCTCATAAACCACCCTAAAAATTAAATCATTGAAAAAACGGTTTAAACGCCATCGATGCGCGATAGAGCGCACATTTAAGTTATAGGCAATTAATATTTTATTCATGTACAATAAAAAGACAATAATCACAGTTTATGTATCGGCCCCGGGGCGATTAGAGGCGCGATCGCGGCGGGGGGTGTCGTGATGCTACTGGTTGTAGGGTGACCAAGTGGAAGATGGTGACGGGATTGAACTATGAAAATAAAAGAAAAGTTTCTTTAAGTTAGAAAATAAAATAGAATAGTACAAAAATTGATAATGTATTAAATAATGTTTCACATTTATTGCTATTTATTTATTAATTATTAATTGCCATTCTTTTAATATTACACCAAATACCGAAACCACGGTCAAGCACTAGTTTAAATCAAATAAAAAAGTGGTTTGGAAAGTTTTAAAAGATCAGAGGAATAGTTATGTCAATTTTAGTTTCTGTTATTATTTTCTGAGAGAGCTATAGAGCAAAATAGTTTGAAAATTAAGAGATCTATTCATCTTTCTGTGATTGATTATGTGTGCGTTACTTGTTGAAATGGCATTGAAAAGCTACTTCATTATTATAAGTAGGTACCTACTGTATTTTATAAAATTCATTCTCCAATTTCAAAAATAATGCACTAAAAGCAGCAACTACAGTACGATTTATTAATAAAATAAAAAGAACGAAAAAGCTATTAAAAAATGTCGAATAAGACCTCAGACCCATCCCATGTTTCAATAAACCATGGCCACCCCAAACCCCACAAACAAACACCCTTTACCAGCTAATTGCGGAGGTGGCGCGATCGCTATTACATTCACCATAAAGCCACGGCTCCACAGATCACCCTGTAGCAGTGTCGCAGATTTGTGGTAGATGTACTTACGCCGTTTTATTGTAAGCGCAATTATGGCATTTTAGGGCGTGAATTTTTATTTTTCAGATTTTGATGGGCAGGTTAACGAGGATATTTTGTCAAGATATTTTATTACCTATAGTAGTATAGTGCTCTGTTATCAACGGATATCGTGGATTTATTTCTAAATGATTATTTAGATTTACACTAGGATTCAAATTTGATAAAACTGTGAATTTTTATGGAATTTGTAACACGAGTGCCGAAAGAAGAATAATAATTATAGTATTAAAAAGTTGAAAGTGTGTTTGTGTGTATTCACCATAAACCACGGCTCTACAGATCACCCTGTAGCAGTGTCGCAGATTTGTGGCAGATGTACTTACGCCGTTTTATTGTACGCGCAATTATGGCGCTTAGGTGTTATCGCCATTTTAGGGCATGGATTTTATTTCTGATTTTGATGGACAGGTTAACGAGGATATTTGGCCATGATGTTTTATTTTAGTAGTAAGGTACTTTTTTAAAGGTTTTTTTTTAATGTCTTCTCGTGTTAGCCTTTTACTGACTAAAACAAACTTCTATGATCCTACTTCGCATTCGTTCCGAGCCCCGGGTTTTCCCTTTAGAAGAGAACACATGGCCTAAGAGGCCATGGGTTCTACTGCTGGGCCCTACGGTTTTGCTGACATCTCCTTGAGGCGCGTGTGGAACACTACGCACGGACAAAGTAGTATAGTACAGTGATTTAGATGGATATCACATAAGAAACTCACTTTACATAAGGATATATTTCTATTAAAGTAAGGGCTATTTACAAATCCGTGATAAGACCTGTCATAATCTATGGATCAGAATGTTGGGCAGTGAAAAAGATGGATGAAAAGAGATTGCATGTAGCGGAGATGAGAATGTTGAGATGGAGAGATTGAGTGTCGAGAATGGATAAAGTTAGAAATGAGTATATTAGAGGAAGTTTGAAAGTAGCATTGATAAGTTGAAAGGAAATCGTTTGTCTTAGTATGGTCATGTGAAGAGGAGGGATGAAACGCATATTTCTAAAAGAGTTATGAATTTACATGTGGACGGATGGAGAGGAAGAGGGAGGCCAAAGAAACGATGGATGGACTGCGTGAAGACTGATAATATGAAAGCAAAGGGAGTCAGTGATGTAATGACGGGTGACAGGACAGAATGGAAGAAAAAAAAATGTTGCGCCGACCCCAAGTAATATGGGATAAGGGCAGGAAGAAGAAGAAAAAGATTGTAGGGGAGAGGTGGCATGAAAGGGACATTTTTGTTCTAGAGGCTCTAGTGAATGCTCTATATAATATTTTAAATAGGTTGAACCTGAATGAGAAACCTACATTCATCTTCTAATGAAATGAAAGTAAATAATGAACATATCTTCATTCTTAGGTACTCATTTTAACGATTTAAAAAAATGTAGATTTTGTCCCTTTCATAAATTTGCTGTATTGAAAGGGACGGATTCATTTATGAAAGGGACAGTACATAATATCCATGTAAAATCACTTTATAATACATTAATACTAGTTTGGTAATGTTTAAAAATCTAATTCTTTAAGTAACAAACAATCAACAATCTTAAAATTTGGTTATCTGGCTATCTTAACATAAATCGAATTAGGTACTAATCGTGAAATTTTGACTAGTAATACAACTAGCAAAAAAATAAAATAACCAATAATTTTTAATCAATTATTTGGAAAGAAACTGAAACTGAAATAAAACAGTAATGAACCGTTTTTTAATTGTTTTTTTTTAAGCAAATTAGGAGTTTATATCTTTTTTATATGAGTTTTACTCAATTTTCATTACTTATTTGGTGTCTTGGTTACATTTAATCATCAACTAAGATATACAAGAGAGACTAAGACAATTATAATGCTTATATACAGTATCATTCACAGTTTCTTCCATTTTATGTGCTTCTACAAGTGTTCAAGGTAAATTTAAACTGCAAAAATAATAATAACAAAAATATTACTATATAATCAACAAAAAAGATAGACAAATAGATAGAATACTTTTTATTGCACAAAATGATAATAAGAAAAGCTTAAAACTGGTCATTCGTTAGCCAGATTCTAGGTGTTACAGAGATTGTGTAGAAATTAGCTAATTAATGTACTATTTATGAAAGGGATAGTTATGAAAGGGACGTCCCATTCATAACCATTTTTCGTGTCCCTTTCATAAATATGACACAAAAATAATAAAAATAACCTTAAAACCTTACCAATGAACACAAGTTTACTGACCTTTTGTCCTCGTATCTGTCGATAACTAAGTCGATCAAAAACACTGGTAAAACAATGTTTATCCATTTACAACATTCTGCAAAGCATT
Organism: Mythimna separata; assembly: GCA_030763345.1. Classification (NCBI taxonomy): domain Eukaryota; kingdom Metazoa; phylum Arthropoda; class Insecta; order Lepidoptera; family Noctuidae; genus Mythimna; species Mythimna separata. The sequence continues at coordinate 22,255,060 of CM061176.1, forward strand.
TCTAAAGAATAACGAAAATTTACTTTTGTGTACGAATACGAACAATTGCTCGCCATCGCCATGTTTGAAATGATAGGAGTGGGACATTAGGTACGATTGGTTGGGCTTCGGGATTGCCACAGAACAGAAATATTCTCGTTTCGAGAAGTTTCTTATTTTACGAGTAATTCGCTTTGTCCCTTTCAATACGCGTCCCTTTCATGCCACCTCTCCCCTACTCAAGATTTAATATGTAAAAGAATCGTTCCAGAATAACCTTAGATAGAAATACCTACATAGTTCACCTCGTTGTACGATCCTCTCATAAAATAAATATGTCTAAACTTAGTTAAGCCGGGGAGATTAAAAATAAAACTAGAAGAAAAATGCAATTCGCCCGCGGTCACAGACAGACAGATTGAAAATTATACTGAGGGGAAATTATATCAAGTAATAATCTACAACTTAGGGCGACAGGTCTGCCTTTATAGGATTTTATACTGTCTGGTACCGGGGACGGCCTATTTCGAGAGTTAAAATTGGTTTTAGTGCTCATTTTTAGAACTGTGACTAATCAAAAATGACCATTTCTATGGTCTATTTTTTAAACCCGGAGACTAAATTGACACAAGTAATGTCAAATTTACTATAGGAATGACGCCAGTTCTTTTGTGTCGAAATGTCATTTTAGTCTCCGGGTTTAAAAAACAGACCATAGTTAGGTTTTTTCTTTTCTTTTTGCTAGCTACAGTAATATAGCACAGTATAGCATAACGCATTGAATTGTCAAGTTTTCAAAGCAATGTGATATGAAAGAGGTTGCATACTGCTATATCTCTTTCAAATTGGCAAGATAACAATTGAAGTGAAGTGAAGCTCAGAGACTGTTTTAATTATTAGCAAATTGATTCCTAATGGACACTGGACGCTGTGTTGTAGGTGTAGTTTTGTATCTTAAGTGTATATGTGGGATTATTGAAACGGTAAAATTTCGGTAAAAAAAGCTGAGAATTATAGTAGTATTGACGCTTGCCGAGAAGGCTGACTACGATACATTTGCTGCCTAATACTGCAATAATGCATTAAATGTGTTACATCTGTATACTAATGAAAAACCAATTTTTATACTTGGAGTACCTACCTATGTTTAGTTATTTATTTTTTTCATACGGGCGAAATTGCTGGCAGAAAGCAGTGTTAACATAAGACGAGAAAACCTGGCAGTTCCCATGTTCTACATACCACTAAATTATCAACAGTTTTGTAGCCAACCGTAAATCCCCAATATTCCTCCTTCTCATGCCAATAACTGCAGCACACACTGATAAGTGGGCGACAATGCTGACAATGACTGTCATTTGTCAGTCGACGGCCCCCCAGACCGTTTACTGACTGTCAGACATTCAGATGAAGCTGAATGATGGCCATTCAGACTCGATCCATGAGGCTCTATGTAGGTAAGTGATAGATGCGATTTCAAACGGATTGGGATTGTGAAGTGAATTGCAGTGTAAAAGGTACTATTTTGATATCATTTTACTTACATAACGATAAATAATTGAAAAACTTTTCTGTGCCCGACAGGGTCATAATTGAAACTTTTATATATACCATCTCATAAAACCTTTCAACACATCATCATTCATCTTTGTAACATTATGGAATGCAATAAAGTATTGAGTATTGAACTTGCTTTCTCAAGATAAGTATTTTTTTATATATAAAATTGAAAAACAAAGTCGAATTAAACTCTATCTTCTGGTGGGGTATTAACAAAAAACTAAAAGCTGTTTAAAAGCCATAATTTATATTTTTCATGTTGTTAAGATGTGTGGTTTTCGTAAAAAGCAAAATGTTTTGGGAACACATTCATTCATGTACAGCTAAGGAGTGGGATTTCCTACTGGTGTCTGTGTTTCCTGATAGCTAAGTACAACCTAGAAGTTTTTATATCAAGAGTGAATAGGTTACTTCTAGGCAATCGTGCTTTATCGTCGACCACATCATTACAGGTGAGATAGTGGACAAGCGCGAGCTATCCATCATAAAAAAATGCTTTTTAGAAATACCTACACACAATATCACTCCTTTATCAATTTCCTGACCGTATAAGCAGAGGTGTACTAAAAGCCCTATTTTTCATTAATTACAACAGCATCAACTTTCCTCTCTGTAAATTGTGTTTTTAACATACGAGTTCTAGTACTTACACGCCTACACAATTCATTAATTACTCTAGTACAATGTACCATAGACACCACAAAACAAAATCACATCATAAACAAACAATACAAACAATTCAAAAAAAGAACAACGCCGAAAAAAAAAAGTTCCATCAGCGGGTGTCATGGCGGCGCGTCGGGGGCGCATAATGGCAATTTTTCGTATACACAGCGTCAATGCGATGAATGCGAGATGTCGCGTAAACGGCCTGCGACGTGCAAATTTGACGCCTTTGTGTCCGACGGCCGCGTGCGTGACCTGCATTTCAGTTGGGGACTGTGTCACGTGTTGGGATGGGAAGCAATGGCTTTTAGTTGACTTTAGTTAGAGCTCTACCTAGACCAGCCCTTTGTCTATTGCACTCCATAGTGTTTCGGATCTGGCGAGAAGAAACGCTAGGGTGTCCTCGTGGAGGCGATTAACGGCAGCCAACTGAATGTCCGGTCCTGGTTCAAGCTATGATACGAAGCGAGAGGAAATGGGAAACAGTAACCTCGTGATGAAATTAATGATACAAAACTATGGTCTTGGTTTCATTATTTCTGCGCCCTATAAGGGACCGCGCCCTTTAATTGGACACCTACGCCAAATACGATACTAAAAGCTGGGGTTGACAAATAACACGCGACGCGAAGCTTCGACTACGCCAATGTGAGTTGAACAAGTCAGTAGCTCCAGAAAACATGCAAAATCTTAGCAGTTGCCATCACGCCAGAAAACACAAAGAAATCTTCAGTAAAACATCAATCAACGAACCTCCATGGCGACACGTAATCGACACTGGCTTTCAATCATAGCGATTTCTATAGTCACTTTGTCGTGTTATTTGTTTGTGCCCCGAGCGGCCCATACCCACGGCATGAGAATCAAAGGGTTCGGGGTTCGACTCCCGAATGTTGCATTATTTGATGTATTATGTGTTTAGGATAGTTTAAGTTTTGTTGGAGAAGTTGTGGTAAGGATTGAAATGAATGATACGTATGGGTTAAGAAGATAATATCAAGCGTCAAATGAAACAGTCAAGCGAAAAATCTCAAGCGCTCATTATTGGTGGCAGATACATGCTCAACCTATTGGATGACCAGTCGCTCCCACCGGTAGTGTATGATTCGGTACCAATTCTATACTCCAAAAGTGCTAAAAACCTTGGCGTCCATATGGATATTAACCTCTCATGGGAGGTTCATATTGCTGATGTGAGTAAGAGGGTATTTTATTCGTTTCAGTCTCTCAAACGTCTCCAAAAATTCTTGCCATTTCATACAAAAGTGGCTCTTGCTCAATCACTTCTTCTACCGCTCATAGACTATGCGGATGTCTGTTTTCTTGATGCTACAGAGGTACTCCTTAACAAACTCGAGCGACTGCAGAATTTGTGCATCCGCTTTATTTTTGGCCTCCGCAAATACGACCACGTGTCGGAGTTTCGGACCAGATTAAGGTGGCTGCCAATTCGGCGTCGGCGAGATACCCACATTTTATCCCTTCTCTACACTATCCTGCACAATCCCAACGCTCCTCAATACCTTCGGGAACGCTTTGAGTACTTCGTCCCGAGAGGGAAACCCTGCCGCACTTCAAATTCTCTTCTCCTTCGTACTCCGCGTCACACTTCCAGCCGCTATGATGGCTCCTTTTCTGTAACTGCAGTGCGTCTCTGGAACTCTCTCCCACATTCTCTTCGCGACAGCCCCTCCTTGGATATCTTTAAGAGGAAAATTAAAGAGCACTTCCTTTCTCAATTGACATAATATTAGTATATATTGATATTTATTAGTATATGTATTATATCTATATAAATATGTATTTATTTATTAGACGTATTTATGTAAGTTTATGTTGTACACTGGATTCTACCCTCGAATGTTATCTCTCTCTGTCACTCAAAGGTTTGCTGGGAGAAAACTCATTGTTGAGTTAAGCTCGCCTTTGTACATAAATTGTCCAATTAATGTTTGTAAATAAGCTATTGTGTACAATAAAGAATAAAGAAACATGTAAAAGTCTGTCTAGACTGTAGAATTGGGTTCTCTCTATATAGAAAATGTGCCAGGCATGATCAGCACTAGTGTCCTATCAATAAGTCTGAAATCGGAATTGTCATACTTTATCGACATATCAAGTGCTCATTTGAACAATTTGTATCGTTGATACTGACACTTGTTTAAAATCGCTTACCCCTCACTTATGTTACGGTTCTTAACGAAATACTTGAAACCAACCTCAAAAACTTGGACTTATAGAATTATGTTTTCTTTGTGATTTTATTGGCATTTTGAATGTAATTTTAATTAAATTAATCTTATTTGAGTCCTGATAATGATACTCGTAGCCACTTAGGTCTGATATAAACAATTTTGACTTTATTTCTATTACAGAAATTTTCAAATCAATCTACGTCACATCCTGCAACAAGCATATTACCAACTAAACCCTTCTAAACCACAAAATGTTGAATCAATTCCATGTACCTCACAATCTCAAAAAACTCGAAGACAACAATCTACCACCCCAGCTGTACATACAAAAGAAAACACCTAACTTGTCCCCAAAAAAACTAATATTCAAACACTGGCCGATAACTTTTATTTGCTCTGGCGTCTACAATAATCTTCAGAAAGGAAGCGGTTGACGACGCGATACGATAGTGTCGTACAAAGAAGCTTATTTCCGTCGCAACTCTGCCTATAAAAACTCATATAACACCTCTATACAGCACACAGAACCCCACAGGAATATCAACCTTATTGCCACGAAACAAGAGTTATAAAGCTCTCGAGTAAGAGCACTATAAAGTTTGTAAAGGTGTATATATCGTAGTGAAAAAAACTGAACAAATGTTGCGATAAGTTTCTGTTAGGGCGTTAGGTCGACAATCAATGACGGTTCTGAATAGAACAGAGATTGGGATCAGTTTAATAGGTTTCTGCCTACGTTGGTGCAGCTTTTGTGAAGATGAGAGAAATATAACCTTTGGCAAGCACCTTAAATACTCTTAATTCAAGGACTGTTTGAGACTTGCTGAATTATTGGAAAGGTAACCGCAGAAACACGGGTTTTAGTCGGTAAAAGTCTGGCTGTCCAAGCGCTACCCTAAACAGAAGAAATAATTTGATGAACATTGATGGACACCGCCATATTTTCCATTAGAAAATCATTGTCTTTTCTTTCATATTATTTGAACTGTAATAAGAATAAAAAGTATTCTCATTACATTTTAAATTTTTCATTAATAACAGCCGCACAGGTCGATCTTCAAGGTTAAGCAACGCTTGCCAAGGTTCGTCTGTGGATGGGTGACCATCTTAACATAACGAGTTTCCTCCGTGCCTCGGAAAGCACGTTAAGCCGTAGGTCCCGGCTGTCATTTGGAGATCTTTGGCAGTCGTTACGGATAGTCAGAAGCCAGTAAATCTGACTCCAGTCTTGCCAAGAAATACCGTGTTACCCCAGTTAATGGGTTGTGGAGGTCTGGTAGGCAACCGCTCCTCGTAAAATACTGGTATTCAGCTAAATCCGGCTTGACTGGAAGCCGACCCCAATATAGTTATGTTTTGCAGTGAAGGCGTACAAATATTGAAAAAAAAAATCATTATAAAACAACTAACGTACAAATATTAAAACAAAATCAAAACTCTTAAAAATGAAAAATAAATAGGTTTTAAAATCTTAAAAAAATTAAAATGTTTGCTATCTTTTTCTTACCACTATAATTCCGAGCAATAAAGTAATCTACCTACTGCCGCATCTCCCCAAACCCTAGCTAAACGGAAGAGAGACGGCAAAAACCGAGTCGTCGCGATAACACAGACAATGGCACCTAGTGTCCCTAACAATACTTCGTTTGTGACGATTCTTCGCACAATGGCGGGGTGCAAAACGCTCTGTAATTCGATAAAGGCTCTTTTATCGCGAATTGTGGGCGGGTAATTGAGTTACTGCCTACACTGCGCCGGTAGTTCTGCTTGTTTTGTTGGTATGTGGTTAATTAGCTGGTTTTGAAAGGTTTTTGAGAAATGTGTTGACGGAATTTTTAATGAGGTTACCAGTTAGAAGGTTTGGTTGGTAGAGAATCCGAAAAAATGGGTCTTATGAGGTTAAAAGTTAGATAGATCTTGGTAGAACACCTGAAAGGGTGGGTCTTAAAACGAGTATGGATAAAACCAAGGCATCTTCTATCCAAACATAGAGACTGTATACTCGAAGTTGTAAAGAATTACATTTTCCTGGGACAAACGATTTAGTTACTTAGGTCTAACTTCACTTCAGAAATCGACTTGGCTAGGCAGTGTTCGAGAAGCTGCACGGTATTTTCTCGTCCGATATACCACAGTGTCTCAAGACAAAAGTCTGTGACCAATGCGTTTTGCCAATTATGACATAATAATTATATGTCTCGAACACATTATCCCTCACAATGGGCTTAATCAGAAAGCTTTAAATCACCCAAAGAGCAACGGAATCAGGAATGAAAATATCCACAGGACCAAAGGAGAGCCCGAAGAATGGTCAACTATGACTGACAGTGGGCAGAGCACAGTGCTCCCAGAACAGATGGTCGATGGGGCTGAAAGGTTCTGGAGTGGCGATCGCGTTCCAGAAAACGCAGCATTAGAAGGCCGCCCACAAGGTGGACCGACGACCTGGCGAGGGTCGCGGGAATCCGATGGATGCGAGACGCACAGGACCGGTCGCTTTGGCGACGCTTAAGGGAGGCTTATGTCCAGCAGTGGACGTCTTTCGGCTGAGATGATGACATTCTTGTTTGTTCATTGTATGTGTATGTCTGTTAAAAAAACATGCTTCCTTTATTTTTTTTCTTTCTTTATCCAAAAAAAAATCGGAAAGGAAAACAGTAGGAAGTAACAGTAACAGTACAGTAACAGTAGGTAGTCGGAAGGGAAACCACCATTGAACATAAGCTTCACTATGATGGCTTTTCACTCCACTAACACCATTCTATCGAAGTACATTCATCACAACCGCCATCTCCATCTTTAACCTATCAGATACCCGCAAAACGAGACACAATAGTCAATGACAGCGCGGTCGCCGGGGATTCATGAATTAATTCCTACATTTCCCAATTCTCAACAAATTTTCGTCCCGCACCATCCCACGTAACAAACATCCCGATACAAAATAACAAATAACATAAAGCTACATTGTGCCATGCTTTGAGGACTCGTAAGCGTCGCCGCTCGGCTGCGCTCGAGAACCGCGATTAACTGAACATCACAAAAACCCACGACAAAGAACTCATAAGCATATACGACAGTCTAATCGGATGAGCGTATAAAAGTCCCGTGCTCATAGTCCTATTTGTGTATCCCATTGCTTAGTGGACGTGGAACTAGAATTAGCTGGAAGAGACAGTTTAAAAAAAGTGAAAGAAAGAAAGAAAGGTAGGAAAGAAAAAGAAAAGGAAAAGAAGAAAGGAAGGGACAAAAAGAAAGGAAAAAGCAAAGGAAGAGAAGGAAAGGTTGACTCTGGTAGATAATGCTTTGTTGCATTATGGGCCTATGTACCACCTCTCACCATCTTTATCTTTATTCTTTATTGTACACAACATTTACAAAAATAAAAATACTGATGATGTACACAGGCGACAATTACCACAATTACCACTATTGTACAAGAAGTTTAAATAAATAAATCATTTGTATTCCCATAAGCTCAAGCTTTAGAAGTGAACTAAGAAGAAGAACTGACAGACAGACTCTTACTGACTAAAAACCAACACATTTTTCCCTCTTACACTGTTGTCAGGAACTGCAGGTGCAGTTAGCTGTCTTCATGGCTAGAGTGAATAGACTCTTAATAAACTAATGCGCCGCACCATCTACGATTGCATCACAGCTTGCCATCAGATGGGATCGCAGTCAAGCACTAGTTTATTATATCAATAAAAAACAAGTTTGACTCCCGCTGCAACATAAACCTATCCTAAAAGCGCAGCTATGGAACTTCAAAAAGAAATTAGAGCGCGGTTCAAAATTGATCCATTCTTATAAAAAAAAAGTGATAAGAAACTTTCGATCACACTTTGTGCAGTCTATAGTCTGTTTTTTATACCCTGAGACTAAAATGACACAGGTAACGTCAAACTTACTATAGGAATAATGCCAGTTCTTTTGTGTTCTAATGTAATTTTTGTCTCAGGGTATAAAAAACAGAAGGTATAGTCACGACGTTTGCCCCATCCAGCGTACAAACGTCAACAAAGCGACCACGTCACGCCGCAATGGATGTGAAAAGAGCCATTCTATCCGAATAAAAAACGTACCGACCAGTTTGGGGACGCAACTTAGCTTTTTAAATCTCTATGCGATTACGTATCATGAATGGCAAGGGAATCTTTTGCAGTATCCCGTTGACAGATGTCTATATTTAGATTTAAGTAGTTGTGGGTAGTTGATACTCGCAGTATGGTATTAGTTTAAAATAATGTTTTTAAGGTGCGTAGCTATTTCGTCAGTTAGAAAAAGTTGAAACGTTAGTGAAAATACTTTTAATAAAAATATTTTTGATTTTTATTTGTAATGAATTAACTCCAAAATTACAAGACGAAGCCGCTGGCAGAAGCTAGCTAATTAATCAAATATTTGTGAAAGGCTTCATGTTCAGATGATTAATAATTTCTCAATAACGACTTTGATGATTTTTTATAAAACTTAACATAAGGATAATAAACCATGTCCTGGATACTTTTGATCCTGGAAACGTATTATCTTAGGATAATTATTAACGGTATTTAGGAGGACGAAACCGTTGGCAGAAGCTACGAATACATTTCCAAAATAAATCGTCATAAATCACACAGTGCAGTCCACTAAAATATAAAAGAAGGCATTAAGTCCGCCTCTCTACACTTCTGGGCATAAAGTATTAAATAAAAAATTACAATTTACAAAAAAAAAATACAATTTCATAAAATGACACGATGACGGCTCAATTTTCCTTAAAAACTGGAACGAAGTTACACCCAACATTTGTTCTCGCCCAACAAAAATATCGGAGGTCAAATACAAACAAAACATAAAGGACTCGGCGATAGAAAACCAACAACAGACAATATAGACGGTCGGTTTCCCTCGCCGAAGAATGGCGCACATAAATAATAGCGGTAAATAAGAGTAAAAATATTGAAAAGTGTCATGGCGGGCAGAAAGGCGCGCGAAACTTTATATCCTTGGGTTTCCGGCCGCCCGCGCGCCAAAATGGCAGAACGGATATTCGTGTATCGGGATTCGGAACGCGATCGCTGCGCTACGAATAAAAGAAAACGCGGTAGACAATGTTCCGTTTATTTGGAAGACATTTTACTTGAGTTTTGTTTTGCGTGTGCAAGAATATTTTGGCGCCCAGCATGGGACCATTTTGTCATTTTATCAACTCCAGAAATTATTTTTAAAGAAAATTAGAAGAATATTTATGTTTAAAATACCAGAGATCTTATTTTACTTGTAGTTGGCTTGCTTATGCAAGAATGTTTTGGCGCCCAGCATGGAACCACATTGTCAATTTATCAACTTCAGAAATTATTTTTAAGACAAGATTATGTATATTTAAGATACCGGAGATCGCATCTTTAATTACGATACGTACACCAATATTCATAAATCGTATTATAAAGAACGGCTAATTCAAGAGCAATCAGCACTTTTTTAATACAGGTATTTTATATTCAATCAAAAAAACGTGGATTAATTCTTATAATTAACTAGTTTTCGCCATTATAAAACCAACGTAACAATCTTTTGTCTTCACAGACATATATTTTAACTTAATCCAACTTCCAATGGGTTATAAATGAAATTACTAACTTATTCAATTAGGTCAAATCAACAAAATCGAAGAAAGGCCGCACAAAAAGTATTTTCAATCTGAGTTCCAAAAATAACTTGTGTATCAGTACGACGAAGAGCTCGCGGCTTACCCCTCTCTGTTTCGGCCATATTGATTTCTTCATTTTCTTTTTCCACCCAAAGCGAACCATTTTTATTCCTATTTGTCCGCCATTCACATACTGCAGACCATCCAAATTTCATTTGGATAAAACTCCTATGCAAGCGGTTTATGTTTCAAACTTTGATGAGAACACTGTTTTAATTAAAAATCTAGTTTGCAAAGCGGAATATAAACTCGAAACATTTCTTAATCTAATATCCGATACTGGCCGAAAAAACATTTAAACTTATAAAACAAAACGCTATTATCTATGCCCCGTTCGTGTCCGGAACCGCAGGGGAGCGCGGGAGATTTGAAATTGGAACCAAATAGGCGTTAAATGGCGGCGTGCGCTGTCATAACGTCATTTGGCGTTCATCAGCGAGCGAAACAGCATCTCAGTTTGGTGCACGTTTTATTAGCGTAAGGAATAGCGGGGCACACTGACTCGGAAATTGAGATTTGCATCGGGGAATATACCGGGGCGGTGATTGCATTTTCTTTGCGAATGCAGCGTCATTTAATTTCGCTAGAGGCAGCCTCTTGGTCTCGCTAAATTGTGTCCTGTCTGCTAGTAATTCTGTCGTCTTTGGATGACACAGTTTAGTTTATGTCAGACTGCGCTTATGAAATGCAATTAAGAAAGATATATTTCATTTGAGAATTTTGTCTATTTTGGTGAAAATTTACTATTAATAAACTTTACATCAAAATAAGAACATCAAGATTCTTTAACCTAAAAAATGGAATGATTTTGTTAGCTTTGGGCGAGTGGGTATCTATTAACCCTGGAATGACAGAAGATAGAAATGAGTGAAAACTGAAAAATAAACATCTGTCATGGCGTTGTGCTTATGTGACCTCCGTATAATTCTGTTGCCAATGGCAAGTCCCTCAAATTTTACGAAACTTTAACTCTAACCCCGTTTTCGCAAATTAAAAAACAAAATAGTCAACTGAAATTGAAAACGTGTAAAATATACATATTATATTGAATTGGTGAAGTATGATCGGTTATGAATTGCGACGCTCAGTGTAACATTCGAATGAATCGTGCGCCAAATAGAACCACAATTGTGGTGATCAAGACGATTTCTGTCTGATCCGACACACCTCATTACCAACGTACAGGGATGTTCAGAAGTCTTTTTATAGTATTGGTTGCCGCCAGTGGCTTCACCCGTGTTGTGGTAGAAAATGATCCCAAGGGAATTTGTGCTAAACCTGGACCAAGTTCCATTGAAATCCGTTCAGCCGTTCCAGCGTAAAGAAGTAAGTAACAAACACAGACACACAAATTTCTCATTTTTTTTAATTGTTATAAACTAGTGCTTGACTGCGATCCCACCTGATGGTAAGCAGTGATGCACAATTTAGACTGCTCGGTTACATGTTGTTTCTTTGTTGCTACTATTTTGTGAGAACAACGTTGACCTCAATTTGTTTAATGATTTTGTTTAAATTTAATCGAATTTAGATTTAATGAAATTGTTTTGACTCATTTAGTGCCTAGATTTTTCTATTTTATTGTGAATTTATTTTCTTCTATTCCATTTTTTCATTGGCGTTATTTTAAATATCCTAATTAAGGATATTATCTACTTTGTATGAAACTGGCAACAATATATTTTACCCGATTAAAAACTTAACTTTTTTTTAATAAAAAAGAAACCAAGTTTTGAAGCCGGGACGGGTCACTATCACTAATATGATATATTTGTTGTTTTTACCAAACACTATGAGTACTTGAATGCAACTTGAGGTAACTGCCTATCTGACCCTGAACAGACCGTATCTTGGGAACTTGATGCTCTTTGACCAGTCTGCAGTCTGTCTTTAGGGTTCCGTACCCAAATGGTAAATACGGGGTTCTAGCCTGGTGACAGACTGAGAGTCCTAAGACTGTCCCTCTAGTGCTTTCCGTATTTTCTAAGTGGAGAAATAGAGTGGGCCTTCTACTCTTATCTACGGTGTGTCATTACTTTTCGCATAAAACGGTGAGACGCCGAGGTTTTCTTATAAATTACATTACGTTCCGATCGATTCTCTGTCTCGTGTGTGAATCGCGCTGTTTTCATACGAGCTTCAATAACCGGCTGTTATTATAACTGCTTCTTTAAAGAATTGCAGTTTGGTGCAATTGTTAGTAGAGTAGCTACTTGGAAATGATGGAAACCTGATTGTGTCAGACTTTTACTGACTACAGAAGCAAGAAGTTGGTAGACTCATCACAGCAGTTTCTTTGTACATACATTACATTGCTTATTTATATGTGTGTCTTTATATTGTAAGTACTTAATTTTTTTCTGTTTGTCTATGTATTAAATTGTACTATAGGAGGTGTTATGTTTCTGCACCGACCTAAGGTCGAATGGGGTGTGTAACGATTGACATAATAACAAAATATCTAAAAAATGTTATTATATTAAATGAATATTACATGATATGTGTTTCATATGAATTTATGTCATTTGATATTATGTCATATGAAAATTATGTCATATGAGCGTTAGTTCAAGTGAAATTAGAGCATTTATTATTATGCCAAACATTACACACCCGGTCGAATGGTAAAAAATAATCATTGAGTCCACCTTTTTACAGTGATATTTACTAGTACATAAAGTTTCAATAAATAAATAAATAAAAGCCACTTCTGTCTTCAGTTGCCCCTTGCATTCCAGGACCATGGTAACTTTTTCGAATGACCGAACACTTCTAGCAGGCATCTTTTTGAGGCGCAGGTAGAACACAAAGCGCTGTGGACTTAGCCAATCCCTGATCAGCTGAAGAGCTTACGGTGCCGCGCCTACCGTGGCCGAGAGAGAACCTCTTTTGCGACCCCCGATGTAAGAGAGCTTAGAGCATAGAGCAAGGTGATGCTCGCTCAGAGCAAGGTGATGCTCTGAGCGAGCATCACCTTGCTCTATGCTTAAGTTTCGACAATAACGCATGTCAAATTTCACTAGTTTACTATGCAGCTGCATCGTAGAACCTACCTTGTGAAAAAGTTTGATGCAGGAGAGAAAAGCAAAAGCTCATTTTACCAAATCAAAAATAGCATCACTGAAGGTATACAACCTATATGACAATTGGATGATACGATTTGGACGAGACCGCGGGCCCCAGTGATATCAAATAAATTTTCTTATATAGAAAAAAAGATTAAATAAAAAACACACTCCCCTGAGATTGAGCGAAGAGCAGACAGCGGGAATACCTACCTCCCATTCCCATTTTGTACAAATTAAATTGAGTTCAATCTAACACCTCGCCCGAAACCAAATGCCTAGCCGGCGTGAAGACTCGCGCCTTACCTTATTTATTTCATCTAGTACTTTTATTTGGATGACTGGTCTACTTAAACAGATTTCTAGAATTTTCTTTAGATATATTTTTGATCGGCCTGAAATTGCAAATCATTTTTCAATATATTCACTCAAAAACCCGCGCTTATCCCTACCGCTTTTAGGTACACTTTCCGCACTAGTGCGGAAAAAGGGCGAGCACGCCCCTGCCACAATTTATTGTATTAGACTGGTCTCTAAGCAACCCCCACGAGTCGCCAGTCAATCCCCGCTTTTTAATTTCTTCGTAAGTGTATTAAACAGCGACATGAAATTAAAAAAGTCGTTTAATACCTAAACTGCAGACTAGTGACTGCAGCACTCGGCTCTATAACACCTTCGAATGTGACTCAGACCAATTCCCCCATGGTCACAATGACAAACTTTCGCCACTTTTATCAAAATTTATCTATAAAACGTTATCGTACTGGAAGATGCAACATTAAAAGGCCTCCTATAAGGTGAGCCGACAACGCTCAGGACCAGTCATATTATGGAGACCTGGGGAGGCATATGTCGACTAGTGTACATCTTTCGGCTGATATTAATGATATTACGAGTTTATCGTTGTCTTTACATAGGAACGTTATATCAAACGTATAACGGGGAAGCACCTGCTTTATTTTGTAGACAGTAGTTTTATCTCCCTCTCCTCCTTTGACTCCTTTCATTATTGACATAATATTAACATGTATTAATATGTATTAGTATGTATATCATACTTATATATTATACTTAGTTATGTAGGTTTATATTGTGCACTGGATCCTATGCTCGGATAATATATCTCTTTCTTTAACTCAAAGGCTTGTTGGGAGAAAAGTCATTGTTGAGATAAGCTCGCCATTGTACATGAACTGTCAAAGCACTCTGTGCTGCATTTGTGTAGGTACAAAAATGAATTAAAGAATAAGAAGACTGTACAAAACATAGCACAAAACTAATAAGGCTAAATCAAGTTGTAAACATTACTAACACTCTTCCTACAAATTCAATCAATCAAAACACACCATACAATTTAAACCACATCCAAACAACATTATAAAAGTCAAACAAAATCCAAGGTAACGACATTAAAAAGTAGATTATTTCCGACAATTGGTGGCAAACGTCTCGTCTAATGAGTCCGTCGTGTCAACAGTACTGAATGAACGCCAAGTAACGGCTTCCAATGATTGCCTCGATTCCGAAGAGTGGTTTGTGGAGGCACAGGATTAAAGGAATTGGTGTTGGTGTAATAGAAGTTATGTATAAGATATAAGCAAAGGAAATATCAGTTTTGTTGTATAACTAAAACATTAAATAACTAAAATAGGAACGTTTATTATAATAAAATCTGAATTTACGTTATGGTCTCTGCTAAAAGCTGTTTAACAATACTAAAATAAAATAAAATATTTATGTCAAATATTTCTATTTAAATGTTTAGTGATAAATTGATAGATGATATATTAAAAGAAAGAAAGAAAAACTATTTAATTGCGCGAAATGATGTTGAGACTTCATAGCTTAGAGTCTTTATTATTACGTTTAAAATCATTTTTTAATTAAAATTTAGTTGTTTTTAACGAATGTTTGGGAGAAGACATTGATTTCTTTAGCACATGTGTTCCCACATAGTACATGAGCCAGGGCCTAACTCTAAAATGTAATGTAAAAAAAAATATTTTTTTGTTTGAAATAAAATCTTTTTTTTAACGGTCCTAAAGGTACCAGTATTATCATTCTACCAACATAAAATAAACAAAACCAACACTAGTCCACAACTAATACCCACCAACAGTCCCAGCACTGGCCCCCAACAAACACAATTACACCACCCGTCATCACTTAGCTGAACAAACTTAAAAATCGACCACAAAATCAACCGTAAGCCCCTCGTTATGACATTAACAAAGCGTATAATTTAACCGTCTGTTTGTATAACCACGGCCTCAGATTAAGTGGGCGATAAATAAATACTTAACGTTTTAATCCATTTGCGAGGACGATCTAATTCACTGATATAAGAAATGAGAAGAAAAGCTCGACAATGGAGGTGGAGACGCGGGGAGTGTAGGTGCGAGACGTCTTGATACTTGAGAAGAAAATGAGAAGCTTTTTATTTATTTATTTGAACTGCATGTACAGTGGTGGTACATAGGTGGACTTAATGCAACAAGGCATTCTCTACCAGTCAACCTTTGGGTTTAAAAAAACTACATGTGGTAGGTTTGTCCTTTTTCCGATTGTAATTAAATTTTTGATGATATTTCAATTGTGTAGTGTTAATTTAATGGAGACATGTACTCGTATAGAGACACTATCTACCAATAGCTAACTACTAAACAACAAACTCATAACATCAGTCGGATTAATAAGTTTTAAATACTTGTGAACTGTAAAACGTGACAGTGTGATGAAAACGGTTTAAAACAAAGGGCCAAAATCCCTTTTGGCCCTTTGTTTTAAACAGTTTAGAGAATGCCTAAGGCATTAAGTCCACCTTTGTATGTTTGTGTTGCATGGAGATTAAATAAATAAATAATTATAAATAAAATCCAGCTTATCTATTAAACGTCGAACAATGTTAAATGATACGGTAGTTATTGATGTAGGTACTGATAATCGACGATAACTGGTTGAACCTACCAGCAATCAATGACACAATGAATCAGTCTTCACCTTATGAATCAAATGAAAATGTGTCTTTCAAACACATTCTAACGAAAGTTTTTAAAGTATCAAGACTGTGCCGTCCATAGATCCATTGTCTGAAGACCACAAAAGTGTCAGCGATCAATTACTTCAGTTTATTGAGAACAGAGCCAACATCCCGCCGAGATGAGACAAAGCTATTGGAAATAATTATCTGTTGTGAGAGAAAATAAGGCTTTCTGTGTCGCTTTAACAGAGATACTGAGAGAGATAATAGTAAGGAAAAGATACTTGTTTATGACAATTATTCGGAAACAGAGATATCTATTTATTAAAAACAAAAACCTGCCAACCATAACTTAGGTAATGAGCATTTATTTTTGTTAATAGATTGTTACGTTGTCTATACTCCGTCGGTTTAGGTAGTTAACTAAAGGTAAACAATTTTGGTATGTCTTTTTATATTAAAGAGGTCGTATATAATATACACAAAGATTATTTAAATTTAGTTTATTAGCTAACATCGATTTAGGTAAATACCTATTTGCAAAGATTTTTACATACCATTTATAGACAACTTTTAGATAAAAAGACATGCCAAGATTGTTTACATTTAGTTAACTACCTAAACCGACGGAGTATAGGCACTTTTGTGCTTACTTATATATGACCATCCTCAAATCTCAGTTAAATATCAACCTAATTACTAAATCAGAAACATACCTACACCCATAACAAGAAAGCGGAACTCTAAAGACCCACTTGACGTTCACCAGATTTAAAAAAAAGAAAAATTTGCCAAACCAGCCAGCAAGAATAAGAAGTAATAAGCAGTTTTCTTTCGCGCCAAAATTGTCTCCCATAATAGCGCCGGCGGGAAGATAGCGTTCCCGCCATAAAAAGAGATAAACGACCGTTCTCTCTATTATTTTTGCTCTTTAACAAAGGCAATGTGTGCACCTGCTGTTGTCTCTTTCTTACACACTGTGTTCCCATTATCGCTGTCTCTAACGCGAGTGAAAAACAAAAATTTGTCCCAGTACCCACCCCCGGCGCTAATGTTCCCGGAGTGGCGAAGGAAAGCAGCCATTCTACCTCCTTTATAATTTACTTGAAAACCTAATACGTGTCAATTAAAATTTTATTAAAGGCACAAATTGAACGCACTTCAGTGTGTATGTTACGGTTTATTAATATTTTAATAATGTTTGCGTTATTATGAAGAAGATTGTGACACAGAGTGGATTTAAATGGTTTTATGTTGTAATATTTTACAAGGTAGACGCTCGTTATTTCAATTACTTAGGTAATTATTTAATAATGTTTATTTATTGGTCATGTTGAAAGTAGAATAATTTAATATCAACATCGTAGCATTTTATAAATAGGGAGACAGCCTTTCCTAAAAAACTTACTGGTTTGTGTTGCGATAAAACCATGATATAAATAAGAGTGCTTGACTGCGATCCCACCTGATGATACGCTGTGATGCAATCGTTGATGGTGAATCGGATTAGTTTATTAAGAGCCTATAATTCACTCTAGGGGATTTTCATTTATAATGTAGTTTCATGAAGCACTATTGTATAGATCTTTCTCTACGTTCCTAATTCTTTCAGGAAGCTTTGGGCCAGATGCTTTTAACTCACTAAGCAAGTGTAAAATAAACACCAATTAAAATGACCCTGACCTATTAAGGGCCTGTTTCACAAAGTCCGAGTAGCCACTACTTCCTGAATAAATTCAAAAATGGAACAGAATTTGTATGAAATTATCTGCCAAGTAAGTTATTGGCAACTTGGTCACCTAAAGTTACCTAAGAAAAAATTAGAACGCCCTGTCACAACTGTCAAACTGATAGCCATTGTCATTCTTTACCTAATAACCTCACATACACGACCTGAAAAATCAAACTCGCAGTAAACCTATAAAAATGGCATATAAAGCTGAGAATAGACTACAAAAAATTTATTACAGCTCTGTGTGAGTGCGACGCTTTGTGTAGCGAAGTGGCTTTGTGTCGCCATTCTGTGTCAACAATGGCGCCCTGTTTTGGCGGGAGAAAAAGGCGGGAGCGCCGTTATCAGCGGCGGCCATTATGGCGGCTTATCAGAGACACTTCCGCCAAGACTTCGCCCCTTTTTCTTTTACGGTCACGTCTGGCTCAGGTGAAGATAGTGGCTTCAGTTTCACATTTTCTTCGTTTAATTTTTACTGTTTTGTTTTTTTTGTAAAGGTGACGCTCTTTTTTATGGTTACAAGATTCTCACATCTCTTATCATTTAATGTTTACTGAAAGGAATTGTACATAAAATAACAAATAGCACTTAATTATATAAAGAGCATAAGATACTAGCATAATCAGCCTAATAATTTTCCCACTGCTAGGACTTAGGCCTCCTCTCTATAGAAAGGGATGGGCCGTAATCCACCACGCGGGCCCAAAGCGGGTTGGTGAATGACACATATGTCTTCGAAGTTTTGGTTCTAGGTCATATCGGTTTCTTCACGATATTTTCCTTCACCGTTTTGAGAGCTGTGGTGAAGAAATAAATTACACAAAGTAATGCGCATAGTCGAGGGCGTTACCATTGGGATACCAATGCTCTTGATTATATATTGGAACACAAACAAATAGATGTATACTGTTACACTGTGTTGTTTAAACTGTATGCTATTCACAAAGCATATTTCATTTAGTTCTGCCGCAAACGAGATATGCGAAGTCTAAGCCGAAGCTGTGACAAAAATGCTACAAGGAACATAGTAGATATAGGTACTACCAGTGTGCCTTGCAGTTATTTTGTGCTTTTAAATTATCTACAAGTTATCTTGATGATATAAATTGGTTTTATATACATTAACTCCTATTTATCGACCATCCGATTTTTACAATATAATATTATTGGCAGATACGTATTTTGCACTCTCAATCTTAACAACACTAAATAAAAACCTATCTGCTCAAGGGCGTCGCCAGGGGGGGGCAGGGGGGGGCAGCTGCCCCCCCCTAGAGATCAAATGTAGCTAGCCGCAAAGCGACCAAAGTGCGAGCAATTGGATTCCTTAACTATTAATAAATGCAGAAATTATACTCCACATCGGCATCGGGTCGACGATGAAGTACCTGGGACTCGTCTTCGACAGCCGGTGGTCCCAAACTCTGCTCCAGCTCCCAAACTGGAAAGGCCTGGGGCTGCTCTGAAGCGGCTTCTGCCTAACCTAGGGGGTCCAGACGCCCCCTGCCAGAGGTTTTACGCGGAGATCGTCCGGTCCTTGGCCCTTTACGGAGCACCGGTTTGGGCGCCGACCCTTGGCGAAACTGAACGCTTGCCAGAGGGTCATGGCCATCCGGATAGTGTCGGGATACCGCACGATCTCCCGCGAAGCGGCGAGCCTCCTTGCTGGTCTGCCACCGTGGGATCTGGAGGCAACAATCCTTGCACGCATGCACGATTTGCGCGTGGAGATGCAATACCGGGGCGAAACTCCGCTGCCGCGACAAGTCGCGATATGGCGGACAGAGTTCCGGCGGGGTCTCAGGGTGGCATGGCGACTGCGACTGTTGCAACCCAGTGCCGTCATTGCGGCGGTAAGTCCCCTCTTTGAGGAGCGGTTGGAAAGAAGTCACGGCGTCCTCTCGTTCCGTATGACGCAGGTCCTCACCGGACACGGTTAGTTCGGGAGGTTCCTGCATCGGATCAAGGAGGAAAGGACGCCCGGGTATCGTCACTGTGTGGACCGCCCGGAGGGCATGGTGGAGCACAGGTTAGAGGAATGCCCCACTTGAGCGGAGAACTGCCGTGTGCCCGTGGAGGCTATCGGCGGTGGCGACTTCTCGCGCCGGTCCCTGGTACAGGCCATAGTCCTGACCGAGGAGGGGTGGCTGGCGGTCGCCTCCTTCTGGAGGAGGCTGCCGACCGCGAGCGCGCGAGGGAACGGCCCTCACGCCGCCGCCGCCGTGATCCCGATCCCAGTTTCCGGCCACCCTAGGCGTGGGCTTGCGGACGGCGAGCACTGGGTAGCATCCGGCAGTCCGGTAATAACCCGGACCAAGCCCAGTCGTCAAAAGCACGTTCTGTTCTACGCGCGCCTCAAGGATATGTCAGCAAACTGTAGGGGCCAGGTAGAGCCGAAGCCTCTGGGGTACACGGAAATTCCGAAAGGTGAGCCCGTGTCCTCCCAGATCGAAAGCAATGAAGGAACGGGGTGGGGTTTAGTCAGTAAGAGTCTGACACGCCCTCCCGCTCCGCCCAAGAGCGAGAGAAGACATTCAGATGATTTCCCACTTGAAAAAAAAATCGTCATCGAGACAAAGACTTCCAAAGTGTAATGCTTCATGCTCTCGGCGTTCATATTTTTATCATACATAATATTGCCCCATTGCCCCCCCCTTTGTGATAAGCTGGCGACGCCCTTGTATCTGCTGCAATGTAACGTAAACTGAAAACCGATAAATTTTTGATTATTCAAGAAAAGAACCATCTATGAATAAAGTTCATCGCTCCCTTCAATAAAATATCACCTTATTCGCTTTTCTGGGGCTTCACCGATCCTTAAATGCTCACTAAATACTCCATTCGGGTTGTCAAAATGTAATATAAAAGTGCTTTCAATAAATAAGATAATTTAGGGGGTGCGGCGGGGTGCGCGGGGAGGGGGCCACTGAATGAGCTAATTAAGGCTCCAAACGAAAGAAAACGCGAAGAAAAGCGGAGAAAACTCGAGGAAAACAAGAATATTCCGGGCAATGCTCGGGGACGGATTTGGGTGGCGTAGTTTGGGGTTATGTCTGTACGATTTACTCAGTAGGGTAGTGAACTTCGAAAGCTTTTGAGTTTTGTTACACATTTAATAGTAACAATGAACAGTTTTGAAGGAAGAGGAAAGTTTATTATGACTCGTATAAGACTTGAACAACAGAATAAAATATATTTTTTAACTGAACATAAACTAAAGTACTTAATTCATGAATCTTTGACCGGTCTCATAGGACCGCGCTGTTATTGTCTTACTATTGTGTCTCGTTTCGCGGGTACAACAAATAACGTAACCGATGGTTGCGTTATACTATATCATATATACTTATACTATATATTATACTAATTTTGATCAACTGAGGATAACTTTAAAATAAGTAAAAACCCATTTGCGATTTGATTATGATTTCCTTATAGAAATATGTTCATCCCCATCTTCTTCTTCTTCTTCCTGCCCTTATCCCATACTACTTGGAGTCGGCGCAACATGTTTTTTTCTTCCATTCTGTCCTGTCACCCGTCATAACGTCACTGACTCCCATGAGCAGATGTAATTAGTTTTTAAAATATGACTACACCTTTCCGTTACAGCCTGTACAAAACTTTGTGTAATGGAATGTATTAAGATAAGGAAGGTAAGGCTTAATAGTATTTCATTCACTTATCAGTAAAGTACCTTTTTAATTCCAAGATGTAAATCAGATGCCTGCTGGGGTCATAGGGATATGTTAACAACTGAAGGAGACAGTTGAACTTTAATCAGTAAAAGTAGTGTGACACGCCCTCTCGCTCCACCCAAGAGCAGGAGAAGTCATATGATAATTTTTCACCTCAAAAGAAAAAACTCCAAGATATAACAAATTGTTTGTAACTTGTAGCAGTCTACGAAGGCCTACGCTCGTAGCAGCGCGTACGAGTCTACGAGCTGTTGTCTACGCCAATTAGCTACGGGCTACGAATGTTTTGGAATCAGTCTAACAAAAGACTGTCTGTTATTTATTACTGACAGCCAGTTTCTTCATCCAATGAAACTGCCAAAGTAACGTCTTAACATAATAATAACGGTTAAATTCGTTTCTTCACAATTTTAACTATTACTGCTCATTGATGGGCTGTTAAAGCTAAAGTAGTCACTGTCATTTTGACAAAGTTGTAAATGTAGGGATAAATCCCTACATTTTATTTTAGTCGAATTTTAATTTAGTTGTCACTTGGATGAAGACATTGACAAGATGACCTGTGAGACCGTGCCCCCCCAGATCGAAGGCAACGAAGGAACGGGGTGGGGTTTAGTCAGTAAAAGTCTAACACGCCCTCTCGCTCGGCCCAAGAGCGGGAGAAGTCATTCTGATGATTCCCCACTTGAAAAAAAAAACCATGCAAATGACAACCAAATACTGATATTATTTTATCACTTCAAATTTAAAAAAGTCATAAAAACAAAAAAGATTTATCAGTGAATGTTCCATCAGGAACAATGCGTATTTATTTTTAATTTAATGTTATTATTAACACGCAGTTTTGTTACAACATCAAACCCACAAAACTAGTAAATTTAACCGTCATATCAAAATGTAAGGAAAAATATTTCCCAGAACATCAAAGATTATATTTATCCCGTCCCCCAGCCTCCCAAATCCGTCCCTCCATCAAGAAAGCGTCCGTGTCCTCGACTCTGAATGGTCCGCTAACAAACTCTTTCACAAAAACACAATAATTACTTTAGACCGAATAAAAACTGCTTTCTTTGGTCCAACAAGGGCCCTAATTTCACCTCACCACCTCTCCTGGCCTGGCGTGGACCTTCCCCACAAAGACGCTTTATTTTCCTTTATTTATGAAGTGATTCTCCTTGAATTTAAATCAGAAGACGTTTATTTGGATGTAGGGATGATGATTTTATCGGGAAGGATTTTTTTTTATTTGGTTTGTCGGTGTGTCATTCATTAGCATGGAGGTTTAATATTAGAGCAGAAGCGTCAAAGGGCTGTGAGAGCGTGCCAGTCAGGCACATAACTTAATGTAATTTATTTGGTCATGACTGGTCTCATAACGATGAAGGAAAACGTTATGAAAAACCGCGGCATGTTCTATAATAAAACGATTTGAACACATGTTTTCCACAACTTCACTATTGGTAAGAGCAATGAATAGTGACTTATGATAAGATATCTTAATTTTATAACTCGCTTCGCTCTTTCTAGCATTCGCCACGTATAATCTTTCCAAGGACGTTTATATGGGGTTCAGACACCCCCACAGCCGACCGGGCATAAAATAATGACATATTTTCCGCACTTACATAAAAATGAAAATATTTAATTGTTAGATATTTAATTTGCGTTATTGGTAACGACAAATTGCAAAACGTATTGTAAAATTGATAAACGTATTTAAAATTGTCCTCGGTTGTATGAAATTGACACACATAATTGGTCTAGCTCACAGAAGTGTAGCAAACCTAATGCAGAGATCTGCAACCAACACTCTGCAGACTAGCTAATATTTACCTACTTGCTAATCTTCTTCTTCTTCTACTAGGCGTTAGTCCCGGCTTTTGCCAGGGTCCTTTTTCCGGCTTAGCTTACTCCACTTTGCCCGATCTTCTACATCCTTGACAGTAAGGCCACCTACTTACTAATATTTACCTACTATTCTATTTCAAATAGAATAAGAAAACCACATAAACATTAGCAAAAGGCGGAAATTACTTTGAACTCAGGATATAAGTAGGCACTTATTTACAAGATCACTTATCTCTCACCGCGGCGTATGCAAGTGAAATATACCCGTGTTGGCGAGGCAGTTAATACAGATTTAATTCATTAAGCAACTCGTTACAAACGCGTGTTAAGCTATTAACCGAAGCTCAAAGTTTAGAAGACGGTGGGACGCGGATGTAGGATGAGGAGCGTGGTTTGTGCTGGATGGGGCAAGTTATGTAAGTAGTGTAACCTATAATAGACTTATAATAGAGCCCAGGGACCTATAATAGTTCTTAAAGTCACGTTATACACATGCCTGTAACTTACACATAAGTGTGCAAGTACTTTGCTTGCCATAGTAACGTCTACTACTAAGGTCTTTTTTACATAGCATGGGTAGGATGACAGCAGGATAATATGCATCTATAAGATGAGGGGAAAAGATAGATACCCAGATATATACATTGTATAAATCCGACAGCTGTCACCCGCGCCATCCTATTGCAATTGTAGTGTAGTGATAATCAGAATATGAAACACAAAAACAAGCAAGTTACATGCATACTTTTGTGCAAGCTACAGGCATGCAACTTAACGATATTTAATGACATCAGACCACCTAGCTGGGTCAGATTGATTTAGGAAGTAGTTTTGTTAGTTTTGAATACAGTTCAATACAGTTTGTGGTTTTTCATTGTGTGTCAAATAAACATTTTCCTTGTTCTTTCTTTCTTACTTAAAATAAAGATTTTCTACTTTGGTAGGTACTAACCCATCTATCGATATCATATCCAGTAACATCGTTACAGATCCGTGTACCGCGAAATTTCGCGCCACGCCGCGAGCGTCGCGTTCCAAATCACCGCTCAATCTAAATTATTGTGCAAGTTACGAACTAATCTTAATCAAAACTGCGCCAGCGTGTAAGTTTTTCAATAAAACACGCTTATCTGCTGCTCGGTGTTAGTAAACAGCTAATTACAGCGTTGGAAAGTTTTTACGTTCATAAATTTGGATAATGGAAAATTAGTGCCTAAGAAAATTGTTTTTGATGTAACAAATTATAATCGTACTGTCCTACATAGTATACCTAAATAAATGGTTTTTAATAATAAAGACAATTAGGTTGGTACTTAGCTACATTCATTAAAAATTATATGTCGTACGGCGAGTGAAATTATTGATATCTCTACGATCCGAACGAAGCATTTCGCCTTGTCGTTTATACCGCGTACATCGAAGGACTGCAACAATTTGCCAGCTGCGGACTTGCCATCTGATTATTATTATATTTAGGTGTCTTTATGGCTAAAGTAAATAGGCTTTTAATAAACTAGAGCGCTTCACCATCAACGATTGCATCACTGCTTATGATCAGGTGGGATCCCAGTCAAGCAAGTTAGTTTACATCATTTAAAATAAAGAACAAACAATTAATGACCTACACTTTTCTACAAATACTTATTTTTAAAATGCAACAGTTTCGAGTTTTTTTTTAACTCAAAATGGCATTGTATGTCATTACTACATTTGGGACTTACTTGCATCAAGAAAATCCACTTTTACAAATTTGTGATTTTTCTAATATTTCAGAGGTTTTTGATACTCACAATATGTAGATAGGTATTCGCTGGGTGCGAAGTACTAGGTGGGGGTAACATAATCTATCGCAGCGCTCATGGTGGTCAAAAGTAGAAATAATGTAAGCTCTGTCATCAGATGTATGTATCTGTCTTATGATGAGAGCGTGAATTATTGAACTCTGCCCTTGTTTTGTTCTTAATTCTTCTACATCTCGGACATGTCCAGCCAATACCAACAACTTTCCTTTAAATACGGTTTGTGGTTGGAATTTGATATTGTGAGTAACACTCACAAACCCGGTCTTCAAAACAATACTCATTTCGATCTGAAAACGATATTTAATTTATTACTAGCGATACAGGAACATTTAAATATATTTACTGTTATATAATGAAACCATTAAAGTAGCTTTTTCTTTTTGTTTTACTGTAAAACTACAACTTTAAATGAAGTAAACAAACCCTGACACAATCAAAATTAAACACACTTTTTGGACTTACCTCATTTGATTTGAATGACCAAAATGATTTAAAAACCCTTTTTCCACCCAAATCGTGGTATCACAACAATTTATGAGTCGAAAATATTTGTTATTTTTTCACAAATACACGACCTAAATGTCAATGTGACAGAGCCCACAAAGTTGTGGACGCTAGTTGGCGCTGTAATCGTGCACGGAGCGAATATATACTTATCAAGTTTGGTCAAAATCAGAAAGATTTCATACCTTTAAAAATTTCAGGTATTAACCAACGTATAAAGAAAGAAAGAAAAATATAACTTTTCCAAACTACAAAAATAAGAATCCGGTAGCGCCATCTATTGGCAAATGAGTTGTTATAGTTGTTGATACGTAGTAATACGTAGGTACTACATAGTTGTACTCAGAATTTATGAAGGAGAACCTAGACTCGAGTGGTTTTAGTCAGTAAAACTCTGACACGCCATCCCGCTTCACCCTTGAGCGGAAGAAGCTATTAGAACTACCTAGGTACTCAAAAATAAATTTTCAATGTCACCTCGCACAACTTCAAGTATATGTTTTTTTTCAAGTGTGGAATCATCAGAATAACTTCTCCCGCTCTTGGGTGGACCGGGAGGACGTGTCAGACTTTTACTGACTAAACCCCACGCCGTTCCGTCATTCCCTTCGAATCTGGGGTCAACGAGCTTCCCTTTCGGAAATCCGATCCATGGTCCCAGATCCGACCCCTGGCTCCAAAAGTATATGATATTGGGATGAACAATACAGGGTGTAAAAAGACCGATCACAAAGCCGATAACTACACATTCTGTACATGTAATTAAGTAACTTAGACCAAAAAATATTGCTGGGAAAAAACTTTTTTTTTTCATTTTAAAAAAATAATTAATTAATAATAATTTTTGAACTGACCATACGCTTGTGTGTGTGAGGCGCTCGTTGTGTTTTGTTTTCATTGCATTTTTGACACTTCAAATACGAAATTTGATATGAAAAGTTGATAATTTTGATAATGTTTGTTCGGAAGAAAGCTTACTTATTATACTTAGAATACGATTTTGAAAAAAGAACGAAAAATTTTTTTTGACTTTGACCTTCAATATCTCCAGAACCAGTGAATTCCCAGGTATGGTCTAGAAGAAAAAAACTATCCCAGTGATGATTAGAATATGGGATTTTTGTTTTCGTTAAGGGTCTTTTTACACCCTTTATATTCTGTTTAGGTCTGACAAATACTTGGGGTTAGGAAATGAGTCACATACCTGCTAATCCTCGTAGTATACTCGTATTTTTTTCCTTTATGTACATGTCCGTCTGCTTCGCTTATGATTGACAGGACCACCTGTAGAATTATTGTTCACTGAACATGAATATATTAACGCTACTAACCCTTTTAAGTAACATTATAATAATTCTATCCACTGAGGAGCTCGTGGCTAGATAATAACAGCCGCACAGGTCGATCTTCAAGATTAAGCTACGCTTGCCTAGGTTGGTCTGTGGATGGGTGACCATCTTATCATAACGAGTTTCCTCCGTGCCTCGGAAAGCACGGTAAGCCGTTGGTCCCGGCTGTCATTTGGAGATCTTTGGCAGTCGTTACGGATAGTCAGAAGCCAGTAAATCTGACTCCAGTCTTGTCATGAAGTACCGTGTTACCCCAGTTAATGGGTTGTGGAGGTCTGGTAGGCAGCCGCTCCTCGTAAAATACTGGTATTCAGCTAAATCCGGCTTGACTGGAAGCCGACCCCAATATAGTTGGGAAAAGGCTAGGCAGATGATAATAATTCTATCCACTATAGTCTTTTTTACAAAGCATGGGTTAGGTGACAGCAGGACAAAAATATGCATCTTTAAGATGAGAGAAAAGAATATATTGTATGAATCTGACAGCTGTCACCGAAACCATCTAATAACAAATTTAGTATAGGGCCGTGGGCTCCGAGTGCTCATCGAGTTGTTCGCGATATTGGCAAACAGTTAATCGACTCTTCACGTGACCAGAGAGTTTCCTCATGCCAGAGCAACAGTCGACTGTGCCACCACTCGGGTAAACACGTACCCGAGCAAGGCCTCAAGTAACACTCTTGTGTCATAAAACCGAAATCCAAGAGGATCATTCATCTCAAGGTCTCAGCATAAACCTCCACCATACAGGATGCTGCCTACTCCGTAATATTATATACATAGGTATGTCGGATTCCCGGAGGCTTAGCCCTCTCCAGGCCTGGGCATAAACCCCTATCATACTAGTATGATAGGGGTTTAGGCCCAGGAAGGAGTAGGCAGTGTCTAGTGTCTAGACACTGCCTACTCCTTCCTCCTGAAGGTTAGAATCTCCACCAGAGAGGGAGAATCTGGGGGGTGGCTAACCCGGCCTCAGCATCCCACCTAAGTAAACCTGGGACAGCCTCCTCCTTCCCTCTACCTGTCCATGTCTACAACATGGAACGAGGCCTAACTTTATCAAGCCTCACACAGTTCGGCTTTCACCTTTAACATTACCATCTATAGGAATCAATTGCGCTGAAACACAAAATAACCACATTGAGCTTGACTAAGATAAATTTAAATTAGTAATGTACTTAGCTTTCATACCTTCGAAGTCTGGATGTCACAGGTCCTTATTCCACACGCGGCACGAAAAGTCATAACATAATTTACGCTATGTACGAGTACACAAGCGCACTACACTACACAAACACATAATTACACACACTTTCATTATAAAAGGTTGCTTTTAAAAATGGCGCCATGCTGCTACTAGTATAGCATGGTTCGCGCCAACTAACATCACGCTATTGTAAAGTCTATATTGCGCACAAAACAGTTGAAAGATATTGCGCCTCAAGACATTGCTAGAGTTGAATTTATACGTTTAGCCTATGGCTTAGCGGGCTTTCTCTGGAAAGGAGATGGAAAACGGTAGGCCCAAAAGTACGAAGCTGAGATATGATCCAAAAAATTAGTCATATTTTTTTACTTAAGAATATGAAAAACTTACTTCAATTCACATTCTGAAAGCAGAGAAATATGAGAAAGATAGTTTTCGTGAGATATCGATTCAGTAATCGATTACACAGTTACGAAAATAAAACTTTTGCACAAAAAAATTAACTCAAAGTGATAAAATGCACTGTATATATGCAATATAGTCTTCGACTTCAACTATGTACATATCAATAAATCAAATATCAATTAATTACTGAAAAAACAATATTAATGATTATCGATTCAAATCTCTCTTATTTTTCTTCTTATTTTTAGTCTATGTCACTGACAGTTAGTTGCCGACTGTTCTTGTTTGCTCACTCGTTTCGTGTTTTGTTGTGTTGTGTGTGATTCGGCAATGGCTTGCACCTCAGTCTGTAAGTAAATATAACCTCATCTAACCAGCTACCATCCTGGCCGGTATAAAATACATGTAGTTAGAAGGCCTATAGAGATTGTTCACAGCTATGGCAAAGAATTATTTATTTATCAAACAATGTTATAATACCCTCATACACAATAGTACATACCCGCGAAACGAGTCACAATAGTAAAACAATAACAGCGCGGTCTCATAAGACCGGTCGGGAATTCATGAATTAGGTACTTAGTGTTTATGTAGCTGAAGATTGATAAAAATGTTCCATTTTTAGGTAAGTACAGTAGTGATTGTGTTTGTCACGCGTGCTGGAACTTGGCTCAAAGCGCTAACGCTTACCTAACGCTTGAAGTCGTTGACGTTCATTTATATATTATGATTTTTCAAACATTTTCTAGTAAATATAATATTAGTGCAAAACAACATATTTTGCACTTCAGGAATCAGCTGTTAGTTACAAGATTGTCACATAACTTCACTTTTACTTAATCTCTTATATCTCTGTTCTCAGATTGACAAAATCTGCTGAATTTTCAGTGAAAGGGTGATAATATATAAGCTATTAATTGACACCACTTTCATCTTCTTACACCTAGGCCCAAGATTGTATGTAATCGTTTCAGTCTCCTTTCGACGCATTTTTGTTCATTATGCATTGAAGAAAATTTTCCAAAGTTAATTTTTTTTTTAATTTGAAAAGTTTGTTAAACTTACATTTTAGTTTTGATCTACATGTCACGAGTATTTTTGAGCTCAATCACAATATCTGATGGCGTAGCATCTACAGAATTCTTTTCAAAACTTAAATTCGACATTTCTTTCAGAATTATCACAAATTATGATGAAGTTTTTTCCCGCGCATAACCTTTGCAGTTTGAAAGAGAAGCAAAGGTATGGAACCGTTATTCATCCTAAAAAATAGATCCTAACTCAAATATTTTTTATTATTATTTATTAAGGTCAACCGGGGCATTTGCGTCTTTGGGGCTATTGCGTCTAATCTAAATAACTTAAAAACTGTTTGAAAACCAACCTCTCCTGCCATCTAGTTTTGTTTATTTTGAATAAAATCACAACGTATACTTTCAATAGATGGCGTAGTTCCGCACAATTTTAAAATATCAGCCATATTGAAAATAAAGCGTTTTTCGTCAAGTGGTGCTGCGCGTGAGGGGTGAATAAAATCTTTCAGAATCCATGTTTTATCTGAGTTTTTCGTTTTTAGAATGAAATGTTCATACACAACATATTATAGCCTATTTATACCAGTAGTTATTTTTAATGAAATCGTTTTATTTGTGGAGAAATGAAGATTTAATTATTTTACGTTAGGTCTGGTTTTTTGGGGTAAATGCGTCTACAGTTTCGGGGTTATTGCGTCTATATGACGCATTTGCCCAAAACCAGAGATCTTAAACCTTTTTTTTTTCTATTTTCTCGTAGTCAATTTTGTCTCGTGACTATGTGTTTTTACAGCTTTTAATTGAATTTGCCTTTCTTAATTTTTTAACTTTTTATATAGTCCAGTCCCGGAGGGTTTTTACCCAGCACTTTTTTGACTGTGGATAGATTTTAAAAAGAATAACTGTGATGTGTAGCTAATAACAAGCATAAAAAGTTTAAACTTGAACTGAAGAAATCCAGTTCAATTAGTAGGTATCTCAAGACCTACGAGTTCGAAATTAAAAATTTAAAACCTCATCTAACTTGATTATGATTAAACTTCAAAAATCTACATGTTGCTTTTATTTAGCAACCAGTATTAAGTATAGTAGTATTTTTATAAGAGAATTTATTCTAGTTTTACCTTAAAAAAAAAAATGTTCTGAACGTCTGGATTTGACAGCGGGTAAATGCGTCTAAGAAAAAATAGTCGCATTTTCCCAATTTTTGTAACATCGCTTCTGATATAATAATTATTTAATATTTTCTTAATTTACTGAAAGATTTGTGTAGAAAACTTTAGTTGAAGTAAAACATGTCAATTCCAGCCTTCCAACATCACAGGTTTAAAATTTATCTAATGAAGACGCGTTTGCCCCAATAGGGGTAAATGCGTCTAAAATTACACGTTTTTAAAAAAAAGTATATTTTCTCGTATTTCTTGTACCTAATGAAAAAAACAATTAATTAAGAATTTAGACAGATAATTTCTTTAACTTTAGCGTTAAGGATTTTTTCAAGAAAATTAAAGTAAGTTTAATATAAATTTTTAAAAGACACTAAAGTATTTTTATGACGCAATTGCCCCGGTTGACCTTACCTACTTATTATTTAAAACACAGATAATTGTTATAACTAATCAAAGTTTCTTCATTTTGCCACTCACTGACTGATATGTGTAAATAATCATATTTATGAATGATATTCTGTTCACACACAATAATTGTAATTATCTTTAATATTAAAACCTTTAACATCTTTGTTTAAAAAAAAAGTAATCACCGTTGATTTTTTTTATGACCTGGGTCACTCGGACCTTTAAGTCAAGAATCACCGTTGACCGTGAAGCCCTGATGATATTTAAAAACCCTGAAACCCTGAAAACCTTGGTGGGTGGTTTAGGTATTTATAAAAAAAGACGAGGGTGACATACGAGTACATGGCATGTTGGACCTAATCGTAGTGCAATAAGAGTCAGTTTTAGAGGAAGTGTATTAAAAAAAATTGCCTTGTTGATAGTAGATAAAATAAGGACCTCACTAAGTAATAAAACAACTTCTACATTGCGCTCACGTGGGCCACTTACGCCGATCTGGGCGCGCCGGTCTCCACACATTTTATATGGCAACTAGACTTGTAGAGCCACATTAGATCCACTTTCAGCAACGTCTTTCTATTTGCAAATCGGGCGTGGCCAACGTGTGCATCGGTCTAATGTATCGAGTTCCCGCTTAAATCTTCCAGAGAAGACGCTGTTTAATTCATGAATCCCCGACCGGTCCTATGAGACCGCGCTGTTATTGTTTTACTATTGTGTCTCGTTTTGCGGGTATGTTATAGGTTAAATTAAACAAAAACTTAAGTATACCTAAGGTCTGTTTTTTTAATCCCTGAGACAAAATTGACACAGACAAATGTCAAACAATAATAATGATGCCAGTTCTTTTGTGTTGTGACAAGTGTGCAGACATTATAATGTCATTTTAGTCTCAAAGATTACAAAACAGACTACATAGGTACCAACACCATTCCAGCAACCACTAATCGCATCCCGATACCGCTGCATTTCGGGAATCGCGTGGCAATCAATTAGATATTATCAATATTCCATCTCCTGCGCGTCGTTGGCGCTAATTAACACTCGCTTCAAGCCTATTAAGCGTCGCTTGATAAAAGTTTAGCCATCAACTGGCAACATTAATAGCGGGTATCGCTTAGGGAAACTGTGGAAGTGTGGCTTGTGATTTGGCGGGAGAATTGTTTTAGACAAGATATGGGCACACCTATATCTAATTTATGAAAACTAGTATCATAAAGAGGAAGGATTTAATTCAAAAAATTACTTCTACGACCGATTTTCAAAATTCTTTTACCATTAGAAAGATACATTTTCACTGAGCAACATAGGCTGTTTAATTTCTACTTTCATACGGGCGAAGACGCTAACAACGGCTAGTCTATTAGAAAAGTTACACTTATTTAGGTTATCAAACAAAAGAACATTTAGATTGTAAAGAATTCACATTTACCTATTTCTTAAATGACAGATAATATTGTAAAAATAAGACGCGCGTTCTCTTCCTGTGATTAATTGAATGAATTATATCAACTGCCCATCTGACCACTCGTCTAATGACTTCTCCCGCTCTTGGGCGGAGCGGGAGGGCGTGTCAGACTCTTACTGACTAAACCCCACCCCGTTCCTTCGTTACCTGCGATCTGACCACTGTCGGACTTAGGGCCTGTTTCACCACCTATGATTAAGTTTCGAGTATCTTACTTGACAGATAATTTCATACGAATCCTGTCACATTTTTGAATTTATTCAGTGAGTAGTGCCTACTCGGAGATGGTGAACGAGGCCCTTAGGCCTCCAATGCTGCATCTTTCGGTACATAGTCGCCACTCCAAACCTTTCGTCCCCATCAACCATCCGTTAAGCGAGCAATGTGCCCTGCCCACTGCCCCTTAAGTTTGGCGATTCTTCAGGCTATGTCGGTAACTTTGGATCTTTTTCGAATATGTTCATTCCTGATGTGATACCAGCCAAAGTTATGAAGGATAGGCAAATAACGAAATAAAACTTCCAAATTGTAAAATACCAATTTGTCCATAACAATTTATTAATAAATTAAATTTAAATACAAAATTTGCAACAAAATATACAAACAAACAAACTTTTAAGTATGTGCGCTTATTATAATAGCCCTAGCACCTATACCTACCTATTCCTAGCTTATACATCACAGCTTTAAGCTTATAGCACTAAAATCATATTCTGACTGCCCATTATACATGGTGTTTTTAGAAAGAAAGGAAAAACATTTATTTTTGGGGAATGAGGCAATCTTAAAACTAGCTTCCGGATGTGACAGATATGCTCCGTGTAAAAAAAGATTTAATTTGCGCCTCACCATCGACGATTGCATCACTGCTTACCATCAGGTGGGATCGCAGTCAAGCACTAGTTTATAACAATTAAAAAACGATACGGAAAATATGTGTCATATCTGCGCAAAACAGCCAGCATAAGGCTGCCTGTCCACCGGAGCGGAGCTAGGCTGCGGAGTGGAGAAACTGAGAAATATTAACCAATAGGTTTGAAACCTATTGGTTAATATTTCTCAGTTTCTCCACTAGGTTTGAAACCTATTGGTTAATATTTCTCAGTTTCTCCACTCCGCAGCCTAGTTCCGCTCCGGTGGACAGGCAGCCTAATGCTGTACGTGACCCCATGCATTATGTGGTGTGGTTGTTAGCGTGGGCTGATGGCAGTGTCGACACGAAGACGTCGCAAGGATTTTTTTTTTAATTTGAGCAAAATAAGGAAAAAAATTATGTACAGATAAAATCTTCAATAAAAATAAAGAGGAAATATGTAATTACATTTATATAAAGTGGCATCACGACGAGTCCATTGCTTCTTTTTTGAACTTAATTGATCTATACGAGTACAATAGACAGTCAGCTTGTACAATACGATCAAAATATCTAGACCGCTCTGAATTTCCAACAGCTGCTTGCGAATTAATTGTTTTTTCTTCCAACTATGCTTTAATTTCATCATAATCACACTAAAAACTCAGTACAAAGCGAGTCTTTTTCATACATGTTTATTGCTCTAGAGCAATAAACATGTATGAAATTTCATTATTGCACAGTTTTTTTTTTAATTGCACCAAAAGGCGCCAATTTCAATGGATTAGCTCTATTCAGCCAGCCGATATAAATTTTTTTTTTACGTACGAAATGTTCGTTTCTATCCTTCTTGTTCCAAATTTAAAAAATGATTGCTGCTCTGATTTAAAAATGAAAGAAATTTAAAAAAGTGATTTGGCGGGAACTTTGCTGATTTTGTTTTGACAATATTTTTAGAAACGATAAAGTGTGATACTATTTGATTTTGAGTGCTTCGGCTTCGAATTAAAATGGAATCATCTAGCGACAAATTAACTCCGGAAAACATTCTAAATGAAGCCGACAGTGTTATAGAAACTTCTATTTTAACTGTTTGATATGAGTTTCTTTTATCTACTATTCCTATAGGTAATAGTTGAAAGAAAAGCAGATTATGCACCTCGCCTTAAGTAATTTATTTTGCCCTCGTGCCTATTAAATTATAGCCCTCGCTAGCGCTCGGGCTCTAAATCAGGCACTCGGTGCAATAATAAATTACTGTGTGCTCGATGCAATAATCTACTATTAAGTGGCCTGCGTACATCGCGCGCTGTCTCCAGTTGAGACGAAATAAAATACGTTTTTAAGGTTGATGGAATCAATCCAGACAGTATAAACAATTCTTGGACACACTGACTACAGTAAAGTCATCATCCGCACACTGACAGTTGCTTGCTGTGGTAGCAATACAAACTATTGGAAATTTGGGAGATGTTCCGTAATACCAAAAATGATGAATGATAAATTAATGTATTTCCAATATTGTTTCGAGTATTTATAACTTAACACGTTCATCGCCGACTATTATTTTACAAAATCATAAAAAAATGTCATTGGTTTTTATGATTATTTATAGGTTTATTTGTTCATATATAAAAGTTTTACGGTGATATTTGTTTATTTTGGCTTTATTTTAGGGTTTTTTTAAGTGCCGGTCATTATGACTCGGCGCGGCCTAAACGGAATAATTATTACATTCAGGCCTTGCCGGTCATAATGCCGGTCAGCGTACTTACAAACGTTATAGACACGTCTACTACGCACGGGTACCGCGCGCCTAATGGATGCATTTGCTAATGCAACTTAGAACAGAAATAAAAATATATGATTCGAAATCCTATGTTTTTTCATTAACTTTTTTCTCTAAGTCCTATAAACAGGTATGCCATCAAAAAATCAAAAAACCAAGTAGTTACAGGTGTTCATTAGGGCCGCGCCGGTCACATTGTATGGTTGAATACACAGCTTTTGCATTCTGCGGCGCGAACGGGCTTCGCAAAGGTAGGCCTGGCGTGCCGGTCATTTTGACCCCCCATGGCCCAAATGGCTAGATCAAGTGCCGGTCATTTTGACCCACCATGGCGATGAACGTGTTAATAATAATATCTGTGTTCCTACGGAGAGATATTTTGAAATAATGTTGTTTATAATATAGAAAAAACAAAATAAAAACATGACATTTTCGCTGTGAAAATGTGCAAATTTAAATTCGCATAAATTTCGTTTGGGGTAAGTTTTTCAACAAAAAGACGACGTAGGAACCTAAATAATTATTGTCTGAATCCGAATAACATCATATTATAGTATAAATATGCTTAAACTGCAAATGATTTTGGTATTAAGTTTGTATGGATAATTCTAACGTCGCGGCCGCCTTAAGTATCACAATTATGGCGAATGCGTATTAAGTATTTTTCCGAGTATCCGCAATAGTTCAGAACGCCAACTTCAGAGTGGTCAACATATTTTGACCGTACCGTACATTACAATGTCACTTTTAATTATTAATACACTGTTTACTAAAAAAATAATGTTTCTTTAAGCTTTAAGTTATTTGAAATTAAGGATATCACTACAATACTATAGTTGACACGTTTTAACATGACAATAGCCCCTTTCCCTTATAACTCTTCGTAGGAACCTTAGGCTATAACTGTCCTCTTCATTGAAAGAGTTTCATAGTTTCGTAATGAAGCTTCCCGGAGGCGTATACCAAGCTTATAATGACGAATATAACCGGCGGCACATATCTTGGCAATGCGCAGAAATCGTTTTTAGGTCTACTTGGTGGTCAAGCGGGACGCGGGGTACGAGGTAGCGCCGATCCGGCGCGCGATTGGTGCAGCATTATAATAGTAGTTTATGATTGGTGCGTTAGACGACTTTTGCCTCAGCACTGCGTTACGTCCTGTTCGCTTATTGGCTGTTTTGTGCACCATGCGCGAAACTTGCCAACGTATTTGCCGGGTATTATACCCGTCTATGAAGCTACGCGCCCGTAAACAGTAGGTCTTACATTTTCCTTGATCCTCGCACTCCTAACGTACTCAAAGCTTATTTGAACACAAAACGTGACTATCATGTGTTTGTGGATGATTTTCCGTGACCGTGGTCATGTTCTCTAAAACAAAATTAAATTAACAAATACTAAAAATAAAATAAACGAAAAATGCTGACTTTAGCGCCATCTAGCGAGAAAACGTCTAAACTCAGGCTAACTCACCAAACCAAGACACTCAGTACGACTAGAATTCTGATATATGTTTATATTTTGTCAAAATTCTCATGAACTGAATAGTTAAGCGTAGTGGTTAAGCGATCGACTGCTACACTGCGTATCGACAGTCTGATTCCCGCACGAAACAAACATTTAATTTTTTAAAGTCTACAGGCAAGTAGGTGTGTCTTGGGTATGTGAGTTTACAAGTTTGTGAACGCCACGTGTACATGAGTAATTCCTAGTTTGGGGCAAAGTTAAACAAAAAAAATATTATTGCAGATAGCCTTTTTGTTGTAGAAAAACTAAATTCACCAAAAAGCAGTGGAGGATCATGACAAAATAATGTCTTTACTGGGTTTACTACCACTTTTGAAATGAAGCTTGTTAAAAATCTAAGTCAATCAGTGTCAAGGACTGCTATTATCATGCTACATAAAATGCAACAACTATAATTCTGTTGTTGAGTAGCAATCAACACATCCAAAATTTAATCAGATTTTATTTGCACAATGAAATATATTATTGCTGATTTTTTTCACCACTTCCAAAATTATTCCAGTGTCATTGTAATACTATCAAAAAAAGAAAAATGAGTTGAAATATGTGATACGTAATGCCTTCAATTTATTCACGTATTTATAAATGTGTATGGTATATGGGGCGATTTTCTTTCTTACCGAATTGCTCAATGAAAAAAAAGTCAGACGGAGGCGTATTTAGTTCACTCCCATCACGAAAAAATAAAGATTAAAATAATGTTACTGAATTTAAATCCCTTGAATGATAAATCCTTGATTTAGTTTTAATAATAAAGAAAACGAAAAAAATTAAATACTTCAAGCATTTGTAGTAATTAAGAAAAACGTCCCGCACACCGTTTTCATCAAACATATGTACAGTATTTTATCTACGACAATCTATTGCACATCTACGTTATTAAGGCATGTAATTTATTGTTTATTCTACATATATATAATATACTAGTGCCCAAGCCTGGCTTAGCACGGGTGCAAATTCTACCACAAATATTCCTCGTTTATTGCTCTTTCTATTAGTGAAAACCGCAACTAAATCCGTTGCGTAGTTTGGGAGAATTTAGGGAAGGTTCATATCTGACGAAACATGCGTCGCGCATTATATCGGTCGCGTAACGCCAGAACAGACAAATGTATAGAAAAACACTTGACCGTTCACAATCATCCGATGATACGTTAGTGCGTCGAGCGTACGGCGTCTATTCCGTTTCCGTCAACGCATTCTCGGTCGACGTAAGAGCTGGTGAGGACTTAGGTAGACTTTTTTGCTAGATCTTGGCTTAAATTATCTATCTAGCGACAAAAAAATATAGCGACTATTCTAACAACTTATATGCCTTGAGTTAACAATAAAAATAAATAAGTAACGCTCTGCAGATGCTGAACGGACAAACTGATTAGATGCTTAATGTGAAAGGTCTAATTTGACGGAGTGGACGCGACCGATGATACGCTCGACGCATTTTTCGTCGGATGTGAACCGTCCCTAAGTAGATGAACAGATAGACGCAGAAAGCTACTTGTTTTATACTAAGGCAAGCTGAGCAAATTTGGTGGTGTGCGGAACAAAAAATCCCGCAAACCTCCGTTAAAAAGGGAGGACCACCCGACCAGACGGATGTTTTGTCTAGTGTGGGCAACTGCTCGATAGATGATTTTAAGCTGCCGAATCTGATCAAATCGCGCGGAGAACTTTAATTACGCGATGTAGGATTCCGTAGTTCATATGTGGCGCCATAGATGTCGCTACATCTCTCTCCTCCGGAGATTGGAGATAGATGAGTTCTTCTGTAGAAGCTCAATGGGCACAAGTCCTAAGCAAGCGTGACTCTCTGCTTCTGCTGGTAACTCGATATCATCTTTTGTTCAGGCGTCAAACTCTCACCTCGGAATCTTTTGTATCTGTGCAAAAGTTAAGATAAACATTAACCATTTGAATGCTGCGGTCTTTACGTCTGATTATAATTTAGGTGTCTTCAAGGTTAGAGTGCTGGCTCTTAATAAACTAGTGCGCCTCACCATCAACGATTGCATTGCAGTCAAGCACTATTTTTCGATTGAAATTCAGTAGCTGTTTTAATTATTCGTAAATTGATTTCTGATTTTCTGGTGGTTATTGTGATGTAAGAATTTTAATTAAAGAAGTCTGCTCAGTACACCTTAAGATACCATGACCGTTCAATACAACGCCAGCTGGAATCTGTGTTTCCTGATAGCTACAACCTAGGGGTCTTTAAGTCACGAATAGGTTACTTCTAGTTCTAGTTGATACGTTCGTAACACGGTCATGGTATGATACGGTGTATCGTCTGTTTTTTATACCCTGAGACTAAAATGACATTACAACACAAAAGCACTGGCATCATCCTATAGTAATTTTGACATTACCTGTGTCAATTTAGTCTCAGGGTATAAAAAACAGACGATAGTTCGCAGACAGGAGTCTACGGGTAGTAAGGATACTACGGAAGCTGAACTCACATCATATCATAGAAGAGTGTCTGTTGCACGGACAGCGAAGGCTTGGTCTCCGCTAAGGCACTCTCGATGTCTTCTTTGTACACCACCACCGACTCCATCGACTTCTCCTCGTTCACCGCCTTGGAAATAAATTCAATTAGTACGTGGCTCAAAAGGCTGCCCAACTGAAGTGGGGCTGGGCAGGACATGTCTGCCGCATGCCCGTTAAAATGTGGGCCAAAGAAGCACAAAGTTGGTGCCCTGAAACAGTGCGACGGGGTCGCGGCAGACCAAGAAGGAGATGGCGCGATGAATTGGACAGATTCGGCCAGAACTGGCAAGAGGAAGCGCGGGCTCGCGAAAGATGGAAAGAGTGGAGGGAAGCCTTTGCCCAGGAGTGGGACAGAATAGGCTCATAATAAAAAACGTAGCTCATCTGGCTTATACTGCCCTCGTAACAGCAAATGCAGTACTTGCAAAATGGCGGTTTCGAGAAAAACGCGTCTAAGTGTTTTAATTAAATCTCTACTTTCACTGATATAAATCTCATATGTTTTGTTCCCACCATAGAAAAAAATAAAGAAAAAAAATTACATATAGCTTGAACTCTCCATATGTAATTTATGATAAACGGAAAGTCGCCAAAATGTCGATTACTGCGTTTGCTGTTACGAGGGCAGTATAGACGTCGAGCAATGAGTATCTCATCGTCCACCCCTCTGGTAAAGACCAGAGGTCCTACCACTAGGCACGGTCTTAACGCGATTCATTTGTTAATTTATATAATAACTGTAATGTAACTAAATTATAAGGTAATGCAGATTCACTCGCATGCCTACTTAGTTCTTATAAAAAATATTAAATAGGTAACATGTGGTTAACGTTGTGAGTTACACATAAATTACTAACATTAGATAATAAGACTTTATTAATTAAGAAACTGTGTGTAATTGCTTGTTTTCCCAAAATAAATAAATAAATTTTGAAAAGGAATAGAAACGAGAAAAGACATGAATTCACATGTTACGGCATTTATGTCATAAAGTTTAAGAAATGCGGAAAACACACACTCAGCTTTGAAGAAAAAAAGTATCAAATCATTTGCATTCATGTGACTTCAGTGGAGATCTTCGAAACCCTTCGTAACACTTCGTCTCAGTTTGTAAATCTTCGGCTGTTGTGAAAATTATCAACTTACCAGTTGCTTCTCTAGCCTCGTCAGCTGCGCTGTCACGAGTATAGACTTGAGGTCCGCGGGTGAATAACCCTCGGTTTGCTCTGCTAACTCTTCAAGGTCTACCGCTTCGTCGACTAGCACGCTCTTCGTCAATGTTCGGAGAACTTCGTAGCGTCCTTGCTGTAGAAGAGGAATGGGCGATTATTTATTTAATTTTTAAAATTGACATAAGACGTGTACATTCAGTCTGAGGAACTTAAATCAACTGGTCAATATAAACACGATTTTATAATTTGCTGTGATTTTATAGGTCAAGGGACGTGGTTCAGCTAGATGATAACGATGAGTCACTATTTTCCTAACGCGAGTGCACTATAGAGATTACTTCTGTATCCTGGATGCGTTCACAAACATGTCAACTCACATACACAAGATCCAGCCCAGTCCGGCCAGCCAGGCCCCTAGGCTCCACACGGCCAGCTAGGCTTCCTAGTGACGCTAAACGGACCCCCTCAGCGCCGTCCAGCGCTCGCTAGGAGCTGGTTCACTTGTAGTACTCACTCGGTCAGGCAGCGCGCAGTACACGTGCCGCTGCAGCCGGCCGGCGCGCAGCAGCGCGGGGTCCACGAGGTCGGGCCGCGACGTGGCCACCAGCACGGGCCCCCGGGCCCCGCCCTCGGCGCCGTCCAGCGCTCGCTAGGAGCTGGTTCACTTGTAGTACTCACTCGGTCAGGCAGCGCGCAGTACACGTGCCGCTGCAGCCGGCCGGCGCGCAGCAGCGCGGGGTCCACGAGGTCGGGCCGCGACGTGGCCACCAGCACGGGCCCCCGGGCCCCGCCCTCGGCGCCGTCCAGCCGAGCTAGGAGCTGGTTCACTTGTAGTACTCACTCGGTCAGGCAGCGCGCAGTACACGTGCCGCTGCAGCCGGCCGGCGCGCAGCAGCGCGGGGTCCACGAGGTCGGGCCGCGACGTGGCCACCAGCACGGGCCCCCGGGCCCCGCCCTCGGCGCCGTCCAGCCGAGCTAGGAGCTGGTTCACTTGTAGTACTCACTCGGTCAGGCAGCGCGCAGTACACGTGCCGCTGCAGCCGGCCGGCGCGCAGCAGCGCGGGGTCCACGAGGTCGGGCCGCGACGTGGCCACCAGCACGGGCCCCCGGGCCCCGCCCTCGGCGCCGTCCAGCCGAGCTAGGAGCTGGTTCACTTGTAGTACTCACTCGGTCAGGCAGCGCGCAGTACACGTGCCGCTGCAGCCGGCCGGCGCGCAGCAGCGCGGGGTCCACGAGGTCGGGCCGCGACGTGGCCACCAGCACGGGCCCCCGGGCCCCGCCCTCGGCGCCGTCCAGCCGAGCTAGGAGCTGGTTCACTTGTAGTACTCACTCGGTCAGGCAGCGCGCAGTACACGTGCCGCTGCAGCCGGCCGGCGCGCAGCAGCGCGGGGTCCACGAGGTCGGGCCGCGACGTGGCCACCAGCACGGGCCCCCGGGCCCCGCCCTCGGCGCCGTCCAGCCGAGCTAGGAGCTGGTTCACTTGTAGTACTCACTCGGTCAGGCAGCGCGCAGTACACGTGCCGCTGCAGCCGGCCGGCGCGCAGCAGCGCGGGGTCCACGAGGTCGGGCCGCGACGTGGCCACCAGCACGGGCCCCCGGGCCCCGCCCTCGGCGCCGTCCAGCCGAGCTAGGAGCTGGTTCACTTGTAGTACTCACTCGGTCAGGCAGCGCGCAGTACACGTGCCGCTGCAGCCGGCCGGCGCGCAGCAGCGCGGGGTCCACGAGGTCGGGCCGCGACGTGGCCACCAGCACGGGCCCCCGGGCCCCGCCCTCGGCGCCGTCCAGCCGAGCTAGGAGCTGGTTCACTTGTAGTACTCACTCGGTCAGGCAGCGCGCAGTACACGTGCCGCTGCAGCCGGCCGGCGCGCAGCAGCGCGGGGTCCACGAGGTCGGGCCGCGACGTGGCCACCAGCACGGGCCCCCGGGCCCCGCCCTCGGCGCCGTCCAGCCGAGCTAGGAGCTGGTTCACTTGTAGTACTCACTCGGTCAGGCAGCGCGCAGTACACGTGCCGCTGCAGCCGGCCGGCGCGCAGCAGCGCGGGGTCCACGAGGTCGGGCCGCGACGTGGCCACCAGCACGGGCCCCCGGGCCCCGCCCTCGGCGCCGTCCAGCCGAGCTAGGAGCTGGTTCACTTGTAGTACTCACTCGGTCAGGCAGCGCGCAGTACACGTGCCGCTGCAGCCGGCCGGCGCGCAGCAGCGCGGGGTCCACGAGGTCGGGCCGCGACGTGGCCACCAGCACGGGCCCCCGGGCCCCGCCCTCGGCGCCGTCCAGCCGAGCTAGGAGCTGGTTCACTTGTAGTACTCACTCGGTCAGGCAGCGCGCAGTACACGTGCCGCTGCAGCCGGCCGGCGCGCAGCAGCGCGGGGTCCACGAGGTCGGGCCGCGACGTGGCCACCAGCACGGGCCCCCGGGCCCCGCCCTCGGCGCCGTCCAGCCGAGCTAGGAGCTGGTTCACTTGTAGTACTCACTCGGTCAGGCAGCGCGCAGTACACGTGCCGCTGCAGCCGGCCGGCGCGCAGCAGCGCGGGGTCCACGAGGTCGGGCCGCGACGTGGCCACCAGCACGGGCCCCCGGGCCCCGCCCTCGGCGCCGTCCAGCCGAGCTAGGAGCTGGTTCACTTGTAGTACTCACTCGGTCAGGCAGCGCGCAGTACACGTGCCGCTGCAGCCGGCCGGCGCGCAGCAGCGCGGGGTCCACGAGGTCGGGCCGCGACGTGGCCACCAGCACGGGCCCCCGGGCCCCGCCCTCGGCGCCGTCCAGCCGAGCTAGGAGCTGGTTCACTTGTAGTACTCACTCGGTCAGGCAGCGCGCAGTACACGTGCCGCTGCAGCCGGCCGGCGCGCAGCAGCGCGGGGTCCACGAGGTCGGGCCGCGACGTGGCCACCAGCACGGGCCCCCGGGCCCCGCCCTCGGCGCCGTCCAGCCGAGCTAGGAGCTGGTTCACTACTCTATCTGTTACTCCTGTTGAGTCGTGGCCTCGTCTAAGACCAAGATAATCATGTTTAACTAGAAAATTTGGATTTTTAGTGAAGTAGAATTTCATGAATGATATAATTATTTTAACTGATTTTTCACAAAAGTTTATGACAGATGCTAGCGATGGGCGATGACGAGAGCTTTCATTCGAACATCACAATGGTTCTCGATTATTTCGACTTTGACTCGAGTCCGAATCGTTCAGTTTTTGCGACTGAC
Organism: Mythimna separata; assembly: GCA_030763345.1. Classification (NCBI taxonomy): domain Eukaryota; kingdom Metazoa; phylum Arthropoda; class Insecta; order Lepidoptera; family Noctuidae; genus Mythimna; species Mythimna separata. The sequence goes on from CM061176.1 coordinate 22,298,856, forward strand.
GCATGGCGCGTTCATTGAATTCGTAAGTTGTTCCTAGATGGTTTAGAGTTTCGTGTGACAGTAGTCGATTAGAACAGTCGAAAACTACCGGTTGTTTCCGTCAACCGTTTCGAGTTATCGAAGCAATCAAAAAACATCTCGATTATTTTGTAGACCGGCGAATCGATGGTTGACTCGATGGATATCTAGGCTAGGATTCTTTCGATTTTTAAAACATCTCCAATTCGCCCAATGCTTAATGCCAGCAATTATATGCAAAATGCAATTCTTTTTTGCAGCAACCTAAAGGGATATACACAAGCATTTTCTAATTGTATTACTAAACACATTCTATCAATATATTGTCACAAAAGTTTTACATGGTAAGCAATACTCAGCTATTAGCTACGAATCTACAATCTGATACGAAATTTTAGTTACATATTGGCTGACCGCCACAGTCATGTATAAATGACTAAGCAAAGTGTGTCGGACCTAGTGGTACGGACACTAATCTTCTCGATCTTTTCCTATGGCGCTGAGACTTGGTCTCTGAAAGCTGCAGACCGCAAACGCATCGACGCCTTTGAGATGTGGTGCTGGAGAAAGATGCTCCGTATCCCTTGGACAGCATTTCGGACCAACGTATCCATCTTACAAGAGCTTCAAATCTCTTCACGGCTGTCGTCCGAGTGCCTTCGAATGATTTTACAATACTTCGGTCACATTGCAAGGAAAGACGGTGACAACCTCGAAAGGCTCATTGTGACCGGTAAAGTAGATGGAAAAAGGCCTCGCGGGCGCAGCTCAATACGTTGGTCCGACCAGATCCGCGCCGCTCTTAACTCCGCGATGTACGATGCCCTTCACAACGCCAAAGATAGAGGCAAATGGAGGAACATCGTAAGGGCTAGGGTGATGAAGCAGGGAGGTCACGACCCTCAGCATTGAGGAATACGACGCAAGGAGGAGGAACGTGTGTCCAGCACGCTACGGTCACGACTACAGGACAGACTTAAACGCTAATAAATCTTATAAGAAAGTATTGTTTTCCTTATTTGTGTTGTTATAGGATGATATCTAGGGCTTGCAATATCCGCTCATTTTTACTATCCGGATAATACGGATATTAACATTTTTACTATCCGGATTATCCGGATAATGCGGATAATACGGATATTTTGATATGTTTTTATAAATAAAACTATTATAGCTTTGTAACAGGTTTTAATCAGTCTGTTTAGCTAAATCACAAAGTAATAATAAACTATATCAGTTGTACTGACGAATAACTACCGGAAATGTATTGTGAAGGACGGTACGGTTGACATTTGTCAGGCATGTCACTGTCCGGGTGAATCAATCCACCACATTATCTCTGGTTGTTCTCTTCTTGCTAACGGGGAATACAGGAATATCCATCAGCAACTTGCTTTGAAATACTTTCTTGTAGAATCGGAATTGCCATATTGTAATATGGTACGTGCCTGACCCAGTTCTCGATAATGGCCAGGTCATATTGTACTGGGTTCGGTCCATCATCACTGACAGGACTGTTGTGGCCAACAAGCCTGATATAGTGGTGGTGGACCGAATCGAAAGGCGTGCAATGATTGTTGATATAACCGTTTCGCATGACGAGAACCTCCTGAAAGCCGTAAAAGATAAAGAAATCAAGTATATTGACTTGGCTCGCGAGGTTGTCGACATGTGGGAAGTGGACTCGGCGATAATTGTGCCGATAGCCAAGAGCCTCGACCAACATCTTAGGAGGCTCTCGTTAGGCGGCTGGATCATGGGCTTGATTCAGAAAGCGGTACTCCTGTACATGGCTCGCATTGTCAGGAGGTTCCTTTCCCCGAAGCCCTGACCACCGGTAGCTTGGACCCTGTTCCCGATACCGGTGGGCTACTATTTTTTATATTTTCAAATGTTTCTATTTTGTATGTTTTTGTAAAAATATTTAAAAATGTAAAGAATTTGTATTTAAAAATGAATAAAGGGAACTATATCAATATTATAAGTAACAAACTCATAAAAAAATTATTCACTTTTCAAAATTATACATTATAACACCGATACTGCATAAATAATTTGTAGAATGGACACAAATTTAATAGTATTTGTGAAGTATCGGTGTTACTAAACAAAAACAATTGAAATTAAAAAGGAGATCTTACATTTATCACTAATCACAAGATCCTAATCAAATCAACCTACTTAAAACAAATAAAAATATCACTTTCCATAGTCTCAAAACTATCAAATTCTTAATATAGTATGAATCAAATTATAATAAATCAAAAATGAACAAAATATTTCAGAGTAAACAAATAACCCTTCTAAATAATAAAATATTAAGCAAAGAACAATCACGAAAACTTTCTAAAATTATACTATTAAACATCCATATCCATATACAAATAATTTGTATCCTTTCAAACTAAAAATAATTCTAATGAAATAAAAATGAGATCTTACATCTATATATATAAAAATGAAACCCGTTTTCCGTTGTCACGACATGACATGAAAACGGCTTGGCCGATTTGGCTGATTTTTTTTTAAAATGTTCCTTGAAGTTCAATGATGGTTCTTACGGAGAGAAAAATTAAAAAAAAAAGTTAGTTTACCTATATTTTTTTATTTTTTTTTATGTAGGATAGGTAGGGTAGTGTAGGGTGGTGTAGGGTAGTGTAGGGTGGTGTAGGGTAGTGTAGGGTAGTGTAGGGTAGTGTAGGGTAGTGTAGGGTAGTGTAGGGTAGTGTAGGGTAGTGTAGGGTAGTGTAGGGTAGTGTAGGGTAGTGTAGGGTAGTGTAGGGTAGTGTAGGGTAGTGTAGTGTAGTGTAGGGCAGTGTAGGGTAGTGTAGGGCAGTGTAGGGTAGTGTAGGGTAGTGTAGGGTAGTGTAGGGTAGTGTAGCGTAGTGTAGGGTAGTGTAGGGTAGTGTAGGGTAGTGTAGGGTAGTGTAGGGTAGTGTAGGGTAGTGTAGGGTAGTGTAGGGTAGTGTAGGGTAGTGTAGGGTAGTGTAGGGTAGTGTAGGGTAGTGTAGGGTAGTGTAGGGTAGTGTAGGGTAGTGTAGGGTAGTGTAGGGTAGTGTAGGGTAGTGTAGGGTAGTGTAGGGTAGTGTAGGGTAGTGTAGGGTTGTGTAGGATATGTAGGGTAGTCATTTGACGGGAGCGAAGCCGCGGGTAAAAGCTAGTTTATCATAAAATTGCAATCATATAAACCTATTTAAAAATAATAACATCACTTTTCTTTTAAAATCAACTCAGTTATTAGGTAGGCAACAATAGTACAAATCAAATTTATAATAAAATAAAAATTAACGAAATATTCAAATATCTCAAAGTAATCAAAATCATCCTTTATATAATTTTATAATACACTTTTTTAATACACTTTTTGCGGGAACGACAAATATCCGTAAAATCCGGATAGTAAGTCCAGTAAAATCCGGATTTGAAAATCGGCGGATATCCGGATAATACGGATATCCGGATATCCGGATTGCAAGCCCTAATGATATCACAGTGTTGTTTTTTCACGTATGGAGTAGGTATGCTTACGCTTTTCAGGTGGTGAACAGGTTAAAGCTTATAAATCTATTATGAATAACTAGCTTCTGCCAGCGACTTCGTCCGCGTGAAACTAGGATTTCCTATACAAAACTTAGGACCCCATTTCATCCTTCACAGGGGCTGAATTTGAATAAATCCTCTCGAAGTATTGCCTACGTCATAAAAGCAAATCTTATGCAAAATTTCACACTACCAGGCTAGTTGCTACTGTGCGTTAATATGTCAGTCAGTATCTCTTTTATACATTTAGATAACGCGAAGTGAATATGAAGCGAGGTGGACACTTACAATAGCACTTACTTGGGCGCGAGGCTGTCGAACTCGTCGAAGAACAGAATGCAAGGTCGCTTCATGTCTGCCCTGAGAACAAAATATGATAATTATGATACTTGTATAATATACAGAGTGTAAGGGACAGCCCTTCACAAACTTTAAGGGCTTGCTCAGTAGACGAATCTGAACATCCTCCCACAAATTTTTTTCACCATACAAAATTATAAATTTTATCGGACAGTTTGTTTGGGGAGTTCGATTTTTTTTTTCATTTCCTGAAAAAAAAATTTGTGGGAAGATGTTTAGATTGGTCTACTGAGCAAGCCCTTAAAGTTAGTGAAGGGCTGTCCCTTACACCCAGTATATTCTATAATCGCAGGCATCAGTTTTTCGACTACCGACTTATTACCCGGAAACGACGACATCTTTTTTTTTAGATAGGAAATCATTCAATGATTTCTCCTGCTGTAGTTCCGAGCGAAAGGGAATATCAGACTATTGCTAACTAAAACCGTCATGTGTTCCTTCAGATGCCCTTTGTGTTCTAGGGCCGCGGTAACAATTTCTTACAGTTACGCAGCCCAATTAAATCCCACGAGAATTTCTGAAAAAGTTACAGTGATTCTAGAAGGACACAAGTGGATTTTAGTCAGTAAAACTCTGGCACTGAGCGGGAGGGCGTTCCAACCTAAAACGAGGAAAGTCTTTGAATGATTTCTCACCTGAAAAACAACCGACGATCAAAAGTTACGAAAGGTAGGTAAGAAAGATACTAACTTGTCAAATATATCCCGGACAGCCTTCTCGCTCTGTCCGATGTACTTGGAGAGCAGTTCGGGCCCCTTCACCGTGATCATATTCATGTTGGTCAAGCGGGCTAAGCAGGAGCCTATGTGTGACTTGCCAGTGCCAGGCGGCCCGTAGAGCAGCACCCCGCAAGATTGAGATGGGAATAAGGCTGGGTACTGTGAAGATATGAAGATAGATGGTTATAGGCATAGCATAGCATTTTCTTTTTCTACCGGCTCTTATACTGGAGTCTGTGCAACGCTTTTTTTTTCTTTAATTCTGTCTTGCCACCCGTCACACTATCTAACTTCCTTTTCTTTCATATCACTCGTCATACAATCCATCCATGATATAATGTTACCACTAGAATGGACTCAGGCCTCCTCTCTAGGAGATGAGATAGGCCCAAAATCACCAGGCGGACTCAGTGCGGGTTGTTAAATGTCACTTCAGGTGGGATCGCGGTCAAGCACTAGTTTATAGCAATTTAAAAAAATAATGTCTTCAAATTTTTGGTTCTAGGACACGATGGTTTTTTGACGACGTTTTCTTCCGTTTTGAGAGCAGAGGTGATGAAATAAATTACACAAAGTCATACACCTGGCACCTATTGCAATTATATGGCAATTGGAAAACATGTGACATCCACCGATCCGCACTGAGCCCGCGTGGTGGATTACTACCCATTCTCTCTTCTAGAGAGGAGGTCTGAGTCCCAACAGTTGAAACATTACAAGATCTATAATGCTTAAAAAAATGCTAATGCCTGGCTGGGTTTGAACCCAGGACCACTAACTAAGTTAGAGCTGTTACCACAAGGTCCAAAAATATTGTTATTAAAGTGATACCATAAAACTTTAGCCCAGTAAGAGTTAAAATTTTATTCAGTCAGATCATCGATAAATTGATTAAGGTAAGTTAGCCTCATCAAAAGTAAATTTTCTAACTCACCATAATCGGCCAAAATATGCACTCGGTGAGTTCTTGCTTGACGTCCTCGAGTCCTCCCACGGGCCCCCAGATGTCGAACTCGTTGGCTTTCTCCTCGTCCTTCGTGATGCCTTCCACTAGGCGCGGCTTTGGAGCGCTGGGCTCGGAGTCTGGGAGAGAATTAGTGAGTGTGTACTTGTGGAGGGACAGAATTCTACTAATACAGTAGGCGCTCGGTAATCCGGCACCCGGTTTTTTCCTTCTATTGTCGGAACTGCCGGATTATCGAATTTGTATAGGAAGTAAAAGCTGGCCCGGAATGCCGAGCGAGAGAAACTACTCGAACGATTCAACCGCTCAGTAGTCCGGCGTTCAGCTGTGTAAAATGCCTTTAGAGCCCCAATGATTTATAGAGCGGGCTACCCGAGTCCCAAAATGCCGGACTACTGAGCGTGCCGGATTGGCGAGCGCCGGATTATCGAGCGCCTACTGCATTCAATCTTCATGTACAGTGGTGATACACATTACATGTGGAGGCATGGAGAGGAAGAGGGAGACCAAAGAAAAGATGGATGGACTGTGTGAGGACTGATATGAAAGAAAAGGGACTTGATGATAGCATGACGGGTGACAGGGCAGAATGGAAGAAAAAACCTGTTGCGCCGACCCCAAATAATATGGGGGAAGGGCAGGAAGAAGTACAGTGGTGACACAGGAGGACTTAATGCATCATGGCATACTCTACCAGCAGTCGCGTGCGTGTAACCTAGACCCTATGCAAGCCCAAGAAACCTAGACTAACCCTGATGCCATTGATAAGAAAAAAAAAACACGAGTAGGTCATACAGCCGCGGAGAATCTTAACACCGCGATTCAGGTTAGTGACGTAATAGATCAACGCCATCTATCGAGCAATTAAGAACTAATATTTAATAGAGTCAACTTAAATGTACGGTTGTACTGCCATCTATAGATTTTTTGCGGCAACCTTTGCTTCGCTACAATCGCGGTCATAACAAATTGCATCGTTTGAGCGCCATCTAGTGTAAACTAACTACAAATTATTTACGATATTGATAATATTAGTACTTACAATGTAAACAAGCAGTTTTTCTTCGTTTCTTACCACGAACAGATAACAGAACACACAGAAGGCACATTATAGTTTATTTTGATTTACTTTATAGGTACATGAATTGAAAAAATACTTTTTGAATTCTAGTTCATAGTAGGCACTTATCTTTCTTTAAAAAAGATGTTACATGAGCGTGACGATGAACGTTTTACATCAATTTATCTCTAAAACTTGATAGTATTTATTATGCCAATTAGTAAAGTCGTTACTCAGTCACACAGTTCACACACTTTGATTTCCAAATGTCTTTAAACATTCTTTCACATCGAACATTACACGCGTTTCCGAATTCATTTCATAGATTCATTTCATTTCAAGAAACTTTAGTTAGTTCAAAACCAAGCAATTTACACTTTACAGTAAGTAATAACTAAACACAAAACTTTAAACGACTGAACTTTTAAAATTGAATAAAACAAAACAAACAACCCTTAATAGCAATTGAAACTACATTGAAGTTAGCAACATTTCAAAAACGTAATTTGCGCAAGTTTACTGCGCATGTCATAGTAGACACTCGTAATTTTCGTGAACTTACAAATTCTCATTCATTAAATATCTGAAGTCAGGCTTATCCGCTAGAACAAATTTAAAAATTTGTACTTGCACACAGTATCAAATTTTACCCACACTCAGTCACATTTTTACGTTTTTATAGAACAGACAGAGATGGAATTTAAGCCATATACGGAAGCCAGTGTGTCGTTTGAGACAGAAACACACTGGTGTCTTGTGGTTGTGATCTCTTTCTAATTTTAAGTGTTAGAGTGAGATGGGAGAGAATGCTCAAGGCGGCAACATTGCATAATTGAATGAATGAATTTCGTATTGAACACGAATTGGCAACTAAGCGTAGCCGCATAGGCGCGCGAAGTTTAAAGTTTTGATTTAGATTGCGCGCGAAGTTTAAAGTTATGATTTTTAATAAATTAATTTATTTGTTGTTTTCTATGCTTTAGGTGTTAGGTATCAATTATTTAGCCATTACAAGCCGGGCTTATTTACATGTATTGGCCTTCCGCCTCTGTCTACCAGTCAACCTTTGGGTTAAAAAAGACAACACTATATACACAATTATAAACGTGTATGTTTGTATTTATGGATGTTAACTCTTTAAGTACTCGTAAAAACTATTGAATGGATTTCTTGACTCCCTCGACTTGGTATACAGGTAGACTATGTCCTGGAATGGTATCACTGCAGCTCCTTGCGTTGTTTTACGTTATACCAGCTACAAATCTCGTAGTGGTTGCGTTGTGATAATGATGTAGGTTTGCAATCCGACTAATTCGCGATGTTGGATTGTGGTTGTGATGTAGAAGCGGTATAGTCGATATCGATAGCCACCCACACGGTTGCGTTCAACGACAAAATTTGGTTGGTGTGAATAACACATTTTTTTTTTATTAATGCATTTTAAGATTTGTTATTTTTTCAGACGATTATTTATTATTTTTTCTTGATTAATTGGTTTCACTGATTTGAAATGCCATTTGTAATTTTGATAAATGATTGTGATGATGATTGTAAACTTTATAAAATTGCACGCCATAAAGTTGAAACATGTACGGACAAAACATTTTGTAATACCTTGCATGCTAAAATTAAAATTGCATGTATACCCATGTTTTGACAAACAAATTTATCTTTATCACTTTTAATTTTTATAAAAAAATAGTGCCCAACTACGTCTTTGTAGGACCGGTCGCTGTGGCGACGCTTGGGGGAGGCCTATGTGCAGCAGTGGGCATCTTTCGGCTGCGATGATGATGACGTCTTTGTTGTGTAGTAGTTATGACTATGGTGTGTTTGTGGTGTATTTGTGACGTGGTTGTGGTGTGATTGTGGTACATACGTCTGAATAGACCTTTAGGAAGCCAATGGAACTAAATAAATGCTTACTTTTTCTCTTGACCGCTTTAAATATCTTCTTATTCAGATAGTCGATGATATCTCTGACGTTACTGCCGGCGGTGTCCATCGCTAGCTTGATGACGTCATCGTCTTCCACCTCGAACTCTTGGCGGATCTTGTCGTTCAGTAGGTGCTTGAATAACTCTGTTCTTTCTGCCTAAAACATAATGTGACGGTTTAGGTTAACGAACGATTTGTTTCTTACACGGTGCCCCATATCATAAGCCATACTATGTACTACTGTTTCGTGGGTGCGTTCACTAACATGCAAACTCATATGCACAAGACACCCAGGTGCGGAACAACTATCTGTAGGTCACACAATAAATGTTTATTCCGTGCGGGGATCGAACCCAGACCAGGCAGCGCAGTCAATAGCTCAATCACTGCCAACCGTGCCGACACAAGATATTCCCAAGATACAGAATAGATTTTTATGCAAGATTGAGATGAGAACTATAACCACATAAACGGATAGCTCGTTAAAATAAAATTTTATTCCCAACAGTGAGTACGTTTTTTAATCCTCCTAAATCATTGGAGTTTCTTTGCGTGATGACATTAGAAATTATACTGAACATAGCCCGAAGAATCGCAGTGAGCAGGACACATTGCTTGCAGAACAGATGGCGGATAGGGCCGAAAAGTTCTGGAGTGGCAACCACGTACCGGAACACGAGTTCGATATCTGGGGACACTGCCACTTAAGTTTGCGTGATAGCTATGATTTACCTTTTCCAACTCCGGCACGTCGAACTGCGCAGTGAACAGCGGCTTCCCGCTGAACTGCCGTAGCGTAGGATGCAGATCCTTCACGCTGAGTGACGTCATCAGCACGCACACACCCGCACACGTCTGCAGCAGGTGCTTTATTACTACTGCTAGTCTGCAAAAAAGATGATGATGGTTTTATTCTTCGATAACGAAGACAAAGATAAAGGTGGATAATTTTACTATGGGGTAATCTCAAGAACTACATTGGGCCTATGTGGGCCACGTACGGCAATCTGGCCGCGTCGATATTTTTAATGGTAACTAGACTTTTAGAGATACTTCAAACCCACGCCACGCGACGCGGTTCGACGTACTACTCAAGACATGGCCCACGTGCAATGACTATAAAACCACTTAACCGCTCATACGGGCGTCTCAGGCTCACGACACATTCATGGAATTGCACTTATATTAGTTGCCGATATAAGTGCATTTTTTAGTGCTGACCAGTTGTTGGATCTGTGCACACTCCTTAATTTTGGTACCTTATAAATATTTATTGAATAAAACCGAAAGAAAAATGAGTACCTGTGCAATTAAACGGTGCGGGAAATCGACTAGAATATCTAGTTATAAAAAAGATGGCATAAGTTTTCATCGGTAAATAAAATTTGATATATTTATTTACATTATTAGCAATTATAGAGGGCTCAAGCTAAACTGGTTAGTTACGGAAAAAATGATACCGCGTTTGATGTCTTTTGAAAAAGTCCTTTACTTTCACTAGAATATTAGATAAGTCTATCTCTTTCTATGCGTAAGTACTTTCTACGTAGTGCTGAAGTGATGTGACAACTTCATAACGCACTTGATAAATATTATTTTATCGATGATTTCAAATGATAAATAAAAAATAATATTACGTTTTAATGTTTTCAATTTCCAAATAATCCGAAAGTTAAAGAAAAGTGGGTTAATGCTATTCTAAACTAATATTTGTTTTTTTCATTGATATAATTTTGATTTAGAACAAAAACGTACCGATGCGCACTTCACTGTTTATTTGCTACATATTGTTTTATTTGCATCCAGTTAAAACCCTATCAATATAGATTTAAAAAATGTAGAATTTGTAAATGTCGATTTTATCGATATCGATATTATTGTTGCAAAACTGTCTTGCGAATCACTATGTTTGGAATATTCGTCCTGACATTGTTGCGTCGGCCAATCGCAACCGCTGTATTTTCTTCGTCCCCCGGCCCGCAGCGATGAGTCGTGTGCTTAGACGAAATCGGTCTATCAGCTCTCAAGTGGTTTAATTCTCTTTGCCCACGTGTATGTCGGTCTCATGTAGTTCCCGCTTTAGTTTTTTGTTGATTTTTTCCTATATATTTATTTATTTTCATTTATTTATTAGATCTTCATGCAACATTTTAAGCACACGGGCGGACTTAATGCCGAAGGCATTTTCCTATACTTGTATTATGAGACTTTACCACCCAATTTTAGCATGATGCTAAAATTTAGGATTCTAGGGTAACAAGAAGTACCTACACTACACAATAGATGGATGGGCAAATGGACAACAAAGTGATCCTAAAAGGGTTCCGTCCAAAAAATAGCAAAAGTCCTTGAAACCTTACCTCTGATAATAAGCAATATCCTGAGGTGAAGCACCTTCCACATTGGGCGGCACCAAAGAGTCCACATCATCACAGATCAGGACTGCCGGGCTGTGCTCCTGGCACATCAGGATGGCCTTGCCCAGGACTTCGGGAATGTCCTTACGGCCTCTGAGAGACCGACAGTGAAGGATGTGAGACCAGACCGTCAGCTCCTTCTGGATTATTTGGCAGAATGTGGATTTCCCTGTGCCGCTTAGACCTGTAAGAAAAGAAGCGAAGTTGTGAGCGTAATATCTATGTTGTTCCTCATAGAATTACATATGAATCATAAATATATCGTAAGAAGATGACCACTATAACTGTATTCTACAATGTAATGATTCATCATCATTTTAGCCAAAGGACGTCCACTGTTGGACATAGGCCTCCCCCAAGTATCGCCAAAACGTTCGGTCCTGTGCGTCTCGCATCCTTCGGAATCCTGCGACCGACGGGTCTACCTTGTGAGAGGCACTCTCGTCTTTCAGTAGGTTTGCCCTGTACACTACCCCTTAATTCATGAATCCCCGACCGGTCCTATGAGACCGCGCTGTTATTGTTTTACTATTGTGTCTCGTTTAGCGGGTATGTGATAGGTTAAGTAAAGCGATTTTCAAGCTATATCCCTATGTAATAGGTAACCTTGGTTCTCTTGTGAATATCTTCATTTCAGATGTGAACACACAAGGTAACTCCTAATATAAATATTTAAAACAAACAGATGTCGAGGGCACAACATATCTTTTTTCAACCAGTTTTGTTTTGTTCAAAACATAGCTCCAAGTTAAAAAAAAAACAAAACTTTTAAGCATATCTCTAAAAATTTATCAATAGATAGCAACTTACCAGTAATTAAAACATTACTTTTAATTTCCGAAGCACCTTTAAAAGTCGCCTCTCTATGTATCTCAAAGTTCACATGTGACAAAACTTTTACGACCAATGCCTCCATAGATTTCATAGTCCTACAAAAATTCTTGTAGTCATAATCCAGTTTAGAAATCACTGCTTTTGGTAACACCATGTCTGAATCATTCAAGCATTTAGCAGCTATGGTGCAGTTCCTAAATGATTCCGAATTCAACATTGTGAATTTTAGTTTTTCTGGTTTTAATTTAAATTGTATGAAGCCAGTACTAATTTGGGTATTCTGTTTAATGAGTCCATTATTTATAAGGAACTTTTTGCCAGAATGTGTGCTGCTTATGACACAGTTTTTGAAGCTCTCTATAACATCTTGGTCGGACTGCTTTTGGTCCGAATATGTAACTATATCAATGTGATCAGGTTGATCTATAGTATCTCCTATTATCGTGAAAATTATTCTCATTCCGTTCTCAATATTAATAATGGCATTCAAAGATTTTGGTATAAGTACTGTTGGTATGTTTCTGTTGTGCACTTCTCGGCACAAACTCCTGTAGATCACAGAGTCTATCGGAACTACTTCTACACAGACATCATTGATTGCTATATTATTGTTCTCACTGTCATCATCACTTTCATTTAGGATGGATGGTATATTCGTCATTGTTGACAAAATTATGGTTAAGTCTTTATACTTTTCTTCAATAAAGTCTTCATGGATAAATACTGTGTAAGGATGTATTAAGTTTTTCTTGCCATCACTGTCGATAGGCACTGCTCTTAGAACTAATTTTGTTGGTACATTTAAGTAAGGGGCCATCATTCCTTTGTTTATAGCACCTATGTTTTTAAAATGTTCAGTTTCTTTAGGGATAGCAATAGTCGGAGCTGGATAGTTGTGTATGCTGTTGAAGGCATCAATTTTAACGATGATTTGGCTATGGTTGACTAGAATGCCTGTCTGTTTTGGTGTGAAAACGATGGGTAGTGATGATGATATCCAAACAACTGTCTTTTGATGGGCTACTACTAGCCGTAACTGATCCAGTATCCGCATTTGTAGTAGTTCTACATTGTGTTCCTGAAATAAAAATTGTTTATTTACTATAACACAAAAAAAAATTAAACTTTCAATTTGGCGCCAAAAATTGGCCATTTTATTTTATAAATTTTATGTGTACTGTGTCATTGTTACACCTAAGATAAATCTAACAACACAGGATAAAATACAACAAACTTTTAAGCCCTGTGTGTTTTTTTGTCAAAGAAATATACTTTTACTCTAAAAACATAATGCTTATTCTGGAGCAGTCTGGTAAAAATTTCTGTTCATCATATTATTATACTACTTACTAAGATCTCCTGATCATCAGGACTATCAGTTTCCACATACAGCTCGTCCAGCACCTTGACATCAGCATACGGAGACACAAACACGTCTGCTGCCTCCTCCAGCCCCACCATCCGGCTGTATATGGGGTTGCAGGCTATCTGGCCCTCTGGGACTCCGCTGTTGAACACAACCCATAGGAGGATCGGCTTGTCTCGGCATAGGACTTGAACGCATTGGGTCTGGAAGAAATTGTTTTACATATTGAAGTGAATTTTGAATATTGCAGAAATAAAGTTTATGTTTAAGCCAGATGAAAATTAGTCTATAACCTTCCTTGGGTTAGTTGAATCATGAATACTAAACAGAGTTATTATTTATTATTAATATTTGAAGATAAGGGGCTATGCATCACCCGTAGTGTAGGGGATGTAGTCACTGCAACCAAAATGATCTATTGTGACTCTCCACCTGAGAGTGTTACTGCTAGAGTAACTCTTTTAGCCTGGACGCTTCTAAGAAATTTAGAATACTCCTAGCTTTTAGAGTTTTAATCTCCTCTGGGCGAGAACAACAGAGTTACTTTTACATTTATGAAGTTTTTAATCATATTTAGTAATTTGAAAGTTTGTTGCAGTTATATTCTGTTGTAAATTCAAAAAATCTTCAGCTTAAAACATTTTAAAATATAAAATTTAATTAAAAATTAATTCTTCTGATAAGTTTTTCATCTTTTCATGGGTAAAGTTGCACTAAATTAATGAAAGATCATGCTTTTGTTTTTGACAATAATTATGGGTTAGCAACACTAGCTGTACAATGCAAAATCATGTTGCTGAATATTGCATAACTTTTATTACAAGGCAATAATTAAAATATTCTATTTTGAATAATAAGTCAACATGAATAGCCACATAGTAGTGTTATATGCAAGGCCAATGTCGGACAAGGCGATGATAATAACTAGTATTATTAAACGTGAACATGACGTATAATCAGTAAAAATTGTTTTTATTACAATCCATTGATAGAACAAAAGCAAAAGGGAACAATAGACATATGTTTTCAATGGAAGTAAACAACATCCTAACCTCAATGATTACCATTACTTAACAAAACAAATTAGTCTTAGAACTTTATAGCAAAGGTCATTGCTTTTGTAGTCATTAGATTACCAAAAATCTCACCTGCTCGTTATTTGTACTGTACTTTGGACTAATATAAGCAAAACAAGTCTTTTCATGTGTAAACGTTACTTTAAGCTTGACTCCACCCAACATTTTTATTTAAGACAGTATTATACTTTCATTAAGTATCTTGAGATAACAAAACAATCCTTTTGTTATCACTTTATTATTATATTTGTTAAAAACTCAAAACAGAGAGTACAATGACCACAAGACTTTGACAACAAGACGAGTTATCAATCGCGTTTCGATAAAAGCAATGTTAATAAATTCAGCATCACAAAAATTAAAGCACATATTTATTGTTCGAAAAACAGTAGTAAGTAGATAAACAAGGTTAGAAATGGCTTGGTTTTGAATTAATGTATGTTATGATTTGACAAAGTTTCAGGGTAATTAACAGTTTCGAATTCGTTTTTTAATAAAATTATTTAAAAAGTATAATATTCATCATGCTGAAAATCACAATTATTTTGAAAATATAGGACACTCTGGTATTTGACATTTACGCTCCATTTTCCGTTACAAACTTACAAATGATGATTTTTAACTTTTGAATATTTACACATTTCAACTTTTTATTTCATGAAGCAATATTTTATTTACTATATAAATAAAAAAGCAGTTTCCCGAAGCTATAGACATAGTTATGTTTGGTACAAAAAATAATCGTTTTGAGTTTGTTTTCACAAAAACTTAGGACGGCTTGAGCCTAGCCCTCTAATCAGCTATCAATCCAAGTTTATAACCAGAAACTAATGTTTGCTTATTTCATAATTAGGAAATACGCGTTATATTATGAAATCAAGCCATATTTAATAGTCATTATTATATTGATATTACTGATGAAGGGACAATATCATTTTGGTGATCGCTTTATGCAAAATAAGAGCTAAAAGCCTAAATAAGGCCCAGAAAGAGTTTTAGGGATGAATAGTTATGATACGTACAAGTAAATAGCGTTAGCAAACCATAATAATGTAAAAAAAAACTTTGAAAAAGTTTTCAACCACCGTCTGATAATTACAGCTCGATTGTGTGGAACGGAACGTTATTTTGCGTCCTCCCTCCCCATTGGTATCCGTTGGGCCAATAAAATTTCAAAGTAGTTCAACGGTTTTTGAAGACGTTTCATCAGTCCGGTGTCTTGTTGAATTTATCTTAAAATTTAGATAAAAATTATCATTTCGAAATTAAAATCAGGCCGTGCAACTTCTAAAGTAACCAAAATTCAATCAAAACGGCCACAGCCGTTGAATAAATGTGAGTACGAAAATAAACGTTAGATAACCGTTTGACGCTGTCTCGATGTTCGCTTGTTTTGCCTCCATTTTCAGTCGTTAGACGTGATGATTTTGAAACGCTTGTTTACGTTTACATCGTAATTATCTTTGAAGGACCGTTAAATAATTGCGAAACCGTGTGATTTTACGTCGTTAGCTAGTGCACGTGATAATTGTGGGATTATTTCAGTACCTCCATAATGGCGCCAACACGGTTGGCACCGAAGCCGATCGGCGTCAATGAGAACTTGAATGGTTTACTGGGGCATGGTATTACGACAAGGAGTAAGCAGTTGGCTTCTCTGAAGACTCACAAGGATGTTTTGAAAGTGCCGAACAAGAGGAAAGCTGATAGCCCTTTGAAAGATGTTACGGCGAAGCGGGCGGCGTTTGGGGACATCACAAACGCTTTCAACAAGTCCACCGCGCTCCAGGATAAAGACAAAGTCATGGGGCTGAAGAAGGTTACTGTGGAGAGCAAAATGCTCCCAACTGTGAAGGTTTTACTTTTTAACATTATTTTTAGTCGAGGGTACTTCTTCCCCTTGAAATAAAATTGCATGCGAAATAACGGACCTAAGTCTTATTAACCATGTGGTTTAATCTACTAATAATAATGAAGGAATTTGCAACTGGTAATATGAGTCAATGAACTTTCCCTCCAAAATATTTTGCACAAGTCTTATCATTTTAATCAAAGTATTAACTTGATAGTTTCTTTACAGACAGACAGACAGAAGTTTTTAGGCAAGTAGGTAACTGTCTAGACATTTTTGTGCAAAATTATTGTGTACTTAGCAAATGGGGCCAAGGTCAATCAGCTTGGCTGATTGTGCAGTGGGCCACAAACTTGTATGTTTTATTATTAACTGCAAACTTTGATTACATTTCCACTAGTAGTGTTATATATGACTAGACAAAAAAGCTTTTAAAGCTTTCTCTTACTATTTTAAGACTTAAAAAAAACTTCAGTTTAATTCTCAAGTAACTATCATTCACAAAGTCTTTGAAAGAAGCTACTTACACCCTCTTTCAAACATAAACCACACTTATTACATCCCAAAATTAACCAAGCTCTTTACTTTTAGAGCATCAAACCACAGACAACTACTCTGAATGGTAAGACCTCCAAAGCAAAGACGCTCCAGAGAGTGGCTACAAATGCCATAGACGCAGTTCAGAAGCACTTTGCCAAGGAACCTCCCAAGCCAGTGGCTACACGGGCCCAGAATGGCATCCTCAAGAACATTGTGGAGAAGAAAGACAAGGGTCTCAATCAGAACCAGAGTGGCCAGAATTCTGCGAAGTCTGCACGGAGTGATGTGTCTGAACCATCACTGTATATGACGGCGTTGGAAACAACGTTAGTTTTGTTGTTTATTTTATGCCTTATCTCCCATCACAAGGAAACTTTATTAACTTTTTGTTTGTTATAAAGTTACTATTTGAGCTAAGCAGGAATTTTCTTCTGCATTCTTATATGATGTACATTGTATGGATCAGCTGATGGGATATCAATTTATAATATCCCGTACTACAGACACTACAGTCTTGGAAACTCGATTCTTAAGGTCTTGTTGTTAAAGCAGCTGTTAAATTCATGCTGATTTCTGTAACAGGAATAATAAGTAGTTTTTTTTAATATTTATTATTCAGTTAATTTAAATAATGTTTCTAAAGTAGCGTGTATATTTGATATGGATGCAGGAGAAAATATAGCAAATTTTCAATAACACCACTGTAAATAAACAGGGCTTTTTCCTGTTTTGACCAATCTTAAGTTTTACCTCTATTCTGGCTGATATTTAAAATAAATTCAGCCGAAACCTATTTTAATGTGTTTTCCAACTGTTTGTTCTTCAAACCAATATAGCTTTGCTATGGTAAATATACACACACACATACATCATGATTTACATCCTGTGTCTAAAATATAACTTGACCTTAATTTGAATGACCCACTTATCAACATTCCAATCACTTTCATGGTGATTTCTATAATACCTAATACTAAACAGCCTAGTCAGAGATCTTACTGCCTGTTGCCATTATTATAAATTTTAATATCAACAAAAATAATAACTAAGTCTCATGAGTAACTTTGCCAGCTTATTTCGGCAATATTCTCTCCTATGAACTAACTTGTATTTACTACATCACTTCTATATCTTTAGCAGCTCATCGGAAACCTCTAAGGAGGAGTACAAGACAATTAGTGAGAAACTAGACAAGGTGAACCTTGATGACACCATCCGGTCCCTGGATGAAGAGACGGAGGCTCCTCACAAGCCTCCCGCTGATGTTCCGGACTTTGACCAGGAGAACTGGAATGACCCCTTCCAGGTCTCCAACTATGCTATGGATATATTCAACTATTTGAAGAGCAGAGAAGTGAGTATGGCATCATTATAAAAAAACTTATAGGTATGGACAGTGTTATCAACTGGCCTACCCACCTTTTCTAAAGAATTTAATTTTTGAGGGAAGAACCCTATTGATGCTGCTCTGTCTGTACATCTTCATACCTTCAATGTGAATTTACGTACTAATTTTTTTTGTTTACTTCTAAGTCTGCTAAAGACTAGGAAGAGATAAGTCTTCGTTTTAAGAGTAGGACTGAACGATAAAAACTTCGAAAGATTCGCGACTATTCTTACGTGATTCTTAACTCATCGCGTGTTTGCGAGTAGATTCGCGCGCAAATCAACTAAAACTACATGAGATAAGATCGCCAAATCAATTAGCATCTAACTTCAATCTTCATTTTAGCGTCTGTTCCCCGTCGACGACTACCTCACACGGATGAAAGGGATCACCTCGTGGATGCGAGCCCTGCTGGTGGACTGGATGGTGGAGGTCCAGGAGAGCTTCGAGCTCAACCACGAGACTCTATACCTGGCTGTGAAGCTAGTGGACCTCTTCCTCACCAGGTCTTCCAAGACGCAGCCTGAGAAGGACCATCTTTCGAAGGAAGAACTGCAGCTGCTCGGAGCTTCTGCATTGTTTATTGCTTCTAAGTTTGATGTGAGTTACTGCTAATTTGTATCATAAAACTATATAAATGTAATTTTATGGTTGTGGTGTGTGTGTCAACCAATATACACGTCAACACAACAATTAGTTTCTACAGACTAATTGTTAATATTTTGTTTATGTTCAGGAGCGTATCCCTCCTCTTGTTGACGACTTCCTGTACATCTGCGATGGCGCTTACACCCTGAGCCAGCTGCTCAAGATGGAAATGAACATCCTGCGCGTCGTGGACTTCGACCTCGGCATCCCGCTGTCCTACCGCTTCCTCAGGAGATACGCCAGGGTGAGCACTTAGACTTATGTAGTGGCTATAGCAGCAGAGCCCTAGATATTCTGTAGTACGTCGTGGAGTTTACCGAGGCGTCCTGCTGTCCTACCGCTTCCTCAGGAGATATGCCAGGGTGAGCACTTGGACATATGAAGTGGCTATCATTGCTATGGTAGCAGACTCTAGGCATTCTGAAGAACGTTGTGGACTTATACATCGGCGCACTGCTACCACTTAGCCAGGGCGAGAACTTCTCACATCGCCCTTCATTCTTAGACTACTGATATTCAGCAGGGTGAGGGCTACATTATGCCCACTAGGACTAAATGTGGACAGCTTTAAGATTCTGACTTTCAATTTGTTTCGTAGTCTTATGCCAGACGCAGGGCACAGCTGTACCTCCAAGGCTACCCAAGACTCCATTTTATCCCATAGTATTGTGGCAAATATAAGGCATTGAAACTTTAGTGCGAAAATATGGTCCTGGTCAGTTATTATTTCCCCGTCAATTGTTTCCACCAGTGCGCCCGAGTGTCGAATGGCTAGTTTTTATTTCTCGCCCATTTGCCCCGCAGTGCGCCCGCGTGTCGATGCCGACGCTGACGCTGGCGCGCTTCGTGCTGGAGCAGTGCCTGCTGGAGTACACGCTCCTCGGCTACTCGGACAGCAAGATGGCCGCCGCTGCGCTCTACCTCGCGCTCAGGATGAAGTCCATCGGACACTGGACACCTACCTTACAGTATTATACAGGTATAAGAGGGTTTTGTCGTATTGTTGGTTATCAAAAGACTGTAGTTTTACGATCAACTCGATGCTGACAGCAGCTTTTCTCGCGTGACAGTAGAAAATTGTCCCAAGGGAATTTACTCTCGGGAGAAAATTTGTCCTATGTTGTATTGCATGACCGTCCAGTTGTTCAAATGTGATAAAGTAACAAACACGTTTGTAATATTTTTGTGATACATGCGCAGATTTTGTCCAGGAACATCTGAATAACGTTGAAAATTACTGTTTGATTATATAAATGAAAAAGGCTGTATCCAAAGCCTCATAGCTAATGTTAATAAGTCGCGGAAGTCTAGGTATTAGAATATGACTGTCATTCGAAGTCACAGCCAATCTGTTGTTTCGTAGGATACGCCGTCAAGGACATCCTTCCCATCGCGATTGCACAGAACGCGACACTACACAAGAAACCAAAATCCGCCATCAGCACCGTCAGGAACAAGTACTCGCACACCATCTTCTTCGAAGTGGCCAAGGTCCCGCTCGTGGAAGACGCCGCGCTCTCCAGCTGAGGCAAGCCCTGTGGCGCTTTACATGCTGTACAGACTATACTAAGGTGGGTCCAAATTTTCTAAATAAATGCATTTGTAAAGTTGTGTGTAAATTATTTGGAGGCTAGTGGACAAACGATGTCTGACCCAAGTTGCAATGTACATAATATTCACGCTTTTTCTGTGTTCGTATTTATGTAATATTATATATTTGTTGTTGTTTATATTTCTAGCTTCATTATCGGTTTCTTATTCTTTGTTAGCCTAACTTTTTGCTTGTGATTGAGTAAATGTATTTTATTGGTAAATCTGGATAAATGAATAAGAATTTAATTTGCTCAGTAAAAGGTTTATGAATTTAACAGACAAAAGTCTGTGCCTTTATTATTGATTAATCGAATAAACGATTTATTTTAGAGTTTATGATTAGACTTATTTTTTAAATAACAAATTCTAAAGTAATCTTGCGTCAGACTGAACTTGGTCCGCGCTGCCGTAGACTAAGAAATCGCAATTGATAACTTGTGTTACTTAATTATTGTTATGTGCTGTCAAATTCGAAATGTGTGAACGCTTCCAAAGTTGCGTGTGGCTCGCTCACGCGATTGAATCAAACTGACAAAATTCGGACCCTTGGGCGAGCTACGAAGACAGCTATCTAAAACAACCAGTGTAAAATGTAAGGTGCCACATTGGCTCATTAGTTAGTACTACGATTTATTTTTAAGTAGTTGACTAAACTAGACAATTTCGCTTGGGCTAACCACCCAGGCAGATAAAAACACTGCCATTAGATGAATGTGTAGGTAGTGGAACGCTAGATCAATTAAAAATTTGTGTAAGCTCACGAATGGTTAAGTGATATAGACTATGGTATGAGATGTTAGTGCGAAGTTTATTTACTTTCGGTAAATTAATATAATAAAGACTGAAATGTTTGTTGACATGATCGAGAGCGTCAGGATTAGCTGGCTAGATTTATTTGTCAAATATGTGCCATAATACTGCTTATGGCAAGTGAAACTCGGAACATTTGACTAGAGGATAAAGCCTCAATAAATAATACCAGTTGAACGGAGAAACCAAGTTTCCACAAAAGAAAGTGTTTGAAATAAATGAATAAAAGAAGACTCAAACCAAAATCTCATAAGTCCTGTCTGACCTCATTATAAATTATTACCAAAAATCAATGCCTAAAATCCACATTCCAATATTGTTTTACTTCCGCCTCGCTGCTTATTATTTAATTAGAATAACGCTGTCTTCCTTTAGTGAAATACGGATGTTAATCGGCTAATATAACGAATGTATATCTATCAAAAATGTTCAAATATTGCAACACTTTGATATGTAATTCCCCGGACTGAGATTAAAATTCTCAACGCGTAACTGATTCGAAAGTTGTCAAAGTGTATATTTTGTACATGCTTTCGCTTTTACGATAAATATGCAATGCTTAGGATTATTGTACGACTAGGATTTGTCGAAGCTTTAGGAATCGGAAGCCTAAACTGTACAGTCGCGCTCATAAGTGTTATTGATAAAATCATCATCACTCATTAATGAATTTCATGAATACTGTTTTAATCATACTGTCATCATTCTAGATTTTATATTAGGTTATATTTCGTAGTTGCCAGTAACACTTGTGTCCCCGACCGTGCCGTGTAGGTTCAATGAGCACCGGATAGGAAAACGTTTTTATACATAATATTATGTATTCTTGGCAAGCTTTGCTAATACTCTTTTAATCATAATTATTATTAATGGATTTTTGTAATGTTTTAATATAATTAATTTACATAGTAATTATTGTGAGATTATTCACATCATTTGTCATATGTTTTGTAATTTATCACAGTTTTAAAGAGTACAAAATATTGGAATGTTATAATAATGTTGTTCGTTTAATAATAAGTTTTAGAATAATTGTCACTTTGAAAACTGTTTTCTTCTTGATAACATTTGTCGTCTAATTATACAAGGTTAATGTAAAACTGACTTGTAAATAAAAGTGATTTTGGTTTGGTAAATATGTTTTTGATTGATATAGGATCGACAGAATTCCTTTTATTACCAAGAGCAAGAGGGGTTTAGCTGTACAACCTATTCAACTCAAGCCTTTTAACAGTTCAGTTGAGGTTGAAGGGTGTTTTAAATATCGTTTTTATACAAGTATTTATTGTAATGTGTGGAAAATCAAGCGTGGCGTGATGCCGGGCAGCAGCCCGCTGGAAACTAGATCGTAGACTAAAGTATCTCACGCTGTGCGAATTTTTTTGCATGCGGGACGATCTCGCACACGATAAAATCCGTATGAAATTAAAATACCCGTAAATTGGATCGCGTTATAAAGAGCTTGTAGTAGGCTCAAAGTTAAATACGCAGTTCGAAATAAAACAAAAAGAAAATTATTCATGTTGTGATTTAATCACACTTGAAAACTAAATGGTTTTTCCAGCAGTCAAACCGTCTTGACTAATACATACAAAAAAATTACGAAACATTACCTACTTACATTCATAGGTAAACACGCTCGGGACGAGATGTCGTGGGCATTAACGTGAACTTACATATATACATAGCACAAACTATATTAACCAAATGCATGTTGGGTCACAGGTCAACGACCGTGAGGTATACAAGAATAAATCATTAATTATAGACAACAGAATCATGTCGAGAAAAACATACGAATTGATACTACTTACAATTGATATTCTACTATTTATCACAAAACATATTCCTCTTATAATGAGGACTCATCAATTTAGATACGTATTTACAAATAATTGAGATGGAAATTATTTAAAAATGATAATTTTAAGGAGGTTTTGATATATGGATCACAATATTAAGCTGGCTTTCCACTAGTGATAAACTAGTGAAACGCCTATCTATAGGTATTTTTTTTTCAAAAGGATTCCACTATACCAGTAGTTTTTTTTTCTCGCCCTCTTGTGGAAAACCAGCCTTACAATACATAAACTTGCGATCTGTATAAAGACGAGCGGTATAGGAATTGTTTACTATTATATTTTATTTTACTTCCTCCCCTAAGTTTACAATTCCCATAGATCTATATATGTAAAATTACAGTTAGGTCATCTACTTACAGCTAAACACATGTAGATCACATTTCCTAAGATATCAAAAATCAGATAAGGCAATGATTGGAGAAGGTATACACGTTACGGCATATCGGAGGATTTAACTTGATATAAATATTGCACATTGTAACGCACATGACAAAACATGGCGGGAATAAAAGTGTCTTTTTACGCATAGAATAAAAAACTGGCCAGTGCGAGTTGGACTCCGTACTGAAATGTTATTAAAATCGAGCAAAAAAAAAAACGCCCCTATGAAAACGCCCTTTATTTAATTTTATTATTTGTCATTGTAACTGCACTAGTGAAACTTTTTATTCTACCTCTTACGGTTTATAAGATAGAGCCCACTGACAGATAGGCAGCGGAGTTTTAGTAAAAGGGTCGGGTCCCGTTGGCACCCTTATTGTATGGAACCGTAAAAACAACTTAAGTCTTTGCCGACTCAGTTCTATAACTAACCTTTTATACGCCCGGTGCGAGGTTTTGTAACTGCACTTCTAGAAAAAAGTACCATACAAACAAAAAGGACTGACATGATATAATTTTTTTGCGTCATGCTCCTAGACACTTCTAGTTACGGCAATAATCCGACTACCAAAGCGGAGATCGAAAACAAATGTTTATCGGCTAGGGTGAATCCACCGAATAATTGAAGCGCGTTGATGTGTTGTGCCGAGCCTTAGGTGTTACCCTTTTGAACGCCACGTCAAAAAAACAAAAGCGTGCCCTCGGCGCAAACGAACAACTAGATTTCACCTTGTTAACTACAGAAATTAGAAAAACAATACAACCACTATATGAATTATTAGCGTAGTCGTTGACCATGGCGTGCCGGACAAAAGCCTGGTAAGAACAGAATTTTATAATACCAATTACACTGAGTCTTCGAACCGAAGTTATTGCTATCTCAGTAATTGTTGGGCGTTTGATACCAAGCGCTCATCTTACACCACCCAGTGGCGCACGGACGAGGCTGTCTCTTCACCAAAGAATTACAAGATGTAACTCAAACCTCCATTCTTATGGAGTCTAGGAATTAAAGTATCATCAAGCTGTGTTCTGGTATACGAGTCTGTCGTACACATTTTCTGACAGACATTCGACTTTTTTAGACCAACATTTTCTTTTTTTAGATTAGTTACGAAAGCAGTGATCCATACACAGGAATTGATTAGCATTATTTTATTAATTTCTGCCTGCGTACATAAGACACTTCTATCGAACCGTAACGTGTAATCCCACCTTTTTAATTTATTAGTATATGCCTTAAAATTCATGAGGTGACAAAAAAAAAAGAAATTCTGTTAAATCGTACACTTCAAAGGTGACTGTTTTGGTTATAACTTAAAATACGATCGGCGGATTAATTCAATCATTAATTTATGCGGCTCGCATGGCTCCAGTTATACCTTTAGTAAGGTAAATATGACAAATAATATGTACTGCTTAAATAATACCAAACTCTTGGAAAGATCACGAATATGATTGAGCAATTAACGTAAAATTAAATACCCGGATTCATTAAACCATCGTTAAAAATCAAATAACATTATTTAAAATAAAATGCAAATTAGCAGATATTGAAATTATACTTTCAGATCCTGAAACCATGCAAGCCACTTCACATTACGACAATAAACCTTCAAATCACAGAAATATTCGACTGATCTCCAAAATTACACGAAAAAAAAATCCCAGCTATTTCCTTACCAAATGTAAAGCGCAACTTATTGTCGCAACGCGAACGAGATACAATATTTAAATACCAATGACTAAAAAGAAACCTACACTCCATTTACAATAAGACTAGACATTTAAAAAAACCTCTTTTTACTGTCCTTTTAACCGAATTTGACGTCAATTTCATAGACTGATGAAAATGGAATTAAAAACAAAAAATTGGTTACAATACCAACTATTTACTGCAGCTACTATTTGTCATACCACCAACGCAATAAAACCCAAAATCGGTTGAACGAACAGTAATAAAAGATTTGTTTAAATGGCTAATCTTATTCCGAATGGAGTATACACGACGATATCGCTTCTGCAATAATACCTACACGCTTTCGAGTGTTGACTACGCTAACTTACGATATAAATTATATACATTACGCGTTCTATACACGTGAACGCCTCTAGTTATATTTACAATAAAGTTTTGGATGCTTTGGCTAACAATAGGGCACTCGCTTAAAGTCTGTCTCAAAAGGTACTTGGCACACTGTTAATATGGGTACAAGGCGCCTGGCTTTGATATGAAAAATGCTATTAGAACCGCATCGATATAAAAGACTGCAGTTTTTTCTGTCTCTAATGGCCTTATCTCACGCGTAAGCTTCACCACAGTTTTGCCTTCGCAGACCGGTTTGTACATGGAACACCTCGCGTGGTTAGAAAACCTCAGTTTTATACAGTGGTGAAGATAGTGCGTGTGGCAGGCCCATAAATCTAAAAGTTGTCATCGACTCCAGCCAGCGTCATGACAACAATTCAGGTGAAAAAGTTGTATGTATAAAATTACATAAGTATTTTTCTGATATAAAAACGGTATGAACTTGAGCAATGCAACAAGTACCACACGAAACGAGCTTTACAGTTCATTCCTATGAAACTACTATAATAATTTCAAGTTCGTTAGGAACCAACGTGGTAGGCTACTGTATCGGAACAAATACACGAATTTGAACCCTATGAAGATTAATACTGGGTTTGTAATGGCCCGCTATACTTCCACGTACAAAACCAGAAGACGCTTCAGTATAAGAAAACCATCAAAACCCGTAGTTTAAGAATTTGAGTTGAAAACTTTTGCGTAAAATTCTCCACGAGAAATACAAGTTCTTAAGTGGTAATTTTATAAAAGCTACTATTCTAAACTCTATAAAAAGTACTTCCAAATAAGACAAGTTTGGACTAAATATCCGGAGACGTTGGCAAGAGATGTGTTTACGAAACTAGATATTTACGCAAAATTTTCAACTGTAAAAAGATGTATAGACGCTATTAGCTAGGATTAGAAGATTTGTGGTTCTGAACGTCAGTGGCGTCGTGTGAGTACTCGTTCATGGGCTGTGCGCGCGGGGACACGGGGCGGAAGGTGCACTCGAGCGAGTCGGAGTCGGGCGTGCCGGGCGTGGACGGCGTGAGGCGCTCCGACGTGCACATGCGCTTGGACAGCGGCGAGTCCGCCTCGTCGCAGCGCCGCTTGCCCGGCAGCATGCTGGGCCGGCTCACCGGGCTGAAGCTCGACGCGCGGATCGCGATGGGCGACAGGCTCCGCCGCGTCGTGTACTTCCGCGTCGGCGAAGGGGATACTACTGGTGAAAACCTGGAATAGATGACAATGTTTCTTGCTTATCCATTGTTATAACAACTCATCATCTCATCAGATGATGAGTCGTTATAACAATGCCTTTTTCCCAACTATATTGGGGTAGGCTTCTAGTCAAGCCAGATTTAGCTGAATACCAGTATTTTACGAGAAGCGGCTGCCTACCAGACCTCCACAACCCATTAACTGGGGTAACACGGTACTTCATGGCAAGACTGGAGTCAGATTTACTGGCTTCTGACTATCCGTAACGACTGCCAAAGATCTCCAAATGACAGCCGGGACCAACGGCTTTACGTGCTTTCCGAGGCACGGAGGAAACTCGTTATGTTAAGATGGTCACCCATCCACAGACCAACCTAGGCAAGCGTTGCTTAACCTTGAAGATCGACCCGTGCGGCTGTTATTATCTAGCCACGAGCTCCTCAAATCCTGTTATAAAGACTGTGTCTAAAAACAATCTGTTCGACACTAAGACTCCTGAAGCGTGGGTGCGTAACTCACATCACAAGACACCCAGAGTCGAAACTACTCTGAAGGCCATATAGATATTTGTTCCATGCGAGAATCGAACCCGTGACCCGTAGTGCAGAAGCTAATCACTGGGCTAACCGTGATGCCAACCGCTTGGTCATTGTGGTTCTGTCAATGCGACATCATCGTCCGAAAAGACGTCGACTATTATACGTAAACCATTCATAATAATCCCTGTCATTACCGATTCTACACTGTCTCTATCTAAGAGATTCCTGCAACCTTCACAATGTCATCGGTCCACCTTGATACAGTCAATGTCCGATTTCGGTAAAAGTAAGCTACCGCACTATCTATGTCATTACCCAATGTTACGGATTTTAGATTATAGGAAGCAGTTATCGCGGCAGTAACCGGTTTGAGCCAGTAATATGTCATTCACGCTCATGTCCTAATTAGCATAGCTCTAACAATAGGTACATGAAGACGCGACAACGCTCTAAATATCCCGCGGTATGAGTAAAACTTACATTTAGTTATTTAGGCAAAAATTTCATTGTGGATCAGTTGCGATTTTGTTCAATACTAGTATTCTACTCGAGGAGGACGAGAATGGTACTATACTACACTGACATGACATAGGTACCAACAACAGCACAGGTTGATCCTCAATTTCGAGGTCAAAACGTGGATGGGGTCATCCATTACACACTATGACTCTTCCGTAGGTCCCGGCTGATATGTGTAAATCTTGGACAGTTCCAAGTCGACCGGTCACCGAAGGAGTTCGTGCAAGTTTTCAGGAAAATTCAGACCATGAGATCGCACCACTTACGGCCGAAATTAATAATCAATCTATCTCCAGCTTTGGCATACTGGAAATTGTAAAACAAATGATACAATACAAAAATTATCATGTTTTCTGTTGATTCATTTGTTTTTCGATCTCCGATATGTGCTAGATAGGTTATTGGTTTCGGCTGTTAGCTGATAGGTCTTCTACTTTAGAAAACGTATTTAACTATTGTCATCATAAGCGTTTTGACAGGTCCCTGTACCTGGCGACACAGTGCCGTCACCTGGTGATCGCAATTTTAGAAAACTATCTCTCAAGAGAGCCCTATCTGCTTGTATTATTATATACCCAGCGGTCAGTACCTAGGTGTCCTAGTGTCAAAGTTCGCGACTTCCTCAATTAGAGTCAGGTCCTCATACGATGGACCTGTCTGCATGGCCGAGTGTATCATGTATGTACGAGTATATGTAGAGATGCGCGATGGCGCGAGGTATTATTTGATTGTTCGAACATCTCGATTCTTTCGTGTTTGACTCGAGTCCGACTCGATAATTGCCCCCTATAAAAGGAAAAAAAATCCAACGCCCCCCGTACAGAATATATAATTATACCACTTTTATATGTCTGTCTATTATCTATTAATAATCACAAATTAAAAAATAATTCTCTGTAATTGTATGTACTCATGGTCGTGATTAAAATTATTATTTCTAACGCTCCTATTTGCCTTTGGTTCCGCTGGCGTCCCCCAGAAAAGCGCCCGGTAGGGAGCGGCCCCCCTTGGGAATCAATGGTTTCGGGTGAGAGTTAGCGGACTAGAAACAATCGAAAAACATCTCAATTCATTTTTAGAACGGGTAATCGATAGGTAACTCGATAGCACGTCAAGCCGTAGGTTCCAGCTGTCATTTGTAGATCTTTGGCAGTCGTTACGGATAGTCAGAGGCCAGTACATCTGACTCCAGTCTTGCCATGAAGTACCGTATTACCCCAGTTAATGGGTTGTGGAGGTCCAGTAGGCAGCCACTCCTCGTAAAATACTGGTATTCAGCTAAATCCGACTTGACTGGAAGCCGGCCCTAATATAGTTGGGAAAAGGCTAGGTAGTCGATAGGCGACTCGATGGTTTATTTTATCGACTCCGATTCTTTCGATTGTTATAACATCTCGGAATCGCCCTTACGCTATAATTATGTAGGTCCACAGTGATCAGTACCTTGGTGTCCTAGTGGGTGAGTTGGCGAGTCCTGCAACCAGCGTGAGGTCCTCACAGGACTGCCCCATCTGCATGGCGGTGTGGATCTCTCTCTCGTGCGCCACCTCGCGCGTGTTGCTGACGTCCGCGCACTCCTCGGCGCGCAGCTGGTCCACGCGCGGCGCCATCCGCGCCCAAGAGCTCTGTGCCAACAAATAAGCACCTGTTATAGAAGAGAATTCTTAGAACAATGTGGCGAATTGTATCGTATAAGTTTTTTAGGGGTTGGCGTAACCATGTGGATAAAAACCCCGTAATCAATAAAAGAAAAAAAAAATGTATTTTAAAAATGCTTCTTTAGCCCGATTTATGTACCTAAGTACCTAAAACTTCCCGTAAGTTTTGATTACATGAATCGGGCGATATCGGAGCGACATAGTCGTTTAGACCATTATCGTATTCACATCCATCAAGCTTGAACGACACCTATTTTAAAGTCGTTCGATCGAAGTGTCATTTCAATCATTATCCTGGTAGAACACATAATAATGTAACTGGTAATAACCCGTTAATATCTATTAGTTTCAAGCCAATTGAATTGTCTTTCTATCAAATCTCGTTCAAGGAACACGTGACGTCGATTTTGGGTAGGCCTTCGATAGAACGACTATAAATCTACAACGATACTTGACTTGTTTGATTTCACGTGAATCAAGCTATTAGTGTCATAGTTCTTTAATTGTTCCATTTGAATAGAATACAAAACATTTTATTCAACATTAGTTTTACAATAAGAATACAAAAACAGCACACATTTAAAATGTCAATATTTTGCATTCACCATGAAAATTTTGCCGACTCAAAAAAAAAACATAGCTACCTATTTTTATTTCCATGATGAAGCATTTGAACCTTTGAACTCGCGTCAATCGTCTTCAATATAGCTATATTATTTTTCATAATAATATTAAATTGTCAAGAATGACAGAGATACTCACGGCTACATTGGCTGTCGAGGTTACAGGTCCGAAGGTACCACTGTGTCTGCGCGTGCGCGTGAGATTATTGTTGGAAAACATGCTGAAGATCGAGGGGTTCCTGGAACAATAGTGTCAGACTTGTTAGACCAACAGTATAACTTATAGTTCTCTTTGTTAGATCCTTGATTTCTGATTATCAGATAGTTTGAGTGACGTATAGAGGATCTTTGAAATAGAGGAGGGTAGTTTGAAAAAAATCCATGCTACAGTTGGGCAAACAGATTCTTTAGCCGGGTGTATTCTTTTGCTGATTAGTTAAAAATGAAACAAACTGGGAACAAACTAAGATGACACGTTTTAGCCTAACGTATTTCTACAATTCACCATCTTTTCTAGGCTATGCTCACTAGCCTCCAGTCTCAGTATTGATAGCGCAAAACATCGCACTGGCGATTTCTAAATTACTAGCCGCTAAAAAAGTACCCTGATTTCGAGTCAAATTTGAAAAATTGCAATATTATAAAATACATTTTCTTGAAATTCAGAGACGACGTAATAAAATCTTACAGTTTTAATTGATTACATTAACTTGTCAAAATATTTTGTAGATAATTATAAGATCCTTACAACATTGATATCTTAAAAACGAACGACTGAATTCGGTCGTTATGCGATCGTTACTATTCCGAGAGTGCCGCCCAGGGGCGTGTCTGTTAACATCATGGTAATTTTGTGCAATCTTGCACGCTAACACTCTGCAAGCGAATTGGCATCAATTGAGAGCGAGTGGCGACGCATCGATGCCGGCTGCCGGCACACTCAATTATATTATAAAGCCAAGACTTCCCGGGCGACGCTTTGAGAGCACGACAGTATATTGCAATGAGGAAGGCAATACATAGGGGGCTAGTTTAGTACAATTTAGATATATTGATCTGTTCTAACTCTTTCACAAGCACTCAACTGATAAGTCCACATTATGTTCCCCCTAAAAGTCTAAATTATGCCTGCATTGTAGGGTACAACAGACGTGCACGAATTCATCTCCCATGAGAGGTCGAGATATGCACTGAGTAGTGTAACTAAGCGTTTCTACGAGGTGACAAACGTTTTAACATATCCAAGGGAAAACGCCGACGTAGACGCCGGAATGGAGGGTTTATTGTAGCTCCTACCTGAATTGGTTACAATAATAGAGACTCTATGACTAAAGATATAAGAATTTTTCAACAGGCACATCCTGAGTCTCTTACCCATTACTACACCGCCTAGTCATAACTTTTTTTACCACGGTAAAAGGACACTATACCTGCCCTACCCACAGAGGCAAACCTGACAAAAACAAGCTAACTTAATAATGGAAATATTGAAGTACCTAACGGTATCTTAAACCACATTAGGCTGCGTCAAAACCACAGAACACTATTACCCTAAAAACGTAGTGACAGACTCATAGCTACTTGCAACTGTTGGGCAATCTAGTTAACGCCGATCGCGACGGTCGGATTACTTAGTACCTAGTACTGCAAAGAAAGACCAACTGATTTTATCCTAGAGATAAAGAAGACAGTCAAAAATAAAGAAAGCCGATATGAAGTGTATTACAGAAGTCTGTAGTCGTATCCCCGACTAAATACTTTATGACCCACCCGGCCTCCGGATATAAATTTTATGATCTTCGATTAAGATTTTTTTTATTACTCCCTAAGGCAATATAAAGCGTCGCAGATTTTCTTTTTATGGAGGAACTTCATTGTGTAACGTGAAATATACCGATGACCTAAATAGCTGTGGTGGAGCGTCGAATGTCTGAACGATTCTGCATTTTATTTCTACCATTTTCTTTAGGTAAAACAGGTACTAAAAATCTGATCAGCTCGTAATAAGTTTCCTTGTGTGTCATAAAGAAATAAATAACGGTCCAACTAACCTACGCGGCCAATTGCTTTGAATCCCAGATATTCGTAGATTTAAAAGTTGCTAAACCTCTAGGAAACATTTCATGAGTAAATTATTTATTTAAATTAATTTTATTTTATTTTAGGTACTGACGTCATGGTCTTAATACAGGAGCAGTTCATTTCACATCCTCAGTTAATTTTCAGGATGCTGTTGTGATGACCCAACGATTTTACGAAAAAAAACCGTACGAGTCCGGACAAACATTTCGGACGCAGTGTCCAAGGACTTTTAGGTATGGTTAACCCATAGACCACCCGTATACAGTCACTGACAGTATACTATACCTTCTGACTGAGCCTTCGCGCCCTTTCTATGTCGACATCATCCTAAAGGTCGTCGGTAAGATAATGTCCAAGATACATTAGTCGGCTATATTGGTGACCTCAATGTACTTAAACTATCAGGGAAGATAGCCAAATGAGTTCCAAACTGGTTGGGAATATCAGTTCCTGGCAAGAGTCTGTACATAATGCGCTCATAAAGTGGACTAATATGCGTGGAATCTTCCAATATTAAAACTTTTGCAGCAGAATCCGCTATATGAGAAATACTGGGAATGTACTACGATGCACTGCGATGCTTTGTGATGAAATATTTAACCACAACATTACGCCAGTATTCCTAAAAGAGAGTAAGCAGACGTATGCAGAACTTGTCATTGGCTTTGTCAGTTATATTATGTGCCACGAAACATACTGTCCACAGCCCGGTCCTAAATCCAAACTTGAAGCTGTTAATTAATTTAGTACGTTTTTAACAGAGAAACTAGACCAGAAATAACAGCGCGATACAAACACAGTTGCTTATAAAACACGTATATTTCGATACCATAACATTATGCACATATTATGGATCGTCGTGAGACAATAATAACACTGACAGTGTTGCGTGCTTCAATAACAATTACTCGGTGTTTATAATACTATTTCGTTTCAGCTATTATTGTTCAGTGTGTTATCTATCACGATCTTTGACTGACAGATGTGTACTTGCATGATATTACAGTAATAATTAGTAAGAGGGATTGGCGCAACATGACTGGCCTTTTCGCAAATGGACTTATCCGACTACATGCCAACAACTCAAACTAGCTAATATCAGAACTTCACAAGCGAAATTTCTGCTGAACCTCTGTTCACCTGTGTTCTATTTGTTGGGCTCTTCACGCGATCCGTTTTACGACCTGATCTGAAATGTTAAAAAGACGGAGCTATATAGGGCTACCCTACATAGCTCAGTCTCTCCATCCCTCTTTCTCGCTTGCACGACTGACATTTTAACACGTCATGGTAAGGCCCCAGTATTTGAACGATTATAAAACTGAAATAGCGTAGAAGCATGCTCTAGCTAGTCCTTTCGAACTGAACTCCTCATCACCGTCCATTTTCATGATTCGTACTTTATTTTCAGTTTAGTTTCGCCGTATTCACGAATTTACAATATTTAAAGGTGGTTTGTGTGTCGTATTTAAATTCGCGCTGCCGTTATTGCGCGTGGAGAACGGGAGAAATCTGAATGGAAGGTATGAAATTACATTTGCGATTTCGCATGGAATTTATCAAGTTGGCAGCACATCAAAGTTGGTCGTCTGCGCAGTATGGTGCGTATAAAATCGTAGCTGATTTTTTTCTGGAAGAGCACTACGTTTTAGAGACCACACACGTGTCAGACGCAATCATGATGCATTGGCTGCGATTGAGCTTTAATGCTGCGGCCAGACTATGCTCCTCGCGCTGCCGTGATTTGCCGCGATGTTGCTCTCTCTCTCTCGCGCGCAAAGACCGACAAGATAGGGAGCAGTGGGCAGGACGAGGAGCATGACGAGTGGCATGACGAGTAACGTGGCCACACTATGTCTCTGCCTCCTTTCCTCGTTACTTCCCATGCTACTCGTCGAGTGTGTGGCCGCGGCATAAAAGACGTTAATGTATTCATTGAATTATGCAATGAAAGGTCATCGGATATACACGATTCACTTTGAAACGACGGGTCGGCAGTGCCATTGCA
This sequence comes from Mythimna separata, assembly GCA_030763345.1. Taxonomy (NCBI): domain Eukaryota; kingdom Metazoa; phylum Arthropoda; class Insecta; order Lepidoptera; family Noctuidae; genus Mythimna; species Mythimna separata. The sequence goes on from CM061176.1 coordinate 22,332,942, forward strand.
CTCAAAAATTATATGCACAGACGTACAGACTCGGTAGAGGGTCTCTCAATCAAAACATCAGCTGCATTGTGCATGAATTACGGACCCTTCATCGGAATATGTATGTACGTATGTTGGACGTTCGTCAGAATATGTCCATGATCAACATCACTCACGGTAAAAATGTATGAAGATGAACAGACGGCTTTCTCTGCTTGTTACTGACAATTCATCAAGACATCATCATTCTCCAGTCATTCTTCAATACAATATTTTTCAGCACCTTTCTTGCCATATCTGCATTAACTTATAGCTTGAATCGTGATGCATCAATCCCACTATTATTATAAAGGCGAATGTGTACGTTTGTTGACACTCAAACAGCAGAACGAATTTGAATGAAACCTCCCCGTCATAAGAGTTACAGACAGCCCACTCTGTAGAGCCTGGATGAAGACAATACAGCTGCTCCTAAGCTGCCCAGTATCCACTAGATACTTCGGCGACCCAGGTACACTCCGTGAAATGGTCAATACCACCAAGGCGATGCTGGCCTTTCTTGAAGAGCTGGGGTGGATCGAATGACACATTTGTCACACGCAAAATACGCGCTTTAGCCGTGGAGTTGAGGATACCAGCCCGATTTACAAGACGCCTTTTTGTCCCGAGAATATGTTCCCTTGGGATGATTTTCGTCCTTCACGCGGGCGAAATCACTTGCTGGATCTAGTACTGAATATACCTACTTTGGTACAACTGATCCAACGTTAAAAAGGGGGACAACATAATATCAACAATTGGTATAAAATATAATCTGTAGAGCATTTATACACACAAACCTGAATTATATACAAAGTATAGCATGGTTGGTAATGCTAGTGTTCTCAACAGTAATAGGTTATTATGATCTAAAGGTTAATTGCCCTCAGGTGACAGGTCAGCCTTTGAATGTTATTAATTAGGTATTGAATGGTAGGTTTTCAATTAAATAAACCTGCGCCAGGCTGATGGCATTGCTTTGTCTCTCATTTACGAGTGACTTAAAGTGAAAGCTATACCATAAACTTCTCTTCAAGCACACAAAAGTACAGAAGCGGACTTAATGCCTTGAGGCATTCTCTACCAGTCAACCTTTAGGTGATGCAGAGATAACCATGGACGCGCCATAATCGAAAAAACGGGACTTACCGCCTGGGTAAGTCCCGTCTTTGAGGAGCACCGGACATGGTAAGTTCGGGAGGTTCCTGCAACGGATTGAGGTGGAAAATTCGGTAGAGCTCGGATGGAGTCGGCTTTAGCGCGCCGCGACATGGTTAAGGCCATTGCCTGGAGCGAGGGGGAATGAGAGGCGGTCGCCTCCTTCTGCGTACCAGTCATGCTAACGAAGGTGAGGGCCTCACGCAGAAGTGAACAAACATCCTCTTCGATCGACACTCCGACTTCGACCACCAGCTACCGTAGGGGCGGGCTTGTGGACGTCTAGCAATGGGTAGCTCGCCCTGATCCAGCCGGACCCTGAGTCGTTGAAGTAACCCCAGCGGGGTCAATGCCTACTTGGGCCATGGGCTAAGAGCAACTGAAGGAACATAGGTGTGGTTTTAGTCAGTAAGAGTTCAACACCCTCTCACGTTTCGCCCTGGAGCGGGTAAGAAGTCTTTAAATGATATCCCACCTCAATGAGGTATACTAAGTTATGCCATCGGTTTCGCCCGTGTAAAAGTTTGTTTGTAAGAGGTTTCTCCATACATACTTTTGACCCCCGTTTCATCGCTTCTACTATCTCTCTGTGTTTATGGATTGTCTATTAACTTATTATGCTGAAGATACTTTCCCTTGACTAGAAGTAATGGCACAATGACAGCATCAGTGGATGGCATTCCGTGGCCGAATACAGGGCCAGGCAAGGTATCTGACTGGTTTTGCCATCGACACGCTAAGAAGAAGATGGCACAATAAACAAAAAATCATGATCATCTATGAATGAATCACTAAGAATTTATTAGACTGTAACAGTCTAATAAACTTCTTAGTATGCATAAATAAGATATTAATTTAGCAAGCATCATAGATATGTCATCGTCAGATCTTAGAATTGATCACTTTGTGATGTGACTGGCCATTTTATGACAGAACTGGCTAAAACTGACCAAATCATTGGAACATCAATATATTTTGATGATAATCACATATATCAATCCACATTTGGCCATTGTACGATACAGACAATTTTACCTTATTATAATAAAAGGAGAAAAGGCTGACTGACATATCACGGCACAGACAAAACTGCTGGGAATTTTGCATGAGGTTTCTTTTTATGATGCAGACAAGCACTAAGAAAGAATTTTCCACAATTCACACTCTGGATAAGGGAATGAAATGGTGGTCCTAGGTTTGTATGGAGAAACCTACTGTCGCACAAGCGAAGCTGCTGGCAGAAGTAAGTATATTATAATATTTGATATATTTGCAAAAATATATGAATGTGTATTCTTATAATTTAATTTATGTAATTTTTATATTTTGCATGATTTATAATAGTCAAGTTATTATAGTCTAACGCCCGTTTTCAATAAGCTATCTAAAGTTGCAGCTACTAAAGATGAACAAATCTATTGTTTTGCCCTTACTCGCTTTCCTATAACCTACCGACGGCTAGCATTTCCTACCAAAAGTTGTGGATTGATAGATAGGATCTTACCGTTTATCGGAGATAGCTATCTATCTATGAACTGCGGAAGGTTATTGAAAACGGGCATAGGTTTTATTAACTAAATATACACAATATGTAACATCTACATCTCTCACCTATCCCTCCTCGTCATAGGTCGGCTGGAAAAAATGTTGTATCTGTTATTTAAGTTTTTAAAAGTTTGTGTACATAAATAAATAACCCAACTATAGTGTAGTTAATATAAAAAAAAAACACTAAGTTCAATGATAACATTATACCAAACTATTTATCAGAGAATCTTATATTTATCAAAAGAAATTTATTCTGATAGCGTAGTCAGATAGACATTCATAGAATAAATCATGATTCTTAAATATTACTAGCAATTATTATGAGGCCCCAAGATAACTGATAGGGTATAAGTGATTGGTTCAGTAGTTTTTGAAGATTTAAAGATAATGAGGGCAAAAACTATGCACATAATTTTTTTAATATGTATTCTAACTGTGTAAACAAATGTTAAATCGAATCTCAAAATCTTGGAAATCTCAAGGTCCTTCTTTTTTTTTTATAAATACTTTTTCCTTCACAAAATCAGGACCATAAAAGTGCTTGTTTACATTATAGGATTCTATAAAAAAAAAAACATACACAGCTGTGTGATGGTCAACGTAGGTGTTGATGAGTTAAAATGCATCTTAATTAACATCTTTTATGGAAGCTGGACTGAGGAATTTATAATATTATGAATCACTGTTGAGTTTTTGTGTCTGATGATTATGTGGTCACTCTACCCATTATATATTCTAGTCTTGTGGTTAATTAATAGCTCCCAATCAACAACTCAGTTATTCACTAATAACAAAATCAGTATTAAGCACTTTTATCACCAAATGAAATTTAACCATGATAACAATAATAGATGAGGCAATTAATTTTTTCAGAATTAAAATTGCAACATGAAATACAGGAATATATGAGCATAATATCAAGTTGATAGCTCAGCACTAACTGCTTTACTCACACAATGTCAACACACTGCAACTCGACACTGAAAAATGACGCCAAGCTACTGCACTTTTATCATAACAATATTCAAGTAACCAGTAACGATAATATTATAGAATACATTGTGAATAATGCACAAACATCGCTAAATACGGGCACAGCACCCACTGGCGACCTCAGCAGCTGTCAAAAATAGGTAAGCAGCGTAGCAACAACCATATCATCACCGTAGGAGGCGTGTTCAATACATATTACTTTACCTGGGCGCTACGTTCGTCGTGGGCGATGTGGCCGTCGTAGAAGCAGCCTCATTGATTAACGGTGCACTACTGCACCTTTTTAATATGTTAGGAGCATCCACATCCATTATCTTAATGCCACCATTCGTTCACTGACGTACTATGTAGTTATATGCATCGGGATTGCCGAAACGATTAGCCCTCTACAGTTTATGTAACACTGTAAGTGCACTTACAAATAGTCTAATAAACTAATCACACTACTGTTACAACTACATACATGTTATTTATTACGCGTAAATGAAAGGATAACATAAAATTAAATGAAAATACGCTACTCGAAAAGCTAAAAAGTGGCTCGAAGCTGACCTGTCAAATCGCCGCAATAGAGAAGCGTTCATATTTATTTTTTTAAATAAAGCCGTCTTATTTAATGGCGAATAAAGGAGTTATTCAAAAAACTAGAATACCAATTGCATGTTTAGCAGTTTCGTATAAAAATAATGTATGCAAGAACAATTTTGGTGGTTTAAAAACACTTTTATATTCAAACAATAATAGGGCTTTTTATCATTTTACTTTAATTATGAATGCACTTTAACTAGTGTCAACAATTCAACGTTCCGTTTCTCCCAACTTTTGTACATATAACTTTATCAAAATTTTAGATAATATAAAGTATTGTTTGTTATTAGATGTTTAACTGTTACTAAAATATCAATTATTTTAAATTGTTTTCTTTTTATTGCTCTACACATTGAATGTTACATCTTTTTTATCTTAACGTAATGATGACTTTTACGCTCCGTAAAATGAAATCTCCTCATATTGTTTTGACTTTTGAGTTCAATATTTTCAATTTTTGAGATGGAGTAGATTCCGTAGAAGTACTTATTTTAATTTAGTTATAAAAGAAACAAACAACGCTATAATGAAAATAATGTATAGACGTAGGTAAGTAATTTCATAATAAATTGACACCCTAAAACAACATCTCTGTTATTCACACTTGGTTGATTTTATGGCTTTTTTCGTTTTAGCACTACTGTGAAATACATCTTAGCGGCGTGTTTAGGAGCTGTAGTGTACTGCGAATGGTTCATTTACCTCGTTCAGCCGCAGTACTGGACGGAACTGGAATGCACGAATGATCATGATCGCAGTTGTACCAAGATACTATTTATTGCTGACCCTCAAATACAAGGGGAGGAAGCTGTCGAGCCTCCGTTGAGCTACATTTTTAATTGGGATAGCGACCGGTATGTACAAAAATGAAGAGAATATCTATACCATTCCTATATAATTATAATCATAGGTATCTGAATATTTTTCGCGCTTATAATATTCTGCTATTACGCGAAAATTTGTGAGGATGTATGTATGTTTGTTGCTCTTTCAAACAAAAATCTACTGAATGGATTTTTATGATACTTCACAATAATATAGCTTATATATCAGAATAATTCATAGGCAATTCATAAAGATATGTTGTATATTATTTTATCAACATGCGGGTAACACCATGGGACACAGCTACAATTTTAGATAATTCATTCTCGTTGGTCAAAATATTATCTTATCATGTACCTTTCTTCCATTTATCATAAAGGTATGTTAGATAAAACTTAGTATTGACCAACTTACTTATCTATCAACCATAACTACTTGCCTTGATTAAGTCATTAAGTGCATAATTCTCAGCTTTCATATACAATATCTATTATGTTGTTTATATTATATATATTTTATCAGATAAGTATTGTACTTAGATAAATTTAAATGACCACAAACTTCCTGCATATTTTTTATTCTCTATCAAATCCAACTACAAAAAGTTTGTCTGCACCCTATTAATTTGAAGCTCCTCCTTGTATTTTTTATGGTCTAAAATAAAAAAAAGTCTCAGTCTATCTAGTCAGAAATGTGCAAGAACCTTTTTGTAAAGTAAAACAGATTTTGCAATGCTTTTCTATGAATTGGAAAGACTACTCACAGGTACTAATACCATCCCAGTATTAGACAGACTACCTAAAAAATTTGTTTTTATAATACATATAAATTTAACCTGCACTTAAAACCAAAAAAAAATATACTGACCCATTAAAAAACAAAAATTAATTATTTTTCCAGTTTCCTAAGATCGACGTTTGACGTAGCAGTGAACTACTTCAAGCCTGATGTGCTGGTGTACTTGGGCGACCTGATGGATGAGGGATCCATCTCCACGTTCCGCCAGTTCCACGGCTACGTGCAGAGACTGGCCGATATATTTGTTTGGAACTATCCAGCTGTGGTGTGTTAGCTACGGATATTACTATCAGTTTCCCTTTTAAAAGCTTATGGTCACGTTGATTATATTAATGCCTGGCATTACTTAACCGTCTGTGACACAACATGATATCTAAACGAATAGATAAAATAAATAGCACTTAATTTTTTTACATTTGACTGAGTAATCATGCAAAAATTTTATAGTCATATGCCCTTACTTGCTTTACTAACTGGGAGCTATTCATGGATTGATTCATTTACTCATTTGTAAAATGAAAAAAGGAAAAAAAGCAATATTAATATTTATTACTAATATGAAGACAAAAAAAAAATGACAAATACTCTAATGCATTAAGTCAACCTGTTGTAAGTTGAAGATAATAAAAATTGTATTTCAATGTACACAAAATTTAATAACTGTAAATACTGTTATTTTCAGCAAGTCTGGCTACCAGGTGATAATGACATTGGAGGTGAGCACGAACTGGTCCATCGCTCCAGGGTCGAAGAGTTTGAGAAGACGTTCTCGCAGCAGAAAGTCATTACTTACACCAACATGTCGTTTTACGTAGTGAACGCTATAACCTATACATTCCCTGAGAAGACTGATGAACCACCCGGCACTGAGAATAACTTCAAGATTGCTGTTTCTCATTATCCTATTACAATGAGAGTCATGTTTGCTCAGAAGGTGAGATAACTTTTAATGACAGTTGTTTTTTCAATATTACTCTGAATGCATGCATGTGAGGAATTTTGGTATGTCGATGTCCGGCGATAGCTTGCCGTCCGGCCGTCCGGCAACTGTCCAGACCGAGCCCAAATCATCAGCAAGTAGTGTTTCACGCGGACCTCGGAAAAGGGTAAATAGTAGGGGCCCAGCTGGGTCGAAGCATCTGGGCCATGGTTTGTCTTCTGAAAGATAAAGCCGGGACCCTGCAACGGAGGCAAAGAAGGAACAGTTTAGTGCGTTTTAGTTAGTAAAAGTCTGCCACTCCGCCTCCGCCCTCCCGTTCCGCCCAAGAGCGGGAGAAATTATTCTGATGATTTCCCACCTTAAAAAAAACCTACCCACCTTCGGCTTCTAACTTGCTTCAATATTTAACCAAATGACATATTTTTCCCCAGATAATGAAAACTATAAACCCTCGTATATTCTTCTGTGCCCACGACCACGAGTCGAAGTACGTGAAGCAACACAAGGACCTGACTCACAAGGTGACGACCTGGTTCAACGCGCCCAAGTCCACTCTGGACATCAGCTTCGAGGACGACTCGCTCTACGAGATCTATGTGCCAACCTGCTCTTATAGGATGGGCACCAGCTACATCGGGTTTGGAGCTGCAATCGTTGGTAAATACACCTCATATTTTTATTATTTCATCAACATCTACCTAGCCTTTTCCCAACTATATAGGGGTCGGCTTCCAGTCAAGCCGGATTTAGCTGAATACCAGTATTTTACAAGGAGCGGCTGCCTACCAGACCTCCACAATCCATTAACTGGGATAACACGGTACTTCTTGGTAAGACTGGAGTCAGATATATTGGTTTCTGACTATCTGTAACGACTACCAAAGATCTACAAATGAAAGCCGGGACCTACAGCTTAACGTGCTTTCCGAGGCACGAAGGACACTCGGTACGTTAAGATGGTCACCCATCCACAGACCAACCTTGTTTTTATTATTTATTTACTCACATATAAGAACTAGCACTGACGAAACGCCCAGGCGTCACCATTGCGCTGATCGTCTCGAAGACACAATGTAGCAAGGATCTCACACACAAGGTGACGATCTGGTTCAATGCGCCCAAGTCCACGCTGGACATCAGCTTCGAGGACGACTCGCTCTATGAGATCTATGTGCCAACCTGCTCTTATAGGATGGGGACCAGCTATATCGGGTTCGGAGCTGCAATCGTTGGTAAATAAACCTTTTAATTATTTATTTAAATATAAGAACTAGCACTGAAGAAACGCCCGGGCGTCACTATTGCGCAGATCCGTGAAGACGCGATGGAACTATGCCCCGCTTGGGCGGAGCACCGCCGTATCCTCGTAGATGCGATCAGTGGCAGTACCCTCTTACGTGCGGCCCTGGTTCAGGCCGTAGTACGGAGCGAGATGGAATGGTAGGCGGTCACCTTGTGCGAAGTAGTAATGCGAGCAAAGGATATGGTCGATACCATGAACCATTTTTATATTTTCAGTTCTCATTATGTGGTGCTATAACATATAGCAGAGCTCGTGGCTAGATAAAAGGAGGAGCTCGTGGCTAGATAATAACAGCCGCACGGGTCGATCTTCTAGGTTAAGCAACGCTTGCCTAGGTTGGTCTGTGGATGGGTGACCATCTTAACATAGCGAGTTTCCTCCGTACCTCGGAAAGCACGTTAAGCCGTTGGTCCCGGCTGTCATTTGTAGATCTTTGGCAGTCGTTACGGATAGTCAGAAGCCAGTAAATCTGACTCCAGTCTTGCCATGAAGTACCGTGTTACCCCAGTTAATGGATTGTGGAGGTCTGGTAGGCAGCCGCTCCTCGTAAAATACTGGTATTCAGCTAAATCCGGCTTGACTGGAAGCCGACCCCAATATAGTTGGGAAAAGGCTAGGCAGATGATGATAACATATAGCAGAGCAGTAGGTACTAAATACTATCATCGAAAGGTCAGCCTATGTCCGGTAAATTGGGTTTAGTAAGTTAACGAGAGTACCTAAATGCGTTAATTGAGTTAATTCCGTCCAAGGTACCTCGTTAAATTATAAATGTCATGTTCACATGATTAATTTATTATTGTCGCTCGCTTTCATAGTCACCTTTTTTATGGTATACTAGTTTCTGCTTAGCGGCTTCGCTCGCGTGAAATTCGGTTTCTCAATACAAACTTTGGACCCTTGTTTTATCTTCTTAGATGATGAATTTTGGAAAATCCTCTCTTAACGCTCGCCTACGTTATAAAAGGAAATCTTGTACAAAATTATACGTTCCTAGATCCTGTAGTTTCGGCTGTGCGTTGATATGTCAGTCAGTTAGTTTCCTCTTTTATAAAACAGATGATCAAATAAAGAAAGAATACCTACCTTTTTTAATGTGGGATATCATCAAATGACTTCACTCACGACAGCGAAGGAGTGTCAGGTTTTTACTGACTACCCACAGGCCACAATATTCCTTCAGTTGCCCTTCTTTATTCTTTATTATACACAGATATTTACATACATTAAAAGTAGGACAGGTGATGTACACAGGCGAGCTTAACCCAAAATTGGGTTGAGCCACAGCGACTCCTTTGCCGCAGCCCTGGAAGGAAAGAATCTGCGGTGGGCTAAAGCTTCATTAAATTATTTTTTACGGTTTTGTACCTGAAGGGTAGCTACGGATCCTATCCTATTACTAAGTCCATCCGCCCGTCTGTCTGTCAGTTGAAATTTTTAAAGAATGTGTATTTCCTTTGCCGCTACAACAGCAAATAATAAAATTAATAATTGAAAAGGGGTTCACATACAAGAAACGTTATTTTGCCAGCGTTGTCTGCTCGATTTTAATATTGTACCACGAAACCCTTCGTGTGCAAGACCATTTCGCACTTGGTCAGTTTAAATGATGTTAACTTTTTGCTCATACAGATTCTTACTTCTTCTTGCCCTTGTCCCAAAATACTTTGGGTCGGCGTCACATGCTTTTTTCTTTCATTCTATCCTGTCACCTTCACACAATCTATCCATCTTTTCCTTGACCTCCCTCTCCATCCGTCTACATGTGTACTCAGATCTCTTTTAGTACATGCACTTCACCTCTTCTCTTAACATTCCCATACCAAGACAACCGATTTTCTTTTAACTTGCTGTGTTTTGTCTATCAGTGACTAAATCAAATCAGAATTTTATTAATGAAACATTTTTCGCATTCCAGAAAACGACTACAAAAGCATGAGGTACACAGTGTTCTGGTCGCCAACAAGATTCCCATATCTATACCTGTACCTAGCCATGCTGATTGCTCTCCTGGCCTATAGCCTCATATTCTGTGTCGCTCAACTCGCCTTCAGGAAGCTCAAGCACGCGAAGAAGAAGAGAGACACGTCTCCACTCCTGGAAAGGATTTAGCACTCGCCCTGGAGGCCGTATAAAGCGAATCCTGTAGCCTGGTTCATCATCTCGTAAAAGCAAACAAGTTTAAATATCGTTGAAATTTTAGGCTGAGGCTACATTAGACCGCGACGCGATTGGCGATTCATGACCGATAAAAACAAATAATGGAAATTCACGATTACGGCTACACTGTACGACAAATTTTACTAGTGATATTTGATTCGCTCTTCTAGTCGCATCGCAAATCGCTGGCAAATGTAGCCTCAGCCTTATAGTCGTTCGATCGAAGTCCTACCCAAAATATCCGGTATTCACGTGTTCCTTGAACGGGATTCGATAGAACGACAATTCAGTTGGCTTGAAACTTAACGATCTATCAACGGCTTATTGCCTGTTCCATTATTATGTATTCTACAGTTCCCGGCACGTAAGCTGGCAAGGGACGCGGCGTATGAGGTAGCGCCAACCCGGCACGCGATTGGTGCAGTATTATAATAGTAGTCTATGATTGGTGCGTTAGTCGACTTTAGCCCCCGCACTGCGTTACGTCCCGTTCGCTCATTCGCCATACCACATGCGCGAATTTACCCCCACACTGTACACGTCAAAATCTTGCCAACTTACGTGCCGGATACTGTACCAGGATAATTTGACATAGCTGAATACCTGTCAACAATACTGCGATCGAAAGACTTTAAAATCGGTGTCGGTGAAGTTCGATTGATGAATGTGAATACGATAATAATCGGTCTAAACGATTAAGTCGCTACGATATCGTTACGGTTTTGATTAACGGAATCGGGCTACAGGTTATCGCTTTCAATGGTTGTACTATTAGTTATAAAATAGACGTTCAAAGTCTGATGACTTAAAATCGAGGGAATTGAACAAAATTTGAATTGAAATTTTTTAATTGAAAGTTCATAGGCTAGTTTGGTAGGTACTTATTGATTGGTACATTAAAACGTAAAATTAGACTGCTGATTGTCCCAATTTAAAAAAAAAAGTAGCCTGTGATTGTTTGACAAAAAACTCCAAAGAGCAAAATTGGGTAAGTTGACTTAACTTTTTTTTTGTTTAAAATGTAAAAAAATTACTTTATTCAAAATCGTAATTAGAAAAAATATAAATTCGTTCAATAATAATTAAGTTATTGTTAATTAAGATACCTTTAAAATCTGGTGGAAGGGGAAACTGTCAAGTAACAAAATAAGGATGTACGTATTGAAATGTGACGTCACCGTTATTAGGTTACGTGTGTGCGAAAGAGATGGCATGACGTTCCCACCATGCTGCTTTATTTATAACCAATTCTTCTCTTCTACTAGGCGTTAGTCCCGGCTTTTGCCAGGGTCCGTTATTTATAACCAATTACTATTTGTTATTTAACGTAAAATATTATACTGGGTGTAAGGGACAGCCCTCCACAAACTTTAAGGGCTTGCTCAGTAGACGAATCTGAACATCCTCCCACATTTTTATTTTCAGGAAACGAAAAATAATCGACCGCTCTATACAAACTGTCCGATAAAATTTAGAATTTTGTATGGTGACGCGGAATTTTTTTTTTATTTCCTGAAAAAAAAAAATTGTTGGAGGATGTTCAGATTCGTCTTCTAAGCAAGCCCTTAAAGTTTCTGGAGGGCTGTCCCTTACACCCAGTATAAAAATAGACACAGGATAATACCCAAATTGGCTGTGCTGAATAAACGTAACCCCGTCGATGTAGTGAAATATTTACTATGTTAACTTATTATTAAAAGTACTCAATTGAATTAACCATAAGGAATTGAAAAAAAAATCTAAATATTGCATGTTAAATGTATTCAAAGTATATTCACAGAGTATGTATGTACTACTTAAAATATTATTTATTGTTAAACGCAAAACTTGATATTTATACTAATTTTAAGTTTTTTTAGCTAACAGTGTTCAAATAAGAATTAATTAGTTATTAATTTAGTTTTATGTATAATAAGGCTGACTGCATACTGTATATTTTTATTATTAAAAGTTAATGTCCAATGATTGTGTCAAGTGTATGCGCCAACAACTATTCAGCCGACAAAAGCCACATTACGGCTGATATATTTCTGTAAACACATGTGATTACAAAATCTGTTAATTTACAAGATGCTTTTAAGGCTAGGTAGTTGTTTTTATAAATAAAATCATCATTAATTTTGCTTGCTAATTTCAGACAGGGACGCAATTAGGAAGAGTATTTCCGCCTCTACGTATCAATATCAACTCTCGGGACAAATAACTGTCCTATGTCCATCTCCAACGTCCAATCAATCTCTGTACCAAAATTTATCAAAATTGGTTCAGCGGTTTAGGCGTGAAAACGTAACAGACAGACAGAGTTAATTTCGCATTTATAATATTTTAGAATAGAAGTATAGGTTTATTTTTATTATCGTAGGGAATTATAAAATTAGTTCTCCCGCTCTGGGTGGAGGGAAAGGAGTAATCAAAGTATTACAGATACAGTCTAGGGGTAACATTCGGATAATCCCGCAAAATATTAGTAAGGATGGATCAAATGTCTACAGTCGACTGTAACATGTCTTCCAAGAGCGATAGCTCTTCAAACCCAGAGATCAGACAGCGGTTTGTGCCTAGCACTCTCAACTCTATTTTGCGTTGCATGTGTATTGTGTAGCTATTGTATAAGAAATTTTAGTGTTAGTAATATACTAATTATATATACTTATCTCTGATTGGAGAACACAGACTTTCGGCTTAACTTAACCAATTTGTACTTACAATTTGCAATATGCGGTAGGCCTTATAAATTGCAATAATTAATTTGTGGTATATTTACGTGAAAATGTAGAGTAATTTACAAAAAAATGCTCATAATATGATTATACTCACTTTCTATACCACATAGATACTGATTTAAGCAAGGTCTTTATTTTTTTTAATATTTATTTTGATTCTGGAAACCTTTTTTGGTGTTAGTCTTCCTTTTTAACCACGGCCTGATAAAAAATATTTATAAAATTGCTTATAATTAATTTGTCTATGAGCCTTTAATTTAGGTTTAATAAAAATATGACAAGTGAATTTTAATAATAATGCTTTTAAGGATATAATTAATTGCCATTGTAGGAATTACTAATAGATTTATGTAATTTTTAATAATAAAACTTATAGCACTGCATTGCTCAACAGTTTAAAGAAAATGCAACTTAACTGAACTTTAGTTGACTACTTAATGTAAAGGTAGTATAAATATTTGAAATGCTTATTTTATTTTGGGTTCTTTTTTTTTTCGTGAAATGAAAATTTAAGTTTTTGTTTTATATTTGTTAAATGTTGATAGACATCATATTATTTGCAAAGTTTCGCTTGTTAATTTAACCCTGCAAATTATTATTCTAGCCACTTTAACCAAAATGGTTGTATATTAAACAGATTGTACTTAAAAATACCTTTTTACTTATACCATAACCAAAGCACTATGCTAAGATAAACTGAGCATAATGCTTGATATATCGTAAAGTGGGGTTACTTTGGCCCTGGGGTATAACTTTGGCACAAGCTTATTAACCAATAGAAACACAGTTAACATAGTTTCTTATGTTCGTATTGGTTAATAAGCTTGTGCCAAAGTTTTACCCCAAGGTAACAGGTACCCCAAATTACTCAGTAATGCAAGTTTTTATTTCAAGTTCAGTTGTATGACAATAAGTTGAAACAAAGTTATCAGGTTGTGGTGGGGCATTTTATAAAGTTAAAGACTGTTGTAGCAACTTTAATTATATTTTATAAAACAAAGATTTTATGTAGAAAAATATTAACAGTGAAAATAATACGGAATATGAATTGCAATAATTTAAAATTAGTTGTCACTATTTACAAAATCTTATATACTAACTTAAAATAGGTCCTAGCATTTATCTAAGACATGACGTTTATGTTACAATTTTTTGCACTTATTTACTAAATACTATAATTTTTATTCACCACTAAAAAAATATTTTATATTTGATCTCTTTTACTTAAAATTAACAATTGTGAATTTCATTATAGGATGAATAAAAATAACATTTTAAATATAAAGAACACAGATTTTACTTATATGTTACTTATGATGACATTAAATGCACCGATACTTAATTTACTAATATAGGAATTGAAAACAATTATAGTTAGTTTCTAGATATTCATTTTTCTTTATGAAAAAGGAATTGATTGCAATACCTACTCTGTTTATTTGTTCTTATATTTGGCAATACTTTTTAATACTGTAATGGAATATTGAAGCGGGCTTTGGAGGGGGAGCACGTATTTTTAAAAAAAATTAGAGCCATTGATAGTTTCTTTTGAGTTTAATAGAGTTGCCAACCGTCCTGTTTCGCCTGACGGGCAGTTTCACGGTTCGCGAGTGTTTACGGTGCAATACAGTTTAAAAACAAAGGTGCAATGTGCCAAAATATACTTAAATTAAGTACTTTCATTAAAATATGAATTTTATCATAAATTAAATATTAATTTAACTATTGCAACTATATTAATGTGCCCTGTTTTTATACTGAATTGTACTGGTTTTTCTAACTTCAAATCCTAGACTTATCATCTGGGGGTTGGCAACACTAGAGTAAAATCATCATTATTATAGGTACTTTTCTTCTTGGACCTGCTTCTGTTTTCCACACTTTTTTACTCGATTCATTAATGTTCTTGTAAAATTATATTTTTTTTCTTAGCGTGTTGATGGCAACTAAAAATTTTTCGTCCCATAAGTTTGTTACAAAATTTGGCGCTTTGAATGAATTTGGCTTTGATGAATCTCTGAATTATAGAAAAAAAAATGTTACTGTTTACTTCTGTCTATTTCTTCGCTTAATTCATTTAAAGCACGCAATGAATTTTACTATTGGAAAAATGAATAAACGCTGAAGGTTTATAATTTGCATCCATGCGTATTTGAGCCGAAACGCTATTGTAATAAAACATAATGCATTAAGAATTCCAATAAATTAATATTATAATGTTTTAATAAAACAGTTTCTGTTAAAGTTTGTACTTTTTTTTTATTAGATGAAACCAAGACTACTACAAGACTAAGATTGCGTGTCTGTCTGTCTGTCTGTTCGCGATAAACTCAAAAACCACTGAACACCAATCATTCGGTTTTTAATATACAGAGTGATTCATGAGGAAGGTTTAGATGTGTTTTAAATGCATATTATATTAGAGTAAAAAGGCGAGAATCAAGAAAAAAAAAGATATATAGGCTTGCCACTAGTTACTTATATTCTCAAACCTAAAATTTTTAGATTAATCATAATAGCTAATGTAACAATCATATAGATATTTAAAATGACAAAAGTAACAATACTAGGCACTAGTAGAGTTCTAATTGACAAATTGATAGCACCAGTTAATAAGTTACATATAAGGAAATATGACAACCCATTGGTATTTATATGGGACAATATAACAGGCACTTGGAAATGATTATCTTTGCCTTCAACTAATACTGTCACAAAGTATAATATCATTGTCATTGTGACTATAATTGTGTCTATATAAATACAATATCCAGCATTTGCTAATGTCCTAGATGTTGGACGAATAATATGTACAAAATTTGTCAAAGTCCACATTATTGCTGTTCCAAGAATAAGTTTTATTAGAGTTTCACATTTTGTGACTTTTCTATCAAGTAATATATTTTTTATAAGAACACCAAATAAATAGATGGACACATATCCTAAGCAGGATGAAATTCCTTCGCGATTTGCTGATATTAAGGAGTTTCTAGGACTATCACCAAACACCCAGTCTTGTAAACCAATGTATAAGGCGAATTCATGCAAAACTAAAGATAGAACACATAGTAATAGAGCTTGATCTGAAAAATATAAAACAATGGTTGATAGAACTTTACAAACTGCTATTGTGAAGAAGAAGTTCCAATGGACACCATACTCTGTGACATGCTCCTGATAGTCTAATTGTTTCACAGAAACAAACCTTCCTACTCCGAGAACAATAAGTATACATATCATTTTCAAATTCCCTTTTAGAATATCCTTCAATTTCTGTTGACGGAGGTCTTTGTGTACTAGTCCGCTCACTATGACAAACAAACCTACTCCAGTGTCCATCAGACTGTAACCATATTTTTCTGTCTTAGCTAAATATCTCGGGAAGTCTTGAAAATCTACAGCTAAGATACATAATGCTGTTATAAGATATGTCAGTCCTCTTAGACAGGATATTAAAGCTATTCTGTTATTATTGAAGACATTCTTCTGTGAAAACTTTTTGACTACATTTGGATAATAGAATATAAGATTGATTTGCAAAAGAAAGAAGATTATGAAGTTTAGACTATATATGGATTCCGGTAGTACGGTGTGAGCGATGATCATCGGCAATATAATCACGAGGTATTCGTAAGCGTACTGGCAGCAGAAGGGAAATCTTGATTTGATGGCGATGTAGATAGAACATTGAACCGTGAACAATATACAGGCGCATGTGTGCACTGCTGTAGAGCCGTGGTTGTTCTGCATGAAGGATTCATGATATTTCTTGTACTCGGTCGCATTCATCGTAGTTTATGATTGAGTGCTGATAAGTTATCTGTTCGCGGAAATATTCAGCCAAGCTGGTTTGTAACTTCATCGGAAACAAGTTCAATCCAAAGAAGATAGGTATTGTTTACTTCTCGTGTTCTTCTACTAATAGTTTCCTCAGTCTATGTAAATAAATTACAATATTTATTTACTTCGATATCGATTCTAACCTCAAACAAAACCAAAACAAACAATCTTCTGTCAAAGTCGATGTCACTGTCAGATGCAGTGGGTCGACACTGCCTTAGAATAGAATTCGAATAGTGATAATGTACACAAAAAGCTACCTTATATCCAACACCATAAGGTTTAAATTAAAATGAGTAGACATTTCAAGAAATGTATCCAAATCATTACCAACCGACAGATACTAACATTTTTTTACTATTAGTTTGGTACAACTGCAACAGAGTAAAAAAAATGGCTGACTGACATCCAGCATCTTGTCATTTTATTCTAACTTGTTCGTTCCGTTTGAATTTGAGTTCAATCGTTTCTGCGAGCGAATAAATAGATAAAAACTACATAAATTTATTCCGCATTAAGTGCAAAAGTGATATTGTCGCTTATTGAACTGTGTTTTAGCGCCCGTGTTACCTTTAAGTAGTGATTTACTTGCGAATTGAAAAGGACTTCAATTTCTTTAGCGTACCTAAGTACTTAGTTACTTAGTGATCAAGTTTTTAATAAAACGAATTTCAAATCACACCAGGAACATGGAAAATTGTCGCTACAGGAAGTGTGTTAATTGTGGCATACGTAAGTTGCCCAAATCTAGCACAGTTCTTGCAAGTTTTCCTTTAGACCCTGACCGGTAAGTGCGACAGCCAGCAGCCACTACGTTTTCTGTAATTAATAATTATATCATGTGAAATAAGTTTTTAACAATGAAATGTTTTCTAGGTGCCGATTATGGGTCAAAGCATCAGGAATTGAAGATTTCGTACATGTACCAATTGAGAACTTGCATCAATTGAAATACGTTTGCGGATCTCATTTTTCCCCTGAATGCTTTAATGCAAAAGGAAACCGTTTACTGAGTTCTGCAGTGCCAACTTTGAGACTCAATAGGCCATTGGTCTGATGACCTTTTCGTTGAGTTTCCTTTGCATGTCAAATCTTACTATGCAAAATTTGAAAAAGGTAAGATACTGTGTAACTTTATGTAATAAAGTATATAAATACCAAATCAAATCTACATAAATAATTATATGAAAAGTATGTATTGTAAAAGTATCTTTTGTCAACTTTCTTTATATTTTAATTAATTTTTCCAGGTGAATCTTCTAAACATCGACAGACAGAGATTTTGCCAGTTGAAACAATCCCTAAAGTCACTAAAGATAGTGATGATCAGGCACTGAATTTATCAGGTATTTAACTTTATATTCAACTAGCTTCTGCCCACGACTTTGTCCACATGGAATAGTTACTTTGGGCTAGCGCTACTTTAACCCGTGACTAGCGCGTTCAAGTAAACAAACTCTTCACCTTTATAATATTATAATTATATTATTATTAGGGCCTATTTCACCACCTATGATTAAGTTTCGAGTATCTTACTTGACAGATAATTTCATACAAATTCTGTCAAATTTTTGAATTTATTCAGTGAGTAAGGCCTACTCGGACATTGTGAAACAGGCCCTTAGTATAGATTTATTAATTAGTTCTGTCTATTCCAACTGAACACCATATAGGGATGACATAAAACTCTGTACAGATAATAGCATAGTGCTAACAACTAATATAACTTGGAAATTTCAGATAAAAAGGTGATTGCAAAAGTAAATAAGCCATCTGGTAGTGATGATTTTATACCAATTCCATCAACATCAAAGGCAAGAAGGTAAGAAATATTTGTATTTGTCTCATACTAAATGCCTATGATGGTAAGATTATTATGTGTTAGACTTACTGTTTATTAAAGTTCTGAATAAAAGAACTGAAAAATAATCTCTGTGGAACGATCTGACTGTTAGCTGGGTACAGTATAGAAAATTTAAATTCAACTATTTGCTATACATATATGATGTATATTCACTTATGAAATAATATAAAACTGGCGACTTCTGCAATAGTCATGATTCTGAACCTGAGAATTTAAAAAAGGTGGTGAATAAATGAACACGATGGCCGCAACGGAGTTATGAAGTACAAAGGAAAAGAAGCAAAATGGAGTCATTTAAAAGAAGCAGAAGAAAAAAAATAGGATTTTTTTTAATTTTCCGAAAATCACCCAAACTGTTGTTAATCCCAACTACAAAACTAAAATGCGCGTTAATTTTGCAGCTCACGCCTTAAGCAACACGATGGACGCAGTTCTGAAGATGATGGCGGCGTCAAGCAACAGCAACGCAGAAGACTACAACAATACAGCTTTTGTTGTCGAAGAAATGGACAAACTTTTTAATTGGACCAATGGACCAGCATCACCAAAAGATGTGATACCTCGAAAATGGCAAAATTATCAGAAAAAACGAATCACCAGGAATCTATGAACTATTATTTAAAACACATTGATTCAATACAATTTTTGAAGTCAGACTCGTTAATACGCTTACGAAATGTACGATGTATAAACGATTTTAAAATATCTTTGAAATCGTTAAAAGATATTTGGTATTTTTTAAATAAGGAAGCTAACTTCAAGTATTTAAATTTATACCAACTTAACCAAGATTCCTTGGAAAATTTATTTGGGACCATAAGACAGCACAGTGCAACTAACAGGAATCCAACTTGCAGTTACTTTAATTTCTGATTTATCAGGACCACATAGCCGTGGCTCCAATTGTGAAATTGATTGCAACAAAATATTCATATCTCACCATGAAATAACAAAATCATCGGAATCTGTATTAGTACCTCCTTTGCAAGCATTGGATTCACAAAATTGTGATAACCAGACATATGATTACCCTGTGCTATCTTTGCCTGAAGAATATGAAATTGAATTTGTTGAAGATTATTTTTGTAACTTTGAAGAACAACCAACTGTCTATGTTAGCGGATACTTAGCTGGCAAAGTTCTTAGCAAATTTAATTGTGATTGTTGCCAATGTACAAGAGGATATCTTTAAAAGAATGGTGGCAAGATAAGGTTTCTCTAACTTATCCTAAAATCGAGCTATGTTTTCTAGTCTCTGAAGCTAAACACGTGTATATGACTCAAGTCTTGCCTGAACTGCATCAGAGACACAGCTAAATTTTGTATTTTGCACACTGCAGTATGCAATGGTTTAAATGTAATACACATTGTAAAGAAGTTACTGATTATTTGCTTAGCTTTTTAAGTAAATTGTTTATTAGGAAGTCATGTAAAATTAAAAATGACGACTTTGCAAAGTCTGAAATTAATGAAGCAGACAAAATCAAAAAAGCCCAACAACAAAATAAAGATTTGTAAAATATTTTGCATTTATTATTTAAAATGTTATGTAGAAATATCATTCATGGCTTAGTTAATATTATTTTTTCTTGTTTAATAAATGTATACCCAATAGCCATGATTGGTAATTTTATGTAACATATTTCTGAAGAAAATAAAAATTAAAAATTTGAATAATAATTCCGCCGAGTTCATCGATAGTGAGCACATCACTATTTCATCGATACAATGAGGATACAGTCGATAAACATGCACAACACTAGAGCTGTCAAAAAATATTGTTAAGTTGGCAGCATTGACAGCGCTATTGTTCTTAGGTTGCTCATAAAAACGATACATTTCTTTTTTGTGTGCGTGAGCTCAACTCAATGTTCTAGAGTGCCGTCTCTTAAGGCCCTTACGCACCAGCGGTTGGCCACCAGGCGGTTTGCTTGAGCGGTCCAACCGCTTAATGCGGTTTCTTCACGTTTTTCTTCGCGGTTAGCCGCCATAGCGGTCAGCCGCTATGAAACCGCGTTCAGCGGTTGGACCGCACGAAGGCGCGTGGCCCATAAGCAAAATGGACGCCGTCGAGATAGCTTGTGTTATTTATTTTTACTCCCGAAAACAACGAAAAAAAATAAAAAAGATACTGGATTCATCCTTTACTAGAAACACGCAACGAATTTGGCCAGTTCGCAAGTTGTTTTCAAGAACTGAAGAAGCACCAAGATAAATAGCTTCTCGTTGTTGAATTTCAACAATGAATTTCTCTGTGTCGAAGTTCATGGCTGCGCAACTGAAAAGACATGCATACTCACCGGCGGCTCGCCGCAAACTAACCGCCAGTGCGCATACACAAGACGGCGGCTAGCCGCGAAGCGGGCCGCGGCCCTGCATTCAACCGCCGCGGTTGAAATTTCGTGGCGGTTTAGTGCGTACAATCATAAGCGGTTGCATATTAAACTGGAAAAGCGGCTAGCCGCGCGGTTAGCCGCCCCCGCGGTTAACCGCTAGTGCGTTAGAGCGCTTAGAACGTAGTGATTACATACTCTTTGGTCAGATGGTTGCAGACAGTAATAATTTTTTTATTAATATTTTTGGCTAGGGAACTAAGTCCTTTAAGCAACATAAGTCTATCTTTACCATTAGAACTTGGAATAACACAACAAAAAAAAACTTTAGAAAGTTTTTTTTTCGGACCGTCAACTCCGCCGTTGACGGTCCCAAGCCCGTATGTGAAAGGAGGAGGGTTGGCTGAAGAGAAGAGACCCCACCAGCTGTAAAAAGGTCAACGTCGAGCATCGGGCGAAGGTTAATTAACCCGACAACTGAAGACCTAACTAGTCTGATACGCTGAAGGTAGTAAATGACCTTTACAACCCGTCAGACTTTCATAGAAGCGGGGGTCTTGGCTTAATTGCCCGGACCAAGAGGTAGAAAACCTCCATAAAAAGTTACCCTAATCCTAAGGTGGCAAACGCGCCGACAGGATGCATGGCTTGCGGGAGGCAGGTCCCTAGCGCCAACCTTGGTGAACCTGGCGAACACCATTGTATATAGCCTTCTCACAGGAATGGCGTCACCCTGTGAGCGACCTCTTTTCGTCCACACTCGTGGGATTCATATGGATAATTCTCAAAATACAAAAACCCCAAACACAAATAAAACACACAATTTAATACAACAAACACTTAATCGCGGCATGTTTGAACGAACAAGAAGCAACTCCCTCGGTGCAATACCTTCAGGAAACAAAAATCCTGTAGTTAACCAATCAGGAGCTATCGATCAGACAATGGAAACCCAAAATGACTCTAGTGTCCAGGAAGATACAAGCAAAAATGAGTGAGGAAAGAAACCAGTCCAATAAACAACACTCACAAAAAACAAAAGAATAATTCTCAATTTGTTATACCAACTCAAAACAGTTTTTAGATACTTGATGATGGCACCATCCATGCCCAGGAAACCAACAAACAGGAGAGAGTTTATGTTCCTAAACCCGAGCCTATATTTGTCACAGGCGTCATCAACATTGCATCCCTTAAAGAAGTACTTAACAAAATTTTAGACAATGATCTTTATACCATGACCACACTCAGATCTGGACACATTATAAAAATTATGCCAAAAGACATCCAAACATACAAAATCATTAGAGAACCTTCATCGTCAACAATATTTCGCACTACACTTACCAGTTAAAAAGCGAAAAAGCTTACCGAGTTGTTCTACGAGGACTACACGCTTCAGAAGATACAACAGCAATAACTAGAGAACTGGAACAATTGGGGCATAAAGTAAGACAAATAGTCAGCATTAGACACAGATCTACCAAAGAACCACTTCCTATATTCTCTGGAGCCACAGCAAAACAACAAAGAAATATTTGATGTCAGATATACCAAATGAAAATTACAATTGAAGCACCTTATAAAAAAAAGAAATTATGCAATGTCTTTTACATTGCATAATTTCTTTGCTCATCTTTGGTCATCGCTCACACCATACTACCGGAATCCATATATGCCAAAGATTTGGCCACACAAAAAATCAATGTTTCAGACCTTTTCGATGCGTCAAATGTGGTAATGAACATCCTACAACACAATGTATAAAAAAACCTGACACTGAGGCTACCTGAGCAAATTGTAATGAAAAACACCCTGCCAGCTATAAGGGATGCAAAATCTACAAGCAATATAAAGAAAGAATACTAAAAGTTGCTCCTAAACCTAAACCAAAACAATCAATAATGAGCCTTGACAATAACAAAATAGATTATTCCAAATCACAATATCAATCCCAACAAACAAATTCAAGCAAAACCTATGCTGAAATTGCTAAAACAGGACAACGAACTCTATCTGCACAAAAAAATAATACTTCAAATGACATGACAAACAACGACTTCAATAACTTCACAAATATTATGGAGACTATGCTAGAAAACCTACAACATACCATGATTACAATAGTGGAAAAAATGATGGACAAAATGTTGGACCGCATGGTCCAGTTAGTCAGCAACCTTATAAAAAAATGATTCAGAACCTCCGAGTAACTACTTGGAACGCCAACGGCTTGACGGACAGACGTCAAGAACTGGAAACTTTCCTTGAAATGGAGAAGATTGATATGGCGCTAGTCTCAGAAACTAGACTCACATTTAAGTCTCACATCGCTTTTAATAACTATAAAATCTATACAACAAACCATCCCTCCGGAAACAGCCACGGAGGAAGTGCAATTATCATTAAAAACAATATCAAACATTATTCGATGGAAGAATATCGCACAGAGAAAATTCAGGCCACGACCATAGTTGTCCAAGAAAAGCACATTGAGACAGTTTTCTCTGCTGTCTACTGTCCCCCGAGGCATAAAATCTCAGTTCAAGATTTCAAAGATTGCTTCTCTACTCTTGGTACAAGATTTGTTACGTGCTGGTGACTGGAATGCAAAACACCTGCACTGGGGCTCCAGGTTGACTACTACAAGAGGACGGCAATTACACATAGTAACACAGGACATGAAACTGGATTACTGGTCTGGGGGAGAACCCACTTACTGGCCAACTGATAAAGATAGATTACCTG
Source organism: Mythimna separata (assembly GCA_030763345.1). Lineage (NCBI taxonomy): Eukaryota > Metazoa > Arthropoda > Insecta > Lepidoptera > Noctuidae > Mythimna > Mythimna separata. The sequence continues at coordinate 22,356,781 of CM061176.1, forward strand.
ACCTACTTGACTTTTTCATAACGAAGAACATAGACGGCAACTACATAACAATAGAATCTTGTACTGATCTCACCTCAGATCACACCCCTGTTATCTTGAACGTTAATTCTACAATTCAATTGGTAGAGCCTACTTCAAAAATATATAACACTAAGACTACGAACTGGGAAAAATACAGAGATGTAATTAATTCAGAAATCAATCTTAAATCGAAAATCGACACAATAGAAGTTGTAGAAAACGGGATTGAGAAACTCAACATGCTTATACATAGAGCAGCCAACTTAGCAACCACCAAACGAAAGGGTCAGCCACCAAAAAATAACAACTATTCAAAAGAAATAAAGGAAAATATCAAGAAAAGGCGACAATTGGGAAAGGTGTGGCAAAACACAGGATATCCAAATGATAAAACAGCATTTAATAAATTCTCGGCTGAGCTTAAAAATCTCATCAACAACGAAGAGAACGACAAAATCCAAAACATGCTTTCAAGCCTTGATCCGACAGCTGACACAAACTATTCGCTGTGGAAGGTCACCAAAAACATGAAGCGCCCAAAAACACATATACCTGCAGTCAATGATAATAAAGGAAGATGGGCTAGGTCTGACCAAGAAAAAGCAACAACATTTGCCGAACACTTGAGCAATGTTTTTAATCCGCACCCAGAGAGTTGTCGCGAACATACAGAAGAAGTAATAAATTACTTAGAATCACCAAATCAAATGTGCTCACCACTACAAAGTACTAGCCCTAAGGAAATTTTCCAAGAAATAAAAAAGCTGAAAGAAGGGAAAGCGCCCGGGTATGATTATATAGATGCAACACTTCTAAAGAAATTTCCGTACAAGGCAGTAATGAAACTTGTCCACATATTCAATGCTTGCCTAAGACTTGAACACTTCCCTGGACAGTGGAAGATAGCCCAGATAATAATGATTCCCAAGCCTGGTGAACCTCTAGAACAAACAAACTCATACAGACCCATCAGCCTGCTCCCAGTCATCGGAAAACTGTTTGAACGGATACTACTTAACAGAATGAAAGTACATTTAAACACCATTCTACCACAGCATCAATTCGGATTCCGTGAAAGTCATGGGACAATCGAACAAGTTCACCGTATTGTCGACATTATTGGCAGAAGTCTGGAAAATAAGCTATACTGCTCTGCAGTGTTTTCAGATATCAGCCAAGCTTTCGACAAGGTATGGCATGAGGGCCTTATCTTCAAAATTAAAAAGTTACTGCCACACTGTTTCCTTCGGATATTAAAATCATACCTTGATAAGAGAAGCTTCCAAGTAAAATGCAATGATGATATCTCTAAGCTCTACGAAATCAACTCAGGCGTCCCGCAAGGTAGCATATTGGGACCTATCCTATACCTCATCTTCACTGCAGATATCCCAACAGATGATCAAACGATTACAGCGACATATGTTGATGACACCGCCTTGCTGTCCACTCATAACGACCCAGTAACTGCATCACAGACTCTGCAAACTCATCTAAACAAAGTGGAATCATGGCTTAAGCTATGGAGGATCAAAGCAAACGAAACCAAATCTGCTCATGTAACCTTTACTCTTAGGAGAAGTACTTGCCCCCCGATAAAGCTAAACAACAAAGAAATACCTCAAACAGATAACGCAAAGTACCTGGGAATGAACCTGGATAGAAGGCTCACTTGGCAGAAGCACATCTGGGCTAAAAGAAAGCAATTAGATGCAAAACTTCGTAGTCTTCACTGGTTAATCGGACGAAGCTCGCAACTCAATACCACCAGCAAAATCTTGGTATACAAAGCAATTTTAAAACCTATCTGGACTTATGGAATACAGTTATGGGGAACAGCGAGCAAGAGTAACATCGACATACTGGAAAGATTCCAAAGTAAAGTGCTAAGAACAATATTCAGGATACCCCAATGTATTAGCAACAAATACATGTATCTCGACCTAGGCATAAACACTGTTCGTGAGGAAATAGTCCAGGCAAGCCAAAAATACCAAGAAAAATTAGGAACCCATGCAAACAGACTCGCACATGCCTTAAGTGGAGAGGGTGGACTACATTATAACCGGCTAAAGAGACAAGTCATTCCCAGACTCGCCCAAAGATTTGTAAACTGAGCCAAAAGGAGGGTTTGCTGGAAAGTTCAGCAATTGATTGGCCCTCGAGGAAGACAATAAAAATATCCAGGACATGTGGCTCCAACCAAACAAGTGGCTTATTGTTTTCGGACAGATTGCCATAGTGCAGAAAAGACACAAAAAAAAGAAAGTTTTTTTTTAAACTTACGACAAAAAAACTTTAGAAAGTTTAGAAAGTTTTTTTTGTAAACAACATGTCTGTATTTAGCAGCAAATGTATCAAGACAACCTTCGCGGCAAACTATGCTACCTCAGCAGCCAAAACTACAATAACATATAAAATTAATTTTCGAATAATTAAAAGAGCTACCGCCAAAAACCCCCTTTTTTGGTTGACTTGACGCATGTGCTAGAGATTCTCCAGAGAAAATATAGTCTGTCCAGTAGCACTGCGTCTGTTTGTTATGGTTGAGATGGATAGTAATCATCAGAAATCTGGTTTGGCGTATCCATGAAGTTCTCCAAATAATTGTAGCTGGATTTGCGGAATGTTTAGCTAGCTAAATTGTATTATTTTTTGTTTTGTTATTTCTTAGGGTACCTTCTCTTTACATGTCTGTGGGTGTTACTTATACGGTGATTACCTTAAGGTGAATGCTTCAGGTAGCCCGCGAAATTCAAATTTTCTTACGTTTTTTGCAATTAGCAAGCCAGTGGTAGGTTGTATGAAGTTAAAAATACTTAAGCGGTTGTAAAACGTAACTAGTTACATAATTATAAACATAAAAATCATCAATACAAGCCTCCAAGCTCACTTAGTTGCAAGAACGTTTTTGACCTCGAAAAAATCGTTCCTACACTTAGGTGAGCTTGGAGGCTTGTATTAATGATTTTTATGTTTATAATTATGTAACTAGTTACGTTTTACAGCCGCTTAAGTATTTTTAACTTTATACAACTTATCACTGGCTTTCAAATTGCAAAAAACGTAAGAAAATTTGAATTTCGCGGGCTAAGCTAGAACATCCCCCTTAAAACCTCCTTGTAACATTTCAAAGATTAGAGAGAGTATTTCAGTTGACTGTCAAAAACTCTGCAAATGTCTGTCACAAAATAGCCGAAACAGCAGGATGGGGTGCAAATAGCAATATAGGCAGTATTCAACATACTAATCCAATCCAGCAAAATGATCCAGCAACTTTTAACTCACACTCAAGCACATGGAGTACTAAGAGGATCAAGATACTATTCATGAAACCACGGAGCAAAAAGTTTCGACATTTTCGGAAACTCATAGTACCAGTTCAACACCAAAACACTAGTTCCCATGGTGTATCATATTGGGATTTGTTATTACAAACAATATTGCGGATCTTTGGAGGACTTATCATAACATATATGTAGGTATATCTACATATTTACATAGGTAGTGCATTACCATTATTACTAAACGGGAAACTTCATTTACCTACAACCTCTCTTCTTGCAGCGGTGGTAAATTTACTTATTGTTTCTTTAATTTCAGAACATTTTGGATTTGGAAAGGACTCACAGTACTAGAGAGACTTTCAGAAGACACGCATCCATTTTGACGGTCATTTTTTTGTGTTAGGTAAGAATAATTTATTATAATATAAAAGCATACCTACTCTTTAGTTTTTAGGTTCGTTTCGCGGATTACAGTCTTTCGTATGTTTTGGATAGCTGGTAAGTACCTAAAACAAATACCGTTTTTTTTTCAGTCGCTTTTAAAAGTCAACATGAAGAGGAATACGTTACAATTGGGTACCGATTCTTATTTGACTGTTAAATTTAAAATGCGTAGTACTTTAGTCGGCAATGTTGCACGTCCTCCTTTGTCAGATTAAGAAAACATCTATGCCTAATATAACTTTCGAATGAAGGTTCGGCATTCGTTTACCTGGTGTAGATACATGCATAGGCATCCTATTTTATGTAGGCCCACCATAACAGTCGAACTCCCGACGAGCTAGGGCCGGACAATGATTTGCTCCGTTGATCGAAAAAAGAAAATACGTTTATTTTGCACTCAGGCATCCACAATAAAGACAACTTATGTAGAAACATATATTAAAAAATAAAATCAAAAATTTCTTGATCAAATGATCACTGTATTACCGGCTAGTAAGCGATGCTCTGGTCGGAAGCGGATGGAGAAGTTAGAGCGCTTGCCTAGAAGTAACCTATATTATACTCTTGGCTTAAATACTCCCAGGCTGTAGCTATCAGGAAACACACGGAATACCACTCCTTAGCTTTACGCAAAACAATAAACACCTTAAGTATAGTCCATTAATTATAAAAGCCTTTTACAAACTTCGGCAATCAAACAAAGTGCTATGAAATCTAATTTTATTTAAATATTTCTTAGGACATCAACAAATGAATCAAGCAGGTTCAGACGACAAATGTTCGGAGAGAGTTTCAAACGAATATATTCTCTGCAGTTATAATTTTGACGATGTGTCTAGTGATCACAACGAAGTAAGTGAGGATTGCAAGCAAAGGGGCTGGGCGGTGAGTGGGAAACACTCATCTGACGTAGGACTTAATTGTAATAAGGAACGTGTAGGTGGAGTTGCTGAAGTAAATCCAAGTCCAACAAATGGCCAACAAGAACAGACAGCCATTAATAATTCATGCCAACAATCTCTGATACAGAGGGTGTGGGTCCACCTACAAACGATTGTTACTGCTCACATGAATAGTTGCCCACGTTGTAATCCAAAACCCTCACGTAGAATTGGTAATTCAGTCAGTCAAAACTCTATACTATCGCTTCTAAGCTCGGCACCTCCAAGTCTTAACAGTAAGCAATCATGTCGTAGTTGTGTGGCATCCTGCCAAGGAGCTAGATCCCCTTGTCTAAACACTAGACCATCATGTTCAAGAGATCCATCTCCCTGTCTCAATGCTAGATCCTTCTGTCCACAAGCATCGTCTACCTTTCAAAGTGGTAGGCCATCCTTACCAAAAGTTTTACCTCTGTGTCCGAATGGTACAACACCCTCACTCTTAAAAACAAGAAATTCTATTTCTAGTCCACCTGGTCTAAAATTTATAGAAATCGGTAAAAAGGCTGAACCATCTTTCCAATTCGCTAATTGTCCTAAATGTCGTCAATTTAAACTACCGAATGAAAATTCGAAGTGTCCTAACGCTAAACGATCCTGTTCAAACGTTGAATGCCCTAACTCTAAACTTTTAAGCTCAAACGCTGAATTTCCCGACGTTAAACCAACCAATCTTAACTCTGAATGGCCTAATGTTAAATTATGCAGCCGTCACGCTGATACGCCTAAAACATACTGTCCAAACGTTGAATGTTCTCAGACAAAACCATTAAGTCTTAATGCTAAAACATCCTGCTCAATAAATGAAGATCCTAACGCTAAACCACCCAATATTGACACTGAATGTCCTAACGCTAAACTAACATGCCCGAACCCTGAATGTCCTAACGCTAAACTAACATGCCCAAATCCTGAATGTCCTGACGTTAAACCATTCAGTCTCAAGGCTGAGTGGCTTAACGCAAATTTATCTGACCCAAATACTGAATATCTTAACGTTATACCAAACGTTGAACCTTCCTGGTCAAACCCTGAATATTCCACCGTGAAACCAGCAAGTCCAAATCCTGAAAGTCCTAACGTTGACCCCTCCTGGCCAAACCCTGAATATACTGCCGTTAAACCAAAGTGCCTAAACCCTGAATGTCCTAACGTGAAACCAGCAAGTCCAAACTCTGAAAGACCTAACATTGACTCTTCCTGCCCAAACCCTGAATATACTGATATTAAACCAAAGTGCCCAAACCCTGAATGTCCTAATGTTAAATCAGCAAGTCCAAATCCTGAAAGCCCTAACGTTGACCCCTCCTGGCCAAACCCTGAATATACTAACGTTAAACCAAAGTGCCCAAATCCGGAATGTCCTCTCATTAAACCCACATGCGCAAACCCTGAGTGTCCTAACGTTAAACCATCCAGTCTCGAAGCTGAATGGCCTAACGCAAATTCATCCGACCCAGATACTGAATATCTTAACTTTAAACCATCCTGCGCCAACGCAGAATCTCCTAACAATAAACCAAGGTACCCATGCGGTGAATGGCCTTACTTTCCACCAGTCTTTCCTAAAGCAGAATTGTCGAACACAAAATCAGCCTGCCGAAACGCCAAGTGTCCTAACAATGAACTGTCCAGTCTCAAAGCTGAATGGCCTAACACGAATTCAAACGCTGAATGCTCTAACGCTAAACTATCCAGTCCTAAAGCTAAACCACCTTGTCCAAACGCTGTACCAATTTGTCTAAACTCTAAAACTAAACTATACCACAGTTTTTCTAATGACTCTTTATCAAGTAACTGTAAAGAGGATTTGGTAGAACTAGCGAAAGCTTACCTTCAAAAAATAACGTCTTCTCATAAAATGTCCACGTTGCTCGAAACAGAGAAATTTTCCTTCTCACATAGAAGTATTAACTACTTATCTGCGAAATATGATGGAACAAGCGTGGCGTTACCTTAATTCTGATACTAATACTAAAAAGTGTTGTCATCCACAGTGCGTGCTACCCAACTACTCGAATAAAGCTAAAAAATCGCCTTGTCCCATTAATTCTAGATGTTGTTGCGCTACGTTACAACGAAAATGTCAACAAACTGAGCCATTTGAGTTTATGATCTATTTCCCCAATCGTAGTTGCCCTACCGAGGCTAGCACATGCCCCAAAGCTGTAACTTCCCCTTCCTGCTTTAATCCCGACACTTGCACTAAACCTGTCACTTGCCCCAAGAATTTCGCATGTCAAGGCTCAATATTGCCAGCGTGTAAATCTGAAGAACAAGGAACTCATGAGCATAAGTCTTGTCACACACCCTGCTGCAAGCGCAACTCACAAGGAGTGCAGCCTTCTTTTAATATTTCTAAAACATCAGTTTGGTCTATGAAGTCTGAAAATAGATCACGTCATGTAAAACCTCCCCAAACGGTTGAAGAGCTTAAAGCCAGTATAACTGGATTAGACAAACATTCTGGAAATTTGCACGGGTGTGAAATTTTGGATTTTCATAGCACTACAAAATACTCTAAACCTTGTGAACAAGATATAAAAGTTTCAACTGGTAAACTTACTCCTTGCCTGAGTCTTACTATGAACCAAAAAGATCAAAAATATGATTCCCAATCCAAGGAGTGTAAACATTCCAAGGATTGTCTCGATGACTGTGAGAAGACTATGAGTCCTTGCGTTGACCCAGAAGAACCAAGTTGCAAGGAAGATGCAGGAGGGCTCTTAAAAACTGAAGCGCATTATGAAGCTCCATTGCACGAAGAGTTTGGTAGTACGCCAAGAGACCAGATGCGCGAACTAAAAAGTAAAGCCAAATCAATTATTTGTATTGATAGCTTTCAACCTGATCACAAAGGTAAAGTATTGTTTTATGTGGGTAGTATTAGTTACAACTAAATATGACTACCATATAACTACGAATATAAGCGCGATAGATAGACGTAGGTACTATTTATTGTACACCATTAAAATTACAGTAGGAGCTTAAATAAATAAGGTCAATGGACGGTGTTACCGCCAAAAGCAAGTATAAATTACTGACATCCGTTGGATGGATTTAACAGAGAAGAAGAATAGATACGCAGATAGTACCTACTGACAACTGATTCTCAAAAACCGATACGCTCAGGTCAGGCAGAGACTCAATTATCGACGAAGAACGTGTTTGGAGTTGTTTGATTGATACGAGTCCAAAACTACGATTTGATAACTAAAGACAATGTGATTAAATGACCTAGATGATCGAGCTGGCTCAAGAAAAGAATACCTGGATGAAGTTGGGGGAGACCTTTGCCCAGCACCGGGAAAGTATAGGCTGAATAAAAAAAATGTAGATAGCAGTGCAAAAAATATTGAAAAATAATCTTTTTCTCCTCGCTAGGCTCGTATACGTTATCGCCGCCCCCCCAAGACATTGCCAGTTCGACGGTGTCGTCGTTTGTGGGTATCTCAGGGATCAAGCATCATTTTTTAGGGCGAGAGTTAAATACAATTTTAAACTTGCTTTGAAACCTAGATCAAGCATTCGACCTTTACTGCCCATTAAGATAGCTCACTTTTGTGTTTTTGGAGTTGTATCGTCCTAACTGGGTTCGCAGGTAGTTCAGAGACGAAATAGACCACGGAAGGACTTGGAAGAAGGCTCGTTTAGTTGTAGGGGATGGCCGGTTTTCCTGATCTGTTTCCGTTTTTTCTCGTTGCATTGTTAATAAGTGAGCATGTCTTGGGTCTCCTAAAGTGCTTTGCTAACTGAGGGGAGTAGTGCACTGACTAGATCTAGTTTACAGCCTGTAATGCTTCGAGCTGGTTTCGTTCAGAGCAATACGCATGCGGATGATATATTATTATGCTTAAAAATCTTGATATTATGTACGCATAATCCAGTTTCCGTCCTTTACAATTTCAACTGCAATTTCGGGCATTTCAATGTCGTTGCAGAAAATTCAGAGGATAGGTGCGCAAAAAATTTAGTAAAATGGAAAGCAGCAGTATTGGATGATTCCGGCCTAAAATTTTACAGATAATTTTGATCTCATTCACACGGGATGGCAAACGAAGTTGGACCCTAAAGGGTTTCTATTCAATGATTTTTGTACGGTACCCTGAAAATTTGTACTGATCTCTTTTTTTTGTTGTAGATTGTAACTCTGAGGAAAAAGAAGCATTTGGAAAAGCTCCTCACAATTACCGATACTATTATTGATCATATATGCATCTAAACTTAAATATCAAGAGGTCAAGTAATTAGTAAACTAAAATGAGCATTGAAGAAAAAACTCGTCAAAAAGAGAGCACGCCGATAAGTAGCTCTCTCTGCTCTCGCTCCTGTATCTTGATGCCCGTCTGCGAAAAGCCGGGAGTTATAAAACTGGCTTCTTCAGAGGCAGATTGTTGTTGCCCCAAGCCAATGCCAGAAGACCCAAAATTTTGTTTGTCAACCGGTTGCGCTCATCCAGCAGCAGGTCCCATACCGGCTTCATTATCTCTTGAACTCTGCGAATGCGACGATTTCGCTCCGGCAGCGCCGACCTGTACATCTGAAGAAGAAGGAACTCATGAGCAACCAGGAATGCAGCCTACATACGTAACTTCTGATACTTATATTGAAGGTCTAGCTGACGATGAGTTATCGCATTCACCTGAGGATCCACCCAAAGAAGGTGGCCCTTTGTACATTGATCCACATCTTAAAGATTATACTCCTCAATCGGTTGATGAGCTTAAAGCCAGTGTTACCGGTTTAATAGAAAAACCTAAACCATTGCTTGGGTGTAAATTTATTGAATATCGTTGCGAGGTGGAAAATGATTCCTGTACGCCTGAAGAGCAGAACTTGTGTGAAAGATCTCCTCTTAGGCCAGGTCTTAGTTTGTCTATGGAGCCTAATGATCATAGATATTGTATAAACCCGCAAGATTGTAAGCATACGAGGCCGCCGCCACCGTGTCCCCCGCCAGAGTGTCCGATACCTCCGCATTGTCCGACTCCACCGCCGTGTCCTACCCCGCCGCCGTGCCTGCCCACACCGCGAGCCCCGCCGTGTCCATATGGACACGACTCCTATGAGTCCAGCGATACTGACTGCACCGACTGACACGCACAACCCGCCATGCTGCCTGTGAAGCCCTAGTTTGCACACAGACCGCCTTGCCAAGGGCGCTGCATAGAATTGTTCAACTCATGCTGATTGTGAAGCCCTAGTAGTTGACAGTTTGAAAGGATGCTAGTAAAACAGCTACTGCATAACGAAATGACATATTAAGCAGATTGTAGCTGAATAACGACTGAGTGCAAAGGTGTGTATAGGTTTATGTTGTTAGGTACTTAGTTAAGACTGACAGTGCCGCTTGACATGTACGTGGTGCTTTTAAATTTCAATGTTTATTGTCGCTGAATTACGAGAGGTATTTGTCGCGATATGTATGCGGCACTCGGAAGCAATTCATAAAAACAGATAAAGTAACTATTATTAAACTGAAAAATTATACCTAGGCACTATTCTTCTTAGATTGGAGAGGAGCTCGTGGCTAGATAATAATAGCCACACAGGTCGATCTTCAAGGTTAAGTAACGCTTGCCAAGGTTGGTCTGTGGATGGGTGACCATCTTAACATATCGAGTTTCCTCCGTGCCTTGGAAAACACATTAAGCCGTAGATCCCGGCTGTCATTTGTAGATCTTTGGCAGTCGTTACGGATAGTCAGAAGCCAGTAAATCTGACTCCAGTCTTGCCATGAAGTACCGTGTTAACCCTAACCCTAACTAAGTTAATGGGTTGTGGAGGTCTGGTAGGCAGCCGCTCCTCGTAAAATACTGGTATTCAACTAAATCCGGCTTGACTGGAAGCCGACCCCAATATAGTTGGGAAAAGGCTAGGCAGATGATGACTATTCTTCTTAGACACGCATTGCGTTATATTAAAATAAAATTATATAGTTTGAACAAAACTTGTTGTTTCAGATTGACGGCAAAGATATCCACGGAAAAGATCCACGCAATCACACAATATGTATAATAGTTTTTGCTAAGGGAGATAGCAACCGCATTTTTCTTAGTAAACTCAAAAATTTGGATACATCAAAGACATAAATCAAATTAAACAAAAGACCATAATTTTCCTTTTCTTTATTACTTATCTAGTTTACGCAAAGACTAGCTTACAACTAATTTGTGACTTATTGTACAGAAAACATAAATAAGTTTTAATTAAAACTTAACCTTAAATAGATAGGTTTACAATGTGATGGTTCAAATAAATCAAGGGTCAACCCAAGAAAGTCAGTAAAACAAATATAATATTAGCACCTCACGAGTGTCCTCACCGGCTTGTTCATACTTATATTTCAGTGGCTCTTAACGAGAGTAAAACTACAAATTATAGGCTTTTAAATAGGTGCAACTGTACACAAACTATGAGAAACTTTTGAGGAACTGAAGTCGTCTAACAAAAAATCTGTAAACTTTTTGGATGACTAAAATTCCTGCACCGATGTTTCTAATACTCCATTGAAATATTAAGAATCACTGAATAGAAATGGCTAAACCAATAGATATGGGAATTGGCAGATGAGAGTAGGAGCTTACAGCCAAAGGATGGCGTCTAGATAGAGAGGCGGCTTAGAAGTCGAAGTCGTAGGGGCGCTGCGGGCGCCGCTGGGGTAGGGGGATGTTGACTTCTTCGGCGGAGCGGAACACCTGCGGCTGCTGCTGCACGCGCTGCAGCGGCCTTCCCTGCAGCTGGATTGGCGCTGGGCGGCGGGGCTGCTGCTCCTCCTGCACATAAACATTAGATTGAATTTAAAACAGTTACATCATCTTTGTTATGTTGACTGGTAACTTCATCATCGTTGCCAATAAGCAGAAGCTTCCAGCAGGAATCAATTACTCGAGCTTTTAAATATGAGATTTTGCTGAGTAAATTATATTATAATTTCTCGTGCATTAGCTTGTAGGATCTACTGCTAAGTATTTTCCACTGCATCATTTCTTTTTTTTTTTTACTTCTACATTGCTTCCATAATCATATTTTCTACTATCATTAATCTCGAATTTTCAAGTCCTTACCTCTTCCTCCTCTTCCTGGTCGTATCTGTCGTCCCTGTAGACCTCGGCGGGGTAATACCTGTCGGAGTACTTGAGGGACACGTTGGGCTTCCTCTGGACCTCCTCCTCATTCACTGGCTTGTACAAGTACTCGTTCACGAAGTGGTACTTTGACGACTTCTGGCAAATGTTCTCGTGTGTTGGCGGCATGCAGATTAAATGGACCTGGAAATGAAAGGCATTGATAAAATTCCTGTTACTAGAACTAGAGGCCTCCAAACATTATTTAATAAAACTTCTGGTTTAAGTCCAGTAGCGTAACGATCCCCTAAGAAGCCCCATATAATAATAAAAATGGGGTCCCCTATTTTATCAGAGCTCAGCTCAGTGTTTAGGGTTTGGGTATTTCCAACCCAAATAGCACCTGGTAATTCGGTAATACGACAGGCCCATAGCCAGAGAGTTTCTCATTAGTAAGAATTTCAGATTTTGAGCAGTCATTTCATGCTTCCAACCGGAGCCCCTGAAACCTAAGAGCCCCTAAGAGGCTGATACAGCGGTAGCTACGCCCCTGTTTCATTCCAAAAACTAGCATTATACACATACCTGGTGGAACGAGAATCCATCAGGGCACACCCAGGAGTGCTTGACATTATCCTGGCAGTAGTGGAAGACCTCGCAGTTGAGTTCCTCGTCCGCGTAGTAACCAGTCTGCTTGTTCACACAGTTGAATTTGGACTGCTGCAGCAACTGAGATAGACGGTCAGGTTCCTCCTTCTCTTCTTCTTCTAATTCCTCTTCAACTTCTTGGACTGGCCTCTGTTGCAGTCTCAGAGGACGTTGGTCCGGCTAGAGAAAATATTCTGGTTAGAATGTTTATTTTATACTGGCTGGTGACCATGACTTCGTCTGTGTTAGACTCGTAAAAGAACACAATGTCACGGACACTACTTCAAGAACATTTCAATTTATTTAAATGTATAGATGATGGATAATGATGATATAGACATAAACTCACATACCACATGTATGTGAGTTTATTTATTGTTGCAGTTGTTTTATTGTTCATATTTAGATATTCTTTATGTTTATTTTAATTTCGTACAGTGTTAACATTGTTTATCGCTTACCTTCCTGTGTGGAGCTCTTTGCTGCTGCCTGGGCTCTTCAATGAACTGCTGCTGCGGTAGCTGTTGCTGCTGCTGCTGCTGAGGTCTTGGCTGCGGCACATACTGCTCCTCCTGCTGTTGCTGCTCCTGCTGTTGTCGTTGGTAGCCGGCTAGCTCGGCCAGTGAGGGCGTCGGCCGGAATCCACTGGGCAACGCGTTGTAGGCTGTGGGTGTGTACGCACGTGGCCGAAGGTTGCGGGACTCCTGGAATTTTAAACATGGTAATTAGTATTGGAATATTATATCAAAGAATATAAAGAACAAGTTTTGTCTCATACAGATTTTAACATAATATCATCTAGTTCCTCTCTCAGTACAAGTCAGGATTGAGATAAAAACAAACTGTGGGAAATATAATTGTCACCAAATTCATCTATAATTGATTGTAATAATAATTAACCTCTGTAAGGCATTTGAGAAAGTAGTACATGCCATTGTAAAATCAAAATTTTGGTACGATTCGATATTGAACTTGTATTACTTAACGATTCAATTACGAAAACCGGGAATGCTTCAGGGCTCTATGCTGAGCCTTGTTTTTATTTATTCCAAAAGCAGACAATACACAAAAAAGAATAACTCTGTAAAACATGATTGTCAACACTTTCCCATTTTATTATGACATAAAACAATAGAAGTCAAGTGTGGCATTCACACGTGTGTTCACATTAGTAGCAAATTTTTCCGGCCAATTAAACCGGCGCATAATCAGCTTTTTGTTCAAACTAAAAAACTGGAAGTAAGTATAGCGGTAACAGTAAAATTACATAATTTACGCAATTACCGGTGGATAATTTGTATTATAAACAGTTTCAGTTGTGGACGACGCGTGCAGAATTTCATTGCAGCAATATTATTGGTGGTAGGAAAAAATGCGAGTATACAAGCGTGCAATCGTGCGAGACGACGGTAATGTGTTGTTATCGGGTATTATATCACTGTTACATGTTACCAGATCCGGGAGAGAGGACTTTTACTCTTTAATGAGTTTGTGTTATTAATTTTGTTCGAGGCGTTTGTTCTGTAATTACCGTTCATCGCCCTAGGGGACGTAAGCTGTTAATATTGACGTGAGCTATAATATTTTTAGTGTAGTTTGAAAGCAATTAATTCTCATAATTATTGTGTACGTACTTAATTATGATTTTATTTCTTTACTGTCGTTTATTGTTAACTTTCGCGCATTCATCGTAAACAAATGTTTTATTTGGTTTGGACTAATACAACATTACATTTTGATAAGCGTTTAATCAATTAAAATGAGTAATTTCAACGAAACCCGTTGAATGAATTTCCACAGACGCGTGTTTCTAAATGAATTCAAACGAATAAATTATAATGGGATGTTTGCATTTTTCTCACGCGATTACGCAAAACGAACGGCAAATGAGGAACTATCTGCGTATCATTAAATAGATCATTAGGCAAATATTTGTTTCCGGAATTATGAGATAAATTTCTGAATCACAATGGATCTTTTAAAGGTTCAAAAGACTTTCCCGTCGAAATCGAGCACTCGAGCACTATCATAGTGCGAATGACGTTCGGAAAACGCGCAAAAAAGAAGAAAATAAGAAAAAACCGTGAATAGTAGCTTTCGACTTTCACTCTCAATGGCCTTGCTAGCCGGACATTGACTCGGAGTGGCGTTAGAAAAATTGCATCGTGTAACACGGCTGGATTGTAACATTCGATTTCGGTCACGACTCTTGTCAATTTGCCGGGAAAATTAATTCTGCCGAGTTTTTATCTATAGCAAGTTTTGTTTTTATTTCTTTTATAGGCTTTTTGTAAAGTTTTAATTCAATGTGCAACCTGTTCATAACCACCATTATCTAGCAAGCCAAGAAATTGTTATCTATTATAATCGATATTTTAGCCTGTCTGTAATATCAAATTGCAGTTTATAAATTTCCAAATTTTTGCGCAATGCCTGTTTCCTTATTATTAGGATTCTTTAAGATCTATCTATCTCCTCGAGTGATATCTACCTTTTCATTGAGGGTGGATACTCAATTAAAAAAACGCTCCACTCGAAGGAGCAATAAGGAGAGTTAGGTTTTTACTGACTATATGCCACCCGTATTCTATCCTTAGTTCTTTGCGTTCCAGCACTGCGGTGACTCATGAATAGTGTCCTATTACGATTTAACACAAGTAAAACTGACTCCATTAAAATAATCTCTCATAATCTATATTGACTCGAAATAATTCCTTTCAGCACCTAGATAAAAGTCAATGATACCTTTCCTGCTATTAAAGCAAAAACGTGCAGCCCAACTTAAGATCGTGAACACCTGGTTAATAGAAAAAAATGTAGAGCTCAAATCGTATAGTGCATTGAACCACAACGAATATATTAATATTATAGGTAATGGTGCAACTACATAATGCATGGCGATTACCGCTATCCATCATTTTGATGGCTAATGTCCAAGCCATATGAAAGTAATTGAAATCATTTCGCAAAAAGTTAAAAATATCACTGGTATCACAATCTCTGTTAAAGTGTCTATAAAGGTTACACACATCATTCATGGGCCATAAGAATTATTTAGATCTGATCAAGATCTAGATAAAGAAAGTGATAGTAGCAAGGCTGAATCGTGACTAACAAATCCGCAAAGGATTTGTGAATATATTGATCAACAACAGATATAATTATGTAGGTTCAATCAATGTAATTATATGATACACGATATGTTAGCGATGTAGATATTGATTATATTGGATTGGTTTTTTTATTGCATGAGGTTTTGTCTGTATAGGATCCAATTGGGAAAGTAAATGCTGATGAAAGAATGCTTATGAATGAAGACACAAGAAATAGAAGAAGGAAAGTAAAAGTTGATAACGAAACAATTATTATGAAAAGAATAACACGTGCCTGCGAGGTGAATAGACAACGCGTCAGAGATTGTCTTCTTTCCCGATAGCTGAAAGCCGGGTGGTTCAAAGCTAGAGTGATTATGTAACCTATCATTCGACCGTTTAGATACTGGTGCACGATCTTCAACCACATCAACGCTTACCATCGCGGTTACAGTTGTCAGAAATGATATGAACAAATTATTCTATAAAACCATAATAAGATAGTGTAGTTTCTCTTTAAACGCGATCCTCACCTCTTGATCTAGAGCTAGTTCATCACTGTCGTCAACTCCAGCATCAGGTATGCTCTCATCGTCTTCTGCTGCAAACGCCACGCCAAGCAGAAGTAACGTTAACAAATATCTCCACCTAGAACAAAGAACGTAAAGGTTAAAACTCTAAATTTCCAAAACAATCATAATTCATCTCAAAGTCATTAATTACTAAACATTGTCCTCCTTTAACGATCTCTTAAATGACTAATCCTATATTTCCTGCATCTATGCGATGCTGATGCAGCTTTCTGCAAATATGTAGCCACTATCTTACTACAATCTACAATATGTCGACTATGTCGCACCTGTAACAATCTTGTTTGGTTAAATTATTCGAATGGAAAGGATTATCGAGGATCTAAGAGAGAGTCCCAGGAAATTGTACCGTTGTATTTATATAGCAAGTGAATGTAAGCTCCATTTGCCTCTATTTGCCTTCAACAATTTACGTTAGTTTCTTTTATTTGCAAGTTTAATCGAGTGTTTGTGATTCAATTACAGTTTGTAGATCGTTACTTCCCGTATCCATCACACAATTAGTTATAGCGAACATGCCGCCTGTCGGAAGGCAGAATTGAATTAAATTTCACTTTCGTTCAGCATTAACTTTATAAATCTCTGTAAATATCAAGTGTAAAGCATGTACACTGAGATGGAGTTACGTAATGGTGGCAATTTCTCCAAAATGGACGCTGCACTGCGCAGACACAGGGCCGTTGTGTAATGTGCGCTGATTTAATTCGATGACAGCGGAACTGGTTCGCACGAGACGTTAAATGATAAAGCAGGTGTGAGATCAGGCCACAGTTGCGTATTCGCTCCAATTCACCGAAGATTTCTCTGAGTCAACTGACAAGATAATAGCCAATAGGAACGCAATTACGGCCGTCGGAATTTGGTCCTAAATGGTGCGCATTTTTAAGAAATTCCTGCTAAGGTCTAACAAACTGTAGCTTGTGAATTTATGTGTGAACTTGGCTTCGAACATACGATAAGTATTTGTAGCATATGTAACATTTCCTGCGATTAGAAGAAAAAATCGGATGTTGTAACTTTCTATACCACACACATGCAATTCATTTATGCATAACGTTTTATATGCGTCAGGGTCCTCGACCTATCTGCACCTACACTCACAATTAATCGGATACTGCAGTTCTCACACTCACATTCGACATTCAAGATTCAAAAACATCTACGCAAAAATGGTCACCAATCAAAATGAAGCCTTGTCCCTTTTAGGTTAACTATTCCGATCATATTCTTCTTGCATAAGTTGCCAAAACGAGAGATTCTAAAGGCTATATATAACCGGAAAAAGAATCGTTGTAGGCCATACATGGAGCATTATAAGTCCGAACCTTTAGTAGGTCGTCAGATATGTCTTAAACTGTTGCATTACATTGGCGTAACTTTTGGGTGTGGTCCTTCGGCATTTACTCATGTAATTAATATGATGAAAGCTGTTCAGTGCTAAAATTTATTCTTTTTGGTGTCAAGACTCCGGGTAGGATATTAAGTTGCATAATGAATCGAGTATTTTGTCACATGCGTTAAAAAATTGCGTGATTTCCTTAATTGATATAATATGTATTGACAAATTTTACACCAGTTTCCACAACGAATAATTATTTTCATTCTTCTTATGTGCAGCGTAAGTGAGAGGCCCAGAATTTGCAAGGTTAGAAGGAAAATTTCCAATTCTGCATCACCAGCATGCATTCTGATATCTAGGTATTGATAGATTCCAATCCTCTTTATGTCTGTATTTATGTATGGTTTAGGAGACAACGAAGAGTCGTTGTCTCCTAAACTTTTACTGGCGTTCCAAAGAACCACGTATGTTTGCCCCTATAAAGTCTTCTAAAGTTTACCAGCCTTACATTTTTAGCATTTTAACAAGACACCTATCGATAACGGAAATCGTTAATCGACTTCAGTCAGCGCAGTGGTGAATGCAGGCAGTGGGATCAATGTTCTAAGATATTCTGGTCTGCCGGTAGTCACTCGTAATCATGTGTAAAACTATCTAAATAAGGACTCGTGAATAAATCAGTGATCCATATCGGAAAACGAGTACTTTAATGTGTCAGTTTATATTATGAAATGTACAGAATATTTCTAGGGCTTGCCTAGTTTTGCAGTTTTTTATTTTAATTATATAAACTTGTCCTTATCTGCGATTCCACCGTATGGTGAGCAGTGATGCGATTGTTGATGTTGAGGCGTATTAGTTTATTAAGAGCCTATTCACTTTAACAAAACAATCGCAAACAAAACCACTAATCAATCATGTTTTCGTAATTTTAGCTAAGAGCATCGATCATAAGCATAAACCTACTACCAAATATAGGAATGATCGAACAACAAACAATAGTAATAAAATTCAGTTGTTAATTAGCACCAACTAACATATTTCATAAAAATAACAAATTAACATTTCAGTAACCCAATAAACGTTGACAATAAGGAAGGAATTAAATAAAACTAACAGCTGAACTGAACTTTCATATTTAAACGCAAGAACTTGACCTTTTGTTTATGAGAGAATCATGCAACTAATGTTTTGTTTTATTTTACTCAAACATGGTTTTTTTGCGGCTAGACTTCGTAACTTTGTGGTTATTTCTGATTGGATCGTTTCCTGGTTTAAAAATAACTGGGTATCCGTGTTATTATTTAGTGCCAGCCGGTGATGTGGGAGATACCGGATGGGTCATCGTTACTTATGTTAAAAACCCATGTACCTATAACTGACTCCTTGGTCCCTTTAGACGGAATGTCCTTGATAAAAACGGACGGCATGGGCCTTGGATAAAGGTGAAATGACGTAGAGTGAATAATCAGAGAAGGCAGAGATTAATATAACATCTTCATAAAAATTACTTTCGTCATGTCATGACGCTCTGGTAGTTACTCAGATACCCGCGAAACGAGACACAATAGTAAAACAATAACAGCGCGGTCTCATAGGACCGGTTGGGGATTCAAACGTTAATTAAAATTCAACGGTAACGAATTCCTATTTGCGTCTACATTTCGTATTCAGCCGTCTTTCCAAATATTTCAGAAATATATCAACTGAAATTAACAGTTTCCTCAGTCTAGCTTTTAATTTTGCTATTACTAAGTGAATTGCAAATGTTTTTTTACCAATTAGTATCTAAATTGCGTAGGAGCATTTGATGAAATTTACAACCTTGCTAAATTGTCTGTTGTTCAAGAAAATATGCGACTTTGTTGAAAAATTGCCTAGCGTGTTGCCATTGTGACTTGCATTGCAAGAGGGTTAGGAAATCATCAATATATTTTATTAGCTATTAAATGAAACGAATGTCTGTCTGTATGTCAAGGGACGATGCGTGTCCGTTTGTGTAATATCTAAATGTCATGCGTGGCTTGGGGACTTGGTCATACTTTCAATATTCACAGTCATATCCATATGTTTAATAGGTTAAAGGAGATCTCAGAACAGAAAACGCAACTTTGTAGATCCATAACTATTATGCGAATACAAGACGTAACAATCAAATCAAGACAAGCTGTTAAATCACACAACCTGTCATCGAATCAATCGGCCTTATAGACCGTGAAATACCTTAAAACTGTTACCAAACCAAGTAGACCAGAAAAATGCGTAGTATGTTATCAAACGCGAACTATAACTGCTTTCTCTAGTAAAATCAACGAATCGTGAAATGGAAGCTTGCGCATTGGCAGCGGGTCCCAATTGAGACCAGAGTCGCAAGAGGTGTTGATCGAACAATAGTCATGCCTGTGATCTCGTCCGTGACGAGATTTAGCTAATGCGCCTGTGTTTGCTACTGGGACTGTACTGATTGCAGTACATTCCACAGATACAGCTACAAACTCCAATGAGTTCATCTGAGAGAGTACATCTGAGGAATTAATATTTTCATTCTGCCAAATTCTTGGACGAGTCTGCAAATTTTTCTGCAAAGATATCTTATGAAGCTATATAATCATATTTATCCTAGTTCCCTGTTTCAGCTGCATTTCAGTCTCTTAATTTGCTTTTTCCATTTCATATATTTCACGTTTATTTATCTCTCTATCTCTTTTCCCTTTGCTGTTGGTTTCTTTCTTTTGGTTTAATAGTATTTTCTTAACTCATCACATTTCATCTGTCCTTCCTTTATTTGTAGTATAAACTCCAAAATTTTCCATCACTGGTTTAGCAATGTGTCCGTTGTAGATCCTTTCAGACCACCTATTGTGACCAGCTCGATTAAGAGCAAACTCGTGTAGGTAGTAACAACCTACTCTATCACTCGTATCCGTCCGTGCAAGGTCAGTCTAGCTTTGCTAAGCTTTCCTAATGCGCTATCGCACGCTTGACTTGCATTGTTTTCAAATATGCTCAGGGCTGCCAGGTTTTACATCCGTAAACTTGTGTTAAAAATCAAATATATGATAGTTAGTATTTTTTTGTAAAATGCTTAATCAAGCTCGAATAGCATTTCGATTGTGTAGATTTTGCAGCATAACGTAAATAAATGAGATTTATTTGTTCGATTGACCTGCCATTCAATATAACGACTAATTTAATTTCTTTATTTCTTTTTTTGCCATTTCAACTTTTTACCTACTGCATGTGACGCGTTTTTTATGTCGGTGTCATTTCCGTGTTACTTGGTATCTTGCCATTAGATTGTTTTCAATATTAAAAATTTTATTTATATCTTACGTTGTTTTTAATTTTCCATTCGCTGATGATTTCTAATTATGTTTTCAAGACAGTGCCTTGGCTGAGAAGCGATTAGACCTGAGTCACGAGTGATGCTGAGCTGTTTCACCAATCTCCATTAATTGGAAATGGACCAAAAGAAGTAGACCATCTAGATTTTCATTCTTCTCGTTAGCTAAGGCTCACATCCATCACCATCTTGCTGTCCTTGTCTCGTTTTATTTAAGATCGGCGCAACCCGTTCTATTCTTCCATTCTGAAGGGACCGACTCGTCACGCTCTCACTAAATCTATTCTTTCATAAGGCTCATATCAAATCGAATTATCACCACAGCCGAAAGACTTCCACTGCTGGACATATCAAGCCTCCCAACTCCCAAGTGTCACCACAACGACCGGTCCTATGCGTATCAATTCGAATAATTTAATTCATGAATCCCCAACCGGTCCTATGAGACCGCGCTGTTATTGTTTTACTATTGTGTCTCGTTTCGCGGGTATTGATAGGTTAATACAAAAGATTCTCTAGTATCAACCCTGTGATCGATTCAGAAGGCTGCACGGGCGCATATCGTGCGGCGTCAGTTTCATTGTCAAGTATAACGCAACGCGCCGCAGTTCCGTTTCGTCACTTTTAATTACGTGTCGTGACGACAAACACTTCGACCGATTGGATTCCGTAAATTTTGCAAATATTTTGAGCGTTATGCAAATAAGCAATTTACTGTATCTGGAGCATTTTTAAATGGATTGATCACGATTGAGTCATTCAGATTGTTTTGTCAATCGCCATAGCTGATTATGGCATGAAATCATAACTTTAGGTTTTTTTACGCCAATAATAATTATATGACCAATTCATCGTCGCTTGTAAATAATAAAGAATTAAAAAGATCATAATTTTTGGCTCGAGTTTTACCACTATCTCACCCGATGGTAAGTGATTATGTGGCCAACGATGGAGCACGCTTGCCTAGAAGTAACCTATAACCTATCACAATAATTCACTTAAAGACAGTGAGACAGAAGCGTACAAACTTGCTTAGTTCTTAGTTAGATAATATTTGTTTTCTTGTGCAAATTATTTGTTTGTTTATAAGATTAATCTTATACTCAGACGTCTGCGTCGTAAATCACGTTTTTCTCATTTCCGGTGTTATAAGATTGTATCTTTGAGCGATGCGAAACCTTTATTATACGTCAACATTAGTATAGAATATTATTATAGCGTAGAAAGGTTATAAGTTCAATGACCGACAAACAACACTGCGTAGTAAAATTTATCTTAGCAAATGATACGTACGGAATATGAAATTAAAAATTATGCCGTTTGTCTGGTTTCATAACACAAATTGGCAGCTTTTAATATCTTGCGGAAATAAGTGTTACAAAGTTACAACACAAAGAAGTGGTGGGTCTTGCTTGTTTCTTGTTTTAAGGCGTGTGTACACTTGTGCAACCAAACTTGTCAGACTCGTCAGCGTGATGCGAAATGTGATGTCTTGGTAATATGGGTGCGTTTGGTGACATAAAATACTGTAATAATGAAACTAAGGGAATTAACCGTACACTAATTTATGTATATAAACTTTATGTACAGTATAGTGATACATAAGTGGATTTAATGCAACAAGGCTTTCTATACCAGTCAACATTTGCGTTAAAAAAAAAACTACAATGTGATATGCATTGTAGACACAACACACAACAGCAAAAAGTAATGAAATGAAAATAGAATGAAGGTGCTGTAAATGAATGAATATTATTTACTCGCTAATAGATCGATTTTTTTATTTTTTACTTGAATAATATTTAAATATAAAGATTATGGTCTGGCTTGTCGAAGAAATATTGCTGCGGCAAGATGGCTACATCTTGCAATGGGCATGAAACTGGATGGACTTTAATAATTACGTAAGTTTAAATACTGCAGAGATTCAGAATTCATTAAGGTTCTCAGATTTTATTAAGTACACAACAGAGGAATAAATTGCTAACAGCTACACCATTAACTACCGAAGTACCGACCATACCAATATCTTACTACGGTCCCTGCTACGATCTATGAGTTACAAAATCACTAATTACTTGTGTAGGAACCAACAGGAGTACCTATTGTATTAGTTTGTTGAATAAAGAGCTTCGGTAATATTGGCTGATTAGTTTAACACCATTGCTAGTTGCGTAGAAACGAGTTAGGGGTTCGCTATCAAAGGCTTCTGTTTCCTATTTTCCCATGTCTGATGACGTATATTCTGTGCCAGTTCTTCCGGTAACAGTCAAGTTCGTCCTGATCGTCTTCCTCTGTCGCGATGTCGTTTTTATGAAACCTAATAAGTAATTCTTAAAACACAGAGTTCGTATGTCCGGCCCAACACCAATCCTACTTAAGTTTAGTAGCTTTTGATTGGTAAGTAATTTAAGTATAGATTGAATAGCGATAAGAGTTTAGAATTACATATATTCTTCTATGTGGTAGCAATATTCTTGGACCCAATTTTTGTGAGAAATATCATCACTAAGTAAGACCCGCCAGTTTTCCATTTAGTGTCCAAGAACCACAGTTTTAACCTTTTCGAAAATCACTTCAGTTTCTTGAACCCATTACCCAATTTTTTGCATGTCACTTGTTTTTTTACTAAGTACGTTTTTTATTCCATTCCATTGCCATTCATCTCCTTTATTAATTTCCCCCTGACCACAAAATAAGCCCAGTCACTCCCCATGATTACGTTGTTCAAACAAGTGCGGTCACATCGCATGTTGATATGTCATTCTTACGGATTTCACTTTCGATGACGTAATCACCTCCTTGGTTAACACTTATTGACTGTTAGCTAAAAGAAATGGCAGCTGTACTAGGCAACACGGCTGAAGACTGCGTGAGGCGTGCGTGATCGGAATCAGAGTACATCGAAGGGAGGCCTATAAATCATATTGGATAGGTTTTTTTCTATGATATAACTGTAGAGAATGAGGAAAATGAATATAGACTAGACTGCAGTCTACTAGGCCAATATTTAATACTATAAAAGACAGACGCCCCGTCATGTCTGACTGCCTGTGTGACCGATCAAAACACAAGAACATATAAACGAATTGATAGAGTATTCATATTCATTTATTTGCTTCCAAAATTGGCAGAATGGTAACAAACAGGCTTAAAGCTATCGATCATTGTAGACCCTGTTAGGCCACAGCAAATAATTCATGAGGAATAATAATTTAAGATGCATGCTCTATTAGAGAAAAGCCGAGAATTTCTAACATTATTTCTAGTCAATTAAATTCTTTATTATTTTATTAGTCAATTAAACTCTTTCACCCTGCTAGAATACTAAGTAATACCGATTCGGTACATTTAATTGGTTTGACATCACTTACAAAAATATTCATGAATCAATAAATCCTACCATAAACAGATGGCACGCTACATTTACAAATCAAACAAGTGTACCTATGTCCGTTTGTATTTGCAAATTTTTTATATTATTACGTTTACGTTCTATTACATTATTAGCATGATTAACACAAAACATAAAAATCTATATCTATCAGCCTCTATTCATTTAGTTTAAAGACTTAATAACTATTCTATAATATGTACAATTCTAGTAATCGTTTCATTTATAGATACTAATACAACTGAAGAATTGATGATCGTTTATTTGAATACGCTCATCTCAGGAACTACTCGTTCGAATTGAAAAAATCTTTTAGTACTTGATATCCTATTTATCGAAGATAGTTATGCACTATGGGAGCTAGTTTGAATTATATTGTTAACAGTTAATAATTAAATTTAACCAAACAGTGTTCATCCTTCTTTACAATTTTACAACTCCTGACAACGTTATTTCAGGATAAAGACGTATGCTATGTTTTGAGCCAGGATATGGTCTATCCATGTGCCAAATTTCATTTAATTTGAACATGAAAGAGTAAAAAACATGTACACACAGACATACATATTTACGAACGTTCACCTTTATCATATAAAGCGTGATTGTATGTAAAAAATGTAAAAATTAATTGTCATTAGCTCAGCCATTTATGTGTTCCGGTAGGTAGAACAAAAACTTATTACTTAGGTCTGTATAATAATTCGCAGTTGAACGCGAAATAATCTTGTAATTTTGCATTCGGAAGTGAACTGTTACGTAAAAACTCACGCGTTTGTGTAGAACATAAGTACTTAACTTGATCTAGATCTCTAGATTACTACAAGTAGGTGAGTAGTTACTTATTATTCGAAACTAGAGCATCTTGTAACGGAATTTCTAGAGTAGTTACTAGTGCCCCGTCCAGGCTTTTTATTTTATTTTTAATAAATTATTAACATTGATCGCAGTCCGGGACTAGTGCTTCACTGTTTTATAAGAAGGTACCTTATTACTCAGCATATAAATACGTGTACGATTTGCTAGACCGAATTTGTAAGATCTAAACTGCTGCTACGGAGTTAAAACTTTGTAATCAATCCGCACTGGGCTCGCGTGGTGGATTACGTACGGCCCATTCCCTCTCCTAGAGTGAAGGCCTAGTATCTTGATATAATATAAATATAAAAGATATATGAGCATATACCTAAACTAGCACAGAACTACACAATAAATCAATAATTTAATAAAGACCAGTCTATAAAACTAATTAAGTAAAGAATCAGCGCTCCTAAAAAGGCGTGAAGCAATTAACTTCTTCACATCACTTACCCATTCAGCCCAAATGATGCAATTTGAACACAGATGCAAATCTAATCACCGTCAGGTCAATTAATCACATTTATCTCGACACCGAAACTACGACAGTCGCATGCAAATACGACTTACTTGTAGACTCATGCGCAGCTTAAGCTGAGTACTCACTAGCGGACTGGAACTGGACATGGTCTTTTAAAATTAATTGATGAAAACATCATAAATATAGAGTCTTTTTCCTGCAGTGGACAGGTTTGGTGAAACGAAGCGGCTGGTATCTTAAGTCGTATGGTATAGGTACCATACGACTTATTGCCTCTATATGTTAGGACATACAGAGACAATACGTCTTACGCAGTTACGCTTCGATCTGCCAACATTTTTAGTTTTTGATATAATAGATCAAGTTCTACAGAAACGCTTCAATTACAGAATCAAAATGTATTGGCCACTCTGAAGCTAAACTTTGCTTTACGAACTATCGCGCATACTCGAAAAGATCGTCATATTATTCTTAAAAAGAATGCGCAAGCAATTGTTCGAAGTTCTCAGCGATCAAGATAATTCGGACGTACTATAAATCTGTGTATCGCGTTTAAAGTTCGAGTGATCGCGCAAACAAACCACACCCATATGAGTACATTACGCAGACCTGTGGACATATTTATTTAGGTTATAGTAAAGGTTTTCGCAGAATTTTAGTTTGTGACAGGATAGAATGGAAGAAAAAACCATGTTGCGTGGACCCCAAATAATATGGTATAAGGGCAGGAAGAAGAAGAAGAAAGGTTTTAGCAGAAAACACGATGGCATAAATGCGTTACGCGATAGTACGACAAGGATGTGACAGTCACTGTTAAACTGTCACGTCATACAGGTTCCGCTAATGAGCACACAGCTTTAAGCCCAGTGCGCAAGCTCACGACATGTATGATCCATTTACCGTGCGTTGTATGCGCGGGCGCACCCATGAGTGTGAACTGTGCGTGCACGTGTAGGGCATTAAGGTTGCCCCTGTTTTTGGTCATTATGTAAGTATTGTAACTGTTGCCAGCTGTTTCCAGGTAAGGTTTGTCTTATTACGTGATATTACCGCAGTTGTGGATATGTGAGTTACGAGTAGTGGTGTAGGTCGGTTGTCATAAAGGGTGAAAGAGAAAATGAGATAATTAAATTGATGGGGCTAGGCCATAGAAATCTCCATTCTGATATCTATGGGCTACGGCCCCCTTCGAAGATCTTTTTTCTGAAGTCAGACCACTACTCACATACCTAAATGGTACGAAACTAAGAAGATATTGCTAATCCTAACCCATATTTCTATTTTCATAGGAAATCATCAAATGCCATCTTTCACTTTGGCTGGAGTGAGAGTGTCAAACGGTCAGTAAATGACTAAAACCTACCAGTGCTTCTTTAGTCACCTTTTGCGTTCCACGACCATGGGCATCCTGCATTTCTGGCAAATACCAACCCTGGTGGGCCTCGTCTCTGCCAACCATAACCTAAGTTAACATTTACGATGTTGACGTAGGTAATGTAGGTAGTATTAGCATAATTACCTACCTCGTACTGCACGTGTTTCTAACTTCATGTTTAAGTGGCCAATAACTTCATGCGTGCCTTGTAAATAAGTACTCGTATTGTAACTATTTAGACACGTTGTTGTAGATAGAGTAATTCTTGGGTAGAGTCCTAACTAATTGTTTAATATTGGTTGTAGTGAAAGTGGCAACAGAAAATTAAAAGTCTAAAAAAAATATCGGATGGTAACCCTCTCAATTCTTTAATGTACACGCAACTTTTGCGAAACGATAAAAATAGGACAGCTGATTTACACAGGCGAGTTTAACCTTTAACGTCACGGGCGGGGTCTAAGCAGACCCCACGCGCTCTTTTTTAACGGTATTTTTTTTAATTGACAAGTTACGATCGCGCGTTTTCGGCTAATCTCAGTGAGACACGAGACCTTTCGGCTAGTGGACATTCGTCGCTCTTCTGCTAAGGTAAGCTACATTTTTGATTACGTGGGGATACCTGCAGACCCCACCCGTGATTTAACGTAGTTACATTTTTCGCTTAAGTTATGTTTTTATTTGTTTATTTTTCAGAATTGGTGTCGATAAATTAAAAAATGAGTCGCCTAATAACCGAAAATTAAATGTATAAATTATAACTTGACCACAGGCCAATAATATGCAAGTTGATCGACAGAGAGCAGCTTTTGCCAAATTCAGATGAAGCTGGACCCTGTGCCTCAAAAATGAAGTGAAAATGCTATTATTGTCCCAGATCCTCGGATAAAAAAGTACTATTGTCTGTAAGTCTTGCAAAAAAAACTATTTGCGTGCCTCATTCAGTAGAAAATTAGGTAACATGCTTACTCAAAGAGTAATTTTAACGTTACTTTAGGGTAGTCCATTTCAACAATTGTGATTTTTTTTACTATAATGTTTATTGTTAATTTTTCTTATAATTACTTGTTTTTAAATCTTATTTTATTAGAAAAAAATTGTAAGTTAATCAGATGTGGAATCTTTTGTTAAATTATAGTACTTTAAACATCTGCCTTAAAAATTCTATGTACGAGAATGTTAATTTGATAAAAATGTTCCTTACTGTTTAAAAACTGATTGTTTTATGATAAATAAATACTTTTCATAAAGATTATAATGTCTTTTCTTATAATCTAAAACGGCTTTTAAGAATTATTTCATAAATCTCAATATATATGTAAATTTATATTGGGGATACTTCTGGACCCCGCGCGTGACGGAATGTTGTCCTAAACAACGCGTGTACTTAAAGGTTAACCCACAATTTGGCCCCTTAAATTACAAATCCAAACAAATGTACAAGATTCAGGGTTTAAGATAGAGGAAAACGTTCCAATTTAAATTTTCAATTAATTAAGTATCCTCGCAACCCAAAATGGTTCATAAAGACTCCAGGAGAGATTTTTGTGTCAAATTTTCCAAACTTTCATCATCATCCAAAAACTACAAAATTCCTTTAATGTAAGTCAGGAATGCAGCCTTTTCTCCACATTGATCTGCAGTGGCCCCAGGTTACGTAACGCCAGGCTGGCGCAGGAAAACCCGCTGCCATCATATTAGCATTTCACTGCCCTCGATAGCGTGGATACGATTTATAGAATTACTCAACATCCATCTGTAATATGCGTGCCTTTTAATAACCAAACAGTAAATATGTTTGCAAAAGATACTAGAAGATATAAATCTGATGATAGAGCTGCTGGATTGATCGAAAGAGACACCACGATCCTAGAACGCAAAGAGCGACTGAAGGAAGACTGGGTGGATTTTAGCAATGGCAAGTAATAATTTAACTCTCTCTCTAGCCTCAAGAATCCAAAGCAGGAGAAGTTATTTGGTGATTTCCCGCCGAAAATAAAAGGTAAAAATGTTGACGCAAATGTTACAAGAGAAGAAAATGTTGTTGATTACAAAGCTTGGAACTTGCTTTCATAATATTGCATCAAAGTATTCAATATTTTTTCCATTAAAAGTACGATTGACAGTAGTGTAATTATTTTTCCAGATCGACAAGCAGCAGAAGTTAAGATTCCGAAATAGTAGAAAGCTACTAAAGCAACACTTTCAAGAGCTTACTTTACTAATGCTGAATCATGAACCTAACGTACTAGATGAGGTTAGGTGATTGGTGAAATTAACGATGACTGTGTAAAATTTTTGAGAAGTTAGATATACATATTTAAACTGAATTGAAATACCAACCACAAGCGATGATGAGAGGCAGACAGTAGAAGAGTAGGTAGGAGATTGGTAGACAGACGACCAAGTAAGTCAAGTACATCAAGGTAGCCTCAGACAAGATAGTGACAATACATCCGTAACACCACATAACGCAACACTTGCATCACGATCAATTAATCGACATTACTGGAATGGCCACAATCGTGTGATTAGCGTTACGACAGACGACACAGATGAGGATCTAGTTGAACCTGTTCGAGACATGTGTCTCATGTGTGTCAGTGTCGTCACGACAACGCTGATGTCCACTGCCAGGGTTAACACGCTTACTATGAAATATATTGATACATAGATAACAGAACCTTTCTTTATTTTAATAAGAGACAGCTTTGAAACGAAGAATACAATGAGAAGAAGAACACAAGACCTTAAATAAACATCACAAAATTCGTGATATTCTATTTGAAGCTTCTAGCTAAGAATCATCAAAACTACATACAGCTTGTGACTTTCTGAGAGCCGAAGTAGAAGTTACACTCATATGTCAGACGGTCATAGTATCATAGATTTCTGTGCAGACGGCAGAGGATAACATTGCTTAACGAATGATATCCTACCCAAAGATTTATCTTTTAAGAGTTAAGTACAGTTTTGATAAGTCAATGGCTTAGCTATTCGATGTAACACAAAATCAAAAGCACAGCCCTACAAATTACAATTTGACAAACGTAGACCTGGTTTTGAATAGCACGTGCGCATTGTGACACCTACCATGAATTGATCGTGCTATTTATTAATTTAACTCACACACGATTTGCCTTTGTAAGATCCAGCGCGTGTACTGCAGCTATTTGTCAAAATATCAATGAATTGATTGTGGCTTTTGAATTGGCTGCTGCATGTAGCTAAAGCATGAATAAGTTACACCATCAGCAATCCATAAGCTGTTAGATATTATATTTTTCTCTGCAAAATTTAAATTTTTCTCTGCATCACCCAAAGGTTGACTGGTAGAAAATACCCAAGGCATTAAGTCCGCCTCTGTACTTCTATGTGCATAAAGCATTTAATAAAAATAATATTTAGAGCATTTGCTTTAGGTTGATCAGCATCATTTGCTAGAGCTTTATTCTTTTACTCAGTTACTGTATTCGCTTTTATAATAAAGGATTTGATGAAGAAGTTGGCACATATTGATGTTATATCAAAAAAGTAACTAAATTAACTAACTAAAATAACCTGAAGGATAGGCGAAGTTCGAATGCTACTAGGGATCTTGAAGTCAAGAGCGAATAGGTTAGGCTACATCATCGTTTACTATCAGAAGAGTGGTCAAACGCAAGCCAATTATAATAAAAAAGTACCACCGAAAATCTTGATTGGATTAATAAGAAACTTCAAGACAACTCATTTGAATGTTTTCTCATTATAATCAGGTACATCAGATCGCGTGTCGCCGCTCCCTGCATCCGTTTCCTCGACTCTCGAGGTTTTTTTTATATTTTCGGAACCAACTTCCAAACGCTTTCCTGTCTATTCACTTCGAAGTTTCTCATCCTATTTCCGTCTCGTTGCGTGAAGATTTCCATCCCATTATCTTTTAATTGAAGGTTAATTTAGAGTACGCAAATCGGAATAGATTCTATATCAAGTATCGACATGTATATCCGATCAACTTCTCAATAGAAATCAAGATATATGTAGGCAAAACTTCCTTCGGAAAAGGCTGATTATGCATCCATTATCCATATTTATGTTCAGTAAACTTCATTATTTCATTAGTAAATGTTGTGCCTATCCTTGAAGTCTGCTTAGTCCCTGAGTCATCGCCTAGCTCAGGTTTCACGACCTTAGCTAAATGCCAGCAAAAACTTAGACAGCGCGCATTTGTTATTATTACTGTAATAACATAATTAGTTATACCCATTACGGATATCGGATTTATTATTACGTATTAAATGATTGTATATGCCACGCAAGCACGCTCACGCTAGGAAGTTAATATAATTACTAATTTCTACGACACTATCGCTTTGTACACTATTTATTATAAAAATGAAAGCGATGCGTAGTTTGAAAGCGTCAATTGGTATCTGAGGTAAGCCTTTGAAACAATCGCAACAGACATATAATTGAAAATTATGGATTTTAACATATAAGCAACGTAAAATCACGATAGTTATATATTATTACTATTATAAATTATTTATCAAGAATCGTATTATACCGGAATATCATCCACAAGTGTAAAATACTAAGATCATCACAGTCATACCTCAAGGCACATTAATGAGCCCACTCAGAATAATCATAACGCTGCCGCTAACAACAGTTTCGTGAACATTTAAATCTTTTGAGCACGAGTGCGCAATAAATATATAAAATAAAACAAAGAAAATTACTTAATTTAACAGTTGACACAGAAACTTTCTTCCTAATCACCCACCGTAACTGCCAACAAGGCTTAACATTGTTAAAGTTACGTGTAAGTATAAACATATTACGTATATTATATCAGTAATAGCGATGTATTTTCCGCATATAACCAACATAGCACGATGTTCATAGGCCGTATAAACAGTGCCCGCGTCACAGTCGCCGGTGGAGCAGTAATACAATGTTATGCAACAAGCGGTCTGTGTGAAAATGAAAACCGTCGGGATTTACAACATTGAGAGTAGCTCGACCAGTCTAGATGACGGAGATTAAAATTAACGCGCCTCGCAAGCCCGGCTTTGGATAAATAGTTCCGTAAAGGAAAGATGTTATTGTAGATTTACGGGAGAACGGTTGTGGTTAACGATATAACCGGAGAAAATGGATGAAATAATTGGAAAAGGAAGCGTACCTGGCAAAAAAATGTGTGTGTGCAAAGAATTGGTGAAAGGTTTTTAAAAGGATAAACAGGAGATATATCAGCTTATCAGCATCATAAAAGCATTTAAGAAATATGGAAGGTCTACTGAAAATGAAACTGTTTGATTAAATGGACTTGTAATGGTCAGAATCTGGTTGTAGATATCGAAAGAACCAGATATTATTTATTTATATAAAATGTAAAGTAGTGGTGCATCCGGTAGGTATTTTCAGCTTGTTGGTACAAAACTTATTTACCTTAGCAAATGCTATTCAATTAGCTACAAATGGTCCATGTTCGATCGATTTCATCACGGTGACGATAAGAGCAACATCTCGAATCAAGATGTTGAGTAACATCATTTAATCGTTTACCTTTAAAGGAACTATAGTACGCATACTATCCTCACGATTACTTTTTGTTAATAAATCAAGCATTTAAGGGTGACAAAAAACCGTGGAATTGGTCAATAAAATTTGCCATGAAGGAGGCATGTCTAATCTGAGTCATCTGGACAACTTACTGAGATACGCTTCTTAGCAATACTGATTCATTGGTTTTGCTTATTATTGACTTGGAACAAATCCCAAGGGCTTTGGTAGGATTTTTTTTATAAATTCCATTTTTCTACACTGTTGCTGTTGCTTTTACACTGTATCTAAGACATCGACGCGAAAACGAACACCGTGGATCTAGTACATGATTCTGATAACAATTTTATAGTTTAAATTTAAAATAGTACAGATAAAAAAATAGGAAAAAATCAGACGAAAAATTCCTCCACTGACTGGTCCAGATCATGTACTGGATTTATGGTATTCGTCTGTGCGTCGATGTCTGACACACGGTGTTTAAACGAATTTATGGGTAAAAGTATCTCCATCAAGTTGTCTTCGAAGTCTTACTAAACACGCTTCAGCAGCTAATTCGCAAGTGGTTGCAACAAAGTGCTTGCAAATTGTTTTATTCCGACAAGCCATTAAGATGGGATTATAACATGTATGCAAACAACTCGCAGACAATAGTTGAACGTGGCCCACATACGTGCTGTTAAGGGTCTTACTCATGATATGAATACTTTAGCTAAAGATGGTACAATTTTCAATGGGGTGGTCAGTGAGACTGGTAAAGCAGCAGATGTTATTGGTCATATTTTAACGAAATTTGTTTGGAATTTTGAACGAATGCATAAAGTTGCATTAAAACAGAGCAATCTTGATATTTTATCGGACACTACAGGGAAGTTAGCTGCATCAATAGCTTG
Source organism: Mythimna separata (assembly GCA_030763345.1). NCBI lineage: Eukaryota > Metazoa > Arthropoda > Insecta > Lepidoptera > Noctuidae > Mythimna > Mythimna separata. Next base: position 22,390,098 of record CM061176.1, read on the forward strand.
ATGTGCAAGGGTTTTGCTTATCTCTGTTAATAGTGCAAATGATGATTACGCGGAATTATGATCAAAGTAATTATATCGGGAATGCGACTACCCCCGCTGATCCGTAAACGTAACAATCAAACGATATGGACGATTGGAATCTAGTCTCTTAATCAAAGGCAAAGTGGGGGTTCCACGTTGAACCAGTCTAACCTACATTCCAGGACCAAAGGTATTCAGGCGCCTGATATCAATTAAGACAATGTCATTTCAAAGTTTCACGCCATTAAATCTTAGTCACTTCTCATATATGGCCCTTACAACAACTGTAGCATATTGAAAATATTCTGTACCTACGTTTGTAGACTGTGCGACATTCTAGGCATAGGCGTACGAGTATATAGAAGGAGTAATGACTAATGAGCTTTAACTATGATAGTAAATTGTCCGGTTCAATCTTGTGTTTTATGGATATAATAGTTTTATTCAACGTTAGGGGAAATAGACAAGCATATACTACATATACTTCTGATTGATGTAGTGTGAACTTTGGCTCGCGTTTGACCATCTGATGGTAAACGATAATGTGGTCGACGATAGAGGACGTTAAACCCAGAACTAACCTATTCACTCTTGTCTTAAAGACTTTGTAGCTATCAGGAAACATACTCCGGCAGGGAAGCAACCGTACCTACCCAATGGGTAGTCTCCTTCAAAGAGCGTAGGCTGAATACGAAATAGATGCAAAACTGAACTTGTTACTGTTATGAGCGTTGCGCAAGCGCTTTCTTCATTGAGAACATTCAGGCGAGGCTATTGACTTGTAAATACACATTGCACTCGAAGCCTTTTGGCCTTTGTGCGCTTTTTTTGTTCTAGTCTTCTCGTTTGGGCAACCGGTTGGCCAGTATTGTGTTATTAGTTTGTGACAACATCAAAAGGTTGAAGATGAAGCGGCTAATTGGATGCTACAGTCAACTGTAGCATCCAACCAGTGCAATGCAGTGGTTGAGCGAGAGACTGCTGCGCTGTGTGTTGCAGTTTCGATTCCCGCATTGAACAAAATATTTGTATGGCCTGCAGATGACTGTTCTGGGTCTAAGTTTCTAATGTACGTAAACGCTTCCTACTATGCTTAGTTCAAGACTGACTGAAGCGAGTTTGGAATTGTAAAATACTTCCGATTTGGACAGGATACGTTAGTTGGCTACGGCAAGAGCAGAGCGGAGCTCCCGCCTGAGCCTACGTGGTTATTTTTTTTATAACCAACTTTAACAATTGCTTACATAGAAGATAAATAGTGGCTGAGATAGTATTATTCAGAAGCTCGTTAATTGTGACTGACGAACTAATTTTGAAACCAATGTAGGTAGTTTTTCAGAGGCAAAATAATGCTACCATGTCCGGTGAGGATCATAATGACGGTGTGGAAACCGTAACACCTCTCCAGTCACTCCTCTAAGAGGAGACTTACCGCCATGATTATGATATAAGTCTATTTAATTAGCGCCCTCTTATCTAGTACAGAGTTCATTTGTTTTCTGGCTAATTAGCAGCTTTATCGAAGCTTGTAGCATTATAGCATTAGTTACGGTAATTTGTTGATTAGCGCATTGGAAAATGCAATTAGTCACCCACGACTAACTAGCGGCGCCGAATTAAACAAGCTCCAGTCCAGTTCACATCGAAGTTAATCAGTATATTTTATAGGTACACTAGGTGACCCGTCAAACGTTGTTTTTGCCAAATATTAGCATTAGCATTAGTATTATCGGCCTTGTAATTTTCCCACTGTTGAGACTCAGGCCTCCTCTCTAGGAGAGGGAAAATATATGGCCAAATAGGCCAAATATATTATCAAAGAAAAAATAGTAGTAGTAGTTTTATTGTAATTTATTTGTTTTAGTTCTCCCTCGCGGTTTCACCCGCATCTTTAGTCACTACTACGCTTTCATGAGTCATAGCGTGATGCTTGTAGCCAACCTGGATAAATGGGCTACCAAACTCTAAAGTAATTTTTCAGTACGAATCTGGCATTCCTGAGATTATAGCGTGTTTAACCAAACAAATAAAGAAACCAGTATATACTATAAGTAGACCAATTCTGTTATAATTGTTTGCTTCTGATAGGTTGTTACTTGTTACATTATTTTAAAATAAAGTCCCTACAGTGTCTGTCTGTCTATCTGATACCTACTGAACGATTTTTATACGGTTTACCAGGATGTTTAACAGACACGAATAATTAATGAGGAAGGTTTATAAAGATGTTTCATAGAATGCTTATTTTAGTAGAGAAAGATCGAGAAACATTGATGCAAAGCTGGGGCAGATCGCTTATCACAAATAGGTAGTTAATGGTTTAAATAAATATCTTCGCTTCTTAGAGCAATCTAATTAACCAAGGTTTAGCGGAAAATTGATTTTTAACGAAAGCTTCAGCAGTTAAGTGATCCGAGTTTTTAGGGTTCCGTAGTCTGCCCATAATGTGGTATCGTTGGGCATTTTTTAGTACCGACAATTTTTCGATTCTGTAGTCCGTTCGGGAAACATTACCTATACTTTAAAATTGCAATTATTCTTTCTTTCTTTATGGTAGCACGTATAACGGATACCGTCAGTTATAATCACCGAAATATAAACCGAAAAAATCGAGGCACAAACCGTGTGTATGAAACAATATAAATTTAAAGAGTCGGTCCCCATGTATAAATTTTATTAATCGTGAAACCGTTTTCTGAATTAATATGAAATTCGTAGTAATAAAAAAAAAGCCAGCTTCTAAGTCCTCATGCTGTAATGTAAATACGGAACCCTACACTGCGCGTGCCCGACACGTACTTCACCGGTTTTTCTACAAGCTCCTTGGTCTACAACACAACAAATGTCACAGAGTCATATCGCAACATTTTCCCGCTAATTTGTTATGCTAAGTACATTGCGCAAACTAAAAAATTAAATCACTGATGCAATAGAGTGTTGCTAAATCTTTAAAATATTTAATAAATACTACAATAGGTGGGTTAGTAATTCTAAGAACTTGATCTTGCTATCAATGGCTGACCTACAAAGTTTATTCAAAAGATAATTGAAAGATTCGAGACGGTTTACACTATGGTCGATAGCGTCATGTACTACAACACTATTGTTTGTTATGTTTCTATTTTGCTTGTCTTACAATTGGGCAAAAGTGTCCACATGGCCTTCTATTTTTGTCTGTGATTCGCTTTCTTCAATTATAATGTATTTACTATTAATTTTAGATATTATGATTGGCTTATCTATCCTGTCATAGGAATTTTCCTACTGTTATATCTCTACGAAATCAAAGAACTCTGCACTGGGCAAAGGCACTTGGTAGGTTTACCTTTAGGAATAATTTTACGTAACCACAAAGATGTTATTCAACAATTCAAGTTATGATTGTTCAAAGAATCCTTGAATGCCATGGAAGTAAGGTGGACGACCACAAACCGCAAACAAAGGCACGGAGGCTCACGACCGCTGGTACATAACACAAGTAAAACAAGATTACTTACAAAAATTCGCATTTCTTGGACCAGAAGGCAATCCGAAAATATCCAAAAAGCATGTTTTATGTTTTTTTTTACATTTCTTTTTCAAAAAAAGAATCTTTTTAGTCGATCCTTTTCACGTATCCGAATTTGCATATTGGGCCGGGACAACTCTACTTTTTTTTCTTTTATCCGAAAAGGGCATTCGATTTATGTGCGGACAATGCACAAGCATAAGTCCTAATGCTTTTTTTATGCGGTGGACAGGGGTCATTGATTTATTTAAGTGCTCCATGGCATTCGATATGTTCGTGTGAATTTTATTTCGGCACTTTATTGCACGTATCGAATTTTTAAATTAAATTACGTTTATTGGTTTGCCTTTGTTTTAATTTATTTTAATTGGAAACAAGCTGAACTAATTAAAATGTAATTTCATTAGTCCCTGTCATGTTGTCAAGATCATGTTTTATATTGATATTCATTCATAAAAAATAATATTTTGAACCCGCTTACTGGTTACGCAGAGCCTTTGGTTTTAACATAGATTAGAGTAAAACAGCGGTTTGTAGATTAGGTATGCGTTATGTTAAACGCCGTATTGCCAGCATGTTAATTCGGTTGAATTTAACTAAACGTTCACGATGCGACAAAATAGATAACATGGAAATAATTAGAAAGTAGGTACCTACCTACATTATAAAAAAATAAGTGCTGGTGTTGTGTGTGGCGTAAGTGGTGCAACACAGGAGCTTGTAGAATTGTAGATTGCTACCACTGGATTTCTATAGGCTACTTGATTGGTTTTAAAATAAGATTAAGATTTACCTACCTATTCTACTCTGTCTACTTTAACAGCCAAAATACAGTCATTTGAATCCCTGAAACCTTTTAAGTTTTTACGATTTCGATTTATGGAAACATGAAAACACCACATCAACCAGAAAATGTCACGTGTAATTTAAACTATTAATATTTTTATATTGTAACTGCCAAAATATTGCTCTGTGTTCTTTCAATATTGTGTCCATTTTTAGCGCAAACACAGACTCGTTAGTGTCTTTCGTGCGTACGCAATAATTACAAGTCACTATGTTGTATCACGAGACGGTGAGCATAATGGTTTATAGAAATTACGGTACCATACGAACATATAGCTCCGCACTTACTGCCAATGAGACTAGAAAGCGAACGTTTTCTCATGATTACATAGAAATTAAGTGACATGACAAATCGATTCAATGTGTGTTTATTGTAGAAATTCGTAAAAAATAGATATTTTTTGCAGTTTGTAATTTACACTCTGTATAAGTTGTCATCATTAATCACACACACTCGATAATTAACTGTCGATTTCTAATCCAAAATAATTAATAAAAAATATTTTTACCTCATATCCATTGTGAAACACAAATAAATTAATATCCGCAATAATTTGCAACACTAAAATGACTACACGTCAAAAAGGGCGCGAAACGGACGAAACGCAACAATGGCGGACGGGACTCGCGAGACTGTTCGGCCGCTGTGCTTTCTCCGCGCTTTATAACTTGCAGTGAGTGGCTGCACGGGGGGCCGAAGAAATGAAACTGTTTGGCAATTGTACGCGAAACTAACGAATTCTGTAAAATAATTTGAATTATTTCGCCCAGAAATAGATCGGTTATTATTGCGATTTGTTTCGGAAGCAAAGTTTATGACGTGATCACGTGACGGTGCGACGCCCGCCGCTAATCGATTGATTTATTTTACTACGTTTCTAAACAAAGAATATTTTGCGTTCAGCTTTCGTGATTCATTCATAATAAGTTATGAATTAATTCAAATTCTACTTTATTTCGAGATCATCATTGACAATTGTTTAGAAAATGTTTGTCCTTCTGCAATTTTCCAGATAAGCGGCTTCAAGGTAGGTAGCTGAAGTTGAAATTGCATCCGTTTCCCGATAACGGAAGATCATTGTTAGTCCTACTACTTAACTGCCGCGTGGCCCTTGACCAGTTGCTTAGAAAGTCTAATTCTCTATTAGATAAATACTGCCCATTATTATCGATCGTATTTTGTAATTAACTAGTCATTACCTCCCATGATAAATGTTGCTAGACTGAATTTCAGAATCTCAAGAATGTTGAAGCCGGCTATAAAATGATAGTATTACCGTACCTCTACCTACTTTGAAAATTACCTATATGAATGTAAGCGTAGTTACTCAGATACCCGCGAAACGAGACACAATAGTAAAACAATAACGGCGCGGTCTCATAGGACCGGTTGGGGATTCAAACGTTAACTACTAAACGCCTTATGGACCCACCAAAATGACTGGGAATTTATGTTATTTATTTTTAAGCAGTTAGATAGACATTGATACGGATAGGTAACGGAATAGATTCGACCTTCCGAGTTGCTCCCTAGGATCCATACAGTACCTCTCTCTATCTTTCAAAATAAATCATAGTCTATATATGATGAAGATATCTGTTCCCGGTAGGCGTTGAGCTACAGTTGGTATAGCAGGATCAGCAGGATTCAAAGAGGACATCCAGACTGCGGAACAGAGCGCTAGCAAATTTTATTTACTTGATACTTCTTATCTCTTTTATTGCTCATAGTATTTTGTGTTAATAGTTTTGGGCCAAGTAGCCAAAAATATTTGAAACAGATCAAATATTTTTGGCCATTTGGCCTAAATCTTGGAAACTTCTACGGCTGTGTCGTCAGCAACATTGCTTAAGGACACAGAGCGTAGGATAGGAGATGGTGGATAGTATACGACACAGCAACTACAACGTGCTGCCCTTATTCTAAATAGGATCCATGCAGCACAGAAACAGTGGCGTCATAACCCTATATTTTTTCTTTTAGATCATGTACTCGTAGAATTGGAAGTAACTATTTAAGTTTTTTTTAAATGATGTACCTAAACTAGTGCTTGTATTTGTTATGAATCTAGTACCTACTCAAGAAAAGATTGAATTTGTGTTATGGGTACCAGGATTCTCATAATACTTATTTCATAACAAAAGTATAATCAGAAAGCAGAAAAATCCAAAGCCAAAAGGTAAAAAACAGTCGCCCGTATATATTATATTACAGGTTATTATCCAACGAACTCAATATCATGCACTGTATATTATACCTATGCAGTTTTTTACCCTTGCCGTCTGATAAAGAAAGAAATCTCGTAATTTGTGTCACAATAAATTCTACTTGTCTGTTTCTTACGTCAGCATATTATCACATAATGGCTCCAAAAGTAAGTTTTCGCGCTTGGTTGGCATCAGTCACTCGGGTTCCTTGGAGTTCAAAAGTCGCCGGCAACCGGTTTCAGATATAGCTTTGATTACTCGGATCATTTTATGGGCAACCCGACGGTCAAATTGGATGCACTTTAAACGTAAAATCTTCTGATTTGGTCCCATAATAAATATATATGAGTCGAAAAAAACCTATAGTTTGGATAAAAATTTCCTAAAGCTAAATGAAAAAATTGTGCATGCAACTCATCAAATCGATTTGGCTAAACACTCTGCTATATTCTCTGGTCTCTAGTTTATGGATAGGAACTTCGACAGTTACTAGGAAAACTAATGACTGAAGAAAGATCTATTTATAGATTTTAAATAAATCCAGGAGTTTTTGAGTTTTCTTTTTAATTGTTTTTAGGTTCGCGCTTGACCGCTATCACACCTGATGGAAAGCGACGATGCGGTCGACGCGCTTACATAGAAGTAACCTATTCACTGTTGAATTAAAGATTCCTGGGTTGTAGCTATTTGGAAACACAGACTCTTTCAGTTGAGTTGACGACCCTTTCGGTTCGGGCACGCTCAATGTAACTGTATTGTTTTTCAGCACTCTTTTTTATTATTATGTGTTGTTACCGTTGTATTGCATTGCCTGCTTTGAATTATAAATACTATTCTGTTCTAAATTGCAGATACTGCAAAAACCTCTTAGAACTATACAATGTGTAGCGTTAAATGCGCAAAACCTGAAAATTGTTTGATCAGAACGAGGAGAATCTACCCCTTTTTAACGTAGGTCAAATTTTTCTAAAAATCTTCTTTAAAAATGTTATCCTGGCTATTTATTAATCATCATCATCTCAGCCGAAAGACGTCCACTGCTGGACACAAGACTCTCCCAAGCGTCGCCACAACGACCGGTCCTGTGCGTCTCGCATCCATCGGATTCCCGCGACTCTCGTCATGTCATCGGTCCACCTTGTAGAGGCCTCAGTCCCAACATTGCGTCTCCCGGTACGTGGCCGCCACTCCAGAACCTTCCATCCCCATTGACCATCCATAGGTCAAGTTAACACGTGCGCATCCGGTGTCCATCAGGGTTCTATACTGGGACCGTTGTTGATCTATCAGGAAGTGATTCCCATATCGGTAAATTGAATACAATACACATAAAATCTTCATAACTTTGGTTGCTTATTTTATTAGTCAGGTCGTGAATGTTGAGTAGATACTCATTGCACATATCCTTATGGCTTAGTTAGTTCGACTCAGTAATATATCGAAATAAAATAACCACTAATTGATTCTTTGCTGCAGCGTGAAACAACGTGTTATGACCAACATGTCACACACCACTTGTTTTTTCACTAAGAGGTAGTAGAAGGGTACTCAAGTATAAGATGGGTATGTAACATAATAATTGCCTCGATGATCTCGAGGTCGCAAGCGCGACTGCTGAGCGTAGCTTTCTGGGATCGATTCCCTGGCCGAACAATAGTACTATTTACCATTAGGAATCACTTTGCAGCTGTCTGGTGGTGTTTAGAAGATGGTGGTGTGTACCCTCGTGCCTCCGAAAACAGGTAAAACTGTTGAACCTGCGCCTGATCTTTCTCCGGTTGTGTCGGATTGCCATCTCATCAGACTATGAGAGGAACAGAGAGTGCGTCTGTGATTGCGCACGCTCTAGTTCGCTATAATATCTCCGGCTTACCTACTTGATCGAAATTTACTGAAGAATCCGATTGATACGAGATGCACAGGACCGGTCGTTATGGTTACACTTAGAAGAGGCCTATGATGTCCAACAGTAGATGTCTTTCGGCTGAAATGATGATGGTGATGATGAGGTTGTGTGTCAATAAATAAATTATTACTTATTCCAGGATTACGGCGACTCATTCGAACAATCCACAACCAACAAAAAGACGTAAACGAGACCACGGCTCCACGAGTCAACCCCACAAATATATCTACTTTCGACAGTTATACAATACACGAAACGAAAAAGTCGGTATTATATTCGTTTGCACCTGTTATGAAAGCACAAGTGCTTCGAATCGGAGTCAACATGGTCGCTCAAGTATTCACACAGTGACTCCACGAATTAAACTTAGTAACTTTACTACTTACTTAGTTACTTGAGTTAGATAATCCAGATCCATACTACATCGTTGCCTAGTGCAACGATGTAGTATCTTGAATGCTAGATCTAGATTGCAATCCTTTACTTGCAACCAAAGAGAATTAAACCTGTATAAAAAATTAATCAGAATTGAATAGTTATTGCTTGCAATCCATTGAAAAGTAGAGTCTTTACTCTTTAGCATACTAGATAGATATTTATTTTTATTATTTTTTAGATATTTGTCAAATGATGTCTATCTACATAAAAGTCCTACAACGCGTCTACTGTCTGTCTGTCTGGATTGAACTCAAAAACTACTCAACGAATTTTTATGCAGATTTGTAGCATATACCTACAACCAGTATACCTATGCTGTATTATGCCTAGTAGGTACTACGTAGTATGCCTTTAAACAGTTTTAAACAATAGAAAGCATATTGTCTATCGTTAAAAACGCCGTCGTCGTACTGTCTGTCGTTAATTCCTAAATTATGAATTATGTCTTAATATATAACGCATACATGTTACAGTAGAGAAAAGCCATGAATTACAATTTAAGATTCCTAACACCTATGCGAACCGGAGGTGAATGGCTATTATAGTACCTATTGTCCTAAATTACGTCCCTACTTCTAGGCTCTAAATGTTTTTATATTAGCTGTCTTTACCAATTTAAAGTCTTCAAATGACGTTGTATCTGATCACAAGTACCAGCTCAGTAAAAATCTTAACTCAAGATTATGACATAGCATTTCTCAGAATAAGTGAAAAAATATTAAGTAGGTAAAAGTTGCAATAGTTACTTGCAATATACCCCAATGAAGAAATAAACGTAAACTGCATACCAGCTCTCTCTTGTCAATCCAATTTTACTACTTATAAACAAATATTTTACGAGACTTTCTAATCGATCAACATGGAAAAGTTACCGAAAATTCAAGTTAATTTCTTTTTAGTACAAGTGAAAATTTTGTTATCACAGCACCAATTTAAATTTATCTAGTCTACCTACCTAATTTAAATTCAATCAATACACTAGCAGTACACCTAGTGTCTAGTATACAAGCTATTAACTATTGTTGCTTTAATACCAAATTTCTTTCTTTATGTTTTTCCTCGTAAATATACAAAATCTATCTTGATCTGTTTTTTTCTCCTGAACCTTTTTTTCTACAGATTTTTGACTAAAAGGTGTCTTCAAAAGAATCTGTACACTTATGTAATACTATTAACATTTACCGACATAATTTTATATGCGTTTAAGTATCTTGAAGTGGAATTTTCTAATGTGTTGTATGAAATATGACTTCACGCTTTTCCACATCGGTCGCCGTCGCCGCTAATTTAATTGTGTTACATTATATTACATCACAACCATGTTATGTTTAATAGCACGCCATATTATGTAGCTGGATGGGTACTAAGCAGAAGTGTTCACACATTCACACTAACTGCTACACACTGACTGCTATACCGGAGGTTGTGGGTTCGATTCCCACCCAAAACAAGTGTTTGTGTGATAAGCACAGTCTTTTGTTCTGTGTTTGGATGTAATCGGCTGACTATCGGCCGATTTCAATAACCTCCATACTCTGCAAAATTATGGAGCGTGTATTGAACTCGCGCCTCATGGCATACCTGGAAGGTAACGATCTCGTCAGTGACCGACAGTACGGGTTTCGTCGCACTCGGTCTACTGGGGACCTACTAGTATATGCCACTCACTTGTGGGGCGAGGCCCTCGAGAAGAATGGGGAAGGACTTGCAGTCTCTTTAGACGTCTCGAAGGCCTTCGATAGGGTATGGCACGCTAGCCTTTTGAGTAAGCTTCCAGCGTACGGCATCTTTCCTGGCCTGATTAACTGGATAAAAGACTTCCTGAGTGAACGGTCCCTCCGAGTTGTTGTCGACGGATGCTCATCAGAGCCCATGATAACTAATGCCGAAGTTCCTCAGGGGTCTGTTCTCTCTGCAACTCTCTTCCTGCTCCATATCAACGATCTGCTGCTGCCCGGTATCTATGGGTATGCAGCTGATAGCACTGTTGTAGAGAGATACTTGCCGAGTACTCAGGCTAGTAAGGAGCTAATCCGGTCTGAAAGAGAGGCTATGATAGAGCGTACGAATGACTCACTTCAGGCAGTCTCCGAGTGGGGCGAAGCCAATTTGGTGGGATTCAACGCCACCAAAACACAAGCGTGTCTATTCACCGCTAAAAGGAGCCCGTTCACCTTGGCTCCTGCTTTCCGGAATGTATCCCTGGAATGCGCCGACCGCCTTCAGCTCTTGGGAGTTGAAATTTCTTCCGATCTGAACTTTGGGCGGTTCATTGAGTCCAAGGCCAAGATAGCTGCTAGGAAACTCGGTGTTTTGGCAAAGGTCCGGCAGTACTTCACACCGGGACAGCTTCTAATGTTATACAAAGCACAGGTCCGATCGTGTGTGGAGTACTGCAGCCACATATGGGCTGGAGCTGCAAAATGCCACCTGGCAGCTTTGGACTCAGTGGAAAGGCGTGCAAAGAGGCTAATTGGGGATCCAGATTTGGCTAACTCCAATCTACAAAGCCTTGAGCACAGGCGCAGGGTAGCCAGCCTTTCGGTTTTTTACAGGATGCATTTCGGAGAGTGTGCGCAGGAATTGCATGAATTGATTCCGCCATCCCGTTTCCACCATCGGACAAGCCGTCGTACGTCGGGTCCACCCTTACGTTGTCCAAACCTCTACGGTCCGGACTAAACGTTTCGCCTCGTCCTTCATACCGAGTACTTCGAGGACTTACTTGACTTAAGGTCCTAAATCCCCTAGCTGGGGCAGAGGGCGTCCACAGTAGTCACCCAACGCGAGCGGTCTTGCGCTTTATGCTTAACCTCGCTCCACGTCAGTCCGATGTCTTTCGCTTCAGCCAAAACGGTGCGTCGCCAGGTCTGCCGAGGACGGCCACGCTTCCGTTTCCCTTGGGGATTCCAGTCCAGTGCCTGTTTAGGTATATGATTGGAATCCCTCCTAAGCGTGTGACCAATCCAACTCCACTTGCGACGCTTGATCTGGTGGTCGATCGGGCTTTCGCGGCATTTCTCCAACAGCTCTACGTTAGAGATGGTCTCGGGCCAGTAAATTCCGAGGATACGGCGAAGGCATCGATTCACGAAAACCTGGATTTGTCGTGAGATCTCCTTTGTCACCTTCCACGTTTCGCACCCGTAAAGCAGCACGGATTTGACGTTTGACCTGAAGATTTTTAGCTTAACTCTTCGAGTCAATTTCCGTAATTGCCAAACCGGTCTCAGCTGTGCAAAGGTACCGCGGGCTTTGGCGATTCTAGAAGCAACGTCTTCTTCAGTTCCACCAGTTTCCGCCACGACGCTTCCGAGGTACGTGAATTTCTGGACGCGTTCCACTGCCTCAGTGCCGATTAGCAGCGGCGCAGCATTAATCACCCCTGTACGCATTTCCAGGGTCTTCCGCGAGTTAATTTTAAGCCCAGTTTTCGCTGCCTCCTGACGCAGGTCGTTCAATTTTGCTTGCATGTCGGCGTGCGTATGACTTAGCAGGCATAGGTCATCGGCATAGTCCAAGTCTTCTAAAACGCTGGACAATCCCCATTCTATCCCGCGGCGCCTGTCATTGAAGATGCGAAGCAAAATTCCGTCAAGAACGACTATAAAGAGAAGAGGCGAGAGGAGGCAACCCTGACGAACACCCGCGTGCACTGCGATGTCCTCCGAGATGAGACCGTCGTGAACCACTCTGCAGGAATATTTCCGATATATGCTCTGTAATAAGCGGACCAATTTTGGTGGCACTCCCATTTCCAGCAGGCGAGACCAAATGCTGGACCACTTCAACGTATCGAAGGCTTTTTCAAAGTCCACAAAAGTGAGATATATCTCCCTTTGCCATTCTGATGCCTGTTCAAGAATTATACGTAGAGTGTTAATTTGATCCGTGCAAGAACGACTCAAACGGAAACCAGCCTGCTCCCTGCGTAGTAAGGGTTCCAGGGCCCTCGATAGCCTATCCAAGATTATCCTGCAGAAGACCTTAGAGGGAATTGACAGCAGTGCAATGCCTCTCCAGTTATCGCACTGACTTAGATCACCTTTTTTAGGCACGGTAATTACGAGCCCTTTGTTCCAGTCGTCCGGGAGTTCTTCAGCAGTCCAGATCTTTTCAATTAAAGGCGTCAGTACGTCGACGGCGAAGGTTAAGTCGGCTTGCAGCATTTCCGCAGTAATCAAGTCGAATCCTGGAGCCTTCCCTGTCTTCAAAGAGAGGACTGCTTCAGCTACCTCCGATTCTGACGGTGGTTCCGAATTGATATCGAGGAGCCGGGGTGGTGAAGAACTAACCAACAGTGCCTCAGGCGTCGAAGTCGCTGACAATCGGAAAACCTCCTCAAAGTGTTGGTGCCAGCGTAGAAGTTGCTCTTCCGACGTCACAATGAGCTGCCCCTCTTTGGATCTAAGTGGTTTTCTTTTGCGCCTGTTGTCTCCTACCAAGGTCTTTGTGCTTCTATACAGCTCCTTAAGGTTGCCGGTGTTCGCAGCGTGTTGAGCATGATCAGCTATGTCATCGGCCCACCGCCTTCTATCCGCACGCGTGCTCCGATAAATAGCCTTGCGTATTCGACGATACTGTAAGATGAGGCCGGCTCGCTCGTCAACATTACGGGTCTCCAGAAGCTTTAGGTGCAGATTCCTTCTGTCCTCGATAAGACTCCAGGTGTGTTGAGACATCCAGTCCTCGCGAGAGTGTGACGATTTGTGCCCTAGAATGACGGAGCTGGTCTCTGTGTAGGCCATTTTAATGCGATTCCACTCCTCATCCAGTGAATCCGCAACTTCTTCGAGTCCGGAGAATCGATTTCGCAGCTCAAGACGAAAAGCCCTACGGGTGTCCAAGTCAGACAGTTTGTTCACGTCGAACCTCCTTCCCAACCTGCCAGGTCCTCCAGTTGCACGGGCTACTGCAACCTTAAGCCGAACTTCAGCAACCACCAGATGATGGTCGCTATCTATATCGGCGCCCCTACGGTTGCGAACGTCGAGCAGTGAAGAACGCCATTTAGAACTAATGGCAAGATGGTCAATTTGGTTCTTTGTGACTCCATCGGGTGAGTTCCAGGTGTATTTGTGGTGGTCGCCGTGAATGAACAATGTTCCTCCGATGGTAAGATCATGGTTCTGACAAAAATCGATAAAACGATCCCCATTATCGTTACAAACTCCAAGACCCTGAGTCCCCATATGCCGCTCACGGCCCGCATTAACCCTCCCAACCTTAGCATTTAGATCTCCCATGACGATGACGATGTCTTGCCTCTTAATACTCCTAAGGGTGGCGTTCAGGGCGTTGTAGAAATCGTCTTTAGTATCCTCGGATGATGCATTGGTTGGGGCGTAGCACTGTACGATGGAGATTTTCCGTACTCTAGAGTTAAAGCGAGCGTACATGATCCGGTCTGAGATCGGTTTCCAATCGACAAGGCTTTTCTTCGCTATATTGGAGAGGAGGAGCCCCACGCCGTACTCGCGCACATCTTCCTCATTTTCTTTACCTGAATATAGCAAAGTCAAACCCGTCGATGTTCTCAGTTCACCAAAGCCGTGTCTTCTCACTTCGCTTAGACCCAATATCTGCAGGTTGTAAGCAAGCATGACTGCTTCTGCCTGTGCTAGTCGGCTGTCATCACTAAGCGCACATTCCAAAATGCAATTCGTGTCCGTATTTTCATGCCAAAAGTCGTCGGTAAAGTATCGGTCCGGTTTTCTACTGTTTCGGTTTCTTGAATCTATAATTGTCGGGCAAGCGAGTGATTAGCCCACTGTGCCTTAATCCGCTAGCGGGGCTGCCGCTTTAGAGCCTACGGATATGCTCGGGTTTCTTTCGGGTTCTCTCCCTGGTGAGACGATTCTGTTTTAAGGCGCAGAATACTCGCCCTTCGCCCTGCATCCGTTAGCTCAGCTGCACCACGAGTGGCGGTCGCGCGGCGGCGCGGGTGCAGCAGGTCCCAGGGAGGACGGCGGGGACGTGGATGACTCGGACTGGCTAGGGCTCTGCTTCATACGGTACTCCGCCACGAGCACAGCAGATGGTTTCTTGACATTTTATAGGTAATGCTGCCGTCACCTACAGCGATTCCCACCAAGACCATACCCTAGCTTCCCCCCCCATACTGGGACTCGAGTACTTCGAGGGACTGGAACAATCTGCCTGCTGCGGTTTTTCCGTCCGATTATGATTTGGGTGTCTTCAAGGCTATAGTGAATAGGCTTTTAATAAACTAGTGCGCCTCACCATCGACGATTGCATCACTGCTTACCATCAGGTGGGATCGCAGTCAAGCACTAGTTTATAACCATTAAAAAAAAAAAAATAACTATGTATAATATTTAGAAATATATAGGTAAGTCGGTTTATTAGTTGTCTAGTACCTACTAATAGCACAAGCTTTGCTAAGTTTCGGACTAGATGATCTTGTGAATGTTGTAGAATATAATAATGATCCAGAAGAAGAGCCAACTCATTCAAAAGACGTCATTTAATGATTGTCCTCGTACAATAGACAAAAGGTCCTAGTTTTGTACTTATAAATTACCTACGTAACTACTGAAAATACTTGATAAGATAGGGCAGTGACTTCAACTGCTTACCCCGGATACCTCCTTATCTAAGGGATACAGCTGTCTGTACCTACATATACAAATCGTGTTTTGTTTGTTACACGTGGACTCACTGTTTGCAATCGATCCGTTTGAATCTAACCAAGATTTCTAGTCTAACCTTGGCCTTATAACACAAAGAAGAAGGCTGCAGGAAAGCATTCTCTCTAAATTACCTTCATAAATCAAAGTGCATTGTCCCATAGCATCGATGGTTAAAGGCCTACATCAACACTTTCGTCATCACAGCTCCAATCTATTTAAAACTAGTGTGAGTATCTGATCATGATCATTTTAAGAGAATGGCCAAGGACCTTGCCCAAAGAAATGATTAAAAAGTTCAGTCATTGTTCTAATAATGCGTGGGTAGTACGAGACGAGTTGCCTCAAGCCGCCGCCGGTTGTTATGCATTCATTCTGATGTGATAATTAGTGCTTTGTTTGTGTTTTTGTTCGTGGCGAGCAGAGAAACTGTTCTGCCGTTTATGCGGGCTTGTGCCCACTTAGATGTCTACTTAAATAGGGATCTTATCAAATTACTACCTAGCTAGGTAGGTACTGCTCCGTTCATTTGGACGAAAAATTCCACCACTTGGGGGTCCAGAATCATTACTGGATCCATGGCATTCCTTTTTGTGTGTCGATGTCAGACACACCCGATATGTAGTACCTACCTATACCTATTTATATAGAAAAATATCTAGGTACTGCGCAAGTTTACACACGAGATTTTTCTTCTCTCTTCAGATCTTCTATTAAACTAACAAATGGTCTATCTGTTAATATTCAGAGTGTGCCTTAATTGGCACGATCCTAGACTTGGGACTTGTACTCCAATATTTTAGCAACTCGAGTCCAGGATTGACCAAGGGGGTTCTGTTATCCGTTCCCAGCTGAATCATCGAAGATGCTGTATATGTCTTTGGCCTGAGTCAAGTCAATGTAGCTGACGACGTTTAGATAATTATATAGACTGTTGCCGAGCGTTCCATTGTACATAACGATTTAATTATGGCGTTAATTGGTCATACCTAATAGTGAATGTTTCAATAATGAAAAAAATTGTCACATTAGTTTAGCTAAATGCTTGATAGAAAATACGAAATCAATCAGATAAAAATTCTTACTTTTCATCAAATAAGGAAGCTAGGCAATTAAAGTATAAAATGGCCGCGAAAATAAAAATGAAACCTAATCGCTCGCATGCAATGTGTTTTCCGTGAGTGGACTTCACGACTTAGTTGGTTCGGTATCTAGTTGAATTGTGATTCAATCAGTTTCTAGTTTCCGTCTATGTCTGGACAGTCAGTCAGTCGGGGTAGAGGTGCTGTTTGACGCATGACTGCTGACGTCGACCAGATGAACTTCGTGGTTCTACAAATGACAGGCTGAAGGTGCAGTGTCCTTACCCAAGGTCACTGATGAGGCTGATGACCTTTCTTTTTTTTGGTAATAACCAGAGATAGGGAATACATGCGATTTTTTGCAGATTTTTGAGTCGATAACAGCTATACAGAAGTTGCCCATTTGGACTCAAATTTCCCAAAAATTGTAACCAGGATTTCAGATCTGTTTGTTTATCCGCTAACTACTCCCAAACTACATAATGGATTTTGCTGCGGTTTTTCTCTAATAGAGCAGTAAGTGAGGAAGAATTTTCGGGTATAATTCGCTTTCGTGCGTATAAGTCGGTGGTATTGTTTTATATTCTCGCAACTTTTACACAACGCCATTTTAGTCCTAAACCAAGCAGAGCTTATGAGATGTAGACAACTGACAAACATACGTATCTATTTCCAAGTACATACATAATTTATAGAGACATCACACCCAGACACAGAACAAATTTTATGATCGTGTTCATCAGTGTTCATCATACAAACATTTGTCGTAGGTGGGAATCGAACCCACGATCTCCGGCGTACCTATCGGTCAGGGCCACTAATCATTAGACCAACAGGCCAGTCATTGGTAAATTGATTGAATAATTGAATTTCAATCTACTTGGCTTTTATTCCCAAACACTACTAAAGTCTTTTCCAGTTTAGCCAGATTCTGCTGAATCCCAGATAGGTTCTGGGATTCAGCATCTATTTAACCTGGAGTGACTATCTAACCTCCACAACCCAGTAAGATAACGCAATAATACCCTTTCGAGAGACATGAGACTTTCAAGACCGGGGCCCTGAAACGAAGGCAAAGAAGAAACTTAGGAGTGGGTTTTAGTTAGTAAAAGTCTAACACCCCGCTCCACCCAAGAGTGAGAGAAGGCATTTGAATGATTTTCCACCTAAAAAAGAGCCTAAATGTACATCACAACCGGAGCACCGCACCAGCGGCGTAATGAAATTGCCACCCATCCGTGAACCAACCTCTGCCAGCATTGCATTATTCCTAGAGGATCGACGCGTACGGCCATCAAATTACAGTAGTACTTGCTGCTGCCAGCGGCTTCGCCCGCGTGATAATAGGACATTGTGCTATTTGACTAAAACATTTTTTATCATTTAGATAAAAAAAAAATTAGACTGTACAGTTGTTTAAGCGTGAAGGAGTAACAAACATACACACACACAAACTCCACTCAAAACTCAGAACTTGCAGCGCCTGACAAATTTCCATTAGCAATGAGTAGATTCAAAGTAATCTTTTGCTATTTATAAACAAATATTGCAAACCCCTTCATTCCTTTTTAGTCACGTTTTAGAGTAAATAAGTACGTATCTACGTGACATACAAGTACTTCCAAGAATTCAGAAATGTAGCACTTATTTTGTGAAAATAAAAAAAAACAGGTGCTGACTTTGTCAAGAAATGCCATATTTCGGGGAAAACATTACAGTTTTGTACACGCATCTAATACATTTCGGGACGTTTCGAAAAATAAATGGAAGGATCATCACGCATTTTCTCTAAACGGTACAGGCAGGTGCAACAGGGGCAGAAGTACAGGCGCAGGAACCTGGCCATCTTGGATTTCTTCGTCAGCTTCGAGTAGGCAGACTGACTGTCTTTAGAACTTAACATCTCATTGTTTTCGCGGCTGCATCTTGGTTCGTAAGCTATATATTCATGCTTGTATTTTGTGACATAATCATTGGGTTGTACCTCTTCAACAATTGCCACTGCCTTTTCTATATCCTGCTCTGGTTCCTGCTCCCGCTCCCAAGACGTCAGGGGTACCAGGTACTCTTCAATGTTTAAGCTATGTTTCGATGCTGGTTGCGATTGCCGAATCAGTGTCGCTAAATTGGTCATGGAAGAGCTGTCCGGTTGATGCAGCCCATCACCAGGAATTATATTACCCACTTTCTCTTTTAAATCACTGCTTAAACATAATTTCATTCTTAGCACAGTTATGTCCGAATCGCTCGGCCATGATATAACGTCCGGTAAAGGACTCTTGTGCCGTTTTGATCGCAATTTCTTGAACTGTTTCTTACTACCACTGTCAGATATAGATTTAGATAAGCCAGATTCTAAGCTCTTAGCTACATTAGCCGAAACCGTGCTATCTGACTCTGAGGGAAGTTTGAAGGCTACTTGCCGGACATTAAAATTTCCATTTGCTTTTTGAATATCAATAATGTCTTCAATTTTCCTAATATTCTCATTTGGAGAATGTACGTCGAGATCCATTGTTTAAAAAATATTTTTAGCCATTTACTATTTTGTAAATTTTTTATATTGTTATTGTTCCAATCTGGATGGTTTACTTTGACAGTAACATTTATTTTTTACTTATAAAAACCAATTGAGCATTTGGTGCATTCAATAAACTTTATATGACGTTGCTTTGCATTCTTTTATTGCATAAAATCACAATATTTATTAAATTAATTCAGATACAGATATTCGATAAGCCGATATTGAATAGTGAAAAGTTAACCAGACATCGGTTTATCGAATATCTGCGTAAAAAGAAGCGTAGCACATTTTGACGTTACATTTTGAAGGTGCGTTCGTAAATCAGTTTTAGAAGATCAAGTAATTTGTTCAATAATGATTTTAGGGATTCTTAATTAAGATCAAATTACATTTATATAAAGTAGATTGTTATATTTATAATTTGAAACGTAAATATTGCCAAGAAATGAAATAAAATGTAAAAATATGTTCCTATTGATTTGAGGACTGAGTTTTTGAACATGACATTTTTCTCAAATGTCATCACATCGCCCTATGGGGAAGGATGGTGTAATGTTTTCGCTCGATTAATTTTTAACTTTCTACCATGGAATCTTATAATAGCGACACCGATATTGGTGATAAGTGTAATACTAACGGTGACTGTTCACCGACGCCGAAAAAACAATCTTTCGACTTGAATAACGCTAAAAATATTGATGACATCTCTACGCCTTCTGAGCTAAAATTCGATGAAGGTATTGTAAACAATCATTTAGACAATTTAATTACTTCCTACCTTTATGTGTTATTAATATATTGCTCTGTGATATCTGCCCTGTTTTTGTGTAATTATCCTGAATGTTCTTTTGAAAAATGTGAGTGAAAGTCAAAGGTGCCCACTGGTAATGTCATTGACAATTTTGTTTAGAACCTGATTACGAAGACCCTGAAGTGAAAGAGAAGAAGAAAGATATTGAGAAATGTTTAGAGAACCCGGACTGTGTGAATCTGGAACAATGGCAGAACTTTGCTAAAGGAAAAGCTGGATTGATCAGTGGTAAGTGATATTGTACAATTTGTTTACATCATAAAACTGTGAACAATGCCTCCTTCTGTCGTCACGCAGTGCTATATTTATGACAAGAGATAATAACGTGAAACTAGTGACATTACAAACCTTTCACAGAACTTGTTGAAGTAAATACTGTTTCTGATGACCAAATGTCAGTGTTTGTTTAGTGTTCTTGACTAAAACCAAGTGTAAAAAATATAATTTTTCTATCTATCTAGGGATCAATAAGTACTTGATTTATTCTCAGGTGGATTCCTGAGTCATAGACTTGATTTAATTTGAAACAATATTGCATGTACACACATTGCAAATCATGATTATCAGTATTTACAATACTTGTGATTAAGATACAATCAATGAAAAGTCCAATGTTTACTTTGTTTTAACAAATATCCAATTAGAAAAAGTATGTTAAAAATACCAACCCGCACTGGGCCTGCATGGTGGATTACAGCCCATTCCGTCTCCTAAAGAGTAGGCCTAACCTCACCTAAGGCCCAACAGTGGGAACATTACAAGGCCTACAATGCTAATGCTAAAGATAAACAAATAATTAAAATGTCTTTCTCGTGACAGATGACTACAGAAGAAAAATCTGGCCGTTGTTGGTTGGAGTGACACAGGAGGAATTGACAGAGCCTCCATCTTTAGATGAGCTCTCCACACATATTGAATATAATCAGGTAAATTAGTTGTTTTAATAAATGACACACAATATAATTTACATACTTAAATAAGTCTGTGATTTGCCATGGCCTACTACAAGGGCTGGTTCAAGGTAACTCAAGAAAAAAATACATGAAAGAAGTTGGGGAGGTCTTTGCCCAGCCGTGGGAATAATAGGCTAAATTTTCTTTTTTTTTCTGCGTTATATCTGCAATCAGTGTCTAACACTATGAGTAAATTTAATAAGTGCACTATGTAAGAAGAGGAATAAATTAAAAAATAGTCATATGAGCCAGCACTTTCTGTTCGTAAAGACGTTGAAACAAAAGTCTCCTGAAACACCTACTTTTCTATGCAATCAATTGCATTAATAACTGTAACATAATTCCCATCACCAGGTGGTGTTAGATGTGAACCGGTCACTGAAGCGGTTCCCTCCAGGCATTCCGTATGAACAGCGTGTGGCGCTACAGGATCAGCTGACAGTACTCATCCTGCGGGTCATCATGAAGTATCCGCATTTGAAGTACTACCAGGTCAGTAATTAGCTAGAATTTATGGAAAATATTATCTGTTTTATGTGGAGTTAATAATAGTAGTTGTAGGAAATATTTATTAATTAATTAATATATAAATCCATAAATAGAGAAAATATAAAATTAAGGATAATAATACATTTATAGTATTCTGGCTATGGCTTAATAAGGTTCTACTATACACATTGTAAATAACGCGGCATATGCTGAGTTAGGCGCCTTTTTAGCCTTGTACTGATTATTACTTTCATTTTTTATTGTGTATTTCTGTTGTGTATGAGGCACAACCATCATTGTCTTCCTACCCTTGTACCGTTTTACTTGGGGTCGGTGCAACACGTTTTTTTCTTCCATTCTGTCCTGTCACTCGTCACAATATCACTAACTCTCTTTTCGTCCACATCACTTCTCACACAATAAATCCATTCTTTGACCTCCCTGTGATTCACAACCATATACACTAAAAATATGTGTTATCAATATAAACTAAGAATACACGAATTAGTAATTTAGATTAGATTTAGTGCAAACATAATATAAAAATATATCTTTAGATAGATATATCCTTATCAGATTTTGATGCAATTTTCTTTAATAAGAACAGCAATCTTTCTATTAAAGAAAATTGCATCAAAATCGGTTTTGTAGTTAACGAAGATTTAGCAAATAAACAGGCAGACACGAGAAGCGACTTTATTTTATGCTATGTATGTATATCTCGAAGTGACACTGATACAAACAATTGTACCAGTAACACAAAGTCATCGGCTCAACTTTTATAAAAAAAATAGGTAAGATTTATAATTTTAAATTCTGCCTATGGCAGAATATTGTAGGACTTAGGAAAACTGTACTTATTCATAATTATGTATGCATAAATTGTAATTTGGTCCATAGTTATATGTTGTATATGTTCATTCATTTATAAACTGCCTCTTTTAAATGATAAATGATAAATTTATTAATCAATTAATATTACAGTTTTGCGAACTTTTTAGAGCAATGTCTTTTATTATTTTTTTATCTGGCGGATATTAAAGTCGATATTTTTACACATACAATTTGTCTAATATTAAGATCTTTATTTCGCATTTTCGACACGATTCTATTCTATTCAGAAATTGCAAAATTATATTTCAAGTAAAAGTTATGGGTCAATGACCAACAGTAAGTGTTGCTACATATTTTTTGTTCTCGTCAATATATTAATCTCGTCAACACAATAGTAATATATAAGATGTTATTAATAGAAGCAGGTTTATTGAAAAATTTGGTTTTATTAATCTCCAATCTCTATTATTCAATAACTTATATAAGAAGATCTTATATAATGATAAAGCAAGTGGCCCAGAACAATTTTGTACTCGTATATTATTCTAAACGGTTAGAGGGGTCTTGATTCACAGGAAATAGTCACTTTCAATCAAACACTTCGTCATATGATAGGTTAAAGGCCTTTTCGAGTCTTTAGACTCGAAGTTGTCGTATGTATTCCATATTATGTGAAATTATCATACGTCCCATTTGGAAGGCCACTAGGTAACTGGTGTATATAAAATAAATCCATGCCCAGTTTTGAGTTAAAGATTAAATGGTTAATTTATCTATATGTTATATCAGGCAAGTCATGCTATGCAGAAAGTTTATCAGATGAGTATGTAACAAAAATTCGTGTTGGGGCATCAAAATTTTTGACGTGACAACGTCTTAAATTAGGTTGCGGCTGGGAGTCACTTATGAAAAAGTGTAACGCTCGGTAACGTTACGATGAGTCACCGAACGAGAGAGAGGCCCGCCGAATGCCTTGCGTCTCTCTCCCACTCAACTATGATCGGTCTGCCGCGCGCGCAGCACTAGAGAATTTTAGTAAACAAAATATATTTCTATAGTTAAAATTTGTGCAATTCTTATTTTCATTCAATTCCTTGTTCGTATTGTGCAATTTAATTATATTCATATCAATAAATATTCTACCGAGAAAAAGACGTTGTCACGTAAAATCTTCGCCCGTAAAAACGACTTTACAGGCAACCATTTTTTTTTTTTAAATAGGTAATTTTTTTTTCGAAACTTGATATGGTTGCAAGGAGGTAAAGAACATAAGTGTGTGTGTCTAATAATAGTCTTTAATCTGTTGGCGCATATTATAAAACCGCAATATGACCTGCATAACATTACCACAATAAGATATGCTCGTGGTTTTTGTTCTAGAAATAATTAGAACATTTTTAGTGCACTAGATTTTGACGTTTTATAAGTGCCTATTTAGGCTTATGCGAAATAAAAATGATTTTGATTTATTTGAATAGTTCCTTTAAAAATGCTTTTATTATCGTATTATATCATCAAACTCTTCCCGCTCTGAGTGGTGCGAGAGGTAATATCAGATTTTTACTGAGTTAAACCCACTATGCTCTTTTAGTTGCTTATTTCGAAAAATGAAACAGCTCTTGGACAACCTTACAACTTTGACGCTTTCTGATCTATACCTAGATAATATAAATTACAATAATAAAATAAATTGAAGGTTTACGGTTCCATATACTTACAGAAAAAACAACTTTGAAGTTTTCTGTTCGATAAGTTCCTACTCGCGTGTTCGGTTTCGTGAACCCAATTACACGATACTTAAAGTAGGTACGTGTTAAGTTTTTTTTAATCCCTATATGTCGCATAATAGGAATAGAAACCATAAAGGTACGATGGTAACCGTATGTCGATGTGACCTGAATATTAATTTCACTATCCGATTGGCCAAAATAAGTCCCGCAGGCATGATAGTGACACTTTATTCAAGGTGCTATTTTTGATTTTAGGGTTCCGTTCCCAAAGGGTACAATGGGACCCTATTACTAAGACTCCGCTGTCCGTCCGTCTGTCTGTGTGTCAATATGTTTAGCACCAGGCTGCATCTCATGCCCAAATAATAAACGTGATCTTTTGGCGGTTTTTGCTACGGACGACGGACGGTACGAAATACTTCATGCGCGAGTCCAACTCGCACTTGACCGATTTCTTTATTGTAGTACCGTATGTTCAACTTTTTTTGTGTACCCAATGATTGAGCTATTTTGTTAATTACAATTATAAATTAACTTTCCATGCAGGCCATAGTTGCCAGGCCCGTATAGCATTTCACAGCATTTACGATTTTATTAGTAGATAGTGTTTATTTATGGCCTGGTAAATACATTTTTTTATTAAAATTATAAATAAATAATGAAAATGGGTTGCGCCTGCATGTAATATGAAATTCAATCTGTGATCCAATCAAATGATTGATTGGATCACAGTTCTTTTATCCAGGTATTTTATATTATCTGGTGGTAAGCGATGATGTGATCTACGAAAATCAGTTGAATTCAAATTTTTCAACATAAGCAGTATTTACTAAATAAAAATAGCACCAAAAATATCGAAACTCTACTAGACGGTAATCCAATATGAGTCATCTGTCAGTTTATAGCGATAGTCTCTGCATAAACAGATGGCTGTCATAAACGTACTGCATCCTCCCCACACGCGTAATATGAACATCATCACCATCGGTCATCTTTCTAACAACCTTGATTTTTGCCATTACATACTACCATTTTCTCTAACGTCTAACGACCCGTCCCAACGCCCTATGGTGTTACGAATCTTTGAAATTCTCGATATTTTTCAATTAGATGCTTATCATTATACACCTAAAGTTTCACCATGAATCAATCTGCCTAAATAGTTGAAAACCACAATTATTGTGAATTTGACCAATGTGGAAACCACTTGAAAATCCATTTGGTTGTTTTGCAAGGCCACCCACATAGTGGGCCGTGAATTGGTGTGGGGATTCGAGATGTACAGGACCGGTCGTTACGGCGACGACGCTTAGTGGGGCCTGTGTCCAGCAGTGGGTTTATTGCTGCTAAAATGATGATGATTCTATGAAGTCCACGTATCGGAAGGAAAGTCTTGTAAGGAAACGTTTAAAAATAATATATAATATGTTCCACAACTTTTCACACAACGCCATCTAGTCCCAAGCTAAGCAGAACTTGTGTTATGGGTACTAGACAACTGATAATTTACTTATATATTTCTAAATAAATACATAATATTATAGATAAATTACACCCAGACACAGAACAAATGATCATGCTCATCCCACAAACATTTGTCCTGGGTGGGAATCGAACCCACGACCCCTGGCATAGCAGTCAGGGCCACTGACCACTAGACCAACAGGCCAGTTAAAAATACAAGTTTAGCAGTCATACAGAATCTGTGTCACCCAGTATAGGTGAACGCATACTTTTTTGAGCCGAATGCGTCGAAGGAATGGAACTAAAAGAAATTTTTTAGATTTCTTTACAAGAAATGGTATGAAACGCCGCACACCTAACCGCGTCGAATCGTCCAAAAAATACGCATTCGCCATATGAGTTATTCCACACAAAGGTGTAAAGGTGTACGTAATGCCTTTTTGCTGCAATCTTAACCTTACAACCCCACCTACCACTCTCCTACCAAAGCAAAGAAAAGAATTTTACAATTCTATATTCTTTCCAGGTGGAAGGAATAATTCCTTTCTTTCGATTCGATCGACGCGTTCGGCTAGGTTGCGTGTGCGTTCATCTTTATATCGCCGACGTTGATAACGTGAACTTGTTCCCAGCTGTTATCAGTTATCAGTCACACAATAGTTAATAGCACGGGCTAGAGTATCAACGAGTCAAGTTCTAGGCTTATTGAAAACTACGGTTATTTTGTTAGCGAATAGCTAAGGAAATCTCTTATCGTGTAGATAGGTAATTGATTTAAACGTACATACAACAAAGGAGTATTGTATTGAACAATAATTGAGATGTGGAGGTCAGATAGGGGACGACTAGACGAGCGCGGGTATCATTAATTTATCCAATTTAAACCCCTAATCTCTACCTTACTATATCATAATTACTCGTATAAAGAAAAGAATCGTGAACTCAAAAACTAGAGAACCGATTTTAAAAATTATTTCTCAAACAGATGAATGCTACTTTATCACTGAATGACATTATGATACGGGCAATGCCGCTGCTTCTAGCAGAAGCTAGTTTATTGATAAACTGGTTAGATAACAAATATTTTTTCCATACATATTCCCTATTGTGTGTATCCAAACGACTCGAATCAGATCTAAAGTAATAAACTTATAACAAAATAAAAATTGAGAAACTCAAATATAATATGAACAGCGGAGTCGTAGCAATAGGGTCTCGTTTTTACCCTTACTGTATGGACCCTAAACATCTAAAATCTAAGGTAAAAATAATAAAGTAAGGTGTACCTACGTTAAAAAAAAATGCATGCATTACTCGTAATAATGACGGTTCTATTGTACCTAAGCTTGTGTACTAAAACATAAATAAACTGCGTATATTATGGTATGTGCAGTTTGTTACGCTTTTATTATTTTCTCGGTCAGTGAACGTTGCTTTATGAAACGCGCAAGTATAGAAAATGTTAATACAACATAAAATTTTGAACGGCTTATTATAATAAAAAAACTGTAGGTTCATTTATTATTAATAATTTTTAACATTCTTGCAAATCAATTTACATAGTCTTACTGGCTTTCAACTGCATCCGTTTAAACTGGGAATAGACTTCCATGTACATACATTACTGTCAAAATAGCTTGAGTGCTCCGAACAATTTGAACACTTTGTTTATTTTGTACCTAACCAATCTTTTCTTCTTGTTATGCATCATTTGTTTTCTCTTCACCACCCTTGATTGATTGGTAGCGAATGCCTAAGGCATTAAGTCCGCCTTCGTACCTTTGTGTTGCATGAATCATGATTATGGCGAGAGCGTATTGCGATTGTTTTCGAATATGCGCGCGACCGATAGTTCATAAGCCAACATATTTTGACCGTACCACAGATAATATAATATACTAGCATACCGTACTATAGTAACCGTGCTGAGCCGTGTTGTAGTTTTAAGTTTGTTTACCCTAAATGAGTCTAATTGTTACTCGAATAAAGAATATTAGTTAGGAAAAAGCTTGGCAGTTTTTTTAGTGTACTTCCTTGATAATGTTATTAACAGGAGTACGGAAATTGACTTTTTGTTATTCTGCTAAAAAACTAGACCGCTCAGAGCGATCGAAACTATGTCGTCAGCGTAATAAATAATCAATTTATTGCTCGCGATTGCTGTAAGCTCTCCAACTAATTTCTATTTAAAAATAGATTATCTGTAAATACCAGTGACGTAGTCCGTGATGCATTGCTGTCTGGAACATAGATAGGATATTAATTCGTCTGGACGTACGAGTAATAATTATTTTTATCTTTTAAAACCGCGGCCCCACTTTAGGAATTACTCCTGTATCGTGAATGCGTTCACAATCATGTAAACTCACATTCACAAGATACCCAGAACTGAAATATTTATTTGTAAGGCGTAGAAATATTTTCCCGTACCGGAATCGAACCAGCGACACGCAGCGTAGTAGTCAATCGCTCAACCACGGAACCAACTGTGCTGTTAGGTTATTAGTTCCTACTGGGTACTTTCCTGTGTTTATTTTGGTGGAAATATTTTGTACAACTACTAACGGTCTACATAATTATCTCCCTTATTGCTAGTTACTGCCTATCGAGGCAAATATGTGAAAATACAGACTTTATAGAGAATTAAAGTAATTTATTGAATAAAGGTCAGAGTTCAAAAAGTTTTTTTTTTATATTGATATAAACTAGTGCTCGACTGCAATCCCACCTGTTGGTTGGACAGCAAAGACTTTGTCGTACAATTAACTACACACACACATCATAGGTAGATAGATGGATCTTAGTAAAAATTTATCTTCTCCCATCCCCAGGGCTACCACGACGTAGCGATCACTCTCCTGCTGGTGTGCGGGGACCGCGCCTCGTTCCCGCTGCTGTGCCGGCTGTCGTACGGGCCCGAGGCCCCGCTGGCGCCCTTCATGCAGACCACCATGAAGCCCACGCAGCACCTGCTCAACTACATGCTGCCCGTCGTCAGCAGGGCGGATAAGAAACTCGCAGAGTGTTTAGACAAGTCAGTTTTATACAATAATCATCTCTTCTTCTTTGTCCGACCCTACCTTTCCCCTCTGGTTTGTTCCTACCCGTTATAGAATAATCATAATGTTAATTATTTAAAACTTTACTTAGCCCTTTGACGAGGCTTTGTAAGAGACTATGAATAATACAAATGCATTGGTGGCAATCGCACGCATAGAGAGTGCAAATCAGAATTGAAGACCTTGATTCTTATGGAATACTCCATGAGAATTAAGGTTATCCATATATTACCCGAAGTATTCTGAAACTTAAGTGGCAGTGCTATTTCTCACAGAACAAATGGTCGATGAAGTGAAAAGGCACTGGTTTGGCTACTGCGTACTAGATGATGCTAGCTATTTGTAAAACCTCAGACAAAAAAGACCGATGAGCTTGCGAAGGCCAAATCCAGTAGCGCCTCTCTTTCGGTTTAGATGATGATATTAATAGTTTAGTCTATTCATGTTAAGAAAGTAGTGATACATCAGTGCAATTGCAAACTAAAGGCATATTCATACTGGGGTAAAAAAATAACCATTATTATTAAAGTTTTTATTAAAAAGTATTTTTAAATTAGCTAATTCATAATTATCTGATTTCCCACTTTTTTTATGAGTAGGTAAACAAGTTTATTTTTAAAATTGACAAAAGATCCATAGCCACGGGCTAAATCGAGTGATAACGATGAGCTACTATTTTCTTAACGTGAACACACTATCTAAAACCAAAAAAATCTTTATCTTACTTCCAGAGCACAAGTAGGCACAATGTTCGCTCTCCCCTGGTACCTAACCTGGTTCGGGCACAGCCTGAACAAGTACACGGACGTGGTGCGTCTGTACGACTACTTCCTGTGCGCGCCGCCGCTGTTCCCGGTGTACGTGACGGCCGCCATTGTGCTGTACCGTGCGGACGAGGTGTTTAATTGTGAATGTGATATGGCGATGCTGCATTGCTTGTTGTCGAGGGTGAGTTTTTATTGATATGGAGTTGGTGTGAGATGTAAATATGTTAGTTTGCTAGATGTTATATATTTGAACTAGTGCAACTGTCTAAATGTTTCTTTTAGAGTTTAAGGTACAAGTTTCTACAATTGCAGTTCACAGTGTTAATAAAGACAGTGCGAAAAACATTGACATGTTTGTGATGAATAGAGAGGCAAAGCCAACATTATGTAGATCGAGATCTGTTTATGTTTTCTGTTGGCCTGCTGTTTTTCGCTTTTTTTATTTAAAACCCGTTCTCTCTCTTACCTTTTGTTGATTGTCTATAGTATATTATATCCCACTAGCTGTCCCCTGCGGTTTCACCCGCATTTTTCGTTACTGCTCCGCTCCCGTGGGTCGTAGCGTGAGGGTATATAGCCTATAGCATTCCTCGATAAATGGGCTATCTAACACTGAAAGAAATTTTCAAATCGGACCAGTAGTTCCAGAGATTACCCCCTACATACAAACATACAAACTTACAAATTTTACCTCTTTATAATATTAGTATAGATTAACTTCTGCCAGCGGTTTCCTCTGCGAAAATGTTGGTTATAGCTGACGCAAAGTTGAAGATGAAGACAGATAAAAAGTAGCCTATGTCTATCCTTGGGGTTCAAGCTGACTCCGTACATTTTTTTTTCTAAATTGGTTCAGTAGTTTACAGATAGACAGACAGTTACTTTCACGTTATAATATTACTATGGATTAATTTTATTTTGACAACCAAATAGGGGGTGCATTAACATCTCAACATGACACAGAATTTAAAAGGATTTTCTTCACGTGTTCTAGTTACCAGATGACTTACCGTTCGAAGACATCCTCGTGACCGCCAAGCAGCTGTACGAAGCCAACGACCCCACTGATCTCGAGCCCGAAGTCGCCGCGCTCGAGTGGAGAGAGTAAGTTATATTTGTTCTAGTTACCAGATGACTTACCGTTCGAAGACATCCTCGTGACCGCCAAGCAGCTGTACGAAGCCAACGACCCCACTGATCTCGAGCCCGAAGTCGCCGCGCTCGAGTGGAGAGAGTAAGTTATATTTGTTCTAGTTACCAGATGACTTACCGTTCGAAGACATCCTCGTGACCGCCAAGCAGCTGTACGAAGCCAACGACCCCACTGATCTCGAGCCCGAAGTCGCCGCGCTCGAGTGGAGAGAGTAAGTTATATTTGTTCTAGTTACCAGATGACTTACCGTTCGAAGACATCCTCGTGACCGCCAAGCAGCTGTACGAAGCCAACGACCCCACTGATCTCGAGCCCGAAGTCGCCGCGCTCGAGTGGAGAGAGTAAGTTATATTTGTTCTAGTTACCAGATGACTTACCGTTCGAAGACATCCTCGTGACCGCCAAGCAGCTGTACGAAGCCAACGACCCCACTGATCTCGAGCCCGAAGTCGCCGCGCTCGAGTGGAGAGAGTAAGTTATATTTGTTCTAGTTACCAGATGACTTACCGTTCGAAGACATCCTCGTGACCGCCAAGCAGCTGTACGAAGCCAACGACCCCACTGATCTCGAGCCCGAAGTCGCCGCGCTCGAGTGGAGAGAGTAAGTTATATTTGTTCTAGTTACCAGATGACTTACCGTTCGAAGACATCCTCGTGACCGCCAAGCAGCTGTACGAAGCCAACGACCCCACTGATCTCGAGCCCGAAGTCGCCGCGCTCGAGTGGAGAGAGTAAGTTATATTTGTTCTAGTTACCAGATGACTTACCGTTCGAAGACATCCTCGTGACCGCCAAGCAGCTGTACGAAGCCAACGACCCCACTGATCTCGAGCCCGAAGTCGCCGCGCTCGAGTGGAGAGAGTAAGTTATATTTGTTCTAGTTACCAGATGACTTACCGTTCGAAGACATCCTCGTGACCGCCAAGCAGCTGTACGAAGCCAACGACCCCACTGATCTCGAGCCCGAAGTCGCCGCGCTCGAGTGGAGAGAGTAAGTTATATTTGTTCTAGTTACCAGATGACTTACCGTTCGAAGACATCCTCGTGACCGCCAAGCAGCTGTACGAAGCCAACGACCCCACTGATCTCGAGCCCGAAGTCGCCGCGCTCGAGTGGAGAGAGTAAGTTATATTTGTTCTAGTTACCAGATGACTTACCGTTCGAAGACATCCTCGTGACCGCCAAGCAGCTGTACGAAGCCAACGACCCCACTGATCTCGAGCCCGAAGTCGCCGCGCTCGAGTGGAGAGAGTAAGTTATATTTGTTCTAGTTACCAGATGACTTACCGTTCGAAGACATCCTCGTGACCGCCAAGCAGCTGTACGAAGCCAACGACCCCACTGATCTCGAGCCCGAAGTCGCCGCGCTCGAGTGGAGAGAGTAAGTTATATTTGTTCTAGTTACCAGATGACTTACCGTTCGAAGACATCCTCGTGACCGCCAAGCAGCTGTACGAAGCCAACGACCCCACTGATCTCGAGCCCGAAGTCGCCGCGCTCGAGTGGAGAGAGTAAGTTATATTTGTTCTAGTTACCAGATGACTTACCGTTCGAAGACATCCTCGTGACCGCCAAGCAGCTGTACGAAGCCAACGACCCCACTGATCTCGAGCCCGAAGTCGCCGCGCTCGAGTGGAGAGAGTAAGTTATATTTGTTCTAGTTACCAGATGACTTACCGTTCGAAGACATCCTCGTGACCGCCAAGCAGCTGTACGAAGCCAACGACCCCACTGATCTCGAGCCCGAAGTCGCCGCGCTCGAGTGGAGAGAGTAAGTTATATTTGTTCTAGTTACCAGATGACTTACCGTTCGAAGACATCCTCGTGACCGCCAAGCAGCTGTACGAAGCCAACGACCCCACTGATCTCGAGCCCGAAGTCGCCGCGCTCGAGTGGAGAGAGTAAGTTATATTTGTTCTAGTTACCAGATGACTTACCGTTCGAAGACATCCTCGTGACCGCCAAGCAGCTGTACGAAGCCAACGACCCCACTGATCTCGAGCCCGAAGTCGCCGCGCTCGAGTGGAGAGAGTAAGTTATATTTGTTCTAGTTACCAGATGACTTACCGTTCGAAGACATCCTCGTGACCGCCAAGCAGCTGTACGAAGCCAACGACCCCACTGATCTCGAGCCCGAAGTCGCCGCGCTCGAGTGGAGAGAGTAAGTTATATTTGTTCTAGTTACCAGATGACTTACCGTTCGAAGACATCCTCGTGACCGCCAAGCAGCTGTACGAAGCCAACGACCCCACTGATCTCGAGCCCGAAGTCGCCGCGCTCGAGTGGAGAGAGTAAGTTATATTTGTTCTAGTTACCAGATGACTTACCGTTCGAAGACATCCTCGTGACCGCCAAGCAGCTGTACGAAGCCAACGACCCCACTGATCTCGAGCCCGAAGTCGCCGCGCTCGAGTGGAGAGAGTAAGTTATATTTGTTCTAGTTACCAGATGACTTACCGTTCGAAGACATCCTCGTGACCGCCAAGCAGCTGTACGAAGCCAACGACCCCACTGATCTCGAGCCCGAAGTCGCCGCGCTCGAGTGGAGAGAGTAAGTTATATTTGTTCTAGTTACCAGATGACTTACCGTTCGAAGACATCCTCGTGACCGCCAAGCAGCTGTACGAAGCCAACGACCCCACTGATCTCGAGCCCGAAGTCGCCGCGCTCGAGTGGAGAGAGTGAGTTTATTTTACTTGGTTGGGGACTTTTTTTGAGGTGGGAATGACTTCTTTCGCTCAAGGGTGGGGCGAGAGAGAGCATCAGATTTTTACTGCCTAAAATTCACATTGTATTCCTTCTCTTGACCTTTTTATTCTAGGATAAGGATAAAAAAAACTAGGTTTCCCTTTCAGAAATTCCTCGCGGGATTTTTAGCATGCTTGCGGTGTATTTACGTAGCTACAATTTCGAATGGTCTGATTCTTTATTGCAGAATTTCCTATCATACTCGTAGTAAACAAGCTTGATCCAGTCAAACTAAGGGGTCAAAGTCTCTTAAAGTTCATATTTTATAGCAAACATGTAATGGTCAAATCAGAAATGAGAACCGTACACATTGGCGTTTGAGATATATTTTTTTTAAAGATCCTGTTGTTTTTACCACCACTTCATACACCTTTTCATAACCTGAAACGACAATCAACTAACGAACACTCTCTCCAACAGAGAAGAACAACGACGCCTCGACGAGGAACGTCTAAAACGGCGTCAAATCGCAGCGCGCAACCGCGCGTCCGGCGCGCTATCGTCGCGTATCCGCCGCTGCATCCCCGCCGCATTACGCCGCTTACCGATCTCCCGACGCGCCGTATTCGCGACGGCCACGGTGCTACTCGGCATCTACGTGTACTACCGCCCCGATCTGCTGTTCAACAGGTAGCGTCACGCCTATCAGTTTGTCTTCTTCCGTCTTTAATATTGTGTTGATGGACTTGTTGGAATTACCGGACTGTTGTTGATTTAAGGATTTTCTTTTTCTTATAGAGCGGTCTGAGTGTTGGAGTTTTTTGGACTGTAATGTTGCTGGGTTGAGTTGAGGATATTTTTTTTTTGTGGAGCGGTTTTAGTACGGTGTGATTATCGCTGGCAGTCTAAGAGATTGCTAGTGTGTATCTAAAATTTATTTGTGTGTGTGACTGGCTGTTTGACTCCGTTTTCGTGAGTCATAAAATTGTTACCCGTGCGAAGTTGCGGCGAGTCGCTAGTTATGAGGTACAATTTTGAATCTGCATATTTAAGAAGTTTTTCAATATAATGCGACAATAATTGTAATTGTAATCAATATTTATTTTTAATTTGGAGTCTTATTCAGAATAAAACTCTTCAAGAAAACAGAATCACCCGTTGCGATTTGAAACTGTGCGTGTGTGTAGCAGCCTGTACGGGGCTCCGCCCATTCACTCGAAACGCTTTACCCGATTTCCGTAAAATAATGAATTAAAAAAAATATCTACCCATTTTATTGTTGATTCGGGTCGAGAATGCTCCTGAATTTTTTCGCAGATCTAAAATTGCACCCTGTAATACACAAATTAATTTTATGTGCATACTTTTTGGTGGTAACCATATTGTACTATGAAATTTCAGATAACTCTACCACTGTACTTTATCTACGGTTAGATAATAGTACGTATTTATGTTAACTGTTTTTGGGTTCCTGAAAATAAGAGTTAATATATAATTAATTATTATTTATATCTTACCTAATTAAATGTTTTAAATAGATTTTGTGATCTGTTGAATATTATCTTATAATATGTTGGATTTATTGATTTCAATTTAAGTGAAATTAATTATAATCACAACTTTAGTTTTTAATACAATTTTAATTTATTTGTTGTTAAAGATATTTTAAGTGCACTTTCAGCCATTGGTATAAAATCTTGCGTTAGTCAAAGTTTAGCATCGATTTCATTGTGTTATGACTTTGTGTTACCATTTTTTTGTATATACTTCAACCAGTCATAAGTCAATTATTTTAGATAAGTTCCTGTATTCCTTGATCTCATACTATCTGGGTATAGTTCCAACAATTCCAACGGCATACGGTTGACATCTCACACGAACCCAAAATCATGGTGGCATATATATCTGCTTCGCTATCATTATAGGCAGCTTGCAGACTTGATCGAAAATTCTAGAATGAATCAGAAACAAAGATTTTCTTATTCGATCAAGTATGTAAGAACTAATATCATAGAATACACTGGTTATGGTTTTCATCACAACGGTAGATTTTTATGTAAATACTTTTTTAAATCGGCAATTTTGACACGAGACAGATGTTAAAATTTTTTGGAAATTACTATAAGCCTAAAGCAATGTCATTGAACACCTAGTTACGAAATATTCATGGAATAAATGCGATACATCCGACACCAGGGAACCTTTATTGAAAACTATCTTCTGCCAGCGGCTTTTTATTTCTTGCAATACATTGACTTAGAATAATGAGTCTTAAACTAATTTATTTATGCAAGAACCCCTCTACGGGTCAAAAAATAACTTAGAAGCGTTCAAATTCATCCTTCCTCACTTGCTTTTCCTGTAGGTGAGTAGACTTCTATGATCAAATATTTGGAATGCAATAAAATATTGAGTATCAAAAAGTGTAAGTCTTCATATTTGACATTCAGGAATGCTCTTTCCATAAAGCCGATGTAAAATTCTAACTCACTTAATTAGGTATAAAGAAATCTAACTCAAAAACAGGATATTTGAATCTGAACATATCTTATGTTTAAAAAATAAGGTTTAATTTTCAAATACCCTCTTTGTATGTGTGTATGTGTGGAGGAGCTCGTGGCTGAATGGAGGAGCTCGTGGCTGAATGGGAGGAGCTCGTGGCTGAATAATAACAGCCGCACAGGTCGATCTTCAAGGTTAAGCAACGCTTGCCTAGGTTGGTCTGTGGATGGGTGACCATCTTAACATAACGAGTTTCCTCCGTGCCTCGGAAAGCACGTTAAGCCGTAGGTCCCGGCTGTCATTTGTAGATCTTTGGCACTCGTTACGGATAGTCAGAAGCCAGTAAATCTGACTCCAGTCTTGCCATGAAGTACCGTGTTACCCCAGTTAATGGGTTGTGGAGGTCTGGTAGGCAGCCGCTCCTCGTAAAATACTGGTATTCAGCTAAAATCCGGCTTGACTGGAAGCCGACCCCAATATAGTTGGGAAAAGGCTAGGCAGATGATGTATGTGTGTATGTGTATACCCTCTCGATATGTATTTTTAATTACCAATATTTGTAGTTCTGATTGAAGTTCAATAAGGAATGTTTTAAAATCTGGTTCATTTCAAGTCGACATTAAGTTTCTCATACAACATGGTGCTTGGGCAGTGTGGATGTCATATCATTGCTTTTTGGTTTAGACGGCGGACAAACTGATGTTAGAGCAATGTGCGCTCTAACGGGTATAGCATAAGGGATAGTATCGTGTAACCGTTGGGACGCTTGCTAATGTTTAATGTGTGGTAGATATTATGTTGGGATAGTCTGTTTCAAAATTATCTATATTAGTCAAATATAAAATAAAAGTATTACAACATCTTAAAGGGTTTTGCTTGAATGAAACATCGCAAAGAATTTCTTCTCCAAACCCAGTACAAAAATCCAACTGAGTACAAATATTTTGATTGGTAGATAATTATGAAACAGACTACTTAATAGAATGTTTAGGAACAGAGAAGACCTCTTATAAACATTCAAATATATAATTTGAATGTAAAATTCTTTTGCAATACTCCATTCGGAATAGGATTAGACATTTAAACAAACCTTTTTTTACTGTCCGTTTAATCAATTTTGACTCTTATTGCGTTGGTGGCATGATGAATGGCAACTGCAGTAAAAAGTTGGTATTGGAACCACTTTTTTTGCTTTTAATGCCATTCTTATGGCGATGAAATAGAAGTCAAAATCGGTTGAACGAATAGCAAAAAGGTTTTTTAAAATAGCTATTCTTATTTCGAATGGAGTAAAGCATCCATTCTTAACGCTTTTTTACTTTAAACTTAACAACAATTGTATCTTCCCATCGCCATTTATAACTTTCAGATATTTCTCTGTTTTTAAACATTTTATTTATACGTATTATAATGATAGCCCGTTTGGCTAAATGTGCGTATCTGTGTGCAAAATAAACGGAATACAGTCATGTGCTTTATTGTGAAGTTACGTCCGAAGTACATCATTCGAGGGAGTCCTAGCTTAGTTCGCTATGTGAGATTGACGAGCAATGTTCAGCGTAAGACATTACGTATGGAATTTAAGCGGGATTTGGCAGACATAGCTTAAACGTAGATTAATTAACATCGTGAGGAAATCGACATGTCTTAGAACCGAGCTAAAACATGTAAACCAATCCGCTGAGCTCGCATGTTGGATTACGGCCCATTCCCTCTCTTGAGAGGTTCCGGCAGTGGGAACATTATAAGGCTGATATGCGATGCTTGAAGTACAACCAAGTGTGTAGAGTGAATAGGCTCTTAATAAACTAGTGCGCGTCACACGACTGCATCACTGATTACCATCAGGTGGGATTTCAGTCAAGCACTGGTTTATGTAATATAAAAAAAACCATGTCTACCAAGACTCTCTTTATTGAGTGTGATCAAATAATTTCTCCCGCTATGGGTAAAATCAGAGGGAGTGTCAGACTTTTACCGTCTAAAACCTACTTGTACTCCTTCAGTTGTCCTCTGCGTTTAACGTCGACGATGAATCTTTCGATGAACCCCGCAGCTTATATCTGCCAAGACCCTTAAATTCAATTAACTAAATATTCTCTATATTCAACCTAGGTCAACGAAATAAGAATTTATAATTTGAATCGAATAACATTTAACCAAACGCGCTAGAGTAGAACCGTTAAGATAACTTAGGACTTAATATATTGAGAAAAAAAATGCCTTACATGAGTGTAAGTAAAAAAATAT
This sequence comes from Mythimna separata, assembly GCA_030763345.1. NCBI lineage: Eukaryota > Metazoa > Arthropoda > Insecta > Lepidoptera > Noctuidae > Mythimna > Mythimna separata. The sequence goes on from CM061176.1 coordinate 22,427,981, forward strand.
GTAACCAATGAAGTCGAATACTTTTAGATATTACAGTTGAAATATTATGTATGAAATTTTAACGTGCCAGTAAAATGTTTTAAATAGTGCCTCTCTAAATGTGTCTACTTGTACAGTCAACGTCACAAGTCAATGAACGTTTTGAAAGAATAAAATATACGCATAATAATTCGCTTCTGAGCGTTATGCTGATTGTACAAGGTTAGATTTTTAACACACTTTTTTATATTGCTATAAAATTAGAGGCGCCTTTTTATAATGTTTTGTAAAGTTTTAACTCTGAGCTATTCATACAAAAGTTTTGTATGGTCGGCAATTAAGAAAACACGCTTTAGACGCAGCGTAGTCAGAAAGTGCACAGTCATACATGTGAAGGAGTTTCTTACGAGGTCTTAAAGAAAGACCATTTGTATGGAAACTGTATGAAATGATGTTATTGTAGAAAATGAACAAATATTACAAAGTTAAACTTTTTAATTTAGATGTTTGTGGTCTGATTGGGCAATGTGTGCTTTAAGTTTTAGTTACATTTGTGTGTACATCATGATTTTGGTTAAAAATGTGATATTTCCTTAATTTTAATATAATTAGGTTAACATTGTTCATTCCTCGTTAGTTTGTATATCCTCACGACCAGACTCAATGGTGCTGAATCGTGAAGTGAGAGGAATATAAGCATTTACTATTTATTGTTATCGTATGCACTCTAGAACTGAAACACTTAATGTTTGTTAAGGTTATATGATAATGGAATGAGAAAAAAATATAAATATTGTAAAAACAAAAAAATATGATGGAGCCCTTAAATATTTTCGAAGCAAAATTTTATCACATTGCAATAAAAAAGATGAAAGAAAAAATGAAAAGTTAATGTGATAAATATTTTGTGTCTGACTGTACTTTAATGATTATGTTAAGTTTTCTTTTTATGGTCGTTTAAGTTAAGTCTTTTAGCGATGTCTCTGTTTTTTGTTTATTTTAGGTGTCACATGTATTGGAATTTATAAAATATATATATAAAAATATTAATATATATTATTAAATAGTAATATATATTACTTTAATAGGACCATAGTTCAGCCATTAATATGAAGATGAAGAAAAGTAGGTAGTTCGCTAAAAGATTTCTCATAAAATCCTGCGCATGTACATATGTAAAACCTCTTTATATAATAATTGTCTTTTTGTTGTTTATATTGTTTGCAGTGTTGTTCACGTTTGGTTTATAAATATGAGAAAGACATGAGATTGATTGAATCTGAATGTAATAGTAGGTAGTTCTCAAAACTGAGTCAAAATTGTTCCCTGTTAATTGTTTTTAGAGGTAAATACAGGGTTTCTGTAAACTCTGTGTTTACTTTTAGAAAGTAGCGGCTGACTGAGGTCTTGGACCTAATAATGATTTAGATAAAATAATTATTTATATAAGAAATTATAAAACACTAATAAACGTTATAGTCTTTGAAACCACTCAATCGATGTGCCCCAAACCGGTTTCATTAGAAAAGCAGTAATGCGAAGATCGAACGTCTATTAAACCGTACACAAAAAACATGCAATTTCTTTTTACTACAATTAATAAACAACGTAGTATTTCGTTCGTATTAGCTATTTTATGTACAGATAAAAAATAACCATAAGAATTGAATTATTACTCAACAAACGACCAATTAAATACTGAAGAACATCACAAAAAAATAATTAATACTCAACAAACAACAAATTAAAATTACTATAAAAACAATAAAACTCTTCAGGGCCTAAAGCATAACCCAGTCAGCCGCTGTTACCCTAGTATTATGTATTAAGCTTTACAACGGGGCTATGTAAGGTGTATTTATTTTACGCATCGTTCGTTTTGTATCTAAAACACTGTAGGATGCGATGTGAACACACTTGTGCAAAACTATCAGAAAATGAGCAATGTACCCGTTGCTCGTAGAACAGACGGTCGATGGGGACGATAGGTTCTGGAGTGCCGACCGCGTACCGGAAGACGCAGCCTTGGAAGACCTCCTATAAGGTGGACCGATGTCCTGGTGAGGGTCGCTGGAATCCGATGGATGCGAGACACACAGGAGACAACAGTCGTTGTGACAACGCTTGGGGGAGGCCTATATCCAGCAGTGGAGCTCTATCGGCTTAAATGATGATGATGATTAGAAAATGACGTGTTTTTCATCGATAACACTGTGTTTTGCACAAATGTGAGCCCATCCCTAGCGTGGTTAACGAAAGTATAGTCATTAAGGCTGAATGATGAAATGCAAAGTTAAATACATGTTTATTACCGATTGCTGTGTTTTATTCGTAGAATAGAAGTTTCCCTCATAGTAGAAATGTTAGCTTCATGAAATTTTTATCATTACATATGTAGGGGAATACCAAAAAAACATATTTTGCACACAGGTACTAATGTAGAAGGGTTATTGGAGGTGTTTAAATGGCTACAGAGTTTAATAAGACTGTATTCTTATTAAACGGGTGAATAAAAACAAAACTTTGAACAGGTTTTTCGCTGTGATCCCATATTATTGTATACTAACAAAGTATCGTTTCAAAAAAAGTATTACTTAAGTAGTTAAATACTGTGCAAACAATATTTTAATAAAGTGAAAATACCCTTCAAAGTTTTCTTTGATACAGTTGAAAGGAGGTACCATGTGCTTAATTCACACACTAACAATTTCCAATTCACACTATTCCATTTTTAGAAGCTTTTTACTAATTTGCGCTCTTTATAAAACAGCTACACCTTACCGATTAAGTAGGGTCGGGTGTCTCACATTTAGGTATTTGAAGGAATTTTGTATTTGAGGTATTTACGTTCCATTCCTGCCCACTAGTTTGCGTGGCGATCGCGTGCAAAGTGGTTGTGTGAGGAGTATTCGAAAGCAAACTGACTCAAAAAGTAAATATTTTTTGCCAATTTCATTCTTTTTTAGCTTTTTTCGTTTAAATAATATCAATTTATTTATATGTACACTGTTTTCTACGGTTATTTAGCAATTAAAAGAGCTATAATTCGTGATTTTAAGAGATTGATTTGCCGGTAAAATTTTGAGTTTAGTGATCAAAACGTGGTGTGTCTCACATTAAACCACCTGCGGGTGGTACACATTGAACCACGGTTTACTGTGTACACCCCAGTCGTTACAGGAGTGTTTTTTACAATTCTTTTAATTTAATTTTAATTTGTTATATTATGGAAGGTACTTTTGTTTTTATAATGAAAAACTGTTACTTTTGTTTTTATTATTAAAATATGATTAGAATTTGACTGAAAAGGTTTTGTGATGTATAAAACTAAGACTCTCGGTTTAATTGCATATGATTTAAAGTTATTTTTATAAATATAAGGCTGATTTTTATTATTACTGTTTATTATTATTATTATTACAAAGTATTTGCCTTATAAATTGAACTAGAAGACATCGTAAATAAGGTGTCTCAATGTGGACGACACCCTGGTTAAATGTGTACCACCTGTGGTACACATTTAACCAAAAATCATTTTTCATAAAAATCTGTTTTACACCGAAACTAAAAGGAATATGAGAAATTAATGTTTTACAAAATTGAAGCTAAATAAATATGCTAACTATACACAAAAAATTAAAGGCATTGATGGAACATCCAGCCCACTATGAGACTTTGAAATTTACCTGGTTCAATGTGGGACAACTTACCATATGTAATTCAGGATATGTTCAATTTGAATGTCAGTGCATGCTAAAAGTGATAAAGTAACGTCATTTTAAATCCAATATGACGGATTTCTGAAGATGGTGGACTAGTTATTTTTTATGTTATAGAATGCACATGACATGGGTATCATTTGAAAGGGTTTGTTGAGAAGAGAATGAAAATAAAATACTACATCACAATTAATCCAGAATGACGGATTTTTTAAAAAAATTGTTTTTAATTTGTGTTTTAACATTTTGTTTTTAAAGTTCATTTTGTATTAATCTGTCCTTTTCTTCTGTTTTCCAATATTTCAGAAGGCGAGAAAATGGTCTGGACTTATGACTGTTGGTTATACGAACGGGGACGAGGTACAAAATAATAAAATAAATATTTATTTGGGTTTTCGTTTATTTCTTTTAACAATCTCGTGTATTGATGAACAATGCATTTTCTAAAGTTAATTTAATTTCTAAACCAACACAGTTAGTATTCAATAAATTATATTACGTAAAATCCTTATTGTAATGGTATGTTTTGATGAGATAGCTCGCCATTTAAAAATATGCTTCGTTTAATACAACTTCTAATTGTATATTAAATAACGTTTAAAATGGGACTGCGTGAATACAGTTTTTTCATGATATGAGAAGTCATTTCTAATATTCTAGTTACATAACGATCAAGTTAATAAATCTGAACTCATTATAATATTTTCAATCATAAGACAAGGCTTGACTGGAAGCCGACCCCAATATAGTTGGGAGAAAAGGCTAGGAGGTACCGTAATGTCGGGTTACTTTGGCCCTAACGTATAACTTTGGCCCAAGCTTGTTAACCAATAGAAATACAGTAAACACAGAGACCAGTGTTGCTATTGGTTCATAAGCTTGGGCCAAAGTTATACCTCAGGGTCAAAGTAACCCGACTTTACCGATAGATGAGATGATGAAGACAAGTAAATTCGTAAATAAATCTTTTATAATGCAAATAAACTGGATATAAATAAAATTTTACATCCAATATTTATATAAGTTGTTTATTAGAAGTATAAAAAATCATTGTTTTGTAATTAAAAAGAAAATATTACCCCTCTTTCTGGGGGGCAGATGATTGTATACAAAGGAATGAAATTCCTTTACAGTGCCATTACGAAAAAATATTGAAATATATTTCGTCAAAACAAAATTCGATGTGTAATAAATAGCAGTGTTTCCTTACAACAATAAACACATACTATCGAGACGAAAATAGATATCGGAGTAAAAATAAAACAATAACAACTTGCTACTTATTTATCAAACATTCCGCAAGTATATTATATATTTACGAGTATTTGATTTCAATAGTTCGAGTTTCTTTGTTATTCTTAACAAAAATGTATGTATAATATTTGAATGCAAAATACAAATAAAATTATCTGAGAACATTGGAGTTTACATAATTAAAGTATAGCTCGAGTTACGTATTACTATGTTGTGTCTTGTCACCTTCTGACGCAGGTGATTGGCTCGTAGTAAATAATCGAGGTTTCTTTCTTAGTATTTTTATGGAGAAGGCCTCCAAGGATCATTTCTATAAAGTATAAAAAAATCTGGGCTTTAATAAATTGGTTTGACTGGTGTATCTCGGGCCAAAAGAGGACTCGACATAGTAAAGTGAACCTAGCTTAACTTTGAATCGAGTCTTATATTAATTATAACGAGTACAAAAAAGAGTAGACTACACTGTTTTCCAAAATCAAAGACTAGTGTTTTTTTATAGATTGTTAATTCTGCATAAACAAAAACTGTAAGTTATGTATAAAATGATGTATCTGTCCCTGAGTGTCTGACTCCGAGTGGGAATTTTCGTGTTATTTGTCCCCTAACTTCATATAACTTTAATTAAAAATGTTTCAGAGACAGATAAAACTTTCTCCCATATAGAATACTCCAATAAAACATCTGTTTGATATTATATAATATCTAAATTACAAATGACATTAATGTATAGCAACAAAATGGTAAAAAAATAGTATAAAAGCATTTATTACTCGTCATGGAAAGTAACTTGTCATAGATTTTTTTACATAAAATGAAATTATAAAAAATAAATACAATATGTTAGAGAGTATCACAGCCGTAAAGCTTGGCTTTGTCACTTAAATATATTGAGGCGTGAAGATATAGAACTATAGCGATATTAAACCTTATTACTAAAGAAATAAGGTTCATTTTACTACTTAAACATTAGTTTTTAATTGAGCTTAGATCTAGTTTTCTGTGGAAAGTAACTGTGTTGTTGATACTATTACGTGTAGAATGTTTTTAAGTAAATATTTAGCTCTGTTTAAAGCATTACAGGTAACTGGCAAGGTAAATAAGTATTTTATTTTTTCAATCTATAGTTCCTACTTATTTTTAAATAATTTACTATCGTATGTATGTTATGGAGGACATATTGTCTAAACGGAAACACAAATATTGTGTTCGTCTTTACAAGAGAAAAATAATAATAATAAAATTTTACTTTATAAGAGTTTCACAGAAATGCGGCTTCGCACAAATTAAAGAAATAATGACAAAATAAAAAATACTGTTATTCTGTCAAAAAACAAGAATTAAACACAACGCGTCATATTGATTTCTTTCTCCTTACATTAACTAAAACTACCCACAACTTATCGATACGTTTTTATGAAGGATTTCGTTTAACGAACTTGAGAGAGAGAGAGAGTTCACCTAACCAATACGTCACTTTGAAAGTTCAAAGTGACGTATTGGTTAGGTTACCAGCTGTGAAGTCAAAGCTGGTAAGTTTTCTACACGACTCTATAAAAAAAGAATAGGATATCGAAAGATCTACCTAGTCTATCAGATGTGTTCTTATAAATTGTTTGTGAGATAAGTATAGCACGGCCGAAATATCTTGAGTGCTCTGAACTTCGAACAATTGCTTGCGCAGTAATTATCTTAAAGAATCATATAGCGAATGAATATTACGTCTATTTTCGAGTATGTACGGAACGCCAATTTCAGAGTAGCCAACATATTTTGTCAGTACACATACTAGTTGGTAGAACACGTCAAGTATCAAAATCAATCAGCTTAGGACACGAGACACACTCAAAAAATGTTAAACAAAATCCTTCACAAACTACACAAGCACCTATACGTCACATCTCTGGAAGCCTTACCTAGTCCAACACAACCACTATTCTCCTTCTTCTTCAGTTCTTCATAACCAGCTCCAGATAGTCCAGGACTCGTTTATCATGGAGTATCTTGAGGTGTTCCGCTCCGGGCAGAGCGAGGGACTTGACAGAGTTCCCGTTGCGGAACCTGCGCTTGCGCCAGTGTTCGCACGCGTTTAGTGAGCGTAGGTTCACCGTGCCGTCGCCGTCACCCATCGCTAGGGTCGGGTAGCCGTCCAGCCAGGTGCCTGGTTTGTACACTAGTCTGGAAGAAAGCAGAAACATTGTCATCATCATAGAGATACCAGATATCCTAATAGATTATCCTATAAGAATAAAAACGGAACTATAGGCGAAGTTGTTATCCTATGTGTATTCAGATCTATAACAAGATTCCTAACCAAATTAAAGAACTTCCAATGGTCCGCTTCAAAAGGGCTTTACGCAGGTGTTTAATTGAAAATCCCTTCTATAATATAAAAGAATTTTTTGATTATAAATTAAATTAATGATCGAATTCTACCTATAACAAAAATTTGCATGTCAGTAGTTACTCAGATACCCGCGAAACGAGACACAATAGTAAAACAATAACAGCGCGGCCTCATAGGGCCGGTTGGGGATTCAAACGTTAAGTTATGATTCAATATGTTAAGCTGCTAATACTACCATTGTAAGAACTTTTGTAACCATATTTATCTGCAAATAAATCTTTGACTTTGACATCATCATCATTTCAGCCGAAAGACATCAACTGCTGGATATAGGCCGGTAGGTTACCGCGGCCTAGATTGAAAAAGGAAAACTGAACTGCGTTAGAGTCGATTAATGGGAGAGCCAAGAGGAACATCGGCAGTGATGCACTTACGGAATCGAAGCTACAAAGTCGTAACTCGGCGCAGATGCCCCAAGCATCGGCATCGAGTTGCTTGTTTTTCAGTTTTGTATCTACTATATAAAAATAAGTCGGGTTTTCCTTCCTGATGCTATAACTTCAGAACGCAAGAACCGATTTCCACGGTTTTGCATTTGTTGGAAAGGTCTTGGGCTCTGTGAGGTTTATAGCAAAAAATATTTTAAAAAAGAGTTATGTAAAGTAGGTTCGGTAGGGTAGTGTAGGGTAGGTAGATTAGATAGGGTAGTGTATGGTAGTGTGGGGTAGTGTAGTGTAGGGTAGGTAGGGTAGTGTAGGGTAGGTAGGGTAGGGTAGCGTAGGGTAGACATTTGACGGGAGCGAAGCCGCGGGTAAAAGCTAGTTGTTTATATTTCAGGCAGTAATGCAATGGAATTAAAAATCTAATTCTGCCAATTTCGTTCCATCATCGGACCACTAGAAGTACGGCGTTGCACCATGAGTACCTACATGGTAGACCTCCCAACCGTACGAACAAAGCGTTTTGGGAACACCTTTACTGTGCGTACAGCTAAGGAGTGGAATTCCATGCCGGAGTCTGTGTTTACTGATAGCTACAAGAGGTCTTTAAGGCAAGAGTGAATAGGTTACTTCTAGGCATAAGGGGAGACCGCTGCGCAGAGGGGGTTCCGGAATAGTATTTTAAGAGAGAACGGCGCCCCCTCTATGTGCTGATGGTGATCACCAGGGTGGTTTTAGTGAGGTAAAAATCCTACACTCCCCGGACTTGTCCCCAAAGTCCGGGCGCCTTTTGAAGGCTTGCCCTCGAAAAAAAAAAATAGGCAAGCGTGCTCCATCGTTGGGCACGTCATCGCTTACCATCACGTGAGATAGGATTGTGAGGAGGATTAAGCATAATAAAATATATGTACTAACCTTTCAACCGTAGTGATATTGTATCCGTATATGCAGTGCACTTCAACACCAGGCGCACTGAAGTCCTTCGTGTACTTCTCCGTGTCCTTGCGCATCTCCCACGCGTCGGGGAGCTCCATGTCACTGTGAATACAACAGGCAAACATTTACATATTTATCGTATACAAAATAATACGTTAATAGGCTACAAACTTATTTTCCTGAATAAATTGGCTGAAAGTACAATATATGATTAAGTTTCGAGTATCTTACTTGGCAGATAATTTCATACAAATTCTGTTCCATTTTTGAATTTATTCAGTGAGTAGTGCCTACTCGGACATTGTGAAACAGGCCCTTAGACTAATATCTTTTATTCATTTATGTTCTTCCTCTCTTCTATAAAACAGACTTTGCTTTACCCAACAGGGTCCATAATTGAACTTTTAAACAACATGCCAACTTATGTACAAAAACAACGTACTATGTTACAAACATTATGGAACGCAATAAAGTATTGAGTAATAATTATTGACTAATACACCGATAATAATACGTATGGACATCGACGCAACGCACAAACGAGTACCTTGGATCCAGAACATGAGTGGACCCAGTGGAGTGGTGGAAGTTTTCGTCAGCTTTTTCCTAATTCTTTTTTAAACTCTTTTAATTTAACCTATCAATACCCGCGAAACGAGACACAATAGTAAAACAATAACAGCGCGGTCCAATGAGACCGGTTGGGGATTCATGAATTAAACTGTATAGAATCGATATACCTATAACATTAACGTTCATATTTTTTGTCTATTCACGCAAATCTGGAAACGTCTAAACTGTAACCAAATAGCATTGTGTTGTTTCAAGAGTTTAACGCGGACGAAGTCACGGGCACCAGTTAGTATTCAACATAATCACTTATCAGTAAATTATTTGACTATATACTTACAAATGCATACAGTGTGAAACAGCAAATCGAAATAGTCAACTGGGCATAGTTAATTGATTGAGTGGAAAATACATCATCATCTGCCTAGCCTTTTCCCAACTATATTGGGGTCGGCTTCCAGTCCAGCCGGATTTAGCTGAATACCAGTATTTTACGAGGAGCGGCTGCCTACCAGACCTCCACAACCCATTAACTGGGGTAACACGGTACTTCATGGCAAGACTGGAGTCAGATTTACTGGCTTCTGACTATCCGTAACGACTGCCAAAGATCTCCAAATGACAGCCGGGACCAACGGCTTAACGTGCTTTCCGAGGCACGGAGGAAACTCGTTATGTTAAGATGGTCACCCATCCACAGACCAACCTAGGCAAGCGTTGCTTAACCTTGAAGATCGACCTGTGCGGCTGTTATTATCTAGCCACGAGCTCCTCGGAGTGGAAAATACAACAATGAGGAAAATTGTTTTTAGATTAGGTACGTTTATGTGACGTAACGAAACAGCTGTTTTGGAATTTAGCCAATTTACAGTTTGACAGTTATTTTCATCCTATTAAATTAATTTTATCGCTCATCGTATAATCGGTCATTTGTATACGACGCAAAACAATGTAGCAGGCGATGGCTATTTTTTTTAAGTTTTATAAACTAGTGCTTGACTGTGATCCCACCTGATGGTAAGCAGTGATTAACGTGTTTGATGAGAGCTCATACACACGAGCGATATGTTGTCAACATCAGAGGTAACTGCAGCCGCCGACGCGTCGACGGCGGCCGTCGACATTCCAACTTTGGAGATCAGCGGCAGTCATCGTGCGTCAAGTGTTGCTATATGTTGGCGGCACTTACCTCTGTCTCTCTGTTAGTAACAAGCCGCACTTGTGTATGAGCTCTAACTTGAAACTCATCTAGGATTGCGTCTATTTTAATCTAAAATTAAGGTTCGCAACCGTCCTAGAGCGAGAGAAGTCATTTGATGATTTCCCACTTAAAAAAAGTCGTCAAGACCGGCTTCTTGGTAAGAACCATCGTATACACTCACGTGAACAGCTTCTGGAAGTCGTTGATAGTGTAGTTGTACTTGTCGGTCTGCACCAGCACCTCGGCGGGCTTCCAGAACAGCGGCGAGGGCAGCAGCCACGCCAGCGACGGGCACGTGATCTGCTGCATCAGGCTGCCTAGCTCTTAGTTACAAGTGTGTAGGTATACACTCACGTGAACAGCTTCTGGAAGTCGTTGATAGTGTAGTTGTACTTGTCGGTCTGCACCAGCACCTCGGCGGGCTTCCAGAACAGCGGCGAGGGCAGCAGCCACGCCAGCGACGGGCACGTGATCTGCTGCATCAGGCTGCCTAGCTCTTAGTTACAAGTGTGTAGGTATACACTCACGTGAACAGCTTCTGGAAGTCGTTGATAGTGTAGTTGTACTTGTCGGTCTGCACCAGCACCTCGGCGGGCTTCCAGAACAGCGGCGAGGGCAGCAGCCACGCCAGCGACGGGCACGTGATCTGCTGCATCAGGCTGCCTAGCTCTTAGTTACAAGTGTGTAGGTATACACTCACGTGAACAGCTTCTGGAAGTCGTTGATAGTGTAGTTGTACTTGTCGGTCTGCACCAGCACCTCGGCGGGCTTCCAGAACAGCGGCGAGGGCAGCAGCCACGCCAGCGACGGGCACGTGATCTGCTGCATCAGGCTGCCTAGCTCTTAGTTACAAGTGTGTAGGTATACACTCACGTGAACAGCTTCTGGAAGTCGTTGATAGTGTAGTTGTACTTGTCGGTCTGCACCAGCACCTCGGCGGGCTTCCAGAACAGCGGCGAGGGCAGCAGCCACGCCAGCGACGGGCACGTGATCTGCTGCATCAGGCTGCCTAGCTCTTAGTTACAAGTGTGTAGGTATACACTCACGTGAACAGCTTCTGGAAGTCGTTGATAGTGTAGTTGTACTTGTCGGTCTGCACCAGCACCTCGGCGGGCTTCCAGAACAGCGGCGAGGGCAGCAGCCACGCCAGCGACGGGCACGTGATCTGCTGCATCAGGCTGCCTAGCTCTTAGTTACAAGTGTGTAGGTATACACTCACGTGAACAGCTTCTGGAAGTCGTTGATAGTGTAGTTGTACTTGTCGGTCTGCACCAGCACCTCGGCGGGCTTCCAGAACAGCGGCGAGGGCAGCAGCCACGCCAGCGACGGGCACGTGATCTGCTGCATCAGGCTGCCTAGCTCTTAGTTACAAGTGTGTAGGTATACACTCACGTGAACAGCTTCTGGAAGTCGTTGATAGTGTAGTTGTACTTGTCGGTCTGCACCAGCACCTCGGCGGGCTTCCAGAACAGCGGCGAGGGCAGCAGCCACGCCAGCGACGGGCACGTGATCTGCTGCATCAGGCTGCCTAGCTCTTAGTTACAAGTGTGTAGGTATACACTCACGTGAACAGCTTCTGGAAGTCGTTGATAGTGTAGTTGTACTTGTCGGTCTGCACCAGCACCTCGGCGGGCTTCCAGAACAGCGGCGAGGGCAGCAGCCACGCCAGCGACGGGCACGTGATCTGCTGCATCAGGCTGCCTAGCTCTTAGTTACAAGTGTGTAGGTATACACTCACGTGAACAGCTTCTGGAAGTCGTTGATAGTGTAGTTGTACTTGTCGGTCTGCACCAGCACCTCGGCGGGCTTCCAGAACAGCGGCGAGGGCAGCAGCCACGCCAGCGACGGGCACGTGATCTGCTGCATCAGGCTGCCTAGCTCTTAGTTACAAGTGTGTAGGTATACACTCACGTGAACAGCTTCTGGAAGTCGTTGATAGTGTAGTTGTACTTGTCGGTCTGCACCAGCACCTCGGCGGGCTTCCAGAACAGCGGCGAGGGCAGCAGCCACGCCAGCGACGGGCACGTGATCTGCTGCATCAGGCTGCCTAGCTCTTAGTTACAAGTGTGTAGGTATACACTCACGTGAACAGCTTCTGGAAGTCGTTGATAGTGTAGTTGTACTTGTCGGTCTGCACCAGCACCTCGGCGGGCTTCCAGAACAGCGGCGAGGGCAGCAGCCACGCCAGCGACGGGCACGTGATCTGCTGCATCAGGCTGCCTAGCTCTTAGTTACAAGTGTGTAGGTATACACTCACGTGAACAGCTTCTGGAAGTCGTTGATAGTGTAGTTGTACTTGTCGGTCTGCACCAGCACCTCGGCGGGCTTCCAGAACAGCGGCGAGGGCAGCAGCCACGCCAGCGACGGGCACGTGATCTGCTGCATCAGGCTGCCTAGCTCTTAGTTACAAGTGTGTAGGTATACACTCACGTGAACAGCTTCTGGAAGTCGTTGATAGTGTAGTTGTACTTGTCGGTCTGCACCAGCACCTCGGCGGGCTTCCAGAACAGCGGCGAGGGCAGCAGCCACGCCAGCGACGGGCACGTGATCTGCTGCATCAGGCTGCCTAGCTCTTAGTTACAAGTGTGTAGGTATACACTCACGTGAACAGCTTCTGGAAGTCGTTGATAGTGTAGTTGTACTTGTCGGTCTGCACCAGCACCTCGGCGGGCTTCCAGAACAGCGGCGAGGGCAGCAGCCACGCCAGCGACGGGCACGTGATCTGCTGCATCAGGCTGCCTAGCTCTTAGTTACAAGTGTGTAGGTATACACTCACGTGAACAGCTTCTGGAAGTCGTTGATAGTGTAGTTGTACTTGTCGGTCTGCACCAGCACCTCGGCGGGCTTCCAGAACAGCGGCGAGGGCAGCAGCCACGCCAGCGACGGGCACGTGATCTGCTGCATCAGGCTGCCTAGCTCTTAGTTACAAGTGTGTAGGTATACACTCACGTGAACAGCTTCTGGAAGTCGTTGATAGTGTAGTTGTACTTGTCGGTCTGCACCAGCACCTCGGCGGGCTTCCAGAACAGCGGCGAGGGCAGCAGCCACGCCAGCGACGGGCACGTGATCTGCTGCATCAGGCTGCCTAGCTCTTAGTTACAAGTGTGTAGGTATACACTCACGTGAACAGCTTCTGGAAGTCGTTGATAGTGTAGTTGTACTTGTCGGTCTGCACCAGCACCTCGGCGGGCTTCCAGAACAGCGGCGAGGGCAGCAGCCACGCCAGCGACGGGCACGTGATCTGCTGCATCAGGCTGCCTAGCTCTTAGTTACAAGTGTGTAGGTATACACTCACGTGAACAGCTTCTGGAAGTCGTTGATAGTGTAGTTGTACTTGTCGGTCTGCACCAGCACCTCGGCGGGCTTCCAGAACAGCGGCGAGGGCAGCAGCCACGCCAGCGACGGGCACGTGATCTGCTGCATCAGGCTGCCTAGCTCTTAGTTACAAGTGTGTAGGTATACACTCACGTGAACAGCTTCTGGAAGTCGTTGATAGTGTAGTTGTACTTGTCGGTCTGCACCAGCACCTCGGCGGGCTTCCAGAACAGCGGCGAGGGCAGCAGCCACGCCAGCGACGGGCACGTGATCTGCTGCATCAGGCTGCCTAGCTCTTAGTTACAAGTGTGTAGGTATACACTCACGTGAACAGCTTCTGGAAGTCGTTGATAGTGTAGTTGTACTTGTCGGTCTGCACCAGCACCTCGGCGGGCTTCCAGAACAGCGGCGAGGGCAGCAGCCACGCCAGCGACGGGCACGTGATCTGCTGCATCAGGCTGCCTAGCTCTTAGTTACAAGTGTGTAGGTATACACTCACGTGAACAGCTTCTGGAAGTCGTTGATAGTGTAGTTGTACTTGTCGGTCTGCACCAGCACCTCGGCGGGCTTCCAGAACAGCGGCGAGGGCAGCAGCCACGCCAGCGACGGGCACGTGATCTGCTGCATCAGGCTGCCTAGCTCTTAGTTACAAGTGTGTAGGTATACACTCACGTGAACAGCTTCTGGAAGTCGTTGATAGTGTAGTTGTACTTGTCGGTCTGCACCAGCACCTCGGCGGGCTTCCAGAACAGCGGCGAGGGCAGCAGCCACGCCAGCGACGGGCACGTGATCTGCTGCATCAGGCTGCCTAGCTCTTAGTTACAAGTGTGTAGGTATACACTCACGTGAACAGCTTCTGGAAGTCGTTGATAGTGTAGTTGTACTTGTCGGTCTGCACCAGCACCTCGGCGGGCTTCCAGAACAGCGGCGAGGGCAGCAGCCACGCCAGCGACGGGCACGTGATCTGCTGCATCAGGCTGCCTAGCTCTTAGTTACAAGTGTGTAGGTATACACTCACGTGAACAGCTTCTGGAAGTCGTTGATAGTGTAGTTGTACTTGTCGGTCTGCACCAGCACCTCGGCGGGCTTCCAGAACAGCGGCGAGGGCAGCAGCCACGCCAGCGACGGGCACGTGATCTGCTGCATCAGGCTGCCTAGCTCTTAGTTACAAGTGTGTAGGTATACACTCACGTGAACAGCTTCTGGAAGTCGTTGATAGTGTAGTTGTACTTGTCGGTCTGCACCAGCACCTCGGCGGGCTTCCAGAACAGCGGCGAGGGCAGCAGCCACGCCAGCGACGGGCACGTGATCTGCTGCATCAGGCTGCCTAGCTCTTAGTTACAAGTGTGTAGGTATACACTCACGTGAACAGCTTCTGGAAGTCGTTGATAGTGTAGTTGTACTTGTCGGTCTGCACCAGCACCTCGGCGGGCTTCCAGAACAGCGGCGAGGGCAGCAGCCACGCCAGCGACGGGCACGTGATCTGCTGCATCAGGCTGCCTAGCTCTTAGTTACAAGTGTGTAGGTATACACTCACGTGAACAGCTTCTGGAAGTCGTTGATAGTGTAGTTGTACTTGTCGGTCTGCACCAGCACCTCGGCGGGCTTCCAGAACAGCGGCGAGGGCAGCAGCCACGCCAGCGACGGGCACGTGATCTGCTGCATCAGGCTGCCTAGCTCTTAGTTACAAGTGTGTAGGTATACACTCACGTGAACAGCTTCTGGAAGTCGTTGATAGTGTAGTTGTACTTGTCGGTCTGCACCAGCACCTCGGCGGGCTTCCAGAACAGCGGCGAGGGCAGCAGCCACGCCAGCGACGGGCACGTGATCTGCTGCGCGCGCATGATGCTCTCGCGCAGCATCAGGCTGCCTAGGTCGTCACCTGGGGAAGGCGAATAGGTTATACATGGAAACATGGTAAAAATCAAAACACATCATCATCATCTGCCTAGCCTTTTTTCAACTATATTGGGGTCGGCTTCCAGTCAAGCCGGATTTAGCTAATTTCCAGTATTTTATGAGGAGCGGCTGCCTACCAGACCTCCATAACCCCTTAACTGGGGTAACCCGGTACTTCATGGCAAGACTGAAGTCAGATTCACTGGCTTCTGACTGCCAAAGATTTACAAATTTATATTGGGGTCGGCTTCCAGTCAAGCCGGATTTAGCTGAATGCCAGTATTTTACGAGGAGCGGCTGCCTACCAGACCTCCACAACCCCTTAACTGGGGTAACCCGGTACTTCATGGCAAGACTGAAGTCAGATTCACTGGCTTCTGACTGCCAAAGATTTACAAATAACAGCCGGAACCTACAGCTTAACGTGCTCTCCGAGGCACGGAGGAAACTCGTTATGTTAAGAAGTCAACAAGTCAAAACACATAATACTAATATCAGAAATTTCTTGATCTTGTGGAGAGGCAGAGATGCCTACCCCCTCTCCCTTAATGGGACGCGGTTGCTTCCTTCTGCGAAGCAGTAGGTAGTACTAGCAAAGAATGCGGCCGCAAAAGTAAGGCTCAACCTCATGCCTCAGTCGTCGGGATTTCTGTAAGGACCGTGGTCCACGGATGAAACTGTGTCGACAAAGTGGTAACGACGCAACGGTACGACGTTGCCGCTTCGTCGACACAGTTTCATAGTTTTGTATGCAAGCTTCACGCAGGCGTACACCAAGCGTATAGTGACGAATACGCGTCTATGAAGCTACGCATCCGTAGACCGTAGGCCTTAGTCTGACACTCCCTCTCGGTCCCTCCAGAGCAAGAGAACTTATTTATATACTCTTTTTCATCATAAAAATACATTTGAACTTATTTAATGATTTAGAAACCACCAAAAAAAAATTCAATATTACTTTTTTACAATAAACCTGGAATTTCGCATAGCCGGTCAAAGACTCTAAATACTGAAATAAAATACGTTTAAACAGCTGATTTCACATATAACACAAAAGTAACAATGGTGTCGAACCAACATTAATTGGTAGTTCCTATGAGTCAGCACAAAATATTGTAAACAATGGTTTAATCGAATTGAACACCGATAAAAACGATCGGACGTTCATTGAGATTGTGTCATCAATTCATCATGTTTACGCGTCCATCAGAGATCATGCTTCCTCTGTAATGTTTCGCACACTACAATGCAATGGTGATGACAACAAATAAACAGTATACCGGTATACACTGTCTTCTTTTAGTTGTCCTTTGCGTTTCGGGGGTCACGGTGGCTCTTACGGATAATCCCACAGCCCAATGAAGTGGTACTATGAGTTAATTATGAGTTTCGCTCTTTATAACTTTTTTTCATGTGGGCCTGGTTTTAATAAAATTGAATCACAATATAATTATTGATAAAATAGAGTCATGGTAAGAGCGCAGAGGTATTTGAACCCTGCTTCGAACAAAGATATTATCAACTCTGGGAAAAATATAGTTACGAGTCGTTATAATTGCAAAAAAAACATGGTTATTATTAATTAAAGTAAAATAAATCATTTAGAATAAAGGTTGATGAGACATGGGATAGGAAATTCCCCGTAGTACTGAGTAACACTAAGGTATAATAGACACGTGTACTAATTTCCTAGATTTTTTTCCGCAATACATAATTATACCTAATACTATATAGTGAAGTTATACTAACTTCTGTTCTATAATATTACAAAGCTGAAGAGTTTGAACGCGCCAATCTAAGGAAGTACTGGTTTGAATTGAAAAACATTTTAGTGTTGGATAGCCCATTTATCGAAGAAGACTATAATAACATCACGCTCGTGGCTAGATAATAACAGCCGCACAGGTCGATCTTCAAGGTTAAGTAACGCTTGCCAAGGTTGGTCTGTGGATGGGTGACCATCTTAACATAACGAGTTTCCTCCGTGCCTCGGAAAGCACGTTAAGCCGTTGGTCCCGGCTGTCATTTGTAGATCTTTGGCAGTCGTTACGGATAGTCAGAAGCCAGTAAATCTGACTCCAGTCTTGCCATGAAATACCGTGTTACCCCAGTTAATGGGTTGTGGAGGTCTGGTAGGCAGCCGCTCCTCGTAAAATACTGGTATTCAGCTAAATCCGGCTTGACTGGAAGCCGACCCCAATATAGTAGGGAAAAGGCTAGGTAGATGACTATAATAACATCACGCTACGACCAATACAAGCGGAGCAATAAATAAAAACGCGGATAAAACCGCGGCCGCGGGGGACAGCAATTAATATAGGGTGACTGGTAATTAGTGGCCGATACCCTGCTTAAAGATGTGTTGGTACTCATGATACCAAAAAAAATTTGCTATGGGACCAAACCTTAATTCGCGAAAAAATATACCAGTTCAGTAGGTATATGTTGACCAATTAGTAGGCGAACATAAATATACTGAACAGCAGATTTTTAGTATTTAGTAGCAACATACTTACTTAATGTTGTTTGTTTTCATGCCTATATACTTGCCAACTGTTCATAGCTTTAAAATCAATCAATAAACAATACAATCAAAAGCTTAATTACCATTTATTTCACCTCGATGATTTATCGCTTAATGGACACTTACACAATACTATAATACCCGGCAAATACGTTGGCAAGTTTCGCGCATGGTGCACAAAACAGCCAATGAGCGAACAGGACGTAACGCAGTGCGGAGGCAAAAGTCTTCTAACGCACCAATCATAAACTACTATTATAATGCTGCACCAATCGCGCGCCGGATCGGCGCTACCTCGTACCCCGCGTCCCGCTTGACCACCAAATAGACCTAAAAAACGATTTCTGCGCATTGCCAAGTTATGTGCCGCCGGTTATACATTGTTTACATTCCATAAGAACCGTCCACAATGTAAGTACGCTCATCATTTTGCTCATGAATCAATGTTCCAATGAGGTCAAGCCAAGGGATTATTCCCGTTTCGGTACCAATAGGTATTTTGAATGGTATCGTCTGTTATATAAACCCGGAGACTAAATTTACACAAGTAATATCAAATTTACTATAGGAATGACGTTCGTTCTTTTGTGTTGAAATGTCATTTTAGTCTCCGGGTTTATAAAACAGACGATAGTAACCTATACAAAATCCCAATCCAAAATACCTATTGGTGCCGAAACCGAAATAGCTTGGGTGCCGAAACTTTTGGTGCCGAACGGAAACAGTCCAAGTCGAGGGGACGATGTGCCAGACAGTTGATGTTGCTGATGAGGACTTCCGTTGACTCATGCGTGATGGATGCAGTTTGTTAAGCAAACAAGATGCGTTGCCACGCTGTGGCTCTTTGCATTGTGGCATTCTGTGGCCTCAGAGCGATATTTCTAATTTATTTGGACACGTTAAAGTAAACGTCAATTTAAAAACAATATGCTATTAAAATTTCAAAAAGCATTTTTAAACTGCAGTGTTGGAAGGCCTCCCACAAGGTGGACCGACAACCTAGCGAAGGGCGTAGTCTATGTCCAGCAGTGGACATCTTTCGGCTGAGAAGATGACGATGATGATGATAAACTCTCCAGAAACTCTTTTTTTTGTGTATAAGCAGTAACCAAAAGCGCGGGTGATCCCGCGGTTTACATACAGGGTCAAATTCAAATTGTGTAATTAAACTTGACCTAACGAAACCCCGCCATTTGTTTGACTATCGGCATCAATGATGACAAAACACATAAAAACGAATCTTAAAAGATAAGATTATAGAAAAACTACACAACTAATCAAAGCTGATAATGAGTTCAGTAACTAACAGCTAGTGGCCTAGTTACTACACTATACTATAATATATTTTTAACGTACACTAGACAGATTTAATAAAAAAAAAACCGGCCAAGTGTGATTTGCACTCCGCACGAACCAAAGTTTTTAATTTTATGTTATTTTTAGTTTAACTATAATATAAATTTGCTACTGTCTAGCTATCACGGTTTACGAGACACGGCCTGGTGACAGACAGTGGGGTCTTAGGTACATGGTCCCGTTTTTACCCTTTGGGTAAGGAACCCTAATCGTCATCATCATCATCTCAGCCGAAAGACGTCCACTGCTGGACATAGGCCTCCCCAAACGTCGCTACAGCGACCGGTCCTGTGCGTCTCGCATCCATCGGATTCCCGCGACACTTGCCAGGTCGTCGGTTTAGGAACCGTAATAAAAACAGCTTACTTTTGTTTTCGAATAAAACTTATAAAACAAGTTTTTCTCATTGCAACAGTTGGCTGTGAGTTCAACGTACTTTTAAATTTAAACAATGGAAAATATGGAAATAGGATCTCATGAAAATACATAACATTTAGTTTTATTGGTATTCATAACAAAATAACGTCTGATTCATCTTTTTCGTTCGTTAACCGATACCTTGCACATTTTAATGCCAGCATTATGAAGTTTTATAATGTAAAATATTGTGAGTTCTTTTTTATGATTTTATTTTTCGTAATCAATCTTGTAATTTTATTTGTTTTTTTTTCGTAATCACTTTTGAACATAAAGATGCCCTAAATAATGTATCAATGAGAGTTTTACTAGTGACAGTCACCCAAACTCCCCGATTTTGTTTCGGTGTTGTTTTTTAAACCTATTTACAAAATAAATATAATTTGTTATTTTTACATTATTTACGATGACAGCCAACGGAGATGTTATAAAAGTATTGCAAATTATAAGCAGTCTCGATCTACATTGAGAGCTATATAATATTATAATATGTATATAAACACATGTTTCAATGCTATTTCCGCGTGTGCCCGCACTTCATGGCGTCACAGACAGGAGGTCAATCGGCATGTTTATCGCTGTTATTAAATTATAACAATATTGGAGGCTTGCCAATCGCTTGTCGGGATACTTTTTACGCATTATTTGCATATCTCCCTTTTAACAAAACAATCGTATGACGCCGATCGACGATAGAATAGGATAAAACTTTATTCTACACCAAAAAAGTAACATGGTTTATACAAGAACGATTATAGTTTCGCCTTGGAGGCCTATCTTATAGTATGACCTTTTAGTATCAGTCTCGGCTAAATGTGGCTTCTCTTAGATACTAAACCGCGCTTAGGAATTAAACCGTTAACTTTATTAGAGATCAAAATAAATCGCTTCGAATTTGCACGCCGCGCTTGCTTATGGTTTCCGAAGCCATACACCTTTGGCTTATAACGAGCCCGATTTTTTTAAATTATTATATTAGGCTCACATTTGACCACTATCCCTCTTGATGGTAAAGGTTGACGATGGAGCACCCTTATGTATGTTTCCGTAGTGCAGTTAACTGTACGTCAATAGTAACGCTCGAGCTCTGAGAGCCCCGCTTACTGCCGATGCCAGTGCCAAATTATTATAAACGTAAGTAGAGTTTACTGGACTAGAGTTTATATAAAAATAAATATGTATATATATACTTTACAAAAAATCAGCCCAGTGTTTACAGCAAGTCAACCGGACACATGCTCGACCGCTTGACAAGGGAAAAATTGATTTATTTGGAGGGTAAAATAAGTATAAATTAGTCTCACCTATAGCAAACACCTTGACAGCCTTCATAGATCCTCCCCACGGCGTGGACAGCGAGATGAGTCGCCTGATGTACTGGTCCTTCCACTTCTGGGGCTGCAGCCGCAGGAAGTGCATGGCCATCAGCCCGCCCATACTGTGCACCAGTAGGGTCACTGAACTCTTGTTGTTCTTCTCGTACGTAGTCTCGACTAGGGTCTTCAGGTCGACGAAGAATTTCTCGTTTTCATCTGTGAAGAAAGGATGAAAGTTTTTAGATTGAAGGGTCTATGGCGCAAAATACACAGAAGCGATGAGATGCGGATGTCGATCGGATTTTTGTCGCTTCAAATTTTATTCGTACAAAATGTATGAAAGAGATGCGTCGTAAATTACACAGAAAGGATGCGGCGCGGATTTATCACGCATCCTTTCTCGCTTCATCGCTTCTGTGTAAGTATTTTGCGCTTATAGCTCTATAGACAAAATGGTAGTGGAGATGGGTCAATATAGGGCGCCATGCTATTTCGGTAGTCAATATGGAGCACTCAGATGACTTTTTTTTATTTCATCTGATATGGAGTATAGATCCAGCTTAATATTCTGGACTTTTGGTATTTATTTTTGATTTTAGTTAAATTTTTAATGTTTCCCTTTGTTTCAATTTATTTTTAGTGTTTTTTCTCTGTTAACTTGTTATTTTGTATTAAATTGATGGTACTGTAGGATTATGTAATGTTAGATTATGTATTTCAAGACAGTAGTAGATATCTTATAGTGAGCGCTATGTAACTTAAATGTCATGTACATTAGTGACTGTCCCTTGTATGTAAAATGTATGTGATGTGGTTGAACTTAATTTAAATAAATAATTAAGAGAGAAGAGATCAAGAGACTGATACCTGTACCGTGACCATGATTTATGCTCGAGTAGGTTCAACGCTATGAATTATGACGAAAGGAATGTAATCTGCGTTATTTACGACTTTGTACCAATCATGTAATTAAATTTGTATCATGTTTAACTTAAAATTTAGCCGGTGTGTAGTGTTTACGACACTGCAAAAACAATGCTAAGGTATTTAATTTGGTGTCATTAACTTATTTGCAACAATAGTTGTTATAAAACAGTGTCAGACGCAAATAAGTCGCGTTTACATTTGGATGTACGGGTACCTAAAATCAATACTTATCCATTTTAGTGCACCATGATGTGTTAAAATGTCAGTCATGCGAGCGAGGAAGAGGAAGAAGTACTGTAGGGGCCCGGCAGGGCCGAAGCCTCTGGGGGAACACGTGGTATTCCTAAAGGTTGACACCGAGTCCCCCCCAGATCGAAGGCAACGATTGAACGGGGTAGGGGTTTAGTCAGTAAGAGTCTGACACGCCCTCCCGCTCCGCCCAAGAGCGGGAGAAGTCATTCTGATGAATACCCTACCAGAAAAAAAAAACTTAGAAGAAGTAACCGTGTCATTTTAAAACAAGTCATCAATCAAAGTGGGCCAATGAGGTATAGGATTAGTCAGAACGATGACAATTTGTTGAACTACTTTCTGACAGGCGTGCAAACGAGCGAATTTAGCTCCATCCCTTTAACAGTTCAGTTTAGGTTGTCAAATGGATCGTGTTAAAAACTTCTGGTCTTGGGCCTTATCATTACGTGTTAAAATCTCAGTCAAGCGAGCGAGAAAGAGCCCTAAGGGTCCTATACACCCCAACGTCTTAGGTCGTCAAATAGATCGCGATAAGTTACTACCGTTACTTATAGGGTCTCTGGTAGAGGAATTTAACCATTCTGAGAGCTGAGTTTCTACTTAGAATTTAGAAAAGGTAACCGTGTCATTTTAAAACAGGCCATTAATCAAAGTGGGCCAATGAGGTTTGGGATTAGTCAGAACGACGACAATTTGTTGAACTACTTTCAACACCTGAATAATCATTAAACTAGGAATGTAAATATTCAACCATTGTCTGGAATTTGTAGAAAAACATTATCATTATTGTGGTATGTTACCCGTAAAGTTTTATTATTTTTTCATAACAATCACTCAGTAAGTATTTATATTTTAATTATGTACCATACTTAATTATGTTATGTGCCAGGCTATAAAAATGGAATGAATGTGTGTAGTTTTATCTTGGTACAAGAATAGCAGTATAATCTTTTTTCTTATCAGGGAAGGGAATTTTAACTTTCACTTGCACTTGTTAATAAATGTTATGCATTCTACACTTATCTAGAAAATTATAAAAAAAAACTTCTGCGTGTGGATAGTAAAAATAGAAGATATCTATAATCTTTTGACTACAATAGTAATTTGTATTATAGTTAATAATAAATACAAGACCAAGTAAAATGTGTCCAGCACGCCACGGTCACGACTACATGACACTCTCAAACACTAATAAATCTTTTAAGGATATATTGTTTTTTTATGTGTGTTTTTAAAGGCTTGCTAAATCCTGCTAAATCCGGCTTGACTGGAAGCCGACCCCAATATAGTTGGGAAAAGGCTAGGCAGATGATGATGATGATGTGTGTTTTTAAAGGATGAAAACGCCGTATTGCCCGTTGGTGCTAAGAGCATGGTTAAGTTTTTTTGACGTGGTGGTTGTGGTTTTGGGTGCAATATTGACTGGTCTACACTGTCCTCGCATAAGTGTCTGTGTTGTAATATGGAAATGTTGTAAACCCAATAGTTTTTTGAAAAGAGTAACCATGGAGTTTCTTGCCGGTTCTTCTCCATAGGAAACGACCAATTTGGAACCGTGCACTAGTTTTCGACTTTTTATAAGTGCCCATGTAGGCCTATGTGAAATAAAAATATTTGACTTTGACTTTGACTTTGACGTGGTGGGCATAAGAACGCTTTTATTCGGGACAGAATGAGAGAAACAGAACAACAGTTACAAAAACAAAGTAAAAATAAACAAATACGCCGAGCCAATGATAAGTGATTTGCTGGGTGCTATGATAATAATCTGATCCATTTTATTGGAAAGCATTAAAAGATAAAGTAAGTTTCATATATCTGGCACGTATTTGTTTACGATTAGCCTGTTTGTATTTGAAAAAAAATCTTGGCAGTTGGTAACTATGGCTGAGTTCTATCTATCATGACGTTTTCCTCCAAAATCATTCCCCTCAAAACATCCCGAACCCGAGTTAAAATAATGAAAGATGCAAAACGCCTTGTTGCATTAAATCCGCTTATGTACCACTACTGTAAATAACATTTAAATAAATACAATAATACACTTACTTGGAGCCTTCCTAAAATCATATGGAGCACCGAGAATAGACACATTTCTGGTGTACCCCATCTTGACTAGAGAATCCGCAATCGTGTTGAAGTACGCTCCAGAACTCTGATGAGAGGGATCCAACCACTCCACGGGCTCTGGGCCGCCCCACCCTGGGATCCTGATGTCCACGCCATCAGGGCCTTTCGTGGTCCTCGTAACATTGTCATATTCAAGCTTCAGGTTGTCCACCCAGCAGTCGATGACGAAAGGTACGAGCAGTTCCAGGTTGAGCCATATGTTGAAGTAGTCCGGTGAGGATTTCGCGCAGATGTAGTGGACGACACTGGTTTTGTTGAGTCTTGCCTCGAGCTGGCTTCCGCCGTCGCCTGGGACTATTGGAAAGAGACGATTTAGTTTTTGAATATTGATACAAAACTACATTGACAGCAGAGGGTTTGTTTTAGGAGATTAACACATGGCACCGTGCACCGCCGCGGTAGGCGGTGAAGATCTCATGTCGCATTGGCCTCTAATAAATCCGCTGATGCCTGACTCACGTATACCGCGCGACCGCGCTGTTGAGCAGTCGAAATTTCCCTTTTACAGTAACCATCGTCCGCGACGACGGTGCGCGGTGCCGTGTGCTAATCGCCTTAGGTGGGAAATCATCAAAATGTCTTCTCCCGCTCTGTGCGGAGAGGGAGGGCGTGTCACACTTTTAGTAACTAAAACCCACTCCTGTTTCTTTTTTGCCTTCGTTCTAGGGCTCCGTAGATCTCTTTCGTACAACCCAAGAAAGACAGCAGAGGTAACAAACAATAGAGAAATATGAAAGCAGATAATTATGAACACCTCATATTATCATATTTTATTATTTGCATGCCAAATGATGGTATCATTGCCTTAATAAATTATATGTTACCATCTCATGTAGGTACTGTATTTAATGCAAATAAATGACTTTGACTATGTTGCGGCGACCTTTTATACATTAAGTACAGTCAGCATCAAAAGTCGATGAACAGAATCAACATAACAAAACACCTCGTTCGTTCATCTGTTCACAATAAAATGTTTTGTTATGTTGATTGTGTTCAGCGACTTTTGATGCTGACTGTACCTATTTAAGGGTAAGAAAATAATGATGAGATACAATCTAAAAAACAGTTTCTTTCGATACAATGTAGGAAATTATATAATTGAGATAGTTGTATACCTACTCGTATAAGCATAATCAGCCTAATAATATTGCCCCTGCTGGGAGTCAGGCCTACTCTAGGAGAGGGAGTTGGTCTTAATCCATCAAACGTTTTGTGTCAGTTGGTGAGTGTCACAAGTCTTTGAAGTTTTGGTTCTAGGACATGCCACTTTCCTGACAATGTTTTCCTTCACAATTTTAAGAGCTGTGGTGCTGGTGTATATCACATAAAGTTAGCACCCTAATCGTAACTCGGGAACGTTACCACTAGGCCTCTACTGTATACTTTGAAGCAGCGCTGTTGCGTCACTATTTTCTTGACGTGAAAGCACTATACTGACACACTCAAGCATCGCGCGGGCGCAAATTACCAAACATAAACCTTCCTCGTATATTGTTTTTATGAATGAAAACCGCATTCAACTCCGTTTTGTGGTTTATGAATTACCGCATAAACCAACAGACGTTGTTTGATAATAAATAAGAAAAATAAAGAAGTAACTCACTTTGTACATCTAAGTATTGCTTACATAGAACTTACATAGAATTATACATACAATGTAAATAAATTCTATGTATAAGTATACCATCTATAAGGGCCTGTTTCACAATGTCCGAGTAGGCACTACTCACTGAATAAATTCAAAAATTTGACAGAATTTGTATGAAATTATCTGTCAAGTAAGATACTCGAAACTTAATCATAGATGGTGAAATAGGCCCTAAGACACACTATCTTAGGTAAGTATCTGTTAATGTAAGTTTAGACTTCAGACAGGGCTAAATAAGTATAAGTTTACGCAAGTCATGGTGTCTGATGATTTAAAATAATCTGTCACTACAATACTGAATCTTAATTAAGTAGGTTAGTACTTTATTATAGTGTTTGCAATTTTCACATATGATCATGTACCTACAGAGTTCTAAACGATATACTTAGTCTGTTTATCACCAAAACATTTAAATACCTACTTCCAGAATCATCACAAAATAGAATTAGGTACCTATCAGAATTTTAGAACTACTCTATCAATTTGACTTCTTGGGGTCGGTTTCCCAGATTTAGCCAGCGTGGGCCTGTAGCAAATTCTACCAAGAGGCCCTCCAAATCGAATTTCCTCCAATGAAAGCGAATTTAATTTTTTTAAATCATTTTTCTTACAGGCCGCACGGCTATAAGGTAGCGATAGCCCTTTAGGTGTTTGCTTATTGTCTTTATGGATGAGATTTCATATGGTATATGTACCCTGACTTCTTTTTGTACGACCACCAAGCGGGGCCCCTCTTTGCGTGGGGCCCGTAACATTTACATTTACTATGAGGCTTATCCGGCAATGTGGCGTCCAGTCCAACCGAAGGCAATTAAACACCAGCATTTCACATGAGAAGGCTGCCTGTCTGCCATCCACAACCCATTATTTGGATAAAACGGATTGGGGTAAGACTAGTGTCAGATTTGGTGGCTTCTGACTATCCGTAACCACTGCCAAAGGTTTACAAATGACAATCGGAACCAACGGCTTAGCGTGCTTTGCTATTGCTAGACACGTAAGAGTCCCGTCATGTTAGGATGATTACCCATCTACAGACTGACGTCGGCAAGCGTTGCTTAACCTAGGGGATCGCCTTGTAGCGGCTGTTATGTATATTAGCCACAAGCTCATTACAATTCCTAGAAGTATTGGTTTTTATTTATTATGAATAAGACATGATTTAACTCAAAGTAAACAATATAAATAGGTGTTTATGTTGTAAACAGTGATTTGGTTGAAGTAGGTACACATCCAGCTGATCACTTGAGTTGTACCAAGTAATTCAGGAAGTCTAGATTTTTTTAAACATAATGAATATTTTAGAAGGAGGAGCTCGTGGATAGATAATAACAGCCGCACAGGTCGATCTTCAAGGTTAAGCAACGCTTGCCTAGGTTGGTCTGTGGATGGATGACCATCTTAACATAACGAGTTTCCTCCGTGCCTCGGAAAGCACGTTAAGCCGTTGGTCCCGGCTGTCATTTGTAGATCTTTGGCAGTCTTTACGGATAGTCAGAAGCCAGTAAATCTGACTCCAGTCTTGCCATGAAGTACCGTGTTAACCCAGTTAATGGGTTGTGGAGGTCTGGTAGGCAGCCGCTCCTCGTAAAATACTGGTATTCAACTAAATCCGGCTTGACTGGAAGCCGACCCCAATATAGTTGGGAAAAGGCTAGGCAGATGATGTGGAAGATGAATGAATATTTTAGAAAAACGATAATTACATGACAGGTGATGATAAAATTCTGAGCTGAGCAAGCAATCCGTATGGAAACAGTATGAAAAACTTAATGTAATACTCGTCATTGACGTCTATACTTTATGTCTTAACAGGATTACATAGCGTGAACAGTTTTTACTTTTTACCTGTCTGCGCCTCAAGTAGAGTTATATTTTTCTATTTATATTTCTTTGGCATGCCCTAAAGCCTAAACGGCTGGATGCATTTTAGATTGAGAGGTTTCGTTAGATTCGTCTTAGTTGTGAGAACGATAGAGTGTTCATCAAAATTTTAAACAGGCGGAGTTTTGGCACCAAATAATGTTTTAACGGAGTAACAATCACCTTCGATTTATTCAACAATTTGCCGCAGTAGGCTTCAACAGCTATAATAATATGTATGTGTATTCAGCTTGTATGCGCAACTTCACGTCCAAAACGCGTATTTTGAGTGAGAGTACGAGTGGGATAAGCCTGTCATTCGATACACCCCAGCTCCACGAAGAAGACCAGCCCAGATGTAACTGACCATTTCGTTCAAGAGCTGCGCAATGCCGTGACAGGATCGTACGATGCTAACTTACGAGGTGGCGGGGATAAGCGTACGACTGATAACTACGGTTTAAAAACCGCGTTAATATCAATTATGTCAACATTTTGATAAAGATTGAGGAATCATAACGCGAGTCCCGCATAACTACGGTCACACGATAATCAGGCGACATCCGCGCGATTTGATTACATTAAACATTCCAGGTTTTGGGGTCAGGTCTTTGTTTTGCAGGAACATTTGGAAAGATTACTGTGGTCCTAGAATGCAATAGAAGGAACGTAGTTGGGTTTTATTAAGTAAAAGTTTAAAGCCGGGTATCCACTTAGGTTCGCCGTGGTTTGCGAACGCGCCCGCTCCGCAAACCAAACACTCTACACGTTCACGTTCGCGGAGCACACAATGTTCGCAAACCACGGCGAACCTAAGTGGATACCCAGCTTAATAAGCATTCTCACTCCATTTTAGAGCAGGTGATTTCCCATAACCATGAAGAAAATTCTGTTCTGATTTCAAGAATTGAATAAAATCACTATACAAAAGATTGTCCAGTAACTGTCAACATTCTTCAGTTATTTACGTTTAGTTTATTTATTTTACTTTGTGATTGTCCAATTTATTTTTCTCAATAACTCAATGAATTATCAACCTCAATATATTTACAAATAAAGTGCTACACATCTGTTTTCTTTATTTGTTTTAACTGGCTTTCTCCTTTGCCAGGGACTTCGACATGAGTAAAACTTTAATCAAACTAATAAATAGTCACGCAATTGTATGTATATTGGGTTGGTTTCTGCAACCATGTTCAAAACATTTATTTTGCATACAAATAACAATTAGTTCTATGAATTACTGTTTAATAAACTGATTTGAAGTCGACCACTGAACACAAAATCATTCACCATCATTTCGGCCGATAGATATCCACTAGGCATAGACATAGGCTTCACCCAAGAGTCACTACAAAGAACGGTCCTGTGTGTCTTGCATTCATACATATTAATTCATGAATCCCCGACCAGTTGCATGAGACCACGCTGTTTTTGTCTTACTATTGTGTCTCGTTTTGAGGGTATGTGATAAGTTAAGAAAAATATAATCATTAGACTTCTGAAATTCCCTGAAGGAATCATACAGTTGAAGCTTGCAGTAATTTATGAGAGTTAGAGTTTGTATTGCCATGGATAGAGGTAAGTTCTAGCCATAATCTTCATACCAATCAATAGTTTGAATTTTGCAATCAAAGTAAATAAATAAATTTCTTTTATGTTTTCTTATGATTCATAGCAAGTATGTCTTCCGTCCTTCTTAGTATTGTAAACCTATTACACAATATTATGCACACAAATACCATCACCGAAGATATCCCGGACGTCAGCCTGTACGAGATTAGGATGGCTCTGAAACAACTTAAACACAATAAGGCGCCGGGTGAGGACGGAATTACGGCCGAACTTCTGAAGGCGGGTGGAAAACCGGTCCTTAAGGCCCTTCAGAAGCTATTTAATTCCGTCATACTCGAGGGCAAAACGCCACAGGCATGGGGCAGAGGTGTGGTGGTACTTTTCTTTAAGAAGGGCGACAATGCCCTCCTTAAGAACTACAGGCCCATCTCACTTCTGAGCCATGTCTACAAGTTGTTTTCCAGAGTCATCACGAATCGTCTCGCACGCAGGTTCGACGACTTCCAGCCTCCTGAACAAGCCGGATTCCGAAAAGGCTTTAGCACCGTAGACCACATACATACGCTACGGCAGGTTATACAGAAGACTGAGGAGTATAACCTGCCTCTCTGCTTAGCGTTTGTGGATTACGAGAAAGCCTTCGATTCGATCGAGACTTGGGCTGTACTGCAGTCTCTCCAACGGTGCCAGATTGACTATCGGTACATCGAAGTGCTGAAATGTTTGTACAAAAACGCCACCATGTCAGTCCGACTCCAGGATCAGACCTCGAAACCTATCCTTTTACAGCGGGGTGTGAGGCAGGGAGACGTTATCTCTCCGAAACTGTTCACGGCCGCATTGGAGGATGTCTTCAAGGTTCTGGAATGGAGAGGGCGAGGCATCAATATCAACGGCGAGTACATCACTCACCTTCGGTTTGCCGACGACATAGTAGTCATGGCTGAGACTACGGAGGAGCTCAGTACAATGCTCGGTGATCTCAGTAGGGCTTCCGAAAGAGTGGGACTCAAAATGAACATGGACAAAACCAAAGTCATGGTAAACATCCATGTAGCTCCCACTCCTATCAAGATCGGAGACTCTACACTCGAAGTTGTGGACGACTACGTCTACCTGGGACAGACGGTCCAGTTGGGTAGATCTAACTTCGAGAAAGAGATCAATCGTCGAATCCGACTCGGCTGGGCAGCGTTCAGGAAGCTGCACGGTATCTTCTCGTCCAACCTACCGCAGTGTCTCAAGACAAAAGTCTATGACCAGTGTGTGTTGCCAGTGATGACATATGGCTCGGAAACGTGGTCGCTCACAATGGGCCTCATCAGAAGGCTTAAAGTCACCCAAAGAGCAATGGAAAGGGCTATGCTCGGAGTTTCCTTGCGCGATCACATCAGGAATGAAGAGATCCGCAAGAGAACTAAGGTTACCGACATAGCCCGAAGAATCGCCAAACTTAAGTGGCAGTGGGCAGGGCACATTGCTCGTAGAACAGATGGTCGATGGGGACGAAAGGTTCTAGAGTGGCGGCCACGTACCGGAAGACGCAGCGTCGGAAGGCCTCCCACAAGGTGGACCGACGACCTGGCGAGGGTCGCGGGAATCCGATGGATGCGAGACGCGCAGGACCGGTCGCTGTGGCGACGCTTGGGGGAGGCCTATGTCCAGCAGTGGACGTCTTTCGGCTGAGATGATGAAATACCATCACACTAATACATAATCCTAATTAATCATGTCTGAATAACAAAGGTATCTAAGTAGGTACTTATTATTAGTCTAGACTTCAAACATGGTCTTAATAATGTCTAGATTAATAGTAGATTAGTAAACAAGTATCGGAAACTAATGAATATAGTGTCATTATAATATTTATAATACTAATTAAAAATCCAGTGATTGCAATTATTCACTAGTAATTATATGCACACACACATGATGCAATATTTGTTTATCACCAAAACATTCATATAAATACTTCATGTGTCTCCCTATTTTAAAATTAATGATTAGAATTTTACTGTTACATACACTTTTATTCAATTATGGATGAGTATGATATTATTTTGCAAGGTTTCCAGTATACAATGTAAAAGTAACAATATTAAAGGCCTACAATTAATTGGCTTACTTCAGTGTAACTCAGGAAATTTAGAAGTTTACGAACTCGATTACATGAATATTCTAGAATGCTAAAAGTAAAACAATACTCACTTAGAATAACAGGCGATAGTCCCAAAGAATTCCGTGCAAGCAGTCCGTAAGTAAACAATATCAGAAAACTTAGTTTAATACTCGTCATTTCCTTAAACACTGTAAGTCCAAACAAAACTACGTAGTATACACAGTTTTTAATAAATGATTTTACGCAATATGCGGTACGTCCGACCAGCGTCAATATTTTCAACTATTGCCGCAGTAGGGTTCAAGAACTGTGCAGTGACGTAGCAGGATCGCACGATGATAACTTGAAATTGGCGGGGGTTAGCGTACGACTGATAACTACAGTTCGAAAACCGCGTAAACAGTCAGCTGGCCAACAATTATGTCAACAACATTGTTTTGATACTGGGTAAGAAATCAAAACACGCTCGGGGAAAAGAGACAATAATTAATCAAATCAGGCGACCCGATCTGCAGGGACATGACATTGTAAACAACGTTCTGTTTCAGGGTCTGTTATTATTATGTTATGTGTTCGGAAATCACATTTTATATAGTAATACTGGGGTATAAATTTTCTCATAAGTAATCTATGTATATAATTCATACATTTGACTTTTTGATTGTTCATACATTTAGTCCAAATACTAAAAAAAAAGGTTAATTAGCCCGATTAATTGCCAAACAATTCTGAAAACTACGAAACGTAAGTGTCAAAATCAAGACTTCGCTATATTCGTTCAGAAACTTACGTTGTTTTGGGTTCTTTATAATTCCTGTAAATATTATTTTGTCATCTTAGTTCAAAAATGTTTTGAATAAAGTAATAAAATAAATGATCAATTTATGACAGAAATTCAAGGTGCTCATCTTTTTTAGATATATGTAATAAACATTATTTATTATTTCTGATCAAAAACATGGTGCACAAAGCGCAGGCGCGGACATTTCAAAAATGGACATTTCCACTTCATAATTTTATCATAGTATTTATCTTAATTTTATTATATTTAAGTAGGATTTCTACTAGATAAATATTAAAAATGTTAGGAAAACGTTACAGTAAGGGATCAAAAATAAGCGTGTTTCGCTTTCGTGTTAATAACTGAAATGTTTTTGCAGGTACATTCAGTGCACTTTCAATCAATATTTTAGTCAGAATTATGTGTTTTAATCCAAAATGTTTATTTGCAGGGTCGTGTTATAATTGTTTGGTTATCTTGGCTTATAGGAGGAATTTGCGGAGTTGTTATTTTGTTAGTTATAATTTGTTACTGCCGCCTAATGCCGCGTCATCAGAAATCGTTTGGTGAGTCTCATATTAATTTCTAATAATTTATCATTACAATTAACAAAAAGTCTGCAAGATATTAATTTAAGATTGTTGGTCTTGCCTTTCAGATGAACAATACCTTAAAGAAAATTATGCTATCAAAGAAAATCATGCATATTCTAGTCAGGAAAATTATAGGATGAAACATGCTGAGGTAAGGATTTAATCACTATTATCTAAGGACATAGTTATTAATTACTCAGATACCCGCGAAACGAGACACAATAGTAAAACAATAACAGCGCGGTCTCATAGGACCGGTCGGGGATTCAAACATTAAAGAAAACTTCAATAAATGTAGAATCTTAATGAATTATTATTTACTAGTTGCTATCTGTGTCTCCGCCCCTGCGAAATTGTTTTATGCATTTTCAATTTATTTTTTCCTCAACAATTGTATTAGAATGAACAAATATTTAAAAGAGTATTGGAATTATTCAAAGTCAAAGGGCATGACAGGGCAAGGTCAAGGTCAAGTTGTTTTTTAGTTTTAGCAAGACTAATGAACAGCAATTGATTTTTATACATTGCTGCTTCACTCATGAATCCCCGACCGGTCTCATGCAACCACGCTGTTATTGTCTTACTATTGTGTGTCATTTCGCGGGTATATGATAGGATAAATATTGTATTATATTATCTTTATTGAATCGTAGTTGTAGACCCTTATCAAATGATTTTTTAAATATTTGTTCTTCCTTGACTGTTGAAAGCACCACTACACCCCCAGGCATTGTGATGTACAGTTTGGAAACTCATGCATAGATAGTTAGATAAGTGGCAATGCAGAGAGAAAAACAAAGAGACAGATGGTAGATAAATTGGATTAGCCTGGCTTGTCTTCTCTCTCTCTGTCTGGCTTCTAAATCTAAATAAAATAGGTTGCAACATGACTTTAATCATGTTTACTCATTTTAGTCACTCAGTTGATGCTATCCCAAGTAATAAAAGAGGCTCCAGTTTTTTTTTTATGCCAGCACTGTTGGTCACCTAGGCCTTGTTATGCCACTAGGAAACAGCTGTGCTGTCAGCCCTGCCCTTGTCTATGTGATTTTTTTTGTCTATCATTCTTCTTTGATATTATTATACTTCATGTAAATGTAGGGATGTTTCTGGACAAGGGCAGTTTTTATTAAAATTTTATTGTTGATAAGTTTGTGAAGGACCACTGTCTCACCTAATGGAAAGCGACAATATGGTGGTTTGTGGTTATATGGTGTTGTCGATGAAGGAGCTCACTTAGCTAGAAGTAACCTATTCACTCTCGTCTAGATTCTCTGGCTGTAACAGATTCTGGCAGAGAATTCCACTCCTTAGCTTTTATGTACATACAATGAATATCCCCAAAGATTTTGTGCATATAGGTTTTTCTTAGGTAGGGGAATCATCAGAATGTCTTTTCCCGCTCTTGGACGGAGTGGAATGTCCGTGTCCCCAGAGACTACGGCCCGGCCGGGCCCTTACAGTTTGTTGACATCTCCTTGAGGCGCGCGTGGAACAGAACGTGCCGTTGACGACTAGGCTCGGTCCGGGTTTTTACTGGACTGCCGGACGGCGAACTACCCAGTGCTCGGCGTCCGCAAGCCCGCGCCTGCGGTGGGCGGAAATTGGGATCGGGATCTCGGCGGCGGCAGCGTGAGGGCCGTTTTACTTAATCATTACTGCTTTATAGAAGGAGGCGACCGCCCGCCACCTCTCCTCGCTCCGGACCATAGTCTTTACCAGGGTTCGGCGCGAGAGGTCGCCGCCGCCGATAGCATCCACGAGGATTGTGCATATAAGTGGGAGGTCTACCATGTAGGTACCAGTGATACATCGCCGGACAGCCAATTGGTTGATGAAATGGGGGAGATGTGTAACTTGAACTGAACATTTTTAAGCCTTTAAAATTATTCCTTTTAGGTCCAAATCCAGCGCCACGCTCGTCCAGTCAGCTATGCCGGGGATGCGGAGTGCCGTCCCTCGCGAGAGGCTCGGCACCCTCCGCAATGTTACGTCAACCGCGTGCCGGACCCTAGGGAACAATGTGTGCAATACGCCTCAAGCAGTAGTGAGTGAGAGATCTAAATAACTTGTATGCCTAAGGGTCAGCTCACACCGAGACCCGACGCTGCACGCACATTTTAATAGAGTGACTCAAAATTGAACTTTATTTACTACGAGAAAAGATACACATTTCATTGTGAGAATTTAGAATACGTTGCCTCATGGAGCGCTGCGTCTCATGACGCCGCGCGGCGTCGCGCTGCGCAGCGGATCGTCTTTACATTCGCGACGTCGTGTTGCCTACGATTTTACTATCCACCTCGCAACGTTGCGATGCGCCAAAATGGCCTCTTCCTGCATCGTCGCGTCGCGTCGCGTCTCGGTGTGAACTGACCCTAAGTCATTTTGTCCGCCTTTATACTTATAGGATTTTTTATTACTGGTGCATAACGATGGTGGATTTTAGAACTAGGTCGTAAGGAAAGTGTGAAAAGTATGCTTGTGGTCCTAGAACGAAAAGGCAACTGAAGGAACACAGGTGTAGTTTTAGTTAGCAAAAATCTGATACGGTGGAGCGAGAGCGCTCCACCCTAGACCGGGAGAAGTCCCGCTCTAGGGTGGAGCGCGAGAGCGTGTCATTACTGATTTGATAACTTTTCAGCTCAATCATCGCTACCAATAAAGATGGCTTGAAACACGGTGTTCCACAGGGGGCACATATTGGTCCAACTCTATTTCTAATTGCTACAATCTATTGCAGTCTTGATTTTATAATATTTATACTAGAGTAGAGAATGCCTTGTTGCATTAAGGCCGCCCATGTAACACCACTTTACATGAAGCTTAAATAAATAAATAATATATTAATTTGATTCCAGTGCTAGACGAAATAGACAATGCGGCGAACATCGACGCACTGAAGACGAGATCACTGCCCGCATTCCTCAGACCCAAACCACGACCACTCTCTACCGAAGACGATCTGCAACAACTGTATGCTAAGGTATGTCTTCTCTATCTATTACTCCAAGTATCTACCTAATACCCAGCTAGTTTTCTACTAAGTTCACTACGACCTTTTGTGATCTACAATAGACTCACAGAATCAGGTGGCAGTAAAACTCTGGTGGCTGAACCCAGCCCAGACTTACTTTTTACCTCTTTTTACGTTGATACCACGCCGAATGACTCCTTTATCCATCTTTATTACGTCTATTGGTTTAGATACAATATTACACCCTGTTTTCATGTGCTCCTTAACTGCAGAAGCATCGCTGATACACGCACACGAATCTTAGGATCCCAAATTCAATCACAGACTCTCTGAAAAACCAGTAGGCAAGTTGGAATGAGCTCACCAAAGGTTTTGGCCGCCATGGTCCACGTACAGTGCAGACATGCATAGGACTAAGTGCGGAAACTGCATTCAAACATAAATCCTGATTTCTTCTAGATTCTTACGATTAAAATCTTTATAATTTACAAGTGTTTTAATGTACTTCCCAGGTGAATTTAAGCAAGAAGTACAAGAACCGCATGCGCAACGAGCACGCCGCCATCATCGCGCTCAGTAAGTCCCACAGCCAATTCTTTGACGCCGACGCCGTCATCGTCTACGACCAGAGGACTGCTCTTTAGGCACACAAGCTTATGTTATATACTGCCTAACGGGGTGAGTAGGAACGCAGGGGTGGATAGGAACACAACTTTGATTAGGATTTTTGCTTTGGTTAAATATTTTATATTGACTCCTATCTAAGCATGTGGAGGGATGGAGAGGAAGAGGGAGACCAAAGAAAAGATGGATGGATTGTGTGAGGACTGATATGAAAGAAAAGGAAGTTGATGACAGGTGACAGGACAGAATGGAAGAAAAAAACATGTTGCGCCGACCTTAAATAATATGGCATAGGGGCAGGAAGAAGAAGAAGATTCCTATCTAAGCATCGACTTTTAATACAATTCATAAATTAATAGAAGTACTTACATGCTGGGAAAAAAATAGACACAACAACCCGAAATCATCTATTGGGCTGTTGCCCACCAGGTATAACATCCGTCTGTTCGGAGGGTTCCCCCCTTTTCAACGGTCTGTTAAATAATGCGAAAATGCTCTTAAAAATTTTTGTTCTTATTCACCCCCTACGTTCCTATTCACCTCATTTGACTGTAGTCACCTATAAACGAATGTTATAGACAAATTAAATATTTTATAGGACAAAATTTACCAAAGAATAAAAATGTTATACCTGCCCGTTCTGTAACGCAGATAGGTACAGATAGAAGTATCTACGATGAGAGAAATAAAAGAATTCATTGTAATGATTTAGACAAATATATAAATACTAGGACAATTTTATCATGGATGTATGTATAAGGCCTACTATCTAATCTACGGACGCGTAGTTTCATAGATGCGTTTTGTCACTATACTCTTATGCCTGCGTGAAAGGCTCGAAAGGCTCATTATGACCGGTAAAGTACCTACTCATAGATGGGAAAAGGCCTCGCGGGCGCAGCCCAATACGTTGGTCCGACCAGATCCGCGCCGCTCTTAATGCCCTTCATACCATCAGAGACAGGAACAGATGGAGGAACATCATAAGGGTCAAGGTGACGAAGCAAAGAGGTCACGACCCTCAGCATTGAGGAATACGACGCAAGGGGGAGGACCCTGCGTGAAGCTTATTACTTACACTAGTTTACGATAAATAAATTAAAAAAAATAGCTTACATACGAAACTATGACACTGTATCGTCGTGTTGTTACTGCTACGCGTCTATGAAGCTACGCGTCCGTGGGCAGTAAGCCTTAAACATCACCGAGATCTAAGTCTGGGACATACGGCCTAAAATAGGTATCGCTTTTTACAAGAAGATGGAGAAGTAAACTCGAAGAGAGTATTTATTTAGCGGTCAACAACACGATTCCAGAAATATGATTTAACGTAAGAGACATTTACTAAATCTGTAAAAGTGTCCCTTGCTACTATGGACATAAGGGCCTTTTACCCAAACTTAAAAACGTCCCTTACATCTGTATTTCTATACTAATATTATAAAGAGGAAAACTTTGTTTGTTTGGCAGTAATGAATTAGCCTGAAAACTACTGGACCGTTTTAAAAAATTCTTTCACCATTCGAAAGCTACATTATTCACGAGTAACATAGGCTAAATTTTATTTTGGAAAAAATAGGTTTCCGTAAGATATTTGGGTTTTTCGGACACAAGGTGTAAAAAATCATGTTATATATAATTTACGAGTATATGGCAGAACAACGTTTGCCGAGTCAGCTAGTTAATTCATATTTCTGGTATCGAACATTTGAATAAGACTAAGAAGACATTGTACAATAATGAGAAGCCTATATCTAGAACACACCGGTTCTAAAACTGAATGGGATCAGTAGCACTAAAATGATCAGCTTACATACAGAATTCACTGAGTAGGCTAATTTCTGAAATATAAAAGACTGCCAGCTTAACATGCCTGAAGACGAAATAAATAGTAAGATGTCGCCTGGAGTTTTGGACAGAAAAGTTACATAAATGTGAAAGCAATTTCAACTGCTGCAAAAGCTTTCTTCTAACTTACCAATGCCTGTATTTTTAATCCTGAAGACAAAGGGCACACAAAAAACCCGGACAAGACAATGACCCGAAAATTCCATTCAACAGTTTATTGTTTTGGGCAGAGACGCTACCACGAGCTATTAACGTGATCCACTTGACCTAAACTGAACTTTTAAAGGCATAGGGCTAGATAAGGCCCTTTTAACGCCACGGATTTTTATAAAAATCATTGATTGCGTATGCATATTGACATAAAAAATTAACCGATTTATTTGTCTCTTATAGCGGACTGTGGCGTTGAAAGGGTTGAGAGTTCTGTCACTCAAAAATCATGTGAATGGAATTTTCTGGGTATCTAAATTAGTTTTCTACACTCTTATAAATCTAAGATAACTTCCCATACCCCGATCCTGATCTTACATATCTCAATTTTTAGTAAAATAGCAGTATTGTAATGTACCGTTTTAATAGACTTTGTACCGTCATAGTTTAATGCGCACAGCCGTAGTTGTAAACATAAATGAAAGCGCTTCAAATGTTGCAAGAAAATTTAATGGACCACACTCAATAGGTATAAATTTTTGTTTGAGTAAGTATAGATCCTCTTTCTTCCAAACACAAAAGCTCCTTTATCGCTTACCATCAGGTGACATAGTGGTAAACCCAGTAACCTATCTATTTCCAGTTTTGGCATACTGGAGATAGTAAAACAAATGAAGTATGCGACAAAAATTATACATGTTTTCTGTTGTTTCATTTGTTTTTCTATCTCCGATATGTGATAGATAGGTTATTGGTTTCGGCTGTTAACTGCTTGCCAATCAGTACTTTTAGACATATAAGAGGTTTTCTTGGAGCATTTAAGTGTATTTTTCCTCACTTCAGTAATAAAATCAACTTCGTATAAATACGTTCAAAAGATTTTGTACCAACATTCAAAATTTGAAATAAATTAAACCAAAATAACTTTTATTTTTGAGTAAATATTGGCGAAATTGTGATGGAAAATCGTGTGATAAGATTATTTATTTAAAACGAAAATGTGGCCTAATTCTACTTTTTTAAGAAAACTTGTATAAGGTACAGTCGTCGACAAACGTTTAGAAATAATTCACATTTCCTATAATAATGATAGCTT
This sequence comes from Mythimna separata, assembly GCA_030763345.1. NCBI lineage: Eukaryota > Metazoa > Arthropoda > Insecta > Lepidoptera > Noctuidae > Mythimna > Mythimna separata. The sequence goes on from CM061176.1 coordinate 22,467,837, forward strand.
TTGCATCCCGTAGATTTTTACCTTTCCTATTTGATGTGTCAACAATCTGATCGCTAAAACTTAGATAGTTAATGTATCGTCTGTTTTTTATACCCTGAGACTAAATTGACACATGTAATGTCAAACTTCCTATAGGAATGATGCCAGTTCTGTGTTGTAATGTCATTTTAGTCTCAGGGTATAAAAAACAGACGGTAGTAGAAACCCTAGCCAGTGGCGTAGTTACTGCAAGGATAGGCAGTGCTCCGAAGCCATCAAGCTTCAGGAGCCCCTAGGCCTGGACTAACGACGTTCATCAAAAGTTATAAGAAAAATCGTTCTTCTTCCTAAAGTTATCCTTAGATTTTGAGACCTACCTTCGCTCAACTCTATAAAATTATTTTAGCTGAATAAAAAAGATGTATCGATACTTATGTAGGTAATTTATACCTAAGTGAACGTTACTTCAGCTAAATCCGGCTTAACTGGAAGCCGACCCCAATAAAGTAGGGAAAAGGCAAGGTAGAGGTGAACGTTACTGCAGCAGGAAAGCGACACCTAGAGTGATATGAAAGTAACGTAAAATATAATTAGAACATACCTAATCAGCTGCATAAAAAAATTGTGCCGTCGTTTAAAAAAAAAACAGATTCCTGCCGGAGTAATGTTCCAGCGGGAAAATTCTAAAGAGAGAGAAATATAGTGCATGCTACGTCACTGGACCTAGCTCCATAGAGTAAGATGATGTTTGTCCACGACTGTACCTACGTTACTTCGTTAAAGTTCCCACAGACAGGCGTGATGCGACAATGCGACAACGATCTTATAACTTGTACGAATTATAAATCCATCGAAAAAAAATCAGACAAAATAGGGTAGTTGCGTCGCTGTCGTATTGTCGTGCCGCGTTTTAGGAGCCTAAATTGCTTATAACAGGCTTTGTTGCCTCGGAATTTACAGATTTTAAATATTCGTGATTTGATGCATCTCCTACCATTTTATACCAAAATGAAAGGGCGTTTAGTAAGGATCACGAACAAAACTAGGCGAATTTCTTAAGTTTTTCTATAAGTGTTGAGCTGTATCGAAGTATTAATAATATTATAATTGAATGTATTTTATCAGTAACTGTAGATTTGTTTATGGAAAATAAAAGTTTTGTAATCAGCGGTTTTCTTTGGTCTTGTGATTTCGACAACACTAAGGGCTTGTCCAGAAAGGGCGAATTCGTTGCGATTCTCTCGTGCGATCACGCGCGACCGTTGCGCCCAGAAAAAGCGTATGAACACTTCCGTATCAAAATTATGGCGCTCCATTTTTTCCGATACGTCCAATCGGCCGGAGTTAGCGCGTTTAACTGGACGCAACAAGGGGTCTATCGCACTAGCGCGCAAATGGATTCGGCGCGAAACTTTTCGCGACGTATTCGCTTCTTCTGGACAAGGTCTAAACGACCTATGGAATCATGGATTTCGATGAAACATGATATAAATTAAATTAAATTTTCTTTTATTCAGACAACAAAGATCCAATTTGTTAGTATTACATAAAGACTTATAAACTAGTGTTAGTAAAAAAGTGATTGATAGAGTAAGGAATGATTAGGCAGGAAAATATGTTTCTTACCCAATCACCTTTCGCACAAACTGATATATAAGTAGACCATAAAATAGCATATAGCATAATTTTTACCCTTTGGGATACGCTACTATCGCGCAAGCGAAGCAGCAACTAATGGTGAAATAAAATCATTTTTTTTGTAAGTTCTTCCCATAATTTAATGACAAATTCAACACTAAAGTATCCAAGTAACGTCTTAAAATTATATATTTTATTAGTAACATAATCATAACAAATAAATACCTAGTAATAGTCTTACATTCTTCAATGCATAAGTGCAATAACTATGTTGGTACTTCATACCACTGCAATAAAAGAAATTAATGTACTTAAATGAATGTGAAAATATGTAAAGTTACAATTAGTACAACATAATTAGTAGTAATATAAATATTTCTGGCTGGCTCATCCGTCAGCTAAGCCCACAATACCATGTTTTCCAGACGAGCATTATTGGTCTTCCAAAAAACCCTTTGAAGCAACGCACTCTGGCAGGTTGTAACTGCCTAAAAAGAAGCAAACCCAGATTAAAAGCAACTATCTCGTAAGTAAGGAAGAATCGAACTTAAATGGTAGTGGGTAGGACACATTGCTCGTAGAAAAGATGATCAATCAAGACGAAAGGTCGGAGTAGCGAATACTCGCCGAAGACAGCGTTGGCGCCGCTTCCCACAAGGTCGACCGTACACCTGGTGAGGGAATCTGATGGCTGCGTGATTCACAGGACCGGTCGTTATGGTGACACCTGGGGAGGCCTATGTCCAACAGTGGACGTCTTTCGGCTGAAATGATGATGATGACGGTCTAGTAAGTGGTAAAGCTGGCGAGGGTCGGGTAAGTCTTGAGCCGCAGCAGCTCCAGTTCCGTCTGCAGCATCACGATGGTGGAGTGGTTGGCCTGCACCTCGCGGATCAGCCGGCTGCGCGTCACCAGGAGCGTCATCCTAAGAGAAAGCACATACATTCAGTTTGAAGGACGACGAAATCAGACACGATTGAAAGCTCTGGTCAAACTAAAGCAAATTTTTCTCAGGATTCTTAAAGACTTCAAGATTCCTGATAGTTACAACCCAGGAATCTTTAAGTCAAGAGTAAATAGGTTACTTCTAGGTAAACGCGCTCCATCGTCGACCGCATCGTCGCTTTCCATCAGGTGAGATAGCGGTCAAGCGCAAACCTATCTACGATAACAAGAAAAGTATTGAACATTTAGGGAACATGCGTATAGCTAAGTAGTGGAATTCCCAGCTGGAGCCTGTGTCTCCTAGTAACTACAACCTGGTGGTCTTGAAGAATGAATAGTTTACCACTTGGCAAGCGTGTTTTAGCGTTGACCACATGATCGCTTACCATCAATCAGGTGAGATACCTAACAGTTAAGCGCGAGCTTGTCAATAATAAGAATATTTTAAAAAAATCATTAGCGCTATAGTAGTAGCTATTGGAGGAGCTCGTGGCTGAGGAGCTCGTAACTAAATAATAACAGCAATATATGTAGTTGGGAAAAAGCTAGGTAGATGATGATAGATAATTTTCTACGTATCCCATAGTATTGTGATGTTTTGAGCAGGCACCTCTTTTTGTAGACGTGTCGCAGCCGAATGGGCAAGAGTGCGTCCTCCTTGAGTTTCTTGTCGGACACCTTCACGTTCAGTTTGTTTATGAACGTCTCCATATTGGTACGGGCTGTCTCCACTCCTAAAATCTTCACCTGAAAACAATCCTTGGAATTATTATCAGCGCAAAATGTCTTCTTTATCCAAAAAAATAATAATCGGGAAGTCGTCAGAACCACAAGTTTCCTTTTCAGAAATTTCCAAGATCTTGTGGGCATCGGCCCTGCTGGCCCCTACAGTTTTGCTGACATGTCTGCCAGAAGGAAGGAAGGCTACCTATGTCTTTTATTTAGTTTCACAACAATATACGAACTTGATGCAAAGGACCGGTCATTATGGCGACGTTTGGGGCAGGCCATGTCCAGTAGTGGACGTCTTCCAGCTGAACTAATAATGACTTACCTCTAGCTCCGCGCACCTATTCATTTGGTCGTTCAGGATCTTGTCGGCGCCCACTTTGGACGCTTCGTTCTCCTTCTCCATCAGCAGAAAGTCTTGCTCGTCCGTGTAGCCTTCCTCTTTCCTCTTCAAGTACTGTTGTAACTCTTTCGGGATCTGGTCAAAGTAAATATTTTGGTGAAAACGAGACTTATCGATCTCGTCCTCGAAGTTTGCGATGGAAATAATGAGTCCAGAACATCCTTCATGATGATGAAGGGGGCTGGGTTGTTTGGGATTGTAAGTTGGTCAAATCAACCCCAAACATTCTTCTTGAATCTTTCCGAAATGGAGCAGAACCGCTTTCGTCACTCGCAAACGAATGTTCTCTTATGCAATCTCGACTTCATGACTAGCAGATAAAGTTATGCCTTTAAGATTTTTTTGTGAATGATACATTCAAGTAGTTTAAATATTCAACACGATCACCGAAAAAGTCCTAAGTATGTTTTTTAAATTTCTTCTGTGTATCTCACCATACGTTCGTTGTGGCGACGCTTGGGGGAGGCCTATGTCCAATAGTGGACATCTTTTGACTGAAATGATGGTGATGAAGTCACCTTAAGCCTCCTGTACGAGTACAGTTCCTGCTGCATGTGCCGCAGCTTCATCTTCATCTGCGCGTGCTCCCACTCCTTGGACAGGATCCCCTTGCGGAACTCCATCTGTTTGCGCATCATGCGCAGCTTCATGTCACCCACTTTCTGGAATATTATTGAATAATTATGAAGATTAATAAAAACCGTCATCCTCATCATCGTCTTCCTGCTCTTGTCCTGTGTTATTTGGGTTCGGTACAACACGATTTTTTTTCTTCCTGTCACCAGTCCAACTATTACTAAGCCCTTACTTTTATACCACACCTCGAGTGAAAGGAATGTCCTTTCACTCGTAACTATTTTAGTAACACGCTCTTCATTGCTCCTCTTTACATCACCATATATCAAGACAAACGATTTCCTTTCAGTCACTGACAACTATTTCTTTAATGAACTACCATTCTACACATTATTTGACCAAGCTACTATTTTAAACAGCAAGCGACAAACTTGAGAATCAATTTCCTGGAAAAACTTCTAAGGAAAGTATGACAGTCGATCTGGTTTTCCTCTAAATTTATAATGGTTTAGGAAAATTCAACCGCAAGTGGCTGCGCAGTGGCAACTTCGTTTGACAGCGGGGGTATTGCACTATTGCCACAGCACAGCCACTAAGTATTTGAATATCTCTGAACGGATTAAGATTTGGAACTTGGTGCCATTAGCAACTTTTGTTTAGCTCAAAAATACTTATCCAACAATGTATTCATTTACACATAGCAGCTATTGGAAGTTGTATAGACATAATGGCATTATTCTCTGGATCGAACTTTACTCAGCCTTTCATATTCATATTCATTTATTGGCTCGATGGTAACAAACAGGCTTAAAGCTATTATGGATCATTGTGGACCCTGTTAGGGCCCAGTAACTTTGTTGATATTTACCTAAATCATTAAAAACATTAACAATAAACTAAAAAATTCAATTAAAAAAGCAGAAACAGTATGTTACCAGTATGAGTTGATTGATCTTCTCGATGTCGTCCCTGGGGATGAGCGTGGCGTCTTCGAAGTCTTGCATGTGGCCGGTCAGCACGATCTCCACCTGCCCCGCCGGTAGCACCAGCTAGGGAAGTTGCGAGGAGAAGATCTAATCATTGTTCTAAGCAGTTAACATCAACAAAAAAAAACAAAAAAAAAATGTTCTAGCTTATACAATTTAAAAAAAAAACATTGTTTTGTAAGTAGATAAAGGTTTCATAAAAAAAAAACTCTTAAGTGGGTGATAGACGTGCGAGTAAGTACGCGTACTTGTGGCTCGACGACCTTTTTCGCCTGTATGTCACCTTAAAAACGCGTACTTTAAAATTGCCGCGCATGTTCGCCAGCGATCCAACCTGTTTGAAATCTTACTCGTAGCTCGTCTCGGCTCGAACGTGTGGCAGCGTTGCGAGCCAGGAGCCGCCACTTTGTTTTGCCTGTCCGTGGATGCACAACGCTTGTGATGTTTGACGTTTGTGTAATTTTAATTAATATTGGTTTACTGCGCAAATGCCTAATCATTTAGTTTAGAAAATTCTCAAAATGAGAGATTTCTGAACTTATTCCCATGAACTGCGAACAGAATTTATAGAAGGTTTTCGAAATAATCCTTGCCTTTGGAAAATTAAAAGCAATGATTACAAAAAATAAACAATGACAAAAATATGAAGTTTCAAGCATACAATAATTTATTAGAAATCATACATTAAATCTTTTTATGTTCCACCAGTTATCAAAAATCGTAATGTTACACTTAAACGTTCATGCGGTGAAATAGCTTCTCTCATGCAAGTATTTTGATGGCTATGATTGATTGGTGAAACTAAACGCAAAAGTTTTTCATACAGCGGTTCAGGCATTCTGAAATAATTATGGAAATCTTCCTTTTCTTCACGTAACTCTCTTACTAAATTCACATGCGAAAAACGCTCTCTTTTCGTAATCCAGTGCTTTACCCACACTTGTCGATTTCATCTTTTTTTATTAGTTTTTAAAATGTAGTATGATATAATTCCCGAATAACACAAAGCTTCTTCTCTCGACGACATCACGATATAGTATGAGCAAGCTTCCCGTGTGTCACCGACGTCGAGCCGAGTAAGTTCACGATCTTAAAACTCGCGTACTTTAAGTTCGTACGTCTATCACCCACTTTAAAGTGACAACTCTTAAAACGACAGCAACTGTTTTCCAAACTCACTTAGTTACCCCCGTTTTCAATAACCTACCGCAGTTCATAAATAAATAGCTATCTCCGATAAACAGTAAGATTCTAGTTTTCAATGTCAAACTTTTGGTAGGAAATGCTAACCGTCGGTAGGTTATAGGAAAGCAAGTAAGGGCAAAAGGATAGATTTGTTTATCTTTAGTAGCTGCAACTTTAGATAGGTAGCTTATTATATTAAATGGGCGTTAAAAGCAACAAGAAAGACACTAATAATTTTAAGTCTCTCATAGTCAATAGATACTATCCTTACATAATTTTAAAACAAAGATTCCACCGTCTAGTTCGAAATAAACTCCAAAACTACTGGAAGGATCTATAAAGAAAGTATCTCTAGATACTTTCTTTATTTAGTAGCGACATCTATCGCGTCACATAAGAACTACGAAATCCTGCATCGCGTAATTTTAAGTTGTGTGTCTGTTCGAGGTAAATTCAAAAATTACTGAACGCTTGTTTATGCAGTTTCCACTAGTAGACAGAATGATTCATAAGAAAGGTTCAGGTGTATAATACTTGCATATTACCTATCGTAGAAAAAAGCTGAGCATTTCAAAGATTTGTAATAAAACACTCGTACAGTGCCCCCAGTCCCCACGTTTTTTTTTAGTATGCCTAGGCTCGCGTTTGACCACTATCTCACCTGATGGTAAGCGACGATGTGACCGACGATGGAGCACGCTTGCCTAGAAGTAGGTAACCTATTCACTCTTGACTTGAAGACTCCTAAATTGTAGCTATCAGGAAACACAGACTCCGGCGGGAAATTTCACTCCCACCTCCAATACCTGAACAGTTTTGTTCCTGGCTTCGAGTTCCACTTCATCCCGATGACGCTGCATGTTCGTCTGGCAAGTGGCCAGGTAGGCGCGCCGCGCCTGGATGGCCTTGGCCCACACGCCGTTCGCGTGCTCCACGTAAGCCAAGTCCTGGACCAGGGCTCTCATCTGCGGGAAACGGACTGTCATTATCCACCAGCCCAGAATGGCAACCCAACACCCATGTCAAGAGAAAGGATGAACCGTATGTTACTAAAAGAGTTCTAAGTTTACGTATAGATGGATGGAGAGGGCGGCCAAAGAAAAGATGGATGAATTATGTGAGGAGTGAAATGAAAGAAAAGGGAGTTAGACGGGCGACAGGTCAGAATCAGTGCCGTAACTAGCCTTTTATGCACCCGGTGCGAGCTTTCAAAACTGCGCCCCTGAAAAATGCTCTAACCAGGCTTAGTCTGGTCATTTCTGCGCCCCTTCAGGGTCTGCGCCCTGTGCCTGGGCACTGCTCACACCGCCCTAGTTACGGCACTGGACAGAATGGAAGAAAACACATGTTGTGCCGACCCGAAGTGAGTAATATGGGATAAGGGTAGGAAGAAAATTCTTCTATCTGAAAATGGCGTCGTTCATTTTATGGTAATTCTACAACTACCTGCTTACCCTGATTTCGTTCTCAATTTTAACTCTTCTCAGTTTGCACATGGTCGCCCACAGGTGGTCGTCCAACACTGTGGGCATATTGCTGATGTGGTCCAGCTGGTCCACCCTGTTTTATATATAAGAAATTACAATAGTTATTACACATTACATTGCCAGAGGCAGGCCCCAGAAAACATTGAAGCGCAACGCGAGTAGCGCGGCACTTCTTCGGACATTTGTGTACTCGCTTAGGTTAGTCTTCTATTTTTTCATTAACACAATAGACACCGGAAGATGCAGCGTTGGGTGGCCTTCCAAAAAGTGGACCGACAACCTAGTGAAGGTCGCGGGAATCCGATGGAAGCGAGAAGCACAGGACCGATCATTCTAGCGACACTTGAGGAACACTTGAGGTCTATGTCCAGGAGTGGACGTCTTTCGGCTGAAATGATGATGATGAAGCACCGGATCCGAATATCATTCTGATAAATAGGTTTATTACAAGTGAGTGCGCAAACACCCTTACTGTTACAATGCTTTGAGGACCCATCTTATAGCTAGTGATGATGATGAAGACTCACCCCTTAAAGTAGTCGACACAGTCGTAGTGCAGCAGTGGCGGCCGCACGCCGGTGGCCACGGCGTTCGCCAGCTCGTACAGCACCACCGGAATCATCGTCACGCGCTGGTGCCACTTCGGACGCTTCCTGACATCGACAATACATTATGTTACCTTTCTTTACTTCATCTATTTCTTCCACCCTCTATATTCCCTATACTATCCTGTTACCCGTCACGCTATCACTAACTCCTTTTTCGTTCATGACACTCCTCACACATTTCATCCATATTTCCTTTTCCGTATCATTTACTAGTCTTTTAGTAACATGCGTTTCACCCTACTTCTTCACATGGCCATACTAAGATAATCTTGTAGTTTTCAGATTATCGAAAGCAGATATTTGTTACAGAGATCTGCAGAAAACCCTCTACCCGTTTTTAGGTTGGAAATCATACAATGACTTCTCCACCTGTAGGGCGGAATGGAAGGGTGTGCCAGACTTTTACAGACTAAAACTAATTACTACTTTCCTTCTTTGCCTTGCGTTCCAGGGCCCCGGGGTTTCCCTTTCAGAAGCGAACCCATGGCCCCAGAGGCTTCGAACATGCTGGGCCCCAACGATTAAGCTGGCACTCCTTAATGCCAGCTAAACTGGAATATTACGCGCGTTCGACGACTTGGGCTCGGTCCCTTTCGGACAACCCATGCAGCACCCTCTACCTTGAACCTAATTTAAGCTCTGGGGCCATGTATTGGATTCTGAAAGGGAAGCTCGTGACCCCAGAATGAAGGCAAAGAAGGAATAGGATGAGGTGTAGTCTAAAAAGTCTGACACGCCAGAGTGCATCAGTTTTCGCAAGAGTGGGAAAAGTCATTCTGATGATTCCCCACTTGAACTTCTTCCTCTTCTTCCTGTCCTTATCCCATATGACTTGGGGTCGGCGCAACACGTTTTCTTCTTCCATTTCGTTCTGTCGTCCGTCACACTATCACTAACTCCCTTTTCTTTCATATCAGTCCTTACACAATCCATCTATCTTTTCTTCGGCCTCCCTCCCCACTTGAGCAAGAAATCTGATTTAAGCTTACTTGAAGAACTTATAGGCCTGCTCAATGACGATGGGCGGCAGATCAGCGAACTGGTTCTTGAAGTGCTTGTCCAGCTGCCTGTCCTTCGAGCTGAGGGCGTCGTACGCGCCCTGGCACTCCGTGTTCTGCGCTTGTATCTCTGCGAACTCACCGTTCAGGACCTCCACCTGCCGCTCGTAGAGGGCTATGTCGTCTCTGGAAATATTGATTGAGGTAACCGTCGTAGAGGTAGTATAAGGCAGAATATAAATTAATAACCTAGCGATGTCTATACATACTCGTATATGTCGCCACGTAGGAACCAGTGCCGTAACTAGGGCGGTGCGAGCGGTGCCCCGGCACAGGGCGCAGACCCTGGAGGGGCGCAGAAATGACCTCATGCATGGTAGCTAGTAGGCAGTGCCGTAACTAGCCTATTATGCGCCCGGTGCGAGCTTTCAAAACTGCGCCCCTAAAAATGCTCTTACTAGGCTCTGAAAATAAAATGGACAAATGTGAATACAAATAAATCTACCGAAGGGGAATCATCAGAATGACTTCTCTCGCTCTTGGGCGGAGCGGGAGGGTGTGTCAGACTCTTACTGACTAAACCTCTACCCAGTTCCTTCGTTGCCTTCGATCTGGGGGGCGACTCGGTGTCAACCTTTCGGAATACCCATGCCGGGCCCGGGGAGCTCCCCTACAGTTTGCTGACATCTCCTTGAGGCGCGCGTGGAACAGAACGCGCCGTTGACGACTGAGCTCGGTCCGGATTATTTCTAGACTGCCGGACGGCGAGCTACCCAGTGCTCGCCGTCCGCGAACCCGCGCCTACGGTGGTCGGAAATTGGGATCGGGATCTCGGCGGGGGCGGCGTGAGGACCGTTCCCTCACGCACTCGCGGTCAGCAGCCTCCTTCACTAACATTATTGCTTCGCAGAAGGAGACGACCGCCCGCCACCCCTCCTCGCTCCGGACCATTTCCTGAACCAGGGCCCGGCGCGAGAGATCACCGCCGCCGATAGCCTCCACAAAGACACAGCGGTGTTCCGCCCAAGCGGCCACACCTCTTCCGTGTGCTCCACCGTGTCCTCCGGGCGGTCCACACAGTAGCGACACCCAGGCATCCTTTCTTGCTTGACCGATGCAGGAACCTCTCGAACTTACCGTGTCCAGTGAGGACCTGCGTCATACGGAACGTGACCTCTTTCCAAACACTCCTCATAGAGGGGACTTACCGCCTCAATGACGGCGTGCCCAGCACTGGGTTGCGACAGTCGCAGTTGCCATGCCACACTGAGATCCCGCCCAAACTCTGTCCGCCATACTGCGATTTGTCGTGGCAGCGGAGTTTCGCCCCGGCGTTGCATCTCCACGCGCAAATCGTGCATGCATGCAAGGACTGTTGCCTCCAGATCCCACGGTGGCAGGCCAGCAGGGAAGCTCGCCGCTTCGCGGGAGATCGTGCGGTATCCCCGCACCATCCGGATGGCCATGACCCTCTGGCAAGCGTTCAGTTTGGCCGCCGGTCGCTTACCTAGCGATGGCGCCCAAACCAGCGCCCCGTAAAGGACCATGGACCGAATGATCCCCACGTAGAGCCTCCGGTAGGGGGCGTCTGGACCCCCTAGGTTGGGTAGGAGCCGCTTCAGAGCGGCCCCAAACCTGTCCTGTTTGGGGGCCAAACGTCGGAAATGGTCCTCGAAAGTCCACCGGCTGTCGAGGACGAGTCCCAGGTACTTCATCGTCGACCCGACGCCGATGTGGACCCCCCCTACCGTTATTTGGAAACCAGGTGTTGGCGCGGTGCGAGGGCCATGAAAGCACATAGCCTCGGACTTGTGCAATGCCACCTTGAGTCCTAGTTGCTGGACCCTGTCCACGACTATCGCAACCCCGCGTGTCGCTGTTTCGGCCGCCGTCTGGTACGACTCTCCCCGCGCCAGGACCAGCGTGTCGTCGTAGCAGACCACGCTGACCCCGTCGGGGAGGTCGCCGCGCCGCACGTAGTCGTATCCGATGTTCCACAGGGACGGTCCTAGTACCGATCCCTGCAGAACACCGCACGAGATCTCTCGCCGTCTCCACTCTCCCTGGTGACCGGGATAGATGATGAACCTATCCGACAGGTATGCCTCGATCACACGACGGAGGTAGGCGGGCATGTCATGGTACCGAAGTGCCACCCCGTTGCAACTCCAGGGCAGGGAGTTGAAGGCATTGGCGATGTCCAAAGACACCGCCAAGACGACCCTGCCCCGAATCACCGCATCCCCCGTCGTGAGGGCCCTCACGCGCGTGATGGCGTCCACCGTGGAACGCCCCCTGCGAAAGCAGGATCCGGCCCCACCCGCGCCAGATGCCCGACGAGGCGGTCTGTAATTACTCTTTCAAAGAGTTTGCCCACCTCGTCGAACAGCACGATGGGCCGGTACGCGGACGGAGAGTCCGCGGGGCGCCCCGGCTTCGCGATGAGGACCAGTTTCCCGTTCTTCCAGCGAAAGCAGAACTGGCCTCTCTCCATGCAAGCGCTAAAGAGCCCTCGCAATCGAGACCCGAGAGCCTCCATGGCCAGGACCCATACCCTTCCGGGCACGCCGTCGGGTCCTGAGGCGGTGTTCTTGACACTGAGTCTTCGTACCACCGCCCTCATCTCTACCTCTGTCACCTCTGGAGCGTCGTCCTCGTCGTCGCTGGTGTGGTCCGCTACGGGCACCGCAGGTGGCGGAGCCGTGAGCGGGGGAGAGTGCTCCCATCGCTCAGGGAACAGATTGGCCACCACACCCTCCACAGCCTGGGGCCGGAGACTCTGAGTCAGCGGGGGAGCCCACGGGCGGAGCTTGTTCCGCACCACCTGGTAAGGGCGTCCCCATGGGTCCCAGTTCAGGGTCCCCAGCCACACATTGCGGGCCTCCAACTTGGCCCGCTTTATCTCCGTTCGGAGGGTGCGCCTTGCCGCTCTGTACCCTTCCTACAGCTCCGCCTCTCTGGCCTCCGCATCCGGCGGGCGGGTGCGGCGCCTGCGGAACCTGGTGTACCGACGCTGCGCGGCGGTGCACGCCTCGCGCAGAGCCGCAATCTCCGGCGACCACCAGTACACCTGGCGCCGAGCACGTCCTGGATACCTTTACATGTGTTGTTGTTTCAAGTTTGCTTGAAAAATGCGATATAGATATAACTATACCTGCTGCTTACCATCAGGTGGGATCGCAGTCAAGCACTAGTTTATAACAATTAAAAAAAAAATATATATATATATATAGTACAGTAGGGCGCGTCTACACCACGTTCGCAATAAAACAAAATGTACCTACTAGCTACCATGCATGAGGTCATTTCTGCGCCCCTCCAGGGTCTGCGCCCTGTGCCGGGGCACCGCTCGCACCGCCCTAGTTACGGCACTGCTAGTAGGTACATTTTGTTTTATTGCGAACGTGGTGTAGACGCGCCCTACTGTACTATATATATATATATTTTTTTTTTTTAATTGTTATAAACTAGTGCTTGACTGCGATCCCACCTGATGGTAAGCAGCAGGTATAGTTATATCTATATCGCATTTTTCAAGCAAACTTGAAACAACAACACATGTAAAGGTATCCAGGACGTGCTCGGCGCCAGGTGTACTGGTGGTCGCCGGAGATTGCGGCTCTGCGCGAGGCGTGCACCGCCGCGCAGCGTCGGTACACCAGGTTCCGCAGGCGCCGCACCCGCCCGCCGGATGCGGAGGCCAGAGAGGCGGAGCTGTAGGAAGGGTACAGAGCGGCAAGGCGCACCCTCCGAACGGAGATAAAGCGGGCCAAGTTGGAGGCCCGCAATGTGTGGCTGGGGACCCTGAACTGGGACCCATGGGGACGCCCTTACCAGGTGGTGCGGAACAAGCTCCGCCCGTGGGCTCCCCCGCTGACTCAGAGTCTCCGGCCCCAGGCTGTGGAGGGTGTGGTGGCCAATCTGTTCCCTGAGCGATGGGAGCACTCTCCCCCGCTCACGGCTCCGCCACCTGCGGTGCCCGTAGCGGACCACACCAGCGACGACGAGGACGACGCTCCAGAGGTGACAGAGGTAGAGATGAGGGCGGTGGTACGAAGACTCAGTGTCAAGAACACCGCCTCAGGACCCGACGGCGTGCCCGGAAGGGTATGGGTCCTGGCCATGGAGGCTCTCGGGTCTCGATTGCGAGGGCTCTTTAGCGCTTGCATGGAGAGAGGCCAGTTCTGCTTTCGCTGGAAGAACGGGAAACTGGTCCTCATCGCGAAGCCGGGGCGCCCCGCGGACTCTCCGTCCGCGTACCGGCCCATCGTGCTGTTCGACGAGGTGGGCAAACTCTTTGAAAGAGTAATTACAGACCGCCTCGTCGGGCATCTGGCGCGGGTGGGGCCGGATCCTGCTTTCGCAGGGGGCGTTCCACGGTGGACGCCATCACGCGCGTGAGGGCCCTCACGACGGGGGATGCGGTGATTCGGGGCAGGGTCGTCTTGGCGGTGTCTTTGGACATCGCCAATGCCTTCAACTCCCTGCCCTGGAGTTGCAACGGGGTGGCACTTCGGTACCATGACATGCCCGCCTACCTCCGTCGTGTGATCGAGGCATACCTGTCGGATAGGTTCATCATCTATCCCGGTCACCAGGGAGAGTGGAGACGGCGAGAGATCTCGTGCGGTGTTCTGCAGGGATCGGTACTAGGACCGTCCCTGTGGAACATCGGATACGACTACGTGCGGCGCGGCGACCTCCCCGACGGGGTCAGCGTGGTCTGCTACGACGACACGCTGGTCCTGGCGCGGGGAGAGTCGTACCAGACGGCGGCCGAAACAGCGACACGCGGGGTTGCGATAGTCGTGGACAGGGTCCAGCAACTAGGACTCAAGGTGGCATTGCACAAGTCCGAGGCTATGTGCTTTCATGGCCCTCGCACCGCGCCAACACCTGGTTTCCAAATAACGGTAGGGGGGGTCCACATCGGCGTCGGGTCGACGATGAAGTACCTGGGACTCGTCCTCGACAGCCGGTGGACTTTCGAGGACCATTTCCGACGTTTGGCCCCCAAACAGGACAGGTTTGGGGCCGCTCTGAAGCGGCTCCTACCCAACCTAGGGGGTCCAGACGCCCCCTACCGGAGGCTCTACGTGGGGATCATTCGGTCCATGGTCCTTTACGGGGCGCTGGTTTGGGCGCCATCGCTAGGTAAGCGACCGGCGGCCAAACTGAACGCTTGCCAGAGGGTCATGGCCATCCGGATGGTGCGGGGATACCGCACGATCTCCCGCGAAGCGGCGAGCTTCCCTGCTGGCCTGCCACCGTGGGATCTGGAGGCAACAGTCCTTGCATGCATGCACGATTTGCGCGTGGAGATGCAACGCCGGGGCGAAACTCCGCTGCCACGACAAATCGCAGTATGGCGGACAGAGTTTGGGCGGGATCTCAGTGTGGCATGGCAACTGCGACTGTCGCAACCCAGTGCTGGGCACGCCGTCATTGAGGCGGTAAGTCCCCTCTATGAGGAGTGTTTGGAAAGAGGTCACGTTCCGTATGACGCAGGTCCTCACTGGACACGGTAAGTTCGAGAGGTTCCTGCATCGGTCAAGCAAGAAAGGATGCCTGGGTGTCGCTACTGTGTGGACCGCCCGGAGGACACGGTGGAGCACACGGAAGAGGTGTGGCCGCTTGGGCGGAACACCGCTGTGTCTTTGTGGAGGCTATCGGCGGCGGTGATCTCTCGCGCCGGGCCCTGGTTCAGGAAATGGTCCGGAGCGAGGAGGGGTGGCGGGCGGTCGTCTCCTTCTGCGAAGCAATAATGTTAGTGAAGGAGGCTGCTGACCGCGAGTGCGTGAGGGAACGGTCCTCACGCCGCCCCCGCCGAGATCCCGATCCCAATTTCCGACCACCGTAGGCGCGGGTTCGCGGACGGCGAGCACTGGGTAGCTCGCCGTCCGGCAGTCTAGAAATAATCCGGACCGAGCTCAGTCGTCAACGGCGCGTTCTGTTCCACGCGCGCCTCAAGGAGATGTCAGCAAACTGTAGGGGAGCTCCCCGGGCCCGGCATGGGTATTCCGAAAGGTTGACACCGAGTCGCCCCCCAGATCGAAGGCAACGAAGGAACTGGGTAGAGGTTTAGTCAGTAAGAGTCTGACACACCCTCCCGCTCCGCCCAAGAGCGAGAGAAGTCATTCTGATGATTCCCCTTCGGTAGATTTATTTGTATTCACATTTGTCCATTTTATTTTCAGAGCCTAGTAAGAGCATTTTTAGGGGCGCAGTTTTGAAAGCTCGCACCGGGCGCATAATAGGCTAGTTACGGCACTGGTAGGAACTATCTTGCTTTCCGGTGTAAATAGTTCGTAAATCGTACGGCGAATATCCATCCTTACTTTTTCGAAACCTGCACGGTCCGTACAAAGCGCTTTGCCTCGTCGTTTATACCGCGTACATCGAAGGATTGGAACAATTTGCCTGCTGCGGTCTTTCCGTCCGATTATAATTTGGGTATCTTCAAGACTAGAATGAATAGGCTCTTAATAAACCAGTGTGCCTCACCTTCAACGATTGCATCACTGCTTACGTTCAGGTGGAATTACAGTCAAGCACTAGTTTATGGTAGGTATATTATATAAAAAAAAAAGTTCTCAGCGAGATAAGAACATATACAGTAGTCTGAAATCAACTATTTCGCCTGCCTGGAAAAGACATATAGGTACTCGTTTGGTCGTGGGATCCTTGCTTTTCATTGAAAGTTTGCAGGTCATTATACTTTGTTCTGCATATTTCTCATATCGCGCACAAGTACCGTAGGTACTTAACGTAGAAGCTCGTGGCTAAATACCTAATAACAGCTGAATATCATCAGACTAAGGGCCTGTTTCACAATGTCCGAGTAGGCACTACTCACTGAATAAATTCAAAAAAGGAACAGATTTTGTATGAAATTATCTGCCAAGTAAGATACTCGAAACTTAATCATAGATGGTGAAATAGGCCCTAACTATAGTGCTGGATTTTAGTTTAGGGTTATAAGGCGAAGCAGGTTGATTTTAAGCATCGTAAGGAAGGTTTTAGGAATCGAGAAGTGCCAGTTTCATCAATATTAAATTACTATTACAAAAAGTTTATACTCAAACCTCATTATTTCTATTTTCTCCGCCATTTCGATGCGATCCAGGTTAATTCTACGCAGGCGCATCAGGTTGAGATTCTCTTGACCAATGATGGAGTCCACTTTAATCTTTAGAAGCCAGGTATCTCTAAGCTATAAAAAATAACAGAACCAAATGGAAGATGGAACGCAAACCAAGTACTTCTGAATAATGTATCCAGAAGTACAGGAATACTAAATAACATGATACAGTGCCAAACAGCTGTTTTGCGGAGACAGACGCACAGAAAAGGTAAAATTATGATCAGAGATATTTAGGTATCGAAGGCACAAAATTGTGCGCTCTCCACTTAGGCTCTTATAAGCATACGCTTATAAAGAACTGTGAAATAAATGGTATTCCGCACATGACACGATACTTTTAGAAGAGCTAATAAGGAACTGTGAAATAATTGTTATTTCAATTAAAGCGAGATAAGTATCCCATTATAAAACAACAAACGATATTATATACTTTTTAGTGCTTTCTTAGTACAAATGGCCACTTAAAATCAACGTGCTTAAAATACACAACCTGTGACGAAGCTAGGTGGTCAACGGACACAGCCCCGCCTAGCTATTTGGTAGGTACGCCCTGCCCCAGTCCCTACTCAACTTCTGGTTGGACTTGACGATGCTCTCGTTGAGTGTCTGCGACAGCTTGGCTAGATTTGAGACCCAACCCTAGTCGATACTTCAATCAAAAGCGATGAATCATGAATTCAAGAGAAAGAGAGTATTTCAAATACAAGATGTAACCTGAATTTAGAGCTTTTAAAGCCAAAAAAAGAAGGGCCTAGGCCTTCTCACCTTCTGGTTGAACTTGACGATGCCCTCGTTGAGCGTCTGCGAGAGCTTGGCGTACTCGGCGTGCAACATCTTGCGGTACTTGTCCCTCTCCTCGTTGCGGAACGCCACTCTGGCTTCCCAGTCGAACACATTGCGGAGATCTTCTTCGTTGAAGGTTTCTGGTTCTTTTTCCAGCTGCACAAAGAGTACACACAGACTTAATACTACTACATTCATATTATAAAGAGGTAAAGTTTGTTTTTTTTTTTGTTTGAAGGAGATAATCTCTGAAAGTACTCGTAGGTATCTACCGGTCCGATTGCTAAAAACTTTTCACCGTTAGATAGCTGCTTTATTCCTTAGGTTTTTTTTTTTTTTTAATTGTATAAGCTAGTGCTTGACTGCGATCCCACCTGATGGTAAGCAGTGATGCAATCTTAGATGGTGAGGCGCACTAGTTTATTAAGAGCCTATTCACTCTAGCCTTGAAGACACCCAAATTATAGTTACTGTATATGCTATATTTTGTGTACGCGGGCGAAGCCGCGGGCATAAGCTAATGTAGTAAGTAATATTTCGCCCGCTGATTGTTGAATGGATGGATCATCATTTACTGCAGACACAAGTCAGGGTTTCCTACGACAGTTTTGGCCATGATGATCGCAAGAAGAAATGGCGGAACAGCTCAATGGATGGTCATATTTCAACAAAATGTTACAATAGGTACTGCGGATGCAAGACTTTCTCAAAAAAATTAGCTTTAGTTTTTTTTTTCAGAACAAGATATGGCTTAAAAACGGTGAACTTTTTTGACTTGTCTCGAATTATGTCTGAGCATGATGATGGAATTTCTCGAAGAAAGAAGTAAGCATATAAAATTAATAGTCTTCTTTACACGAGATGTACCTTGAATACAGGGTGTAAGGGACAGCCCTCCACTAACTTTTAGGGCTTGCTCAGTAGACGAATCTGAACATCTTGCCACAAAATTTTTTTCAGGATACGAAAAAAAAGTCGACCTCTCCGTACAAACTGTCCGATAAAATTTACAATTTTGTATAGTGAGGCTGAAATTTATTTTCGTGTACTGAAAAAAAAAATTGTTTGAGGATGTTCAGATTCGTCTACCTAGCAAGCCCTTAAAGTTAGTGGAGGGCTGTCCCTTACACCCTGTACATTTAAATACTTAGTTATAAGAGTGTGATCAGACCATGCACAGCGGCTTCGGGATGGGCTTCTTGATCTCCTCGTGCCACAGCTTCTCCAGCACGCCGTCCATCATGTCCATGAGCGCCCTCTCGCGGAAGTCGTCCTTGGGCCCCGGGTCCGGCGGGATGATCACGATCTGGCTCGGGCTGACGTAGGGCTCGATGGAGCACTGCGCAGGATACATAGGTACTCTTTATTATGCACACAATATAAAAGTTACAGAAAACCCAAAATAAATAAAGCTACAAGAGGCGCTACCATGACCTCTTAACACAAACCAATTGATGACCTAAACTGAGGAAGAAGGAGTGCCTTTTTGGCAAATTCTGCCAAGAAATTGTGCCACAGGTACCTAATCAGAGTGAGATGTAATATGCTCCTTCGCAATTTTTTTATTTGTTTTGGTTGCATTTGAGCACTGATGAGAAGAATATTCGAAGGCATCTCAGGTCTATTTTTAGACAGTCTGGGCAACCTACGACCATCACTTGCGTCTTAATGGGTTTGACCTTGAACCCAAAACTCAATATTCCGACCGCAGCAGCAGCTAGGTCCATTTTAATAGTATCAAAGCCTAAGATAACTCAGAGAGGAGCTTGATCAGTTTGGAAATCATCAGCATATACCTAGGTGGCAGAATGAAGATAGTCGTTGTGTAATAATACTTATTACTTACATTCCTAACAGTCAGTTTCTTCATCTAAGGTAATAGCCAAAGTAACGTCACAAAGTAATAATAACGGTTAAATTCGTTTCTTCACCATTTTAACCGTTGATTTTACGGTTACTTTTGCCCTGAACTTTTGCTGCTCATTGAAAGGCTGTTAAATCCAAAGTCACTGTCATTTTGACAAAACTGTATAGGTTTCACTGCGTTTATCCCTATATTTTATTTAAGCCGACTTTTAATTTAGCTGTAACTTGGATCATGAAAACATTGACAAGATGACATTTGCCAACAGTAATGGTCAGGGAAAAGTTAATACTTTTAGTGATAGTTTTACTTTTATGAAGAAACTGGCCGTAAGTAAGACACTACTAAAATCTACTAGGGTTATACTTACTTCTTCAGGCTCGACTTTGATGAGCTTGTCCACATATTCCTCTTGCCTCCACTCCGGATCCTTGATCGTTATTGACAGATGATGGAAACTACCTCGCAAGTCGGACAATTTGTTCAGTTCTGAAACACACAATATTTTAATAAGCTGGTAAACCTGCATTTGTCGTCCACCAACGTGATGAGAATTATAGGTACAAAGACCAGCATGATATTGTCACAGAAGCTGGATGTTTGCGAGAGGTTCATCGAACACACCGAAACTAACCTTCCACTAGTCTGGCACGCATCACTACTCATCAAAAACCTTTGATCTCCTATTTCCGGCGGAGAGTCATGTTGCGACTTGCGACATCTATGTAGCCGCATAGAAGCTATCCTGCATCACGGTATCATACCATACATAAATACAAACGTCCAGAACCAACCATCGCTGTATCAGGCTGTTGCCCGGACCAGACACAACACCCTAAAGTACAAAAAAGAGGTGTTTGCTTGGAAGTCAACTAAATCAGGTTATGGATGATGATGATAAAATAACGTAAGTAGAAAAAGCAAATAACCTTCAATGATGAAGCGCAGGCGGTTGTTCCTCTCGGAGACGAGCCCCACCTCGCGCTTCTTCAGCACGAACATCTCGGCGAACTGCTTGTTGAACCACAGGCGCTCACTCTCCTAGAGAGTAGCCTCAGTCCCAGCAGTGGGAACATTACAAGGACGCTATGCTGACCTTCAACGATGAAGCGCAGGCGGTTGTTCCTCTCGGAGACGAGCCCCACCTCGCGCTTCTTCAGCACGAACATCTCGGCGAACTGCTTGTTGAACCACAAGCGCTCACTCTCCTAGAGAGTGCGCTCAGTCCCAGCAGTGGGAACATTACAAGGACGCTATGCTGACCTTCAATGATGAAGCGCAGGCGGTTGTTCCTCTCGGAGACGAGCCCCACCTCGCGCTTCTTCAGCACGAACATCTCGGCGAACTGCTTGTTGAACCACAAGCGCTCACTCTCCTAGAGAGTAGCCTCAGTCCCAGCAGTGGGAACATTACAAGGACGCTATGCTGACCTTCAATGATGAAGCGCAGGCGGTTGTTCCTCTCGGAGACGAGCCCCACCTCGCGCTTCTTCAGCACGAACATCTCGGCGAACTGCTTGTTGAACCACAAGCGCTCACTCTCCTAGAGAGTAGCCTCAGTCCCAGCAGTGGGAACATTACAAGGACGCTATGCTGACCTTCAATGATGAAGCGCAGGCGGTTGTTCCTCTCGGAGACGAGCCCCACCTCGCGCTTCTTCAGCACGAACATCTCGGCGAACTGCTTGTTGAACCACAAGCGCTCACTCTCCTAGAGAGTAGCCTCAGTCCCAGCAGTGGGAACATTACAAGGACGCTATGCTGACCTTCAATGATGAAGCGCAGGCGGTTGTTCCTCTCGGAGACGAGCCCCACCTCGCGCTTCTTCAGCACGAACATCTCGGCGAACTGCTTGTTGAACCACAGGCGCATGTTCTGCGTGTTCAGCTGCGAAAGAAACCCGGTTATAAGGTGGCAGGCAGGCTTTTATACTGGGGATAAGGGACAGCCCTTCACAAACTTTAAGGGCTTGCTCAGTAGACAAATCTGAACATACTCCCACAAAAATTGTTTTTTGAGGAAACGAAAAATTTTCAGCCTCACCATGTCCCATAAAATTATTTTGTATCATAATTGTAGTTCAGATTCGTCGTAAGTCGTAATGAGTATGTTCAGATTCGTCTACTGAGCAAGCCCTTAAAGTTTGCGGAGGGCTGTCCCTTACACCAGTATACAAAATCTATTTATGTCTCGGTAATAGCCCAGAGTCGCAGCGTTTGAAGGCCTCCCACAAGGTGGACCGTTCAAATCAAATCTAATCAAATATGTTTTTATTTCACATAGGCATACATGGGCACTTATAAAACGTCAGAAGCTAGTGCACGGTTCGAATTGGTCGTTTCCTCTGGAGAAGAACCGGCAAGAAACTCTATGGTTATTCTTTCCACGTTAAACTGGTGAGGACCGCCGGACCGGTCTTTGTGGCGACGCTTGGCGGAGGCCTAGGGGCAGCAGTCGACGTGTTTCAGCTGAAATGGAATTAGAAGAAGAAGCCAAGAACGAAGATAGGGCGGACCGCTAGTAAAATATGAGACTGGTTTGTACCTGACTTTGTCACCACTGACGCGTGTTCCAACTTACTTTGACAATTTCATGGAGCCAGTTCATCTGCAGGAAGCTGTAGGCCTCCATCTGCGGGATCATGTACTTGGGGATGGGCACGTAGCGGTGCGCGCTGGAGCCTGACAGCACGTAGGGCTCCGCCGTCACGGCCGTGGACGACTCCTCGTCGTCATGGCCTGCTGTCGCTAGGCTGACGCGCCGCGAGTCACGGAGAGACCCCGACGATGGAATTTGAATGTTCACACTGCTTGACCTGGATTACCGTTATCTCATTGATATTTAAATATTAAAACAATGTTAATCATCTTCATCTCCCTGGCTTTTTTCCACCTGTGTTTTTTTAGGAAAGAATTCATCAGGATAACTTCTCCCACTCTTGGGCGGAGCGGGAGGGCGTGCAGACTAACTGACTAAAAATCACTCCTTTGTCCCTTCTTACGTTTCGTTACAGGGCCTTATTTTTCCCAACAGTGTTGAGGTCGTCTTCCGGTTTAACCGGATGCAGTTGAATACCAGTATTTAACATGGACCGACTGCTAACAGACCTCCACAACCCAGTTACGAGGATGGACATCGTTGGATAGGCTGATGGTCAGATTTTCTGGCGTCTGACTAGGTACCTGTTACGTTCCGGGACCATAGAAATATTAATAAAGACCTTTTCTCCTTTCTGAAAATCTATGGCTGGGACTAAAAGGCCTATTACACCACTAGTTTTTACGAACGATCTTAGTCTACGTCGCGTAGTGTAATAAGGGTAAGACGGTCTTGCTTGTACGTAGACTCAACGACTTACGACAGTCTACGTAGACCGGTCGTAAAAACAGGTGGTGTAATAGGCCTTTAACGGCTTTACGTGTTCTCCGAGGCATGGGGTGGCAGTAATATACTTCTAAATAAACTAATACGCCTAGGTGGCTGTAAATCGGGGTCAGAATCCAAACGGCTGGTGTGTTACAAAGTCAGACATGATTGGCATTGTTGACAAGAGTGACCTCGTCAGCTTCATCTTCCTGCCCTTGTCCCGTTTTATTTGGGGTCGGCGCAACACGTCTTTTTCTTCCATTCTGTCCTGTCACTCGTCACGCTATCACTCACTCCCTTTTCTTGCATATCACTTCTCACACAATCCATCTATCTTTTCTTTGGCCTCCCTCTCCCTATCCATCCATCCACAGCTTACATACGCTAAATACCTATCAGAAGATACATTTAAATACCTGAGATCACATTTATTTTCGGAGACGGCAGTGACCGGCTCCTCCGACGTTGGCTCCAGCCAGGGCCGGAACAGGTCCTGGTCGTTCTCTATCTCGATGCTGCGCAGAGCCTCGATCTGCTGCAGCTCGGCCCACGAGTCGCGTTGTTGCGGCATTATGGCGAAGTTTTCCACCTGAACCACAAGAGGACTTGAGAAGATGAAGGTATGTTGTAGCGTAATCTATGGCGCCACACTAACTAAACTACGAAATCTTGTATCGCGCAATTAGAGTTACCGCGCGATTTAGAAGAGAATTAGTTAATTAATTATTCTAGATGTTTCCTTCCATCGTTCAATTCAATTCATTGCAAACTTACCGCAAATCACTTGTGTTTTTAAGGTCTTGAAAATATTACTTGTTTTAAGCGTTTGTCACGACCGACTCACATCCAAAACCAACCTGCCTTGGTGAGATAGACCAACGAAATGATTACCTTTTTTTTTTTGTTTTCGGGGGGAAACCTTCAAAAGGCGCCTGGACTTTTGGGGAAAAAGTCCAGGGAGTGTGGGATTCTTACCTCACTAAAACCATCCCGATGATCACCATCTGCACATAGGAGAGGGCCCCGTGTCCTCTTAAATGACTAGGTACCCCGGAACCCCGACTAAATGATTACCTACATGATAGTGGCTGTGTATGGCGAAGAGCTTGATCCTCGGCGACTGCATGGTATCCCAGCACGTCTTCTTGATCCACGCGGTCACCTTGTCCTGTGCACGGATGCGGGCCTCCGTTTTCAGGCGGATCTCCTCACGCTCCCTCTCCGCCTGGTGGGGTCAAGGTGGTTATAGAAACTTCTGAGAAGAGTGTATAGTGAAATAATGAAATGTGTAAATACTGATATTGTCACAACAACGACAGCCCCATTTCTTGTCCAGATAGTCTCTGTCCATTCCAGGTTGTCTGGAAGAGATCGCGGAATGCGATATGTGTTTTAATTTTAAGTTTCTTTTTGCCATAATATGTAATGGTGTACAATAAAGTGTATATATACTATATAAATAAATAAATAATGGGATAGAAAAATTATAAGACAATAGTAGCCTTACCATGAGTTTGTAAAAACGTTCTCGCTATCGAAAACTATCGCTTTGTCCCTGTCATTGTGGTGCACGTGAAAGAGACAAAGCTATAGTTTTCGATAGCGAGAACGTTTTTTCAAACTCATGGTAAGGCCATAGACTAGCTACCCAAAAAAAAGAATATCTGAAAAGTGGAATCTAATACATATCAGGCATAGACACGCGGTAGTACAAAAATCTAGTATCAAAAAGCTTGTAGTCTGTTTCTTCAATCGTATTAAAAAGTTGACCCCTTCTGGAGTTTTTTTTTAATTTTTGATACGTTTGCGCTAGACCACTATCTCATCTGATGGAAAGCGATGATTCTTTTAGTTTCTTTCAAAATTCTTTTTACTGCAGGGGTGACTCTTTACAGTCTGATTGCATCTTCAAGCAGTTCGACCATCTTCAGCAACAACGTATCTTTTCCTACTTCTACGTCTCACCGCTTTAAGTCTTTCCCGCCTAGCTTCCTGGTGCAAGTTGAACTCTGACAGCGAGAGCTAATGCGGGGGTGGCTCATCGATGCTAAGTTTCATCTATGGCAACAGTCACAAGGGATCCCGACCAAGAATATAATAATACCTAAACTGGCATTGGACTAGAATCCTCAAAAAGGAAGCGTGGCCGTCTTCAGCAAACCTGGCGGCGCACCGTGTTGGCAGCCGGCCTTCGGACTGACATGGAGCGAGATCAAGCGTAAAGCTCGAGACCCGTCGCGATGGGGGACTAATGTAGACGCCCTCTGTTCCAGTTAGGGGATATACTTAGGATCCTACGGCCGAAATTAATAATCAATCCATCACATATCGGAGATTGAAAAACAAATGCTACCATACAAAAATTTACATGTTTTCTGTTGTTTCATTTGTTTTTCAATCTCCGATATGTGATGGATTGATTATTAATTTCGGCCGTTAAGTCAAGTAAGTCAACAATCACTCATCCTTTCTTATTAATTTCTACGTTCATCTTACCGCTTTAAGTCTTTCTCGCCTGGCTTCCTGGTGCAAGTTGAACTCTGACAGCGAGAGCTGATGCAGAGGCCGCTCACTGATGTTCTGCTCCAGTAGATAGATCAGCTTCTTTTGCAGCGAATGGAACATCTTCACCACCAGATCACGTTGAGCCTTGTAAAATCTCGTCTCCTCGAGAACCTTCCTATCTTCTTGTAGTTGAAGGTAATTTCCTGGGGAATGAAGTCATGGCTAAGTAATAACGCTTCTAGCTAAGTTTATTGTGGATATCACTAACATCGATGTAGGAATACATTGTGAGGAAACCAGGAATTGGACTTAATATGGCTAAGTTTATTCCAACCCGCCTTTAGGAAGCATGGTATTGGTAAGTACCTAATTGTGCCTTTCTTTCGCTTGGCAGTTCCAGATTGGTACCTATTGTAACTATACAGCGCCATACTAAATGTCTCTAAAAGATTTTACCTAGTTTTCAATCACCCCAAAAAAAAATAGTTCAAGCTTATTCGAGTAATGACAGTTACAGCAATTTTTTTAAGTCTACGCAATCTTACTACAACTAAAAATAACCTTGGACTGAATTTGTAATAGATTTTTGGGTCTGTAGGCTACGAAAACAAGATGAAGTTGGTGGTAATTACTAGTATTATAGTGAATGATGTTAAAGGCATTGATTTTGGCTTCCACGTCGATTTCGTAGAGCTTCTTAGCGGGCGGGTGATGCACCAGCTTTTCCGGCGGGTACTGGCTCGCCTTGAGGAACAGGCAGCTCACGGTGCCGTTGGCAGCCAGGTGCACCACGAACCGCCTGTGCTCGTCTATGATGGCACTCTTGATGCCTTGCTCGTAGCGGTGCGTTACTATCAGTTTTGTCACTGCAGGCCAAATAAAATGGTGCTTTAGTTTAGAAGGGGAACAGTCGCTAGCTGGGTGGATGAACTAAATGAAGGGAACAAAATTGTTAACAGTTTAAGGGCCTCTTTCACAATGTCCGAGTAGGCACTACTCACTGAATAAATTCAAAAATGGAACAGAATTTGTATGAAATTATCTGCCAAGTAAGATACTCGAAACTTAATCATAGGTGGTGAAACAGGCTCTTAGAGAAACTTAAACCTATGGGTAGAATGGCAGTCTTATCGCTGACAGAGATATTTTTCGGACAAAAAGAAAAGACAAAAAGATTTTTTTGAAATCAAATCGAACAAAAAGAAAAGAAAAGATGATTTTTTTGACATCGAATTTTATGCGTAGTTTGTTTTTTGGTAGTGCCCACTGACCATACATGTAGTCACTTTATGTGTTAGACAATCAGTCATCTGAACTTACGATATTCTTCGGGACAGTCAGGCTCTCTGAATATGACGTAGCCGTCATAACCAAAAGTTAGAAGCGCATGCTCATTCCTGAAAGCATCGAACTGCTTGATCTCGTGCTCCGTGTCTATGATAGGGCCCATCTTCACAGACACCGTCGTCCCTTTCTGAAAACATATGTGTTTTTAGTAGACATCCTTCGCACTGAGCGGCAGCAGCCTAGTGTGCGGCGCGGCGCGGCGCCTGCATCACGTAGTATACTACACAGTACAAGTGTCTTACGTCTCCGCTCAGCTTGAGGATGTGCGCCTGCCTGGTGAGGTGCGGGATGGCGAGCATGGTGTCCTTCGCACTGAGCGGCAGCAGCCTCGTGTGCGGCGCATCACGTGTATACTACACAGTACAAGTGTCTTACGTCTCCGCTCAGCTTGAGGATGTGCGCCTGCCTGGTGAGGTGCGGGATGGCGAGCATGGTGTCCTTCGCACTGAGCGGCAGCAGCCTCGTGTGCGGCGCATCACGTGTATACTACACAGTACAAGTGTCTTACGTCTCCGCTCAGCTTGAGGATGTGCGCCTGCCTGGTGAGGTGCGGGATGGCGAGCATGGTGTCCTTCGCACTGAGCGGCAGCAGCCTCGTGTGCGGCGCATCACGTGTATACTACACAGTACAAGTGTCTTACGTCTCCGCTCAGCTTGAGGATGTGCGCCTGCCTGGTGAGGTGCGGGATGGCGAGCATGGTGTCCTTCGCACTGAGCGGCAGCAGCCTCGTGTGCGGCGCATCACGTGTATACTACACAGTACAAGTGTCTTACGTCTCCGCTCAGCTTGAGGATGTGCGCCTGCCTGGTGAGGTGCGGGATGGCGAGCATGGTGTCCTTCGCACTGAGCGGCAGCAGCCTCGTGTGCGGCGCATCACGTGTATACTACACAGTACAAGTGTCTTACGTCTCCGCTCAGCTTGAGGATGTGCGCCTGCCTGGTGAGGTGCGGGATGGCGAGCATGGTGTCCTTCGCACTGAGCGGCAGCAGCCTCGTGTGCGGCGCATCACGTGTATACTACACAGTACAAGTGTCTTACGTCTCCGCTCAGCTTGAGGATGTGCGCCTGCCTGGTGAGGTGCGGGATGGCGAGCATGGTGTCCTTCGCACTGAGCGGCAGCAGCCTCGTGTGCGGCGCCTGCATCACGTGTATACTACACAGTACAAGTGTCTTACGTCTCCGCTCAGCTTGAGGATGTGCGCCTGCCTGGTGAGGTGCGGGATGGCGAGCATGGTGTCCTTCGCACTGAGCGGCAGCAGCCTCGTGTGCGGCGCATCACGTGTATACTACACAGTACAAGTGTCTTACGTCTCCGCTCAGCTTGAGGATGTGCGCCTGCCTGGTGAGGTGCGGGATGGCGAGCATGGTGTCCTTCGCACTGAGCGGCAGCAGCCTCGTGTGCGGCGCATCACGTGTATACTACACAGTACAAGTGTCTTACGTCTCCGCTCAGCTTGAGGATGTGCGCCTGCCTGGTGAGGTGCGGGATGGCGAGCATGGTGTCCTTCGCACTGAGCGGCAGCAGCCTCGTGTGCGGCGCATCACGTGTATACTACACAGTACAAGTGTCTTACGTCTCCGCTCAGCTTGAGGATGTGCGCCTGCCTGGTGAGGTGCGGGATGGCGAGCATGGTGTCCTTCGCACTGAGCGGCAGCAGCCTCGTGTGCGGCGCATCACGTGTATACTACACAGTACAAGTGTCTTACGTCTCCGCTCAGCTTGAGGATGTGCGCCTGCCTGGTGAGGTGCGGGATGGCGAGCATGGTGTCCTTCGCACTGAGCGGCAGCAGCCTCGTGTGCGGCGCATCACGTGTATACTACACAGTACAAGTGTCTTACGTCTCCGCTCAGCTTGAGGATGTGCGCCTGCCTGGTGAGGTGCGGGATGGCGAGCATGGTGTCCTTCGCACTGAGCGGCAGCAGCCTCGTGTGCGGCGCATCACGTGTATACTACACAGTACAAGTGTCTTACGTCTCCGCTCAGCTTGAGGATGTGCGCCTGCCTGGTGAGGTGCGGGATGGCGAGCATGGTGTCCTTCGCACTGAGCGGCAGCAGCCTCGTGTGCGGCGCATCACGTGTATACTACACAGTACAAGTGTCTTACGTCTCCGCTCAGCTTGAGGATGTGCGCCTGCCTGGTGAGGTGCGGGATGGCGAGCATGGTGTCCTTCGCACTGAGCGGCAGCAGCCTCGTGTGCGGCGCATCACGTGTATACTACACAGTACAAGTGTCTTACGTCTCCGCTCAGCTTGAGGATGTG
Organism: Mythimna separata; assembly: GCA_030763345.1. Taxonomy (NCBI): domain Eukaryota; kingdom Metazoa; phylum Arthropoda; class Insecta; order Lepidoptera; family Noctuidae; genus Mythimna; species Mythimna separata. The sequence continues at coordinate 22,496,643 of CM061176.1, forward strand.
CGCCTGCCTGGTGAGGTGCGGGATGGCGAGCATGGTGTCCTTCGCACTGAGCGGCAGCAGCCTCGTGTGCGGCGCATCACGTGTATACTACACAGTACAAGTGTCTTACGTCTCCGCTCAGCTTGAGGATGTGCGCCTGCCTGGTGAGGTGCGGGATGGCGAGCATGGTGTCCTTCGCACTGAGCGGCAGCAGCCTCGTGTGCGGCGCATCACGTGTATACTACACAGTACAAGTGTCTTACGTCTCCGCTCAGCTTGAGGATGTGCGCCTGCCTGGTGAGGTGCGGGATGGCGAGCATGGTGTCCTTCGCACTGAGCGGCAGCAGCCTCGTGTGCGGCGCATCACGTAGTATACTACACAGTACAAGTGTCTTACGTCTCCGCTCAGCTTGAGGATGTGCGCCTGCCTGGTGAGGTGCGGGATGGCGAGCATGGTGTCCTTCGCACTGAGCGGCAGCAGCCTCGTGTACGGTCCATGCATCTTACCGGCAAACTTGTTGTCTTTGCCCGTCTCTGCGTTGATGCAAATAATGCGTTCGCCTGCAGAAAGGAGTAAGTTTAGCACAAGGTGAATCATTTATAACCACTGGTAGCTTGGACCCTGTTCCTGAAACTAGAGGGCACGGTGGAGCATACAGTGGAGGTATACCTCGTACGGCTGGAGCACCGCAAGCGCCGTGTCCTCATGGGGGTGTAACGAGGTGGCGATTTCTTGCATCGAGCCCTGTTTAAGGCGCGTCCCCGAGCCAAACGCAGCGGTAGCCCTGTTTGGTACAGTTTTTAGGAGCCAACTTCTCTTTATCCAATAGAAATACCAGAAAATAAAAAAGACATTAAATTTCTACGTAAACTTGACTCCAAAATGGTAGTTTTATTTATTTTATTTATGTAACATATATTTAATTAAAGGGTCACAACGAAACCACAGAAATAAGAAGAAATTATTTATAACATGCATCTCCTCGTAAAGTAACATTTTATGTCACAACAATTATTTTGATTTGATATTTAAACTAATGGATAGGTAATTTAATAAAGAACATTATGGTAATTTTATTTTTTTCAAAACACGGAAATTTGATTTTATATAGATTTTACTCCAAGACCTGAGCGTATTCTTTACGTTTTTCTTGCGCCGGCTAGTATGGCTTAGTATGCTCAAGGTTATTTGGTCAGGGTACCGCCTTAAGACCATGGTCTGAAGCAAAAGAATCTCCTCGCAGGCGGTCGCCTCCACGTGCGAAGCAGTCGTGCTAGTGAAGGAAACAGTCGCACGTATCATGAGGGAACAGACACCCCTGCCACGGTTGTGGTGGCCTACGATACGATAAGGTTCCTAGAAGTAGTTACCGAATTTGTGCCACGGCCAAGGCTCATTCTACGCCGTGCACTTTCAGGAACTATGATAGTGTCAGCCCAAAATCTTCAATGTCAAGTGACTTAATAAAATAAAAGAAAGTATGCAAGTACTATAACAAGGCTCGTTCTTTATTAGCAAGTCAGATAGTATGCTGTTTACCTATGCTATACTTCTCGGAGAACAGCACGAGGCTGAAGCAGCGCACTTCCTTGCCGACCTGCATGAGGAAGCAGTCGGCCAGGCCTCGCCCGAGCTCCGTGTAGCGGATGAGCGTCAGCTTGTAGTGCGCGCTGACCTGGATTACAACATGGAATGGGTCAGAACTGATGGGCAAAGGCTTGGAAAAATACAGAGCTAGGATATGTCGGCGCTTGATCGCCATCGAGGTTGACGTCACACAAAATACACAGACACAGTAATATAGAACGACAGGAAAAGTGAGTGATAATAAAGAAATACCTTACTTCAGTTCTGGTCTATTCCACGGGCGGCGAAAGAGTGTCTTTACATTTGAATTACATCGGTTTATACCCAGCAAATAAGAGAATTTAGGCGGGAAAACATTACACTAAATAAAATTCACTATGAGGGTAGAAGAATACTTAAACTAAATAAATGAGAACGGAAGTTGGCACAGTAGAATTTATTCTGACAATTCTATTGAAGAGAGATTCTAATGGAAAATACTATTTAAATATGAGCAGAATTAATCATTTAAAAGGAAGTTGTCAAATTAAATCCTCATATTAATTCAAGAGGGTATTTGCAACATTTACAAAAGAATTGGAAGGTAGTTATTAAATTCTCATATTAAGTCAAGAAGGTATTGCCATATTTACAAAAGAAATCGAAAGGTAGTTTGGTTTTGCGCCCACAGATACGTCCTAGCTCTCCTATCCCATTCCAACCAATCACCAATCTCATTCCTAGACTACGGTCTAAGATTGGTGAGAAGTCTAAGATTGGTCTAAGATTGGTGAGGTTGGAAGATTGGTGATGGTCTTATATCTATTGTCGGGACATTGTAAGAACTCTTCAAGGAAACTTTAAGTAAATCCGGTGGTAGGCCATTGCATCGGCTGCCGGCTTAAAAGGCCATCCACCAGACAAAGCCATGCCGCCAAGCGATCCGTCGTGTTCCGGCATGATGTTTGGTGAAGCCGTACGGTGGAGGATGGGTCTGAGCAGTTGTGTTGCGATGTGTACCGGGTATGATGCACCAGCTGTTGTTGTGTTGGATGTTTGATCGTGGAGGGTAGCGGGATCCGAAGCACAGTGCTCCGCTGGCCGACCGTAGACAGTTGGGGGCCCAAGTAATGTGCCAGCCACACACGAAAGGCTGCCCCGCCATCTGCGAAAAATCCCAGGGTGGCCCCATCGTGCCGGTTGGCGACCGGAAGGGAGGACCCGATGGCGATCCTTGGGGGGGTTCGGGCGTCCCCGCAGTCTCCAGATCAAACCTCCATTGGCGCAGCAATTCTGAGTGTGTTGTTGGGTCTAACATCGCATCACCTCGCTCAACTGCTATCTTCCACCACTCCTATTCGCTCTAAACCCAATTATGGAAAAAGGTAAAAGGAAAAGCAGGTGTCGACAGCGGTTGCACGTCCTCCCATTCCAAGTGCATCTCTCGAATATTCGAGGGATGCACTCCAATATCAATGCGGTCCACCACCATCTCGAAACCGATAAGCCACACTTGCTTTTCTTGACGGAGACGCAGATTAGATGTCCGTCAGATGCGGCGTACCTCAACTACCCGGGATACTCACTGGAGCATCACTTCCGGCAGCGTGCCGGGGTCTGTGTGTACGTCCGCAATGACATCTGCTGCCAGCGTCTTCGTCACCTTGAAGACCCCGATTTTTCAACCTTATGGCTGTTGGTGGACACAGGTATGGACTAAATTGTCTATGCCTGTGTCTACCGTTCACACAGCGGTGATCAGGAGACAACTCGGCTATTTGACCACCTCAGTATGGCCGCCGATACAGCCCTGCATCGGCACCCTGATGCGCAGTTCGTCGCTCTGGGGGACTTTAACGCTTGTCATCAAGACTGGCTTTTCCCATACCAGAGGACCGACCACGCTGGGAGAGAAGCTCGAAACTTTGCAGTTTCAATGGGGCTCTCCCAGTTGGTAAAGCAAGCAACAAGGGTGCCTGATATTGCTGGTCATACTGCCCATACAGCCATATGAAGTAGCAGTTACGACTTTATGTCGACATTATTTGTGTCGTAACGGAATTTATTTGAAACATTGTTCCGTAACATAACGTCGCCGTGTCGACTTGTGATTCGACACCGTTTCGAAAAGTGGGGAATAATCGTAACAGAATAACAGTAACTTTCAGTCGCATTGTGACTTCGCCGTGTCGACACGTCGCGACTTTTACGCGCTCACTTTGTATCATACATTCAATCATTCATTTCTTCGTTGCGTTCATTCTACACTTAGAATTTTTATTGTAATTCGTTCTTTTTTGTGGATGTCATAGACATTAATCTTCGCCGCCATCAGAAACAAAATGTAAGTATTTATTTTCGTATTTCTGTGATTATTGCATCATACTCGATCGAAAATCCTCTGCGAAATTAAATGTATCGTGTAGTTTGATGTGACTGTAATAAATTAACCGATGCGCCCTTCTGATTTAATAAAATACTTAAAATATTTTCTGTTAATGTGATTGTTTTCAATTAAAAAATTACAAAGTATTGTATTTCCGAGCAACGCAGAAGATTTTATTGATACGGCTTACATAAATTTAACCAAAATATATTGTAGAATACTATAATAATAATATAAATTGTGTAAAATGATGTGGATAATTTTGTATTTACTTGAGAGATGAAACCCAACACAATGTTTCGGAACTGTGTTGACATTGTGTTAAGTTTCGTTACAGTGTGACTGTTTTAACAAAATGGAGTTTTATTATTGTATGTTTGCAGTGGTTCTCAACATGCCGTACAAGTTAATTTTATCAAAAAATGGAACTAGTGAGGAAGTAACTGCGGTGCCGCCACGATGGAAATTTTTCACCATAGGTTCTTGCTAGAAGCCTAAATTTAATTGAGGAATTATGGAACTGAAAGAAAAAACATAAAATATATATAAAAAGAACAAAATTTAATATTATAATTATTGAGTAGGTAGATGTTTACATTTGTTTTCTTAATGTTGACAAAATTAGGATAAAGATTATGTTATCGTGGTAAATTGACGAAAATACTTTTCATTTTATACATTTTAACGTGTAGGTTTTTGATTCTACGATTTCATAATTAAGTGCAGTTGCATAAATATTTATATATGAAGACTTAAATGGTTTCTCAAAGAAATTAAACTTTTTGTTATTACTTTTTCCTGTGATTTTTATTTGCCCTTGAACCTTTATTGCATATTCCATTTCAATAATATTAAATATCAAATGAATAAATTAGTAGGTAACTGCGTCAGATTTGTTGAGGTGGAAGGCAGTGGAAGCGCATTTTCTGAATTTGTTACTTGACTTACATTACTTAAGGCGGACGGCAGTGTAAGAGAATTAATTGCCTGCAAGAGTAAACGGGATGTCATGAGTTTACGAGAAATTTAATTAATTAATTAATATATTTTTCATTTTTTTTTATACTAGTTATATTAGAAAATCACAAATAACCTTGTTGAATCATATTGCTGACATCATAAGACCTTTTGACACAACAATAAAGTTGGTCTACGAATTTCGAAAATTAAAAAAAAGATCAGCTGATCCAAACATTTCTGTTCACAAAACGCGACAAAATGTGTGATCAGCAGATTTTTTGTTGAATTTTCAAAAGTCCTAAAATGGTCCTGCTAGGTCTAGTGTTTTTTAAATAACGCTTTGAATTATATTATTTTATCGAATGAAAAATTCTTACCTTGTTGTCTAATTTCTGAACTTGTCCTCATCTTTACTTTTCTGTAAAAGCTCGAAGATAGACGAAAACGCTTTGGTTGCTTACGACTCAAAGTTATAAAATAAAAGATCAATAATTATACACACACTTTGAGAACCCCTGTTTTCTGTTTGGTCAAATTCAACACTACATTTTCGTAACCGTTACTACACTTGTGTAACTTCAAAAGATACTTTAAGTAATTTAGTTTCGGCAATGTGTCGACAATTTAATTTTAATATTTACACAGGAATTCAAAGTAAACACAATGTGTCGTAAATGAATTAATTATAATAAACAAAAAAATTGTCGTAACTTGTCGACACAGATACAACACTTATTTACTGTAACATTTTTCAGTACAAAGTGTTGATATTGTTCCTACACGCTGTAACCAAAATCCGCCAAGTTACTTAGTTACGACACTGTTACGTTGTCTTGCTAATTTGTGACTACTTGAGAATTTTTGCGACCGAAAATGGTTGTATGGGTGCCAATTGTCTGGACCTTCTGCTGACAACCGATCCAGACAGATGTATCGTAACAGTTTCCTCACCACTCGGAACTTCAGATCACTGTCTGGTGAAGTCTGTAACGTCCTTCTCGCCACCTGACTGCGACTCACGCGGTGAACGGCGAGTGTGGCGTTACAAGTCAGCAGATTGGGATGAGATGCGGCACTTCTTTGCGTCTTATCCTTGGCAGCGGGTCTGCTTCTCTTCGGAAAATCCGTCGAGCTGTGAGGAGGCAATTTCCGATGTGGTGCGTCAAGCTATGGAGTATTTCATCCCATATAGTGACGTACCCGTCGGTAGCTCAGCCCGCCCATGGTTCAACGCCGACTGTGCTGAAGCTGAAAAGCGAAAGCACTCGGCGTTTCTTTGCTGGGTGGATGCTCGTGACCGCAAAGCTCCGGACCTGAGTTCAAAGAAGAGAGCCTTCAACCATGCTGCCAAGTCCTACAAAAAGGCACTAAGGAAGGCTCGCTTCGATCGCATTTCCCACATTGGCCAGAAGCTCTCTGCACAACCGTCCGGTAGCAGAGCGTTCTGGTCCCTTGCCAAGTCGGTCGAAGCGAGCTTTTGTCGGCCCACATTGCCCCCGCTGGTTCGGCCAGATGGAACACTGGCTCATACGGCGAGAGAGAAAGCAGGTCTCTTTGCATCTCTCTTCGCCCATAATTCTCGTCTTGACACTGGCAGTGCTACTCCACCGACCCTACCTCACTGCGGCACCTCGATGCCCGAGTTCCATATAAGGAACAAAGAGGTTCTGAGAGCACTGTGTCGTCTAGACGTGAACAAAGCTAGTGGACCAGATGGTATTCCAGCGATTGTTCTCAAGGCATGTGCGCCCGAGTTGTCTCCTGTTCTGACACGCTTGTATCGCCTCTCATATAGGACCGGTATAGTGCCCAAATCCTGGAAGCTTGCCAACGTGCAGCCCGTGCCCAAAAAGGGCAGTCGTGCCGATCCTGCCAACTATCGGCCGATTTCAATAACCTCCATACTCTGCAACATTATGGAGCGTGTGTTGAACTCGCGCCTCATGGCATACCTGGAAGGTAACGATCTCCTCAGTGACCGACAGTACGGGTTTCGTCGCAATCGGTCTACTGGGGACCTACTAGCGTATGCCACTCACTTGTGGGGCGAGGCCCTCGAGAAGAATGGGGAAGGACTTGCAGTCTCCTTAGACGTCTCGAAGGCCTTCGACAGGGTATGGCACGCTAGCCTTTTAAGTAAGCTTCCAGCGTACGGCATCTCTCCTGGCCTGATTAACTGGATAAAAGACTTCCTGAGTGAACGGTCTCTCCGAGTTGTTGTCGACGGATGCTCATCAGAGCCCATGATGACTAATGCCGGAGTTCCTCAGGGGTCTGTTCTCTCTGCAACTCTCTTCCTGCTCCACATCAACGATCTGCTGATGCCCGGTATCTATGGGTATGCAGATGATAGCACAGTTGTAGAGAGATACTTGCCGAGTACTCAGGCTAGTAAGGAGCTAATCCGGTCTGAAAGAGAGGCTATGGTAGAGCGTACGAATGACTCACTTCAGGCAGTCTCCAAGTGGGGCGAAGCCAATTTAGTGGGATTCAACGCCACCAAAACACAAGCGTGTCTATTCACCGCTAAAAGGAGCCCGTTCACCTTGGCTCCTGCTTTCCGGAATGTATCCCTGGAATGCGCCAACCGCCTTCAGCTCTTAGGAGTTGAAATTTCCTCCGATCTCAACTTTGGGCGGTTCATTGAGTCCAAGGCCAAGATTGCTGCTAGAAAACTAGGCGTTTTGGCAAAGGTCCGGCAGTACTTCACACCGGGACAGCTTCTAATGTTATACAAAGCACAGGTCCGATCGTGTGTGGAGTACTGCAGCCACATATGGGCTGGAGCTGCAAAATGCCACCTGGCAGCTTTGGACTCCGTGGAAAGGCGTGCAAAGAGGCTAATTGGAGATATGGATTTGGCTTCCAATCTACAAAGCCTTGAGCACAGGCGCAGGGTAGCCAGCCTTTCGGTTTTCTACAGGATGCATTTCGGAGAGTGTGCGCAGGAATTGCATGAACTGATTCCGCCATCCCCATTCCACCATCGGACAAGCCGTCGTACGGCGGGTATCCACCCTTTCGTTGTCCAAACCTCTACGGTCCGGACTAAGGGCATAAACTGCGTTAAGCGTGCCTCTCGCGTGTCCATACAAAAACGACCCGCGCGTGCCCATGCGCGTGCACACGCTCGTGAGCCCGTCGCGTGATACTTCCGTGCAATGGGGCACGCATGCACGCGACGTGATCACGCATCACGTTGGACGGGTCCACGATATACCACCTAGATTCAACGAACGGGCTTACTGGCTGGCGTCTTTTTTTGGCAATTCGTCGTCGCCGTCGTCTTGATAAATAATACAACATTAATTTATCCATTATTACTTATTCGACTGTACACCTCCAACGTCAAAATTGTACTGAGAAAACTGCGTACGCGGATGCACGCGCCGATGCCCGCGCATAAGCACGCGAACGTGCTCACGTGCGTGCACCAGAAGCGTGGCCCGCGACGTGCTCACGTGCGTGCACACGCTTAACGCAGTTTATGCCCTAAGCGTTTCGCTTCGTCGTTCATACCGCGTACATCGAGGGACTGGAACAATCTGCCTGCTGCGGTTTTTCCATCTGATTATGATTTGGGTGTCTTCAAGGCTAGAGTGAATAGGCTCTTAATAAACTAGTGCGCCTCACCATCGACGATTGCATCACTGCTTACCATCAGGTGGGATCGCAGTCAAGCGCTAGTTTATAATGATTAAAAAAAAAAAAAAAAAAAAACTCCAATAATGCTGGTAACTAGTCAAATGTGAAAAAGGAGTGAAGATTCGGAATTAGCTCGAATAGTAGTGTGTTTTATTCTTTTTTCACTTGATTTTGTTTGAACAACTGCTTTCTAAAAAGCCAAGGCCATGTTTCCACCAGAAACCAGCTTCAAGAGCAGTACATTACTTTGCAGGCTACAGTAATTAACGTATGGTCAATGGCTCGGTCCTGCCTCGCAATGTATTAAACTGCTTGGAGATCGAGATCGATCGGTCGATCGATCGATCGACAGACGAGGCGGGGAGGGGTGCAAGCAGTGTGGTGCCGCAGCGGCGCCGCTCGGTTGTATATACGGCATAGGCAAGAGTGCACACTTGTTGAATAATATTAGGGCAAGCCAAGCCAAGCCTGTTGCGGTGCCGCAGCGGCGTCGTAAGAACATTGCGACACCGCCGCACTGCTCGTGTGGCCGCCAGCGCGGTGCGGAGTAGTGCGGTGCGGTGCGGAGCCGCACCGTGTGGCCTGGCCCTAAGGGTGGATACTCGCCGTACGACAGTTTGTCCGATGGTAGTTAGAATAGGGATGGCGAAATCATTTCATGCAATTCCCGCGCACACTCTCTGAAATAGGATGCATTTCAGAGAGTGCGAGTGAGTAAGAAACCGAAAGGCTGGCTACCCTGCGCCTATTATTTTTATTCGTTGTTCTTATTTTTTTATTAGTTGAAACTGGGAGACCAAAGAAAAGGTAGATGAATTGTGTGAGGAGTGATAAATGAAAGAAAAGTGATAGTACGACAGGACAGAATGGAAGAAAAAAACGTGTTTTGCCGACCCCGAGTAATATTGGATAAGGGTAGAAAGAAGAAGAATAGCCTGGTTGAAACTTACCTGAAATATAAATATATGTCCCGCAGACATAGCAGCGGTGACCATGTACCGGCCGTTAGGTGCGAAGGAGACCAGTGACACGATCTGGTGCGTGAGGCTCTTGCGATCCCTCCTCACCAGCTCCGGCGGATCAGCGCCGAAGACCCGGAGGACCACGCCGTAGTTGCCGTTCACCTCGCCGAAGATCGCCAGTAATGGCTCCACGGGACTGGCCGTGAAGGACACGTCCTTGGCTGTTACGAATTTCATTAGGACCTGGAAATTTAAGGGTATGTAACGTGGACGCTGTTCTAAAGAAAATCTGTTATTGATATTGACCTGGGGGCCAAGTCTGCTATTACAATTGTGTCAGAATGGTCGATCATTGAGCAGTGCAAGAGGGACGGAGCTATGTAATCATTTCTGACAAAATTGTAATAGCAGACTAAGGCCCCTGGTCTATTAACCTAACTAATAATAAAAATGTGTAAATTATTTTTTTTACTTTTGGAGCGATTATTTCTGAAATTTTGTTGACATGTGGGTGGGCTACCCTAATAAAACATAAAAAAAAAATATTTTACTACTTTGTCGGCGTGATTGATATACATATTGGTACCAAATTTCAGTTTTCTAGTGCTAACGGTCACAGAGATTAAACGAGGTCGGACGGACGGAAAGACATGGCGAAACTATAAGGGTTCCGTTTTTGCCATTTAGCTACGGAACCTTAAAAAGCACTATGCTGAGTGTTAAAGAAAGGGTTTACTTACGAGCTGCTGACTGAACACATCATATATGCTCAGCACTCCGGAAGTATTCATCAGAGCTATGTACTTGAACTCTGGCGCTATCAGCTGAATCTTCATTATGTTCCTGCAATTAAAAGTGAGTATAATAACAATAAAAGCTGTTATACAGGTTCATCGTGCTTTTTCAAAATAAGGAATGTCCTAAATTCCCTGCCAGATTCTGTGCTTCCTGTAATGATAGCGTAAAGAGTTGCTTCTTTCCGTCGTCCTCTTTGCGTACGACTCGGAACAAAAAAGTTTCTGTCCTCCCCAGTGGTGACGATTGTAACTTTTTATTTACCACACGTTCCGCTATAGACCGGGAGTCAAAATGCAGTGATGGGAAATTCAATAACCGTTTCCAGGGATTGTTAAAATGTTTTGAATTACTACTTACTTTCTGAGCATCGATGATTCACAAAAACTGTCTTTTTAAAGCTTGAAATCCTAAGAGTGGATATAGGCTACTATTTATCTACCAACATTCATGCCGACGAAGCGAGGAGCTCGTGGCTAGATAATAACAGCCGCTAACAACGCTTGCCAAGGTTGGTCGGTGGGTTGGGTGACCATCTTGACACACCGAGTTTCCACCGTGCCTCGAAAAGCACGTTAAGCCGTAGGTCTCGGCTGTCATTTGTAGATCTTTGGCACTCGTTACGGATAGTCAGAAGCCAGTAAACCTGACTCCAGTCTTGAGCCAATTTTTTTTTTTTTGTTAGTGACCAGTTTCATTTTTTAATAAAGTTGATGCGCGTACATTTTAATTCACTGAAGGCGTATTTGAATTCCAAATATCTCATTATGCCCTAGAGATCGGCCATACTGCATTATTTCCCTCGGTGATAACGACTTGCTTTATGTGCAGGTTAGGTACATGACACATAATAGGGCCATTATCGAGCAGGTGGTGTAAAAAAACAGTAAGTAAATCCCTCACCTCTGTTTCATGGTAAAGAGGCTAACCTCAATCTTCTCCTCATTTTCCGCGGTGATTTTGTAAACGAATCCATTATCGGTCCACATGGTCGCCATCTCGCAGTACGAGTTGCTGACCAGACGAGCGACCGTGTCTTCCGGAGTATACGACCACTCCACCTTCCAGGACTTGGCTTCTGGTTGCTTCTTTATGAACTGCATGATATCAAGTGAGAAATTAGACGAAATAAACTTTATTGTACACCAAAATAGGAACACTGACTTTTACAGTATCTTAACGCAGCAACAAAAGAAGATAAACAACAAATTCCAAGAACAACAACAGATTCCTAACCAGTAGTAGTGGGCTCGCAGACGGCGAGCACTGGGCAGCTCGCTGTCCGACAGTCCGGTAATAACCCGGACTGAGCCTAGTCGTCAACGGCGCGATCTGTTCCACGCGCGCCTCAAGGAGATGCCAGCAAACTGTAGGGGCCCGATAGGGCCGAAGCCTCTGGGGAACACGGAAATGCCGAAAGTTGAGTCCGTGTTCCCGAGATCGAAGGCAACGAAGGAACGGGTTGGGGTTTAGTCAGTAAGGGTCAGACACGCCTTCCTGCTCAGTCCAAGAGCGGGAAATGTCATTCTGATGCTTCCCCACTTGAAAAAAAGCCAATAGTAGTCGCATAACCTGGTAGTCAAGACTTAAACCCACCAAAAGTGTGCTTGGGTACTGTAAGGCCATGGACACGAAGACCGTTACGGTTCGTACATTCTATTCTGGGGCCATGGATTGGATTCCAGTCATTCTGATGATTCTCCATTAGAAAAAAAATTTGATTATTGAGAAACTAGTCGTATTATGCGCCATATCTCCAGCCAGCGGCCGCATGAAAGTAGGTTTCTCAATAGAAATTTGAACACCCGTTTCGTTCGTTGGTGATGAATTTTTGAAAATCCGGTTTTAGTGCTCGCCTATGTTATGTGCAAAATTTCACGCTCTTAGTCCCAGTAGTTTTGGCTGTACGTGGATATGTCAGTCAGTTAGTTTCACCTTTTATATATACCATTCTATAAATATGAAGATACACTAACGGCTAGTTTTTTCATCAAAAACTAAAACTATCAGTAAAACCATTAACATTTACTTGACCATAGCTGTCATAATGGCAAATGTGTTTCTTCATTCAAATAACAGCTAAACTAAAAGTAAAAAGAGTTGCCGCTACGCAAACGTCGTAATTACCCCAAAAACACGTGGGGAGCTTTTTTTACTCATGTCAACATCGCAACATCACTGTCCAGTAGTGCCATAAGTCAAATGTCATTTGTTGTTTAGGGTGAAGGCGGGATATATATTGCTAGCTAGTTTAATCCTTTAAATATTTTTGGACCTATTTTTAAAATTCTAAAAGCATTTGTGGTTTTAGAATTTTAACCCCCCATGGTATTTCTGTCCATTTCCTCGAAAGTTGACTGTAATTGCTCTGTATTCCATACTCTAACTCGAACATACTCTCATCCACCAGTCCACCCCGGGCCCACGTGGTGGATCATTCCTCTCCTAGAGAGCAGACTTGAGTCCCAGCAGTGGGATTATTATAAGGCTGATAATGCTAATGCAAAATGCTACTCGAACTTGCACTCCTTCCTTTCTTTTATATATTCATGGCATGGTTCTGCTACATTCGTACATATTACAAATAAAAAAGGGGGCAAGTGTGAGTCGGACTCGCGCACTGAGGGTTCCGTTTCCGTTTGTCATTTTTTGATAACAAGGCATCTATGCCACCGGGGCATTTATTCCCACCTTTACCCTATTTCTTAAAAAAAAAACTTTAAAATAAAATGTGTTTGAACGCATCCATAATGAACGCAGTGAAACCAATACAATTTTGTCAAAATGACAGTGACTATAGCTTTAACAGCCCCTCAATGAGCAGTAACAGTCAAACCAACGGTTGAAATTGTGAAGAAACGAATTTAATCGTTATTATTACTTTATGTCGTTACTTTGGCTGTTACCTTTGATGAAAAAACTGGCCGTTAGTCATTAAATTCCAACTAAATAAAAATAAAATAAAATAAAAAATGTTTTTATTTTACATAGGCCTACATGGGCACTTATAAAAAGTCGAAGCTAGTGCACGGTTCCAAATTGGTCGTTTCCTATGGAGAAGAACCGGCAAGAAACTCCATGGTTACTCTTTTCAAAAAAATGATTGGGTTTACAATATTTTCACATTACAAAACAGACACATATGCGAGGACAGTGTAGACCAATCAAAATTGTAACCCAAATAAAAATAGATTCAATCAAAAACTGGGTTGAATTAAGTAGTAATTAAAATTCGTAGTCTACAGTGTTCTCTCATTCACACTTTAAGAGAGAGGCTATATAAATATGAGAGAAAAGAAATCAAACCTATCAACAAATTAGTTTTTATCAAAATGAAATCACGACTTAATGAAATTAAGGTGATTAATATCCAAATAATATAAAAATATTGCAAAAGCAACGTGTTGAGTAAAAAATAAATTTATGAGTAATATTTTATGAAATAAAACAAACATGGAGCAGTTAATAGACAAATTTACACAATAATGTTACCAGGGGGTCACATGTGCAGAAGCAGTTATTTCCAAACAAGCGCGTCTTCGACATAGTCTCTAACCTTGTAATATGCTTTTTTGGTTAGGACACGCTTAATATGGGTTTTGAACTTTCCCTCGCTAAGTTCAATAACCGACTTGGGCAACTTATTATAAAAGCGTATACTATTGACAAGGAATGACTTACTGGTCTTAGCTAGTCTCCATTTTGGTAATACGATTTGGTGTTTGCTACGCATATTTTTGTCATGTAAATCGCTTCTAATTTTAAAAAGTCCTAGGTTTTTGCGTACATACAATATACTTTCCAGAATATAAAGCGAGGGCAGAGTTAGTATATCAATTTCTCCGAACGTATTTCTAAGGGACTCACGGGGACCCATTTTATAGATAGCCCGGATTGCTCTCTTTTGCAGTATGAAGACTGATTCCACATCAGCGGCAGACCCCCACAATAAGACGCCGTACGACATAATACTGTGGAAATAGGCATAGTATACTAATCTAGCTGTAGCTACATCTGTCAATTGCCTTATTTTTCTTACTGCATACGCAGCTGAGCTTAATCTACCTGAAAGAGTTCTAATATGAGTGCCCCACTGAAGTTTAGAATCAATAGTTAAACCTAAGAATACAGTTTCCGTAATAGTATCAAGTTTTTTGCCGTCAAGCATTAAATTAAGGCCCACTTGAGGAACATTTGGTAGTGAAAACTTTATACATTTAGTTTTGTTCGCATTTAGTAAGAGGTTATTAGCTGCGAACCATTTCGAAAGAACAGCCAGACTTTCGTTTACATGCAAGACATCCGCATCTTTTCTGTCTACTTTAAAAATAAGAGAAGTGTCGTCAGCAAATAAAATTATATCAGCTAAACTAGCCATCATGTAAGGAAGGTCATTAATATAAACCAGGAAAAGGAAAGGGCCAAGAATTGACCCCTGGGGCACGCCCATCTTTACTAAAGACCCCGAGGACGTCGCCCCATTAATGGTTACTTTCTGCTGCCTGTAAGATAAATAGGAAAAAACAAGATCAGCAGCTCGTCCACGAATTCCGTAATGATGTAATTTACAGATCAGAGTATTATGATCAACACAGTCAAATGCTTTTGACAGGTCACAGAATATGCCAATAGCATCCTGGGACTTCTCCCAGGATTCCAAAATGTGACTGATGAGTTTCACTCCTGTATCTGTCGTTGACCTTCCTTTCGTGAAACCAAACTGATGACTATGCAAGATCCTATTAGAATTAAAATGACACAACATCTGGTCAAGCATGATTTTTTCATAGATTTTACTCAATGCTGGAAGCACAGATATCGGTCTATAATTAGAGGGATCACTCTTACTTCCTGATTTGAAAATTGGTACTACTTTACTATGTTTCATTAAATCAGGGAATGTACCACTGTCTAAACATTGGTTAAATATTCCTGTTAGGATAGGAGCAATTGTGTCAATAATATCTCCAAGAACCTTAACGGATATACCCCATAAGTCCTCAGTGTTTTTTACGTTAAGACTTTGGAATGTTTTCTTGATTGTATCAATAGATATACGCTTGAATTCAAAGGTTGGTATATCCTTAGTGAAATTTTCTTTCAAAAAAGATTCAGCTAGCAAAGATGAAGAAGGGAGAGATTTCGTAACTTCTATTGGGATGTTGGTGAAAAAGTTTTCTAATGTCTCCGCCACTTCTGACTTATCTGAGATGATCCTATTATCAATTTTTAGTGACAAATCATTCCGATCTCGTTGATTTGTCTTTCCAGTTTCCTTGTTTATTACCTTCCAAACAGTTTTAATTTTATTATTGGAATATCCTATTGTCTTACTTATTGACTTAGATTTAGCTTGGGCGCAGACTCTTTTGAATATCTTTGAATAAAGTCTAACGCGGTTATGCAAGTTAGGATCAGACGTCAATGATTTTTCATAGTATAACTGATATAAAGTATCTCTGCTTTTTCTAATACCAGCAGTTGCCCATTCATTAAATTTGGATTTATTATTTATTTTAACTTTTTTAATTGGACAGGACTTATTAAATTCTTGGCATACTGTAGAGAATAATGTATCATAATTTACATTGGGGTCTTGCGAATCAAAATTGGCTGTTGAGAGACTACTGAGAACATTGTTATTAAAAGAATTTAATTTATTTTTAGTAAGCGGTCTAAACTCTGCAGTTGAATCTAATTGAAACTTCTTGACTAACTCAAAAGATACGAGCTGACCAGTATGGTCAGACCTCACGCCACTAATTAAGGATGAGTCTTTTATATTACAATTAGTAAATATGTTATCTATGCATGAAGCTGAAGTAGCTGTTATTCTTGTAGCTTCATTAAATATACATTTAAGATTAAAAGAACTAAATAACGAAAGAAGTTTACATTTTTCTGGTGAATTCAATAATAGATCAATATTTAAATCCCCACAAACAAAAACTAACTTGTTATCTCTAATGAGTTTATTTAGTATTTCTTCCATAGTGATCAAAAAGGATGTCAAGTTTGATGCAGGTGGTCTGTAAACACATAAGAAAGTTTGGCCTTCCACCTCTGCACATGCTACCTCACATATGCGATCAACAGAGCAAGCAGTGATATCTTTTCTTTCCTTATATCTGAAGGAATTACTACATAAAATCAAGGTACCACCCCCTATTGATGATCTGTTGTACGCACTGGCAACTGAAAAATTATTAACATTAAAAAGCATTCTATCTGGTTTTAACCACGTTTCACAAAAACATAAGATATCCATATGATATTTATCTATTAACATTTCCACATCTAGAATTTTACCCGAGAAGCGATTTATATTCTGATGGAATAACAGAATTTTATTAATAGGCTTCCCTTTGGTCGTACTCACCCTTAACTTCTCATCAGGTCCATATATAAGCACGCCACTGAGGAAGGCGCACACGCTGGTCGGCCGCTTGCCTTCCAGGGTCTCGTCTGACCACTCCAGAACTTTGTTCAACTTTATACCATCGGACGACATCTGTAGAACCGAAAGCAACCAGTTTTAGTAGATTTACATTCAAATCTAAGTAAAAATACTCCCGAACTATTGCACTATAGCCTATTCGTCGAGGCTTAAGCCAAAAGGTAAACAAAGAAATCAATGTTTCAAACTGGCAGGTATAACCCGACCAATGTCAAAACGTCACATTTTAATGTAAAATGTTCGCAGTATCTGTGGTCTATAATTTAGTAGTAGTAATCACGTTTTTTTAGGTTCTTTTACATTTAAACTAGTTAATACATAATTATTAAAAATTAAGAAAATATTTTTTTTATTTCATTTATAATTTATAATGTTTGATTTTAAATAAATCTGAAAGAATAACATAAGTTTCACAGACATCATTCTAAAATATAATTTCTAATGTTGTCAGTGTATTAATTCCGTAGTTATTTTTATAAAATATGTTCACTACATCAATCGTGACATATAAAGAACCCTTTTATGGTTTGTTTACCTTTTGGCTCAAGCCTCGGTGAATAGGCTATAGGTACCTACTACTGAATTCTGTTATATGTTACTATGCTATACTTCTTCTTCTGCCCAAGCCCATATTACTTGGGGTCGGCGCAACATGTTTTTTCTTCCATTCTGCCCCGTCACCCGTCTTAATTTCACTAACTCCCTTTTCTTTCATATCACTCCTCAAACAATCTATTCATATTTTCTTTGGCCTCACTCTCTATTCGTCTACATGTAGGTATACTCTTAGTAACATGCAATAAAAATGCATTTTTTTTAAATTTTTGTCTGTGTAATGAAACCAAATGACATTATGCTATTTTACGAGTCGCAGGCGCAATTTTTTTATAATATAAACTAAACTAAATTTGTTATGGGATGGTTTCGGTGACAACTCTCAGATTCGTACAATGTAGCATTCTATCCTTTTCTCTCATCTTAAAGATGCATATTTTTGTCCTACTGTCACCCAACCCATCCTATGTAAAAAAGCCTAGATATAGTGCTTGACTGCGATCTCACCTGATGGTAAGGAGTAAAGCAATCATTGATGGTGAGGCGCACTACTTTATTAGGAAGTTATTATGAAGACACCCATACATTATTCCACACAACTTTCACACAACGCCATCTAGTTTCAACCTAAGCAGAGCTTGTTTTATGGGTACTAGACAACTGATAAACATACTTATATACTTCTAAATACATAAATAAATTACACCCAGACACAGAACAAATGATCGTGCTCATCACACAAACATTTGTCCTGGGTGGGAATCGAACCCACGACCTCCGGCATAGCAGTCAGGGTCACTAACCACAGTAACCACTAGACCAACAGGCCAGTCATATGTATACTTACACTGTACAAGTTAGCCTTAGTATCGATAGCATAGAGCTGTCCCTCGAGGCTCCAGCAGATGCCGGACAGCACGGGCGCCGAGACCTCCCAGCCGGTCACCTCCTCGTAGGGCCTCTTCAGCACGAAGCACTTCTTGTAGCAGCGCGCCACCTCCCACACGTTGATGCCCTCGCCCCAGCACTGGCCTATCAGCATATGCGAGCGGCTGGCCCTGGACAGCATACGGAAAATAAATTAAAAACGCATTTTTTTTTATATACCATAAACTAGTGCTTAACTGCAATCCCACCTGATGGTAAGCAAAATTTGCTATTGCCTTTTACGCGATGCTCATTGTTCAAAGCAAAAAAAACGGTGGCGTGAATTTATCACTCATTGCGCAGATAGTTGTTATTAATAAGGATATTGGTATATACTCGTATAATATGGTTATTTTTCAAGGGGGGAGTGGCCTCTGATGTGCTTGATTTGTATCAGTGTTTTATCCATCATAGAATTTCGAATCGGTAGCCCAACTTATTGTGATAAGCGTTAGACCATTTACTGTGACCATACTAGGGTGGTGACTGCGCCTGTATGAAAGTAGGTTTCTCCAGACCAACTTTGAATCCCGTTTCCTGCCCTTAGAGGGTACCTACATTTTGAAACATTTTGCAAAAGGACATGGCTAAATTGATGTATGGACGACTGTTTCAACATAGTAACATATAATGCTGAATATTAGTAGTTTGTATTTTTAAAATTTCAGGAATTTTTCATATCTGCATAATCTTGAAAAAAAAAACTTGTAACTCCTACCACAAAGGAACGAGAAACTTCAAATAAATGACATTGCTATAAACTTTTCTCTAGGCGTTTAAACATGTCAGACGATTTTTATTAATACTTGTGTTTCTGACTGGCGATTTCGCACTACGCTGAAGAAAATACTTAAAAAGTGGTATTATATTATATGACCATAATGAATTTTGCAGATTACGAACTTTTATCGAGTATCGTGTTGGTTTGACGAATTTACAAAAATAGTAGACTTGGGCCCCAGTGCGAGCACTAGTCGGGTATTCAATGTTCGGTCTCACATGAAGAGTTGCTTGCGCTGCTGGACGCCGGTCTCGACGTGGTACAGCACCACACCGTCACCAGGTACGCGGGGAGCCGGTCAGACCTGCTATCGTCGGGTGTGCATTGTTCAGTCTCACATGAAGATTTGTGAAGAGCTGCCTGCGCTGCTGGACGCCGGTCTCGACGTGGTACAGCACCACACCGTCACCAGGTACGCGGGGAGCCGGTCAGACCTGCTATCGTGGGGTGTGCAGTGTTCAGTCTCACATGAAGAGTTGCCGGCGCTGCTGGACGCCGGTCTCGACGTGGTACAGCACCACACCGTCACCAGGCACGCGGGGAGCCGGTCAGACCTGCTATCGTCGGGTGCACAGTGTTCAGTCTCACATGAAGAGCTGCCTGCGTTGCTTCACGCCGGTCTCCACGTGGTACAGGCGCTGGCTGCAGCACCACACCGTCACCAGGTCCGCGGGGAGCCGGTCAGACCTGCTATCGTGGGGTATGCAGTGTTCTCTCACATGAAGAGTTGCCTGCGCTGCTGGACGCCGGTCTCGACGTGGTACAGCACCACACCGTCACCAGGCACGCGGGGAGCCGGTCAGACCTGCTATCGTCGGGTGCACAGTGTTCAGTCTCACATGAAGAGCTGCCTGCGTTGCTTCACGCCGGTCTCCACGTGGTACAGGCGCTGGCTGCAGCACCACACCGTCACCAGGTCCGCGGGGAGCCGGTCAGACCTGCTATCGTGGGGTATGCAGTGTTCTCTCACATGAAGAGTTGCCTGCGCTGCTTGACGCCGGTCTCGACGTGGTACAGCACCACACCGTCACCAGGTCGGCGGGGAGCCGGTCAGACCTGCTATCGTGGGGTATGCAGTGTTCTCTCACATGAAGAGTTGCCTGCGCTGCTTGACGCCGGTCTCGACGTGGTACAGCACCACACCGTCACCAGGTACGCAGGGAGCCGGTCAGACCTGCTATCGTCGGGTGTACAGTGTTCAGTCTCACATGAAGAGTTGCCGGCGCTGCTGGACGCCGGTCTCGACGTGGTACAGCACCACACCGTCACCAGGTACGCAGGGAGCCGGTCAGACCTGCTATCGTCGGGTGTACAGTGTTCAGTCTCACATGAAGAGTTGCCGGCGCTGCTGGACGCCGGTCTCGACGTGGTACAGCACCACACCGTCACCAGACACGCGGGGAGCCGGTCAGACCTGCTATCGTCGGGTGTACAATGTTCTCTCACATGAAGAGTTGCCGGCGCTGCTGGACGCTGGTCTCGACGTGGTACAGCACCACAGCGTCACCAGGTACGCGGGGAGCCGGTCAGACCTGCTATCGTGGGGTGTGCAGTATTCAGTCTCACATGAAGAGTTGCCTGCGCTGCTTGACGCCGGTCTCGACGTGGTACAGCACCACAGCGTCACCAGGTACGCGGGGAGCCGGTCAGACCTGCTATCGTGGGGTGTGCAGTATTCAGTCTCACATGAAGAGTTGCCTGCGCTGCTTGACGCCGGTCTCGACGTGGTACAGGCGCTGGCTCGTGCGCCAGCACCACACCGTCACCAGGTACGTGGGGAAGCCGGTGAGACCCGCAATCAGGTCGCATTCCATCATGCAAATCGCCTTGAATCTTTTTGCGTCAACCTCTAAAAATAAACAAATGATTTTAAAACTTTAGCTAATAAAATACAGTGTTAGACTCAGAAGTAGGTCGGCAACAATTCCTTCTTTGCTTTATGACGGTATGTCTAAGTAACCAGACTTATATTTATGAATTCAGTTTGAAATAATCATCAATAATTATTACAAAATACAAATTCTATTAAAACATACTTCCCTTTTAGGGCCTTTTAACCGACTTCCTTTTAAGGAACTTCTCAAAACTGTCTGCGGTACCGGTACCCTTGGTGTAGTCCGACTTGCACTTGACCAGATTTTATTTGGAAGACAGAAATTATCTCGAAATACAAAAAAAGAATATTATATCTAATGTTTTACGAATAATGACCCTAGATAATCTTTGGAGCTTACCTTTAAGTTCAGCCAGAATATTGAATGACGGATACATTACTACAAATATCCTGGCATTTTGCACCTTCTCGGCAAAAGCGAACATGTGGGTGCGGTGACCTGAAATAATAAATAAGGTTTGAAAAAACTATTTTTAATGTGGACGAAATGATGTGGTAAACTATAGAGGATCGAGGAGGAGGGACTAGGTACTGGAGGTTAAAATATCTACAGTACCTAGTCCTCCAGTAAAGACCCTCTTAAGGAAATGTCAGCATCTGACCACCATCATATCACCCGAAAGGCTAGCTTCCACGGGCCTGAGTAAATGCACTTGAAATAATCTCCACATGAAATCTCTGTGATCGAAACTATTCCAAAACCCCTTAAATATGTCAAAGCAATAATCATCAAATAACTCATCTTGCTCTGGATTGAGCGAGACAAGAAGTGTCATATTTGGGAGTCTGCCGTTTTGCTGAAAAGAATTTGCCAAATTTTCATTACCCAAAACAATTTTCGAAACCTTTTATTTTACCAATGCAATATTTGGAAAAACTTTAGTTCAAAAATTTTCATTTGGTCAAATTTTTACTTTGGCAGAATATTACCTAGAATAATTTCATTAAGGCATTTGGTCTTAAATCAAATGATTTATTACGGCAAAAAATCTTTAGAAAATGAACAGTTTAACAAATTAATTGCTATGAAAAAAAAATAAAGATGGTTAAAAACGACGAATGAAAAACGAACGGCTACCAGAACTATAGGTTAGGTTAGGTTAGAGTAGTGACCAAACCACGCCAGAAGCATATTTTTATATGTAAAACCAGAAACAGTAAACTGAAGATACCAAAATTTGGCTAATTTTATTTTTGGGTAAAATATGTTATATCAACTGAAATGTTTGACTACTTAGAAATTGGTAAAAGAACTAGTTGGTAAGCAAATTATTGCCGAAACGTTAACTTGCCAAACATTAGGTTTGCGTAACATTTATTTGTGAAGAGTTTATTTGCTAAGTAATAATTTGGCAAATTAAATTATGCGAAAAATTGTTTGGGAAGTGATAATTTGGCAATTTCTTTGTGGTAAAACAAGGGAGACCCGTCATATTTATACCTTCCGACTGAATCAAAACCGCGTTCCATTAGTTGCCTTTTAATAATCACTCAGCCCTGACAAGCAACGATACCTGAGTACTGACTTACTGAGAGCATTCAGAAAGAAATTCTTGATACTACTTTCTACAACTAGTATCCCAAATATAGAGGATATAACCACGTGTATAGTGGTTATATCGCCATTGATCCCAACTAAGTAAACTAGCCGACTTATAGGGGGTTTTCTCACGATGCGGCTGCTGCACGAAGGCTGCACTGACGTTCTTTGTCGAGGGTCACCAGTTTGGAGGTATGTGATACAGAGAGTAAAGTCCCACATACCTTCGTTGGAAAGGGAGGATCCAACAACCGGGCGGGATGTTATATCCGGTGGGCTACTGCCCGGTATAGATGATTTCGATTTTGGTAGTAGATGATTTCGGGCTGTTGTGAAATCGCGCGGAGAACTTTGCTTGCACGATGCAGAATTCTATGACGTCATATGTATTAGATGTCGCTACATTTTGTTTACCTGCTAAAGCATCGACTCCATCTCCTCTCTCCCGAGAGTTGGCAACGTAGACGGTCTCAGTGCTCGTCTTGTAGTTAAAGAAAATGATGTAGATGTCGTGGGCTATGGCGAAGATGTCCTTGCCCACGAACGTCATCAGTTCCAGGACGTGAGGGTTGCACCATCTGGAACACGAGAGAATGCTGGTTAGAGACGTGGATTCATACGTGAAACAACCCTTATCGTCACAATGGGTTAGTTTTTGAAAGGAAAACCTGGGACCCTGGAACGAATGCAAAGAAGGAACAAAGCAGGAGCTTTTAGTCAATAAAAATGTCACATACATTCGCGCTCCACCCAAGCTAAAAAAAAAAACCCCGGAAAAAAGCGCTGGTTTCTTTGTGTTCACACGATTTGTATTAAGAGTGTATTTAATTAGAATTTAGTTTTTTGTTGTTTAGTTTTTTGTACATTAGAATGCGGAAGTATTACAAAATTTTTGGTAGAGAGTGAATCGATCGTGGCTTGATCGATTTATTTCCTTCCTTCTTGGCATTTTGCTCCAATTAATTCGGCAAAAGCGAACATGTGAGAGTGGTGACCTGAAATAATAAATAAGTTTGAAAAAACAATTTTGAGTACGGATGAAATGTTGTGGGAAACTGTAAAGGATCGAGGACTACTACTGTAGGTATTCTAAAAGACCCTGAAATGGAAATGTCATCATCACCATCATTTCACCTGAAAGTTCATGGTAGACTGAAATGGAAATTATAATTTTTAAGGAGTAAAAAATAAAAATCTAGACTGGAGCATGGGTTCTGTATTCCGAATGAAGTACGAATAAAAAAAAATAAAAAAGGTTGCCTGTAAAAAATCGCTAACAAAACCGCCCATTGTACCACCCCTCCTAATGTTAAGTTCCTTGTGAAAGTGTATTTTTACGGTGTACAATAAAGAGTATATAAATAAATAAATAATAACATAAAGAAATTAGAAGGTATATGTGAAACCACAGAAATCTCCTTTCTGATATCTATGTGTGAAACTACTTCACCTAAATAACGAACGCCTGACCAAAAGCAGATCGCAATCAGTGGTTCGTCGTGAAGAGCTCCATTATGGTAGGCGTGAAGGTTGGTTTTTAAAGAACATGGACTCCAACTGGCCTGGGTAGGTACGTAAAAACATTCGACAGAAGGACTACGATTTCCTATTGTGGTAGGAAATAAATCGATCGAGTCAGTTTTTTCGGTATGTTTCGCTGGGGTACCTAGTTAATATGTAATTTGGTAGATAGGTACAGACTATAAAGACGTTCTAAGCTCCACTTTACCGAGATCGCGCCTGTTTCAATGATTAGGTATACTTAATAAAAAAAAATATCACATAAACCAGTGCTTGACTGCAATCCCATCTGATTATAATATAATCATAGCTAATATTTCTGTCTGTCTGTATACATATAGAAACGAAATACTTCAGACACAAAATTATATATGTCATAATATCCAAAGGATCCACTGTAATCCATCCATTTTACTTGAAATAGGCCCATCAAAAAAAATCTGAAATTATTATCTAACTGCGGTGCAGTCTGCGCAAGGCGAATGGGAAGGCTAGACATGGATAGAATCACAACCCGGCACCCCTTTACGAATTTGTCGTGAGTTCGATTCCGGAATAAATATTAGTATGACCTACAGGGCTACTGATAGTTGTTCCGGATCTGGGTGTCTTGAACGTGAGTTAACATGTTAGTGTGGATTCACCCACGATACAGGATTGATACTTAAACATAGATATATGTAAGTAGGTACTGTATGTGTCTTTCAAATATAATCATTTTGCTACCACTTGAGTCACGTCTATCACCAAAAGGCGTTTAGTGGTATTTTAGTAATTTTATTGATTCTGGTTACTCCGGAAGTAGGTAGAAGCCCTTTTCTTTTTTATTAGTCCTAATGGGATGACTCCTTGATGAGTCAGAGGGCCCAGCAAGTACAATGAATGAACATTGGGTTGCCCCGATGCCGTTCCGTTACATCAATTGTAGCGTCCACTTCAATGTGATAATCAGCGAGCTATAACTTTGCTTTAACAAACCCTTGCAGTAGGTATATTGTTCCTTTCCTTGTTACCAGAAATGTTATGCTCCCCAATGGCGATAAAGTAAATAAATACCTGACTCTAGGTTCGAACTCCTCATTTTGAATAGTTTCATTATTTTTAGATTCTTCAGCCATTTCCTTGTGAAATTGACGAATCTATTTACATTAGACTTGTTTTAAAACGCAAAACTACAGGAAGCTATGAAATTGTGGTGAATCATTAAAATAACAAAATGATTTGTTTCCTAGCAACAATAATTACTTATTTTGTTTTGTAATTTGCTGTCACGAATGGATAAAATTGCGATTATTTATAAAACTAATGTTAATGGATATTATTTTGCAGGTATTAATGTAGTTTTATTTCCTTTAATTTTATTTATTTTACTACCAGCTGTCTTTGAACTCATGAACTCAGATGGAGTTTTAATGAAACGGAACGTAATCATATCTGTCAAAGTTCTGAACCACGGATGGGCAGTGATTTATGATTTTGATAAGAAAGACAGAAAAATAGTATTAGAAATGTGTATAGTGTATGATTTTCTAGGGCAGTGTGATTGTATAAAATGTGAAAAGTGTCAGTATAGTAATTAAACCACCATCATGTAAGTTATGGCGATTTGCGTAGCCTTGTAATTGGGCGATGTTTATTTTCGTATTTAGAGTTATTTAGGGGGGTTTTATTATTGTTTGAGTGTTTTTACGTGTTATGATTGTGTTCAGGGAGAACTTCACCGGGTCTATGGACGATCCGGTGGCGCAAAGATGGAATTCGTCGTCAATAGACTTCGCGGAAATAACAATGGACAGAAACTTTGCCCTGCTGCTGGTGTCGCTAATATCTGCGATACTATGGATCGTTTACATAACATACTACAACAGCCGCGTGCTGGGCTACATCCTCACCAGGCTCATCAACAAGTTCTACTTCCAAGATGACAATTTCAAAATAGGTGAGTGACCCATTTATTTATATTTCCTAGTTCATGTTCATGATCAAACTATATTTGGTTACTAGGTCAGTAGTCACATAGTCGCAAAATTATTTCTTCCTGTTGCTCTATCTAATTTCTAACATAAATAAAAAAAAATACAATTTTTAAAAACATTAATTTATTTAAATGTTCCTCTATGTAGGTTAATATTATTCAATAAACTTCTTATCAATATATTTCGTTTTTTCTGCGTGTTCCTATTGGCATTGAAACACTAAAAGTGCTCTGTATATGATTCAATTTTGAATGTTGAGATTGTCAGAATATGAGTTTATCTGATAGATAATAGATAAAAAATCATGAAGCAATATGTTTATAATATGAAATGAGTAACAGTGGCCAAGCAAACAAGATTGGTATCAATATTATGCTCTCTTTTGCTCCTTGGTTTCCTACATATTCTCAGTCTTATAGTTAAATACTGCGTGGGACTAAAAGAGTGATAAAATTGCACATGGATGGAGGATTGTCTGAGGAATGATATGAAAGAAAATGGAGAAAACTTATGTCTCCACACTCAATACTCAATACTTTATTTGCATTCCATAGTACATACAGGTGGTATAAATAATATTACAAGATCAATTATGGACCCTTTCGGGACTATTTGAAACATATACACCAGCAAATAGCAATTAATAATAATACTGTTTTATTACCCTTTAAGTAATATTTAAAAATGTATTGTATAAGTTAAAATTACCAATAACAAATAATATTAATAATAGAGTCCTGCCGGTAGCTTGGACCCTGTTCCCGATACTGGCATATATTTTCAGATATATTTTTTTATATTGAATACTTAAAAATATAATAAATTCATGAATCCCCGACCGATCTCATGCAACCACACTGTCTTCGCGATTCTCGTTTCGCAGGTATGTGATAGGTTAATATGCAAATATTAATTATTAAACCAAATAATAAATGCTGGCGCCAACTCCAAGTAACATGGAACAAAAACAGAAATAGTACAATTGTCACATTAAACAGTATTTATTATGATAATAAATTGTACATATAACTTCCTTAGTACAAACTTAGGTACAAAAATTAAAAGGCTATTGACACTTCCAGCACTGCATTCATTTATAATTACTTATTATTAAAGAATGCACAAAAAAGGTCAAAGCCAAACATTTAAAACATGTGTTTTTCCTTATCAAATGCAAATACAGTATTTAAATAAAACATTGAGTTCATATTGTTGTTTTATCTAAATCAGTATTATTAATGAGGAAAGATTTGATTTTTTATTGTTATAATCAAAAACTACTTGACTGATTTAAAAAATTCTTTCGTCTTTAGAAAGCTACAACTTCAATGAGTAACATCTACATAATAATATAGACTAAGTATTTATTTTCTACGAGACAGCAATTGTTGCAACCATGCTTAACTACATCGTCGCGCACAACCAGCTAAGATAGTGGTCAAACGCGAGCCTATCAATGATAAAGAAAACCCCTCCATTTCTTAAAGAAGCCTCGCTTGTGCTACGCCCCTTAAGGAGTGAGGCGATAGGCGGTGGGCCGCTTTGCCCATGTCTTAATTCGGCCCTAAGTTGGAGTTTTCACTAAAAGAAAGAACAAGAAAACGCGGATGGTAACAATAACACCCAGTTGCTAAATTGATATAATATTTAATAAACAAACAAATGTAACTAATTATGATTCATTACTTCATCAGCTATTTATAAATATCAATAGTTTAACAACATTCAACCGAGAGGGACATTGTGTTCTGTTTTGTAATATTAGCAACAGTTCCAATATTGATAAACTTAAATCTACTTTCTATGGAATGGAAATGGAACATGGAAAACATGTTATTATTTGTAGGTAGAATAGAAATAATGGTTTTGACTTGTCTAATATTTACTACAAATTTTATAAAAAAATATATAATATTACCTATAAGAAACTTATAAATACGTTTTATTGTTTATCTATTTAACTATACCTAAGTTAATAATATTGTAATGATTGTTTATTTTGTTTAAATACACTAATCTTAGAAAATACTGTTTCGCGTTGACTATCTTTATTGAATAGAATAGAATAAACTTTATTGTACACCAAAAAGTAAGGGTACAGTTTATACAATAACTTAAATCTATGGGTACAATGGCGGTCTTATCGCTGACAGCGATATCTACCAGACAACCTAGGTATTTCCGTTTTTAAATTAGAGGATGCTGCCATATAATCCAGACAAAAGCTTTAATAATTAAACTGTTATCTTCACTGATATTGAGAACCATAATTTGAGTAAATCTGTTTGTTCCAATGTCAGTTTGTATAATTATTAAAGCTAAACTTGATTTGCTTCAAATAATATAAAACGATGGCCACCAATGACCTGGTGAGGGTCGTGAGAATCTAATGTATGCGAGACGCACAGGCCCAGTCGTTGTTGCGACGCATGGGGGAGGCCTATGTTCAGCAGTGGACATCTTTCGACTGAGATGATGAATATAAAATTAAAGAAATCAATGTTTAAATCTTATTAGGTCAACTATAAATTAACTTCTCTACACTGTCTGATTATGAATTCTTATTGGAGTGGCCCATGTTTCGCAACCAGGAAATTAGATAACCCTTACTTTGGTTGAGAAATCAACAAATAGGTTCTCCAGCACCACTTAGATATATTACAATCTACCGAAAAATTATGCGTTCATTCAATAGTTTACAATTTCGCGAGATAGATTGTAATCTAACGGTATTTTTAATTTTATGGTGACATATTATCCAAATTGTGCCCATGGATTTAAATTATTTTACCTACTAATATGCTGTATAAAAAAGTTTATTCTATAACATTGGGCTGGAGTATTGTTAACACATTTATTTAGTGAAAATACCTTGAAAGTTTTAATTTGCACACCAGAAACAGCAATGTTATTTTACAGTGTTTGCTTATCAGACAGTAACAATGTTATCAAAACATGAATCCAGCTGAGAAATATTATGATTGCTGATGAATGGACCTCGTGAGTCACACAAAGGAGATGCATGTATAACCTTCACAAATAATTGTAAAAACATACCTTGTTGGCTGCCTTCCTTCTTCCTATAATAATAATAATATTCCACAACTTTCACACAACGCCATCTAGACCCGAGCTAAGCAGAGCTTGTGTTATGGGTACTAGACAACTGATAAACATACATATATATTTCTAAATACACACATGTCATAGGTAAATAACACCCAGACACAGAACAAATGATCATGCTCATCAAACAAACATTTGTCCTGGGTGGGAATTGAACCCACGACCTACGGCACAGCAGTCAGGGCCACTGACCACTAGACCAACAGGCCAGTCCTATACTATCTTACTTGCTAGTATAAAGTGGTAGAGATACAATGTGTAATCAGGGATTTTGTTAAATATTTGACCACTACGTCAAAAGGCAAAAGTGTGTTGTCGGCAGTGTCAGTAATTTGGCGATTTAATCCTTTAACAATACAAATAAGAAAAACAATACTTTCTTATAAGATTTTTTAGGGTTTAAGTCTGTCATGTAATCGTGACTGTGGCGTGCCGTACACATTTTACTTAGCCATATACACTTGACTGTGGTGCTTCAAAGGTGTATCCACTACACCTCAATAGTTGAATGGAAGAGGAAGATAGGTACTTGGCTAAAGAGGTAGACCGTGACCTGGATTAGCACATAGGACATTCATAGGACCTTCGGTCGGGCACGACCACGAGTCGGCACTACCACAATCATTCATAGAATAATAACTATTCTGGTTGTGCTTACTGCCTAAATTTTTCTTGGGATTGTATCTGGCTTGTGAAAAAGGAGCATTATACTTTTACGTATTATTAGCATTATCGGCCTTGTAATGTTCTCACTGTTGGGACTCAGGCCTCCTCTCTAGGAAAGTGAAACGGTCGCCACATGTCTTCGAATTTTTGGTTCTTGGATATGTCGGTTTTTCACGACGTTTTCTTTCACCTTTTTGCGAGTAGCAGTGATGAAATTAATTACTTAAAGTAATGCGCCTGGTGCAGTTTGAACCCACGACCTACAACTTGTTAGTCGGGGCAATTACCTCTGGGCCGCCACTGGTTTCGGGCACCACTGTTCTGATTATTTTATTCATCATCTACCTAGCATTTAGCAGCTGCCTACCAGACTTCCACAATCCATTAACTGGGGTAACACGATACTTCTTGGCAAGACTGGTTCTCATTTTTTAACTATCATACTTTTACTATGTTAATTCCAACACTTTCTTCTCATTCCCTTTCAGGTTCCTTCACACTCAACGCCCTGTCTGGCAAGATAATGTTCCGAGACATAGTGTACATCAACTACGACTACACGCTGCGGATACAAGATGGCTACTTGATATTCCGCTGGTGGCGGTCCTATGTGCCTAAGGATGTTTCAGAAGGTATGTTCAATTATTGTAGGCTTATAATATATTCCACAACTCCACAACTTTCACACAACGCAATCTAGTCTCAAGTTAAGCAGAGCATTATGGGTACTAGACAACTGATAAACATACTTGTATATTTCTAAATACATACATATTTAGGTTTTAGTTTGTCCAAAGTCCCCATACACCTCCACTTTGGAGGACTTGAAGTGTGCCACTGATTCTGCAGTATAAAATACATAGTTATTAACAATTTTCAATCCAGAAAATTGGGTATTTTGCTGTGTTTTATTTTGTACCTAGAATATAACAGCAAAACAGCATCAAAATTGGTTATTAAATGAGGAAGAAATTGGCAATTCAGATTGTATCCAACAACATTCTTACTAATCTATTTGATATTGAACGATTTCTATTTGTGACTTTAAAAAGTCTGAAAATTTTAAATGAAACTAAAATATTCTATTTGCGACATTAGATAAAGGTACTTTATGACACTAATAATTAAAAAAAAATAGTCCACTACCGAATTCGTTTGTTGATCATTCCTTTGTAAGAACACTATTTGAAATAAGTTGCAAGGACATACACAAAGTAAACATTTTAATATACGTATTACATTATTGTCAGTTATCTTTTCATCTCACAAGCTGTCGCAACATAGCATCCTTATATCACTGACCATAATATTAAGCTAATCGGCTCTTTAAAAGGTTTCATCTAATTAGCGTTAAAACAAGGCAACCTAATGAGCTTAACAATATTATTTAATGTGACTCATTTACTCCTGTACTTAAAAATAGATTGTATTCAATGTTGTGTTCAACATCCATACTACCAGGAAAATGCAACGTACTAATGATTCAAGTCTCGTGTTATTTTTCGCAGACCTATCGCACTCAGACACGCGACTGTCAATCATGCTAAATGGCTTCGAGTTACACTTCTATAATCGCTGCGACTTGTACAACGAACTTGAGAAGATATTCGGTCTAGAACCAGTTATCAAACAACCGAATGATGATGATTACACAGATCGAGATAAAGCTATGAACGATGCTAATGAGAAGCGCAGGCGAGCGCAGGAAACTGTTCGGTCTGAAGCAGCCATGGCACGCACGTGGCGAGATCTCATACCTGTCATTAAAATTGACATCTGCTCAGGTAGAGTGGTCTTCGGTAACAGATTAGTCCCAACAACGTTGTCGATAAGCGTAGAGGAATCCCACTTAGTGTATAGTACAAAACCCCCCGCCTCAAGCCTCGACCACCTAATGCACTTCGTCAAAGCCAAAGCAGAGAATTGTAAAGTAATGCTCGCTCCCAGTCCCAACTACACGTCGATGGTCGATGAACCGCCGCGCTACATGGGAGAAGGGTTCGTCGTCATGAGCTCGAATTATATCGAAGTATATTTCTACATGGATGAACCAGGTCTAGTACCGGAACAGCCAGTTCTTCTCCAACTAGCCAATGGAGATATCGTAGAATCTGCACCTCCTATCTGGGGTGTTGACATAAAGTGCGGAAAAGGCACAGACTTCAGCTACGGTCCCTGGGCCGACAGACAGAGAGACCATCTGTTCAGATTCTTCTTCCCACCGAATTATAAAAACTTAGAGGTAACTCCACAACCAAAACCTGGAGATGTGAGACAGACGCAGTCGTTTGATATTAGACTGTCAACTTTAAATGAAGCTACCATAGATATTCTCTTTACGAAAAATAAAGAAACAAACGCGGTGCATATAAATATTGGTGCAGGTTCTTATCTGGAAGTAACACTCCCATGGATTGTGTTGCAAGACGGGTATACGACAAAAATAACAGGACAGCTATTACATTTAGAAGCCACGACGAGTCTTCAGTACAGAAGCTTGGCTGAAAGTGAAACGCTGGAGTACACAGTCAAGTGCCACTACCCCCTCGTGTGGAACCACCACCAGTGTTGGCAGTTGAGTTTGACAGGCTGTAAAGCCACCACACATCTGGTCTACACACACATAGACTTCTTCCAAGATCTCATTAATGATTGGTCGACGAAAGCGCGGCCTGATATTTTACACTTTGTACCTTATACCTGGAAGATATCATTACTGCTCAAAGAATGTGAAGTGGTAACGGTCAGCAATCAATATAACTGGATAGACTGCAGTTCTACCAATCAGGAGAACAACCACGTGGCGTTCTGCGGCGACCTCCTCGATG
Organism: Mythimna separata; assembly: GCA_030763345.1. Lineage (NCBI taxonomy): Eukaryota > Metazoa > Arthropoda > Insecta > Lepidoptera > Noctuidae > Mythimna > Mythimna separata. The sequence continues at coordinate 22,529,208 of CM061176.1, forward strand.
TCTCCTTCGATCTACCCTTCGTCGATTTCTTGCCAGATTTTATCCCGCTCAAGATCTGGGTTCAAGGTGAAGCAGTCGATATGAGTCTATACTTACCCGAAGTAAACACATCAAAGTTACTTCTTCTGTCTCTGGATAAGAATATGAAGCTAGTCCCCTGCAGACTAAAAGCTTCCAAATGGAGGAGAAAATGCGTAAAATCACAGGGCTGGGTGGACTGTTGGTCTGTTCCGATAGTAGCCCTGAGCGTAAGATACAACTATCACCCCATTCCACCTTTAGGCCCTGAGCCTCAGGCAGACATCACTACACCAGAGAAAGAAGAAATCCTCCTGTCACCGATGAGAATACCAAGGATGAGGAAACAGCCTCAAATCAACTGGACCATGGACGGAAACAAATTCGACAGAACAACACTACCACCTGACAAAGTAAGCGTAGAACTTGAAGTGGGACCTTCCATCCTACTGGCCTATGGAACTATTATTACAAGCTTTATGAATTTATTAGAAAATATCTTTGGCGAAGACCAAACTTTTACAGACATGCAAAAATCCCCCAGCGCGGAAACATTTTACTGGTCCAGTGAAAATGCAAAAGTGAATGATAAAAGTAGTGTTAATCAACACACTGAGATATCTATGGACGACTCCACAGATTCAAGCAAGGGACCGTTTGACCCGCGACACTACAGGCCGCTGGACGTAACGGTATCGATCATAATCCATGACATACAGGCGCACTTAGTTAAGAATTGCAGTGAAAGTGAACCACCGTGCCCAGTTGTACTGATCGAAAGATTCGGATTTGAAATGGACAAAAGCTTCAGAGAGACCAAACTCCAACTTCTTTTAAGTCCGTCAATACTAGTGTCTGCTAATAACTTATCGCGATCCAACACTACAAACTCGGGGGCCTTGTATCAAGGTCACTTGATGCTCTCGTCATTCCAACTACGAGGGAACGGTTTCTTTAGCGATACCAACCGAACTGTCGAAGAAGACACTGTAGAGTACGCATGGATGATGGAACTACAACTGGGTCAGTTAACTGGCCGACTAACACTACCACAGCTGTACCAAATAATATCGTCTTTAGAAACGTTCTTGCTTCTCATTTGCGACAGCGAGAACGAATTAGTGCCGCCTAACCCCACCAGACATTGTCATCACGGAATGAACAATGTCATGTGTCAGGAAACAGACCTCACTTTGAAGTACAGGTGCCCGACAGCCAATGAAATTAAGTACAAGATGATTCGAGTCGCGATCGATCTCATTGACGTATATATCGCGGACTCTAACACTACGCTTCAATCGTGGATATCTCCAGTTAGACTTAGCTATTGTAACTTACACGGCTCGGGCTTCGGTACGGGCGTGACTGGTTTGCTCCCAAATATAAAACTAGCTCTCTATACACAAACTAACATGCAAACGAATACCCACCATCATTCAAATGGTAGTAATACTAGCCAGAACAAACCGCCTGAAAGTGATAACTGGGTTGGAGTGGGATCAGTCGCTTTAGGACCTCTTCTAATCGAAGCGGCGTCATCACTGCCTCAAACACCGAAAAACCTCCATCTAGTCCAACAGAAGTTCTTGAAACTTCACGATGATAAGACGAAAAGACTTTGGTTCTTGTGGCCGGTTGAAGGGAAGAGTTCGCAGTGCGGCTGTACCGGAGGCTGCGCGTTCTTCGGATCAAACAGAAACGGTCCTAACTTCTTGAAGCCAAATCCTAACGACCTAAATGAAGGGATAAATGTGGCTATGTTTAATATTATTGAGACGACACCTGGAGAGTACGGGTACGGACAGAGTCTGTTGCATTCAGGACAACTTGTATTCCATACGCCGCCATACAACAGTTTGAATGTGTGTCTCCAGCCAACAAACGTGGCTACATTAATACCATCGCCTTTACCACAAAACTTGAACAAGTCTCCACAAAGCGCGGAGCGTAGAAGCCTTACCAGGAGATTCTCTTACACAAGCATGAGTAAAGGAAGTAACAACCTCTTAGTATCCAGTACTAAGAGCGACGTTCCTTACGCGCGCTTAGTAGATTCTTCAGTGCCTTTAGGGAGTAGCAAAATTGACAGCGACTCCAAACTTAACAAGAGTATTCTAAACGTTCCTCAGATGGAAAGCAGTGTTTCAGATTCGAAATTAGCTTTGAGTTGTGGAGTTAAAGAAAATGTACAAGGAAAGAAACCAGCTACGGGAGAAGCAGAATCGTTTGTAGTACCTAAAGTGCCAGTGAGAAGCGTTGCCGTCTCAGAATCGCATTACTCATTGAACTCGCAAGCCCAACCAGATGAGACCTTGAACCAAGAAGTGCAAAGAACCATGTCTATAACGAGTGAAAATCATTCTGAAGCTTTCTTTTCGGCTGATGAAGACATGTTCCCCAGCCGATCTTCTAGTTTAAAGCATTCGTTCGGTAGTCGCCATAGTAACACCAGAGACAAAAGTTCGTTTGGTATTAATGACATAACCAATGAGAAGTGGAACAATTCCGCACCAAAATCGGAGGCAGTAGACATTCCGGATACGATAAGTAATTTGAGCACAGGAGTTCAGCCGGACTCAGAGAGCGGTTCTGTATCATCAACCTCTTTCATTTCTGCGATCTCTTCGCAAGAGGATATGACGCTGGTGAATCTTCACATGCAGACCAACAAGCCTATCGTAGACTCGCCTCTCCTAATGGCCAGTTACATGCATAACTTGCCACAATACAAGTGCCCCAACTGGTCTTCTTGTTCTTTGCCAAGTGGGAGCGATGTCTTCACGTTGCCCTTATTCAAAAGGGCTGATGATGGCACTTTAGTTTATGTCGGACAGAAGTATTTGCCTAGTTTCGAACCGCTAGGAAAGATTAACATCCTCAGATTAGTAGCAAAGAAAGATCTTAATAATCAGAACCAGCATGGTCCTTACTCCAATTTGCCTCCACATTTTAACTCCCAAGTCAAAGCCCACCCCTATCCTCAAGGATGGTGGGATGTTCAGCAAACTGTGCAAGACAGTCAAGAAAATACCACAGAGAAAAGCACTGCGTCGACAGTTACCACAACGAGTGACTCCAAAAGCGGTGTGTTCGTCAAATTACGCGGAGAAATCGATATAATGTTGACTCCTTTAGTACTGGAAAGTACTCAGAAATTCGTTGAGTCATTAACCCCAATTTTGGCGAACATACATCCTATAACAGTGATAAATCATTTGCGTTTGCTTTGTATATCGTCCGTCTCGAGTGCCAACGTGTTAAAACAGAAGCAGTATGTCCAGAACTGGTTACCACAGATGCAGGACCGGAGTCAATCTAACTTAGTCACGGATAAGGACGACAAATGCAAACTCGCAACTATTCCCCACTCGAACGTGTATGAAGAGAGTATACTTGAGTCGTTACAAGCGACGGTAACCATTCCAAAAGTCAACATGATCTTTATACAATCTTCAGTGGTCGAAGACATGATATCTTTCTCAGCTTTAGACAATATCCAGGACTTGACTTGCGTATCCTTATTCGGTGTATCAGTGGAGAATATTATCGCTAAATACGTGAGTAACAGGAAGAATTTGGAGTCTGTGCAGTTGTACTACAGGCCTACGTTGAGGGCTCTTGGCAGTAAGAAGTCGTTCGGGATAATGAAGGGGCCACGGGCTTTGATATCGGCGCAGACGTCTGGGAAGAGACGGGGGCCGGAGAGAGGGGAGCCGGTCTACATTGAGGCTTCGCAGCAGCAGTGTGAGGATACTACTATAACGCTGAATGTTGGTAAGTGGCAAAGAATTACTGACTGGTTTGAAGTTATAAGCACCTTTTCGGGTTTGATAGAACCTACAAATACCCTGTAAATATATGAAAAAGCAAGACAGCAATCAAATTCATATTCATGACCTAGGAGGTGAAAGCAGGCCTCACAGAGAGATGCTAATAACTTCAAAACATCTTTTAAATTTTGCTTCAAAGTATTACCGAGTATTACAAGTATTACCTTCTTCTGTTTCCAGGTAAAGTCCACGGCCAACTGCGGCGCATACGCAACGAGTCGTCACAACTGAAGGATGTGACCGTCACGGGCATTCCTTGCCAACATTCCAAAGTGTCTTTCAAGTTTATCAGAGTCGACTCGTGTGCTAAAGGATGTGAATCTATGGTAAGTAGTAATATTCTTCATCATCATCGTTTCAGCCTAAAAAAGACTTCCACTATTGGATATAGGTTTTCCCCAAGTGTCGCCACAACGACTGGATTCTATTCGTCTCGCATCATTCGGATTCCTGTAACCCTTATCAACGCTGTGTCTTACGGTATGTGATCGCCACTTTAAACCAAAACTGTTAGCTACTCCTTACAGTTTTAGCAATATTTTGCTCAAGAAATTTAAACTTTGTGTTTAGGGATAAAAGGGTGAGTTTTAAATAACTCCCGTATGATTTTAATGCGTTATTGTTTACAGTGTTGCCAAAACGGAACGCCAGCAGAAGCACAGAAAGACAGTCCTATCGGCTTCATAATGTTTGAATGTGGTCTTGAAGGCATCTCGATAAAAGTGTCGAAGCACTCACAGTCTCACAAACCACAGACACAGACTGAAGAGAAGAAGCCACTGAGACCTGACAATGAGAGCTGTAGAGAATCTGTGAAGTCTGCTGAGGAGTCGAAGCCAGATAAGGAACGGAGTACTAAAAGTAGAACTTCAGGGATTGAAGATCTGTTCAGGAAAAGAGATTCCAGCTCCAAACCCAGTACTCCAAACCTTGGGACCGCTCAGCCGCCGCCCGTTCCCCCTCCTCCAGAACCTTCCACTCCTGGGCCTGATGAGCCTTCGAATAATGACAGCACTACGACTGTGGTGCCTCTGAAGGATAACGGCAATACGTCGTCTTGTGCTATCGACTTGAAAGTTGTGTGGTTCAACTTTGCTGCGCCTCCGAGGACGCCTATTACCAAGAAGATTGATTATACGAGGTAAAGAAATAATTATTTAATATTATATCACCCTAATATTATAAAGCCGCATGATTGTGTATTTGTATGTTTGTTACTTCTTCCTGCTCGTACGGCTGAACGAATTTCTATGAAATATTTTACACGGGTGGACCAACTCCTGGAATAGTACAATTACACTTTTTACTCCGAGAGTATCTTACCTTGTGATAATTTTATGTCATGAAAGTCAACTGTATAGTGCTACTTCATCTGTTTGTTTCTCTATCTATACTGGGGTAATCTCTGGAACTACTGGTCCGATTTGAAAAATTATTTCAGTGTTAGATAGCCCATTTATCGAGGAATTCTATAGGCTATATATCATCACGCTACAACCCACGGGAGCTGAGCAGTAACGAAAAATGCGGGTGAAACCGCAGGGGACACCTAGTAGTTAATAGTTTTCTTATGTACCAACACTGTTACGCAAGATATGTGTCGAGATCCTCTGTATTATTCCATGGATGGAACTTAACTAAGCTAGGTACACAAAACTTCAGAGGCAGCCTTAATGCCTTAGGTATTCTCTTCCAGTCAACCTTTTGGTGATGTAGAGAAAAATAGTGTGTTTTGTAGCTCTGTCTAACCAGTTCTCCCACCATTTTAGACTGGACTGGAACCTGCTGAGTACGGCGTCTCCGGCCATCAACGCGTGGATGAACCCGTGCAACCGGCTCGGCATCCGCGTGGTGGCGCTGTACCGCGCCTACGCCAGGCGGCTCACGGCCACGGCCGCCAGCCTCATGGCGGCTGCGCTGGACCTGGCTCCACATCACACTCTGCCCAAGGTATCGTCATCATCATCATCTTTTCAGCCAAAAGACGTCCACTGCTGGACATAGGTCTCCCCCAAGCGTCGACACACTGACCGGTCCTGTGCGTCACGCACCCATCGGATTCCCGCGACCCGCGCCAGGTTTTCGGTCCATCATGTGGGAGGCCTTTCAACGCTGCGTCTTCCGATACGTGGCCGCCACTCCAGAACCTTCCGTCCCCATCCATTCTACGAGCAATTTGCCCTATTCACTGCCACTTAAGTTTTGCGGTTTACCCAAGGTATATTTCAGAGTATTTCGAGTTGATCTCCGCTACTTCACCTCGTAAGTCCATCGATACTCATGTAATCGATTTGTGCTGAGCCTTGCCAAGTAATTATCAACTTTGTCTGCGTTGAAATAAAGAACATAGTGAAACTTCATCATAACAGTCTTATTTGGTGCTGAGAAGTCTGAAGTCCTCCAATGACTTCTTCCGCTCAAACTCAATTTTCGAATAATTGAAACAACCACTGAACTTGATTTGAAAATCCTGCCAAAACTTTCTTGTGAAAAATAGTGCAGGTGTCACTACTTAATTGTACCACAGACTACATATAAGTTTTGATATAGACACCATAGTTCTAAATAACATAATTTGTTTACAGAGTCGCTACGGGCGCCACACACCCATGGCCAAGCAGTTGCGCGAGGAGCCGTCGCTACAACTGTGCGCAGTGTTACTGCGGTACGCCTTGCAAGCCGACGCGGCGGCCGTGCAGGCCGACCTCGCTGAGAGACATCTCCCGTCTTTATCTACACTGAGACAGGTAAATAAAGAGCATCTAATTTACAAAATGGCTATGTTTGACAGCATCAGTGGGCGGCATTGCTTTGGCCGAATACTGGGCTTGGCAAGGTATTTAATTAGTTTTGCCATCGACACACTAAGAAGAAGAAGAATAGCTATCTGAAAAAGTGTGATAAAAAGTTATACTGGCACGTCAATTCTCAGAAGGTTACTAATCCTTTAATATAATATTTATAATGATACAAGCTTATATTTTTTCAACCTCAAAAAAAGAGGTTTGTAAAATGTTTAATTATTAAATGATTCCCAACAAATTAAAAAAAAATACGTTCTTTCTGCCTATATAAGTCAGATTGCTGTTCAATTATTTTAGCCCAAGCTCCATACATTTATTCAACGTCTCCTTTAATAAAACTGTTGTATTCCAGGGAGTGATAGTCCTGAGTCGTCAATGGAAGAACATCCTCTACACGCCTCTGCTGCTGGAACATAACTACAAGAGCAAAGTTATGAAGCCACTCAATGTCACGTTTGCTTTGCCTGATCTGTTGGAGGTAAGAATGGGTTTCATATCATATCAGTTGAAGATTTTGTACGCGATCTTAGCGTATTATTTTAGTAAACTGTAAATCCTCGTTGAACCAACTTTGGTTCGTTGCTAATTTGAGCTTGATTCTCTAAAATATCTTAGAATCTGTCGAGCCTATCAATAAGTAAAACCAGCACACACAATTTTCATCAATATTGTATTGACATTTGGCTAATATTAACTGCCTTCTCTCGAATTGATGATTTCATTGTTTTTTTTAATGATCTATATGATTTACGCTGTGGTGCTTTCCTTTGTATAAACTACTTGACTGTGATCCCAGCCGATGGTAAGCAATGTTGCAATGGGTGATGGTCAATTATACTATTAAGAGACAATCTAGGCTTGTAGACATATAAATTATGATCGAGTGGGATAACCATCGACTTTGTTACTGGTCCATTGTAACAATCTGTCTAAATATAAAACCTTTATTTCAGGATTCCGTAGAGGGTTGGCAAGAGTATCCTCTGGAGACTGAAGCACTGGACGAGAACTGTCTGCTCCTCAACATGGACGTCGACAAAGTCAACCTGCCTAGTAAGTACCCTCCATTACTTGAAACGTGAGATAGAACTAACACAGTAAAATGTACTTTATTATAAAGGTGATACGGTCTAATTTTAAAGTACTTGTCGACGTCTCTGGGAGATAAGTCCGTAATCGCAGAGATTAGCGTTTCGATTATCGACTTTATTGACTGGACAATAAGTAGGTAATCGAAAAACTGATCCCTGCAATTACCGACTTATTGTTCTGAGACGTAGTGATCTCCCAGAAAAAAAATTGCATTTAGAACAAAATATTTAAAATGGTTATTTGAAATTAGACCTAATATTATTTAAAATCATAATATTTAAATAACACTACAGTATTGCTTTTTATTTATTGAAATTTCTTGTAATATATTTATTTTTATACAACTTCCACGATAAAGCTATAATAATATAAATATCAATACTGCTAAATTCACAGTATGTCGCAATTGGCTTTTAAGTAAAATATTATTTGAATAGACGGAAAGGAATTTTACGGATTATATTGTGATTGACACAAAAATTAAATTTTCTCTAACCACTAGTCTTGAAAAATATGAGTTTTAATTTTCTCATAAATTATAATATCGTTGAAATATGACTTAATCAAGTCCTGCAACTTTGGTATTGGCAGGCATATTTTCAAATGTGCGCTTACGCAAGTTGATGATAGTATACAAAATGTTACACACACACATATAGTTGCTCTAGTGCTTGAATGGCCAATCGACCAATTAATCAATGTAAGTCAAAATTTACTTTTTTATTTCAAAATATAGCTAAGAATCTCTAATGATTATTGTGTGTAATTAACTTTTGATAACATAAGTTTCTTCAATTAGCCACTCAAGCACTAGGACGGCGATTTGTTACTACTTCAGTAGTAGCTCGGAGTCTTGATTTGTATCAGGGTCTAATTGTGAATGTCCCTTACATACAAATAACATGGATTCTACTACTAACAAAATGTGGGTGTACCCATTAAAAATCATAATGTTTTCGCATCGATATCAACATTAAGTAGTTAAAGGTCGACGCGGAAACTAGCCAGCACTTATTCCCATCGAAATCTGAACCTTATTGCTTATGACAATACAGTTCAAATTTGCTTAAGTTTACTTAAATAGAGTTCCTATTCGTTTAATTACTCAGTTACCCGCGAAACGAGACACAATAGTAAAACAATAACAGCGCGGTCTCATTGGACCGGTCGGGGATTCAAACGTTAACAACAAATTTGCATTGCAATATAATCCGTAAAGTATTTTCATTAGAGTCTAATATACTTTGGCGTCAATAATGTTACGTACATTAATACGTGGTTGTTTGTGGGTGAAGCTACCGGCGTGGAGGCTTGTCCGCGCCCGCACTCGTTCCCATCCACGCCGCCCTCCGGTTCGTACACCAAACTTAGTGTTGTGCTAAGGACTTGTGAACCTTATACATATTGTTATAGATTTTGAATTCCTTTGACAAATAAATCTGCTAAAGCAATTGACGTTTCGGAAGACGTAAAATCAGCTCTTGGAAATGATTGGTTACCATCGCGGCATCGCGGTTAATCATTACCATTTTAGTAATACTGAATATTTTTTACAAACTTTGGCTTGAGATTTAAATATCAGAAGTCCTTTCTGACACTAAGATACAATATAGTTCACAAGTCCTAAAGTTAGTGGTCGTTTGTTATGTTACTTCAAATAAATACTTAACATTCGCTCAATATTGAATCTTATATTTTCGCAGTTCGCTTAAATACTTTGTATAATTATTGTATCTTCGCTCAAATAGAATCGTAACTCAAAATTATGTTGATGTGATTTTTATTGTATTACAAGTTCATTCGGGAAACGTTGTTCTGCCATATACATTATAAAAGAATAACATGGGAGTGGGAGTAGGAGAGTAAAAAAAAATGTATCCTAAGACCTACTAAATCCTGGTAATATTGTAAACCCAAATATGTGATAAAAATTAGTCAAGTCGTTTTGCAGGAGTTCGATAAAAAAAAACACAGAAACGACACTGTGACACGAGAAGTTTCAGAACGGGTGTAATTAATTCAGTATTAGTTCAATTAATTTAGTTTTTTTATGGATTAATAGAGTGTCATATCCTTGAATTAATAATTGATATTTTTTGAGTTGTGACCCTATTTTTCTGAAGGTACGATATACTCAATGTTAAGAATAAAAATACATTTTACCGCGTATCATACTCGATATATTTTGTGACAAGATCTCGTAACAAACGACTTCTGAGCGTGTGTTATGCGTTTTTTGTTATGTTGTTTGTCTTACCGTTGTTGATGGCAGCATGCAGTGATCATATAGGTACCTGCATTGTTATGTGTGACCATTTTATACACATTATCTTATTTCTTCTTATCATCAGGAGATAAAATATCTCAGAGTGGCGATATTATTCGAAAGTGGCGATATTACCGCGGCTATATTGATACTATTCGATATTGTCGGTTTCGTTCGAGCCCAAGTGTTCTAGGGCCCAAGCTGACTGCGGCCATAGGTTGACTTCCGAAAGGGAAACCTGTGGTTCTGGAACGCAAAGGCAAAGAAGGAACATAGGCGTGGTGTTAGTCAGCAAAAGTTGGACATTCCCTCTCCACCCAGAACAGGAGAGTTGATCGATGATTTTCCAACTAAAAAAGAGAGATAAAATATCTCCTGATGTTTAGTTTACGAAAACTTACCTTGACCTTTATCTATTCTACATATATTTCCCTGTCATTCCAATATACTGTCCCTTTCTATAAAATAGAACAGTATAATATGTGTAAAACTATAGTTTTTTGTCAGTTTTCCATTCATAAAAACTACATCTGTGTTACAACTACAATTTGATTCCTAAATAATTGTTTGTAAGGAATGTTTAAAGTTTTTGTAGTGGCGTTATCCTTGTCTTGTTTTTTCCCCTTTTGTGTATAATTAAATACGAATATCATATATCATAATATTATGTACCCATTAAACTAACTGTCATAAATATTGGCTATGGCTTCCGCTCCCCTATGTAAACCGCTTTGGTCATTTACAATAAATACACATTTTATTGCTACAAAAATTACTGTTCTAAGCGCTATACTATACTAAGCTATAACATTATATTATGCACATATATTACAGTCAGGGAAATGTATTGTTTGTCGACTTAGAAGTAGACTGTTGCTTGCTCGTCATAAAACAACAAGTTTTCTTTTTCGGCGTTCTGGCAAACGTGGTGTAACTTACATCAGGACAGCTTCTAATGTACAAAGCGCAGGTCCGATCGTGTGTGGAGTACTGCAGCCACATATGGGCTGGAGCTGCGCAATGCCACCTGGCAGCTTTGGACTCAGTGGAAAGGCGTGCGAAGAGGCTAATTGGAGATCCAGATCTGGTTAAGACCAATTTACAAAGCCTTGAGCACAGGCGTAGGGTAGCCAGCCTTTCGGTTTTCTACAGGATGCATTTCGGAGAGTGTGCGCAGGAATTGCATGAACTGATTCCGCCATCCCGCTTTCACCATCGGACAAACCGTCGTACGGCGAGTATTCACCCTTACGTTGTCGAAACCTCTACGGTCCGGACTAAGCGTTTCGCTTCGTCGTTTATACCGCGGACATCGAGGGATTGGAACAATTTGCCTGCTGCGGTTTTCCCGTCCGATTATAATTTAGGTGTCTTCAAGGCTAGAGTGAATAGGCTTTTAATAAGCTAGTGCGCCTCACCATCAACGATTGCATCACTGCTTACCATCAGGTGGGATCGCAGTCAAGCACTAGCTTATAACAATTACAACAAGATAAACTCCACCAAAAATTAAAAAATACAACGGGTGATGAACAATTATCAATTATTTACAAACGATATAGGAATTTCTGTAATAACCTATTGAAAAAGCTAAAAAACCAATATGATCAGACTCAACTACAAAAAGCAGGTAAAAACACTAAACTTATATGGAAATTCATAAAAACTAACACTTTTAGGTCAAAAAATCCCGAACCCGCACTTGAGCTTTTATCGTCTGAGCGGAGCCCTACCGAAGCAGTAAATAAAACTAACAACTTTTTCATTAACGTAGGAAAACACTTAGCCGAAAAAATCTTATTTTCTAATAGATCTAGTTCTTCCAGTCATGGCCAAACAAAAACATATGCAATACGAAACTCGTTTGTCTTATTAGATACCGATGTTAATGAGGTAGTCGATATAATAAATGAATTAAAGGAAGTTTGTGCCGTGGGATATGACGACATACCTAATAGCATACTCAAAAGATTTAAATACATCATTGCACCTCCTTTAACTCATATTTTTCAGTTGTGTTTGACCAAAGGAATATTTCCTAAATTGCTTAAAAAAGCCGTAGTCACCCCTGTGTTTAAATCTGGAGACAAAAATTGTGTTAATAATTACAGGCCAATATCAGTTTTGACTGGCCTGTCAAAAATATTGGAAAAAATTATAAACAGTAGATTAGTAAAATACCTTGAAGCTAATAAATTACTTTCTGATCAACAATTTGGTTTTAGGCCTAAAAGGTCAACGAGCCACGCTGTTCACCATCTAACAAATTATATTAGCACAAACCTGGATAATGGCCTGCACACCCTAGGGATCTTTTTAGACCTCGCCAAGGCTTTTGACACAATTTCTTGTACTTTGCTTTTAAACAAGCTGGAGAAGCTGGGAATACGGGGAACACAACTGCAATTATTATCTGATTACCTAAGTGATCGCCATCAGTCTGTAAAAGTGGGTCAATGCATCAGTTCTGAACTTAAAAATACCTGTTACGGAATCCCACAAGGTAGTATTTTGGGTCCTACCTTGTTCCTTATCTATATAAATGACCTGTGCAATTTGACCCTCGAGAACGGTTTAATTATTTCATATGCTGATGACACAGCTCTACTTTTTACAGCTAAATCAAAAGCTGAGGTATATGAGGTAGCACAAAAGGGTTTTGATATTGTTTCTAATTGGCTAAACAATAATCTCTTAAGTTTAAACACAGATAAAACCAAATACTTAATTTTTACAATGAGAAACACCTATCCAACGCTTACTAATCTAAGTATTCAAGCGCATAACAATTGTGACCTTCATTGTGCTGATATTGCATGTACTTGTCCTAGTTTAGCAAAAACTGACCATATAAAATATTTAGGTATTACGATTGACGCAAACCTAAACTTCCGCAAACACATCGATTTATTATGCAACAGAGTGCGTAAACTAATATACATATTTAAAAACTTACGTAGCATTGCCGACTTTAAATTAATTAGACAGGTTTATTTGGCTTTGTGTCAATCTATTATTACCTACGGTATTACGTCATGGGGTGGCGCCGCCAAATCTATCATGCTGCCCTTAGAACGCGCCCAAAGAGCCGTTTTAAAAGTTGCTACTTTTCGTCCCTTTCGATTTCCCACAGACCAACTATACATGGCATGTAAGGTATTAACAGTACGTCAATTATTTGTTTTGAAAGTAATTTTGTTGCAGCATACTAACCTTTATTTTAACCCAATACCATCAGATAGAAGAAGGAAAGATTTGGTATGTACTAACTTTAGAACTAAACATGCTTATGCTCATATAGTTTAAGTTATAATAGGTGTAATTTACTAGTTCAAGAATATTTGGCAAAACAGAATTATGCAGACACGGAAAAACTTCTAGAAATTGTAAAATAAAGCCTCTTTTGTAATATATGTCACTTACTTTAAATAATTATTAAGTTTACCTTATTGGCTACAATATTGTTCGTAAATTTGTTTAAATATAATATCATATTTAATCTAGATTAAAATAATTTTACGTTACTTTTCAGTCATTGAAAATATTGTCTTCTTTTTCTTTTTTATTATTATTTAGCATCTATTTTATTTTATTTTTGTTTTTCTTTTAAATGCTAGATCTAAATAGATGGCCTGAAACACAGGTTTTTTACTAACCTAGATCAGGCCGGCTTCATTACAGTTAGAACTAAGACAGAAACTTCATTTGTAATTCATGTAAACCACAATTTTATTGTACTTACATTTTTACTTGAATAAATTATTATTATTATTATTATTATAATTAAAAAAAAAATGAATTATTTGTCTAGTTTACGGTTGGCGCAGTGGTTGAGAAATCGGCTACTGAGCTACGTGTCGTGGATTCGATTCCTACAGAATTGTATGGCTTACTTAATGATTTTTCCAGTTTGTGAATGGAAACTATACAGTAGTAACTCCTACTGTGGGCTAAGGTATTTATAACAAAAAAATTCAACTTTCATGAAATATCCATTGACAAAGAATCGTCTAAAGTGTCAAACAATACATTTTCCTGACTTGACATTGATAACCAACTATTATACCTACTTATACGCAATACACGAATCGTTTGTGAAGTTCTAACCGTAAAGGAATCATAAGTTAATAATGGACATTTTACAGAAGCGCAAAATAACATTAATAAAAATTATGATAACCTACTTTAGAAGATCCATTTACCTTCTGATCACTCGAAACAAAGCACATGATTTTCTTAACAATGATGATTTTCAATTCTTTTTATTTTTAAACCGTGACCTTTGAACTCTGTCTGTTTCCTGATAGCGTTTACCTAGGGTTCTTCAAGGCAAAGGTTATTTCTAGGCAAGCGTGTGCCATCTTCGACTACATCATCGCTTATCGTCAGGTGAGACAGTAGTCTAGCGCAAGCCTATCAATAATACTTAAAAATACTGCCTTTAGTATCAAACTTTATATTGACAAAAATTACTTACGCTCTGTTAGAATTTGCGGTCGCGGGAAGTCGATAGATGCGAGATCTATAGGTCTCGTCATCATGGGGACTCTTGGGGAGGGTCTAACAGTAGACGTCTCCCAACTTAAATGATGATGATGATGTTAGAACTTCACTGACGAAATATATTTTTAAAAGCTCTGTTTCATATGCTAAACTAATCTTTTATGTATATCGCTGTCGCTATTTGGTGCACCTATACCTGCAAACCTGTATTTCAATGCAACTATATTTCTTTCAGAATCTATATTCCTAGTATAACTATTCGTATGTTACTGAATTCTTATCGAAAAATATTATATCCTATACATCAAGATTATCGCAAACGCCAGGGGCTCTACCACGAGATCTTAACGCAATCCATTTGACGATATAAACTGAACTGTTAAAAAAAAGGATGGAACTATATAGTGTGTTGCTCCATCCCTCTTTCTCGTTCGCTCGCCTATCTTTTTAAGACGTCATGGTAAGGTCCCTGAGTTTTAAAATGACGAAGAGAGAGACTGTCACAACTAATATGAGTGACAAACACTAAGAACAATTTACAAAGCAGAGCTATTTCTGAAATTCAGTAATCCATATTTAATGTTATGTATAATTTCATTGTCAATTACTACTGAACAATTCGCATGTCGATGTTAGAACCATAGCAACTCACGATGTGTTAAGAGTTTTGAACACATACATCTGCATAATTCTGTCTTCTCCCTAATTTCTATAGGGGTGCCATCATAGACAAATTAACAAGTTTGCATTTTATGCCCATTAAAACAACAATTGTCGTAATAATATCAGAGGGTTGCTAAGTACTGGTAAGAAACAATAATAATTTGTGTTGCGAAAAGAAAAAGAACATAAGATAATAAACATTTTTACGAATAGAAAGAAAATTGATAATCGTCTGCAAATTCAGCTTTTGAAATAGAACTAAAATTGACTATGATGTCACCCCTGACTCTCCACCTATATACCTCTCCACCTTCTCGCCACCATACATTGTAGCACACTCTTCAACTCGTACACCTAATCCCTCACACTAGTGATGTGCTAATACCGTGTCCGTCACAGTGAGGGCCGCGCAGAGCAGCCGCGCGAGCCTGGTGTTCCCCTCGCTACCATTCTCCACCAGGAAACCTTCGGCCTTCCATGACGACGCCATCGCTAGTAAGTAGATACATTGCTAGTTAAAAGTTCAGCTTTAGGACCCGGTAGACACCATTGTGCGCGTGTCGTGGGTTCGATTCCCGCACGGAACAAATATGGCCTACAAATAATTGATCCGGGTCTCTGTGTCTTGTGCATGTGAGTTAAAATGTTTGTGAATGTATCTTCAATGCAGAAGAGCAACAAGACTGTGATTGCAAACCTTGAAACATATTGGGAAGTAAGTAGTAATGGTGAGTAGTTAGTTTTATCGAGTTTGAACGCGCTACTTGCGTGTGTTCAATTGGTTCGGTTCAAACCGGAACTACCTGAATGATAAGATGACGTTGGCCATTGATGCTGTTCGAAGAAACTTTGTGGATATTATATCAGATAAGAATGTAAACAGTCCAATAGTGAGCACACTATTGAAATGTTTGGCCTTTGTATTTACAGAGACTGGATTTGTTACAAAAGAAATTACAAAGCAGATAATGATCTTTACTTCTTTTTGTGATTAGGGATGATATATGGCTCTGAAACGTGGCCGCTCACAATAGTCCTCATTAGAAAGCTTATCCAAAGTGTGATCGAATCAGGACTTAATATATCCCCAAGTTCAAAGTAACCGACATAGTCCGAAGAATTGCCAAACTTAAGTGGCAGTGGGCATTGCTTAAAAAACAGATACCACTCTCACATGGTGGGCAAAGGACCTGATGAAGGTTGCGGGAATTCGATGCGTACCAAAATTTCAGGACCAGCGGTCGTTGTGGCGATACTTAGATCATCCAAGTCTCCCATTGTCTAATGTCTGTCGGCTACAATTGAACTTCATATTCTACAACCATACTAATATGACTATCACCTTCTATCACCAGTTGACTACGGGACCCTGAAGGAAGACCTGCCAACAGTGGGATCCAACCCATCGCTATACTCTCCGCATGGTAGCGATGAGAACATCAAGAACGATCGAGCGAGAGAGGACCTGTACCAATGGATGGCCAAACAAGAGCCGATCAAAGTGGTAAGCCTTAGGACATGTTGGTGCATGGAACATGAATGCACTAGGAGCATGTTGATTTAAGGTGAAAGCTTCAGGGTAGCCCGCGAAATTCAATTTTTTTTACGTTTTTTGCAATTTCTCACTTAAGTGTAGGAACGATTTTATTAGAAACGTTCCTACACTTAAGTGAGCTTGGAGGCTTGTATTGATGATTTTTATGGTTATAATTATGTAACTAGTTACGTTTTACAGTCGCTAAAGTATTTTTAACTTCATACAACCTACCACTGGCCTGCAAATTGCAAAAAACGTAAGAAAATTTGAATTTCGCGGGCTACCCTGAAGCTTCCCCCTTAAAGCCTTTAACCGCTTGCGTCTGATTACTCCGACAAGTATTTTCGTGTCCTATTCGCCAGGGTCGTGTGTTTGCGACTGGGTAATCCTTTTTTTTTAATTGTTATAAACTAGTGCTTGACTGCGATCCCACCTGATGGTAAGCAGTGATGCAATCGTTGATGGTGAGGCGCACTAGGAAGTAGTCCACCTCGTTTAGCTCTTCAATTCCCAAAGGTGATTGAAGAGCTGACGAGATGGAGTACTTGGTCGTGGGTTTGCGACCCTGGCGGAATAAAGGACAGTGTTTGTCGGAGATATACCTGACGTAGGTGGTGTAAAAGGTTAAGGCCCATTGCCCACGGACGTGTAGCTTCACAGACACAGTTTCATAGTTTTGTATGGAAGATTCACGCAGGCGTAGACCAAGCGTATAATGACGAATACGCGTCTATGAAACTATGCGTCCGTGGACAAAATGAAATAGTAAGTGAAATGAGTTTTGGACCGTCCATTAATCACGTAAGGTTCAAAAGCGGGGTTTGGGAGAATTATGAAATATCATAAGGGGAGGAGGAAAGGCTATTTTTCGTTAACACAACCCGCGTTCCAAGCTAAAAATAAATATTTTGAAAAATACTAAGCCAAGTATCACCAAGAGAAGGAGAGGGTTTAAAAGTTATTAATAGTAGATTGTATCATAAGGGAGCAAAGTAATATTTTTACGGCGAGGGCGTTTTTTGAATCGAGAGCGAAGTGAAGGATTCTTGTGTAGAATCCCGAGCGTAGCGAGGGGTTCTTTAGTAGAATCCTGAACGTAGCGAGGGATTCAAAGTACGTCGCCCGAGCCAAAAATATATTTGCGCCCGAGTCATACACTCTACTTTTCATCACCCTCTATGAGGAAATAAAAGGCGCCTCATCATTTTATCATCATCATCATCATCATCTGCCTAGCCTTTTTCCCAATTATATTGGGGTCGGCTTCCAGTCAAGCCGGATTTAGCTGAATACCAGTATTTTACGAGGAGCGGCTACCTACCAGACCTCCACAACCCATTAACTGCCGCCTCATCATTTTATCATTTGTCAATATTTGTCATTTTTAGTCATTTTAGTAATTTTTAGTTATTTTTTGTAATTTTTGGTCATTTTAATCTATTTTTAGTCATTTTTGTAATTCTTAGTAATTTTTTGTAATCTTAGTCATTTTTAATCATTTTTAGACAGTTTTGGTCATTTTAATCTATGTTTAGTCATTTAGTCATTTTAGTCATTTTAGTCATTTTAGTCATTTTAGTCATTTTAGTCATTTTTTGACATTTATGGTCATTTTAATCTACTTTTAGTCATTTTTGTAATTCTTCGTCATTTTTAATCATTTTAATCTATTTTAGTCTATTTTTAGTCATTTTTGTAATACTTAGTCATTTTTAGTCATTTTAATCTATTTTTGTTTGGTTTTAGACATATTTATAAAATTTAGTCATTTTTGTTGTATTTATCATTCAAACAATATATGCGTTCAATTTCTTTGGCGCTAAACACTAGGATGTTCCAAATTCATTGCTGCGCACTTATTTCAGATAACGGGGAATAAAAATACTTAACGGGGAATAAAACATTTAACGGGAAATAAAAATACTTTTATTTCCCCTTAAAAGTTTGATACAGAAAACACTACCTTTGGTCGCACTTAAAGGCGAACAAAGTCGTCCTTTTCGAATAGATGGGATGAAAAAAATATGAAGTGATTATTGGACGATCCCTTTCAGAATCAGCACTTTTTTAAAGTTACAAAACACACCCAAACGCGCACCCTTCGTTTGATTCTTCCTTATATTTAAACTGGGAAGAAGATGTAGCACAACAAACTCCGTAGCAACCTTTTCCAAATAGTTGCAAATAGTTGCAAAAGAGATAAAGTTAGAATTGCTGTGATAGGTGCATGTTCGTGAAATGTAAATAAAAACTATTTTAGCAGCTTTGTGGTCGTGACGTCACATGTTTAGTGAGGGTAACAATAAACTCTGAGTAATAATAGGGAATATGCATCAATAAATATTTGTTGTTTAACTATTTTATCGATATTTTTTCACAGTTAGTATTCTAACTAACTGTGAAAAAATATCGGAATCAGTAGAAAAGTAAACGAGATTCAAACAAATATACCTGTGCTTCTAGCCAAAACGACATGTTTTATGGTACGCAGTACGGGCGTGATGTAATTTCACGTCAAATTACATATCCGCCTTCCTTTCTTATTAGTAGCGTTGCAACTTTATAACTTCGTTGTCTATAAAGATATTTAAAATTCCTATCATATTTATTTACTAGAGCTAAAAGTGTATTAATTTAATTTAGCAAATAAAAATATTGCATGAATATTCCCTATTTCACTGCACCCGTTTGAACTGAAAAAATATTATGCCTTAATGTTTTTTATTATTACGATTTTTAATAAGAAAGTTGCCTTTTTATTAAACTGTAGTACTTATTACTTTATTATTTTAGTATATACTCGTATGTATTTGTATTTTATTTTTATAAGCACCTAATTTTAATGATACTTCATTTCACGCGTATTGCAAGTATTTTTTATATAATTTATTTGTTGCCCCTTGGTCCTTTTTAATTCAAAGGTTAACTAGTAGAGAATGCCTTGTTGCATTTATTCCGTCTAAGTACGTGTAGATAAAGTTTAAATAGATAAATAACTTCGAATTAACTTTTGAATTGTAGCGACATCTTTGTCGCCATAAAGGAACTAAAATTCCAAATCTTGCATCACACAGATTTCCACGCATTTATAACATATACAAAAGCCCGTAATTAATTCAAAAGGAACGATTTAACTATTAAGTTTTTCGAACCGATCTGAAGTTGTAAAGTGAGCAGTAGTGATTTAACTAGTATTTGCATTCGCATTCACTAATATTCGTACATTTTTAGACATTGGCATTCGTCAATGTGACAAATGTAACATTAGTATACTACTAGTGCACAGTTTAATAAAACGACAACCGATAAAAATACAATAGAATCATAAAATTAAGAAGACAAGCGACCCAAGCTGCTAAAACATTCATCCCACTTCGAACACTGCATGCCCTAGCTCCATTCGCAAGCATGCACACACCGACGGGGTTCAACACTAACCGATTGACCCACCCATGTACCACTTCAACGTAAAGACTAGCTATAAAACACGATCACGTAATTCCACTAACCCAGGAGCCAAAGAGCAAGAAGCCAATAATCCCTCCTTCAAAGATGAACCCTCGCGCGGTGGCGGCCGCCATGCCGGCGTGTAGTCTGTACCCGCTGCAGGGGTCGCTGATGCTGCTGGATGCTCATCTGGTGTTCCAGCCGTTCTTGGCTGCGCTTGGAGTCTCGCCGAATCAGGTTACGCAGGGTATGTTGGTTATTGTTCTTTATTAATTAATTTATGTTACAGTTAAAATTGTTAATTTGTCCAAACTTTAGTTTTGACTAGATCCAGTCAAAAACCTTATTTAGTCAAAACTAAAGTTTGGTTAAAAGTGATTTTGACAAACTTTATTTATCTTTTTCTATTCAAAACTAAACTTAGGTTAAGTGTTTTTGAGTGTGACATATACGTATACTTTATTAAGCCAGGATAAAAAAAAAACACCTTCATATAAAAAACAACACATCAAACATATCAACGCGCGGTTTAATTTCTTAAACGTTAGCGTGTCGGTTTCTCACCATCTCCCTGCCTTTGTCCCGGTTGAGAGGACAGAACGGAAGAGATCCTTTCTGTCCTGTCAACCGTTGCGCTATACCTGACTTCTTTACTTTCATATTCATCCATCTTTTTTATGGCGACCCTCTCCCTCTTCATCCATTCATTTGTAAACTTATAACTCTTTTAGTCATATGCGTTCCATCCTTATTCTTCACACGACCGAGACAGACAATTCCTTTTCAGCTTTTCAATCACTGGCATCATTTCCAAATTACGTTTAACTCCACATATCCATCGCAACATTCTCATCTCCGGTACATACAATCTTTTTGCGGGATTATTCTTTCGAGCAATCCCACAGAAGAAGCCATTCCAACGACTACAATTTCCAACTCTTACAGGCGAATCGAAGAACAAGAGCGGTTCAGGCGACGGCGTGAACAGCGGCAGCGGCGGGCCGCCAGCGCTGGACTCGCTCGGCTCCAAGCTGTCGCTCATCGCCTGGATGGACATGTTCCGCATCGACATCGTCGTCAGCGACCTGGCGGCCCGGGACAGGCGGCATGCTGGGAAGGGCAAGGGTGAGTAGAGCGAGCTGGTGGATTGTAATGAGGTATTAAAATACTTGTTACATCATCTTTCAATATCTCTTTTGAAGTCCTGACATTAATTTAAGGCATTAAGTCCGTCTTTGTACTCTGAGTTCATAAAGAATAAATAAATAATTTGGACTAAGTAAATATGGCGAGCTAAAAAGATTAGAGGATTACTGATGTCTCTCTAGCTCAATACTAGAGAAATATCTAACATTTTAAAAGTATTTTTGTATCGATATCGATCTAAGCTAAGAAGTGTCCGTCTGTCGGTCTGTCATAATTTTTTTCTTTGTAACTCGTAGTTACTAAACGCAGAGTCATCAATATATTTCATTCAGTCATTTGTATATTTACATTTTCATCATCAAGTAACTGTTTTTTAAATTGTACTATACCATAACTTACAAGTCAGCTTGCCTGTCCGTCTCTCCATCTATCGGCTTGTCTGTCTGTTTCAGTCGTTCATAAAACTCATCTACGTAACCACACATTAAAACTTGTACATTGATAGTCTGTCTAAAAAGTCAACCGACTTGGGTAATTATTAGAGTACATTTAAATCTGATAGAGGCGACACTGAGTGAATAATCAACCAGTGTTGCCTACCTACAAGATTATTCAAGAGTTGCCTACATTAGATTTTATTGTAACCTAATACTGCCGCACTAATAAAAAAACGCAGTATAGAAGTATGTTTGGGAAAATTGTTTTGCATGTAGATACGAATTCCTTGTAATGAGCTCTGTATATATATTATATATATACAAAATTACTCAAAACTACTACTAAAAACGTCTTTACTGCACTTTTAATTAACCATCATCATCTGCCTAGCCTTTTCCCAACTATATTGGGGTCGACTTCCAGTCAAGCCGGATTTAGCTGAATACCAGTATTTTACGAGGAGCGGCTGCCTACCTGACCTCCACAACCCATTAACTGGGGTAGCACGGTACTTCATGGCAAGACTGGAGTCAGATTTACTGGCTTCTGACTATCCGTAACGACTGCCAAAGATCTACAAATGACAGCCTGGACCCACGGTTTAACGTGCTTTCCGAGGCATGGAGGAAACTCGTTATGTTAAGATGGTCACCCATCCACAAACCAACCTTGGCAAGCGTTGCTTAACCTTGAAGATCGACCTGTGCGGCTGTTATTATCTAGCCACGAGCTCCTCACTGCACTTTTAATTAACGCGGCAGAATAATTACCCAAGACGGTTAACTTTTAGACAGACTCTAAACACATGCCGCTTACCGCATAACCTTTACTTTAAGTACTAACGATAACCCAATCAAACACACACCCCCACTAACCAGGTTCCCAACCGCACGGTGCGCCATCAGAGACGCCCGCGTTCCTGTGCGAAAAGGTGTCCATCGACGTGGACCTGAAGAAGGTGGCCGACATGGCAGTCGACGACCTCATCCAGCGCCAGAATGTGCTCTACATCTCGAGAGGGCAACTCAAGAAACATATCAGTACTATGTTGAACTTTAACATCAGTATACGGTTTATTTCGCAGCAGGTTAGTACCTCAAGTTTAGTATTTCTTTTATTTAAATGTGGCCTTTGCCCAGCAGTGGGAAATTATAGGCTAAATAAAAAAAGTGGAATGGATGGATGGAATTTGAAACTGAAACTAGGATAGTAGATGTGGGTCAAAAGGTTGCCCAATTTTAATGAGACTGGGCAGGGCTTTTCTGCTGCATACCCAATAAATTGTGGGTCAAAGTTGCAATAGCCATGACACAATAAGACAGGGTCTCCAGAAATGGATGGAGGAATGAATTGTGGGCTCGCAAAAGATGGAAGGAGTGGAGGTAGGCCTTTGCCCAGGAGTGACACAGAGTATGCATACAACTAATTGTGAATGAACCTATTTTTACAATTTCCTTTAATCCTCCTCTACGCCTTGATGTACTTAATATGTTAAGACAGTGGCATTGAATATGTTCCTAAATTATTACGTTAGTACAGTCGCCATTCTCTTCTTTTTGTTTTGATGTACAAACAGTGATGGGCATAATACATAATATGTCATTTTCGTAGTTATGAAGTTTCCGTTAAAATAAATAAGATAACTGAAAAAGGTGGTGGAAGGTGGCAAAAATAGCTCGCATTTTTTTTAGAATAACAAAATATGTTGTGTTTAGGTTAACATGCCCCTACTCCGGCTGCTGCATCAGATCAGCAACATGTACCAGAACGTAAAGGACACGCAGATTGAACTGCGCACACAGACCAAGATATCGCATCGACAGAATAAGCACACCTCGTCATCAGGTAAAGTCCCCGTTTGAAAATCTCTTCCACAAACTTTATATTAAAAATATTTTGTCCAATACCACTCAACCGCACACACCGTGTGATGATGTCTTCAAGAATGTAGCAGATTCCTAACCAATTTATGCTCTAATGGTGTAATTACAGGAAGGCGTTCTGTTGTGAGGATAAGCGAATATATAATATTACTAGTTTTTGACATATATCCTAATTGCCAAATTTAACTAACTCCACTGAAATTTTATTGCAGTTAGTTGGTTTTGGCAATAAGGGTACGATACATTAAAGTTTTATCAATATTCAGGAACGACAAAGCGCCAGTTTGGGGGTAATGGAACAGAGAGTAAAGTCCCACAGACCTCCGTTGAAAAGAGAGGATCCTCCGACCGGACGGGTGTTATGTCCGGTGGGCTACTGCCCGATAGATGATTTCGAGCTGTTATATCTATTCAAATCGCGCGGAGAACTTTGCTTGCGCGATGCAGGATTCTGTGACGTCATATGTAGTAGATCGTAGTCGCTACACCAGCACTTCTCAAAATTATAATCTTCACTATTAACTTACATTTTACTTATTTGTTAGTGTAGGTAAGATTGTTATAAATAAATAAATCTTTTTTACAGTATCAGACTTCAGAGAAAACCTAGTAAGCGTGACTTCCCTCGAGAAAGAGGTGCAGTACGCGACGTTAGAGCCCAAATGGGACCTGATGGCAGGCGCCACGCTGACTCCTGAGCTGGCGGCCTCGGTGCCACAGTCGCTGAGTCAACAGAAGCTAGCACAGCCGGCGACCAGGCCCCGGCCACAGAGCTTCGCGCAGAAACTGAGGTCTACGGGGAAGAGTGTCAAGGGGAAGTTGGGTAAGTGCAGTACGCGACGTTAGAGCCCAAATGGGACCTGATGGCAGGCGCGACCTTGACGCCGGAGCTGGCCGCCTCGGTGCCGCAGTCGCTCAGTCAACAGAAGCTAGCACAGCCGGCCACGAGGCCCCGGCCACAGAGCTTCGCGCAGAAGCTGAGGTCTACGGGGAAGAGTGTTAAGGGGAAGTTGGGTAAGTGGTTTTGATTTATAACTTGATCACGATAAATTAAATATAAAATTACTTAGAATTTTGCAGCTTAATTCATTAGAATGCAGCAGATATTTTAGCGTTACGACGAGCAGTGGGTAACTCGCCGTCCGGTAACTGTCCGGACCGAGCCCAAGTCGTCGATAAAACTTACGTTTTCCACACGTGCCTCTAAAGTGAGATCAACAAAAAGTAAATGCCCGCAAGGGTCGAGTTGTACGAAAGAGAACCCCGGAGAAGAACCTGGAATGAAGGAAAAGAAAGAACAGGATGTCATTTTTATTTATAATAATAATATTCGACAACTTTCACACAACGCCATCTAGTCCCAAGCTAAGCAGAGCTTCTGTTATGGGTACTAGACAACTGATAAACATACTAAATATACTTCTAAATACATACATTTTTATATTATTTCTACAATCATTATTAGTTAATTCCAAGCAGTGCGTTCGTTTAACATATACATAATCTTTCTTGCAGGCTACAGCTCTCTAAACGAAGGGGCCCATACTCCAATGTACGCGGCGGGCTCTGCTGGCGCGGGCGCCGCGTCGCCGGGCGCGGGCCCGCACGCGTCGCTGAGCTCGCCGTCCGCCGACGCCGCCGACGGCAAGCTGGCGCCGCGCTGCTGGCGGACTGTGTACCTGCTGCTCGACTTGTACGCCAACATGCCCGACGCTGAGACTATCACGCACAGGTAAGGTGTTACTTACATCTATTCGCGTTAAGGAAATAGTGACTCATCGCGAGTGAGGGATCTTGATAAGTAGTAGAACCTGACCTTGGCTAGTTTCTTATTTGATTGGTGATTAATGCTGCTGGTCTTTTTTTGTTTTGGCATTGTTTGTTACGTTATGATGACTTTCGTCGATCTATTTTGGCAGAGTCGCCGGTTTTTAATGATTCCACATATTTTCCAGCTGTGTAGAAACTTTAGGTGCAAAACTACACCGATTTTATATCATGACGTCTTAACCTAATAAAAATATAAAAAATGCGGAGTTCGCTGATTGATCGCCCCTGCTTTAGTTGCATAACAGTAACCAGAACTTGTTACTTTTGCCAACAGGTTCTCAGTGACGACAGATATTCCGGAGCACTACCGGCACAGCCGCACGGCGCAGCGGCCCAGCTCGCGCGAACAGAACACCAGCAACTCCTCCTCCAGCGCCGCCAATATGGGCATGGTCGTTGTTGGAGTCGCCAGGTATGTATAGAATAGTAGTAGTTAGCCTATTATGTCCAACTGCTGGGTAAAGGCCATTGCGGGTCAGTCTCTGAAGTAGTTGTCAAGCTCATCCCTCCACCATCGCCTTTGTCTGTAAAGAAAGTTAAAAAACTTTCAAACACGATTGTTCGTCTACTTGCGTGTGGATGGCAATTTTTTTTTTCATGTTTAGTTCATGAATCCCCGACCGGTCCTGTGAGATCGCGCTGTTATTGTTTTACTATTGTGTCTCGTTTTGCGGGTATGTGATAGGTTAATTCCCTGCCTGGCCCTGTATTCGACCACGGCAATGCCGTTTGTTTACGCTGCCTACATGAACAGGTAATGGGGCAAGCAACGCAAGGTGGAAAATCGGGGTTGTATCGTGAAATTGTTTTCTTTTCAATATTTCGAACGTTATTTTATTTGATTCTTCCAACAGGATCCACCGCACCCGCCTCCTAGCGTCTCTCTCAGGGTTGAAGCTAGAAGCAGAGATCACATCGCTACAAGCGTCGTTCTCGGCGTCGCGTTCCCGACAGTGGTCCCTCACCGGCAATCTTGGGAGGACCATGATTGTACTGCTGGAGGGAGTGGCGCCTAACCATCAGTAAGTGATATTGAGACTTTAGACGTTTGGCTTCAACTCAGTCAGGTAGAAGCACTGACTGTGTCGAAGCCAAAAGGAAGAGTTATGTAGTTTTTTATTATTAATTGATAGGCTGATTACTTTCACTTGATAGAAAGTGAAGATAGAGTATGTCTTTTAAGAGGGTGTTGCAAGCTTTGATAATATTGTACAATAATCTTGGCAGTCATTGATTATGGCTGTTGCTAGAATCAGTTAAATGTGACTCTTAACACCGATGTAGATCTGTCAAGTCGCGTCTATGAATTCGACAAAATACCTAAGTTAGACCCTGTACGAGAATATCGATACATTCTAAGTATAATGAGACAGCTGACATATACAGGATATGTCAGACTCAGAGATCGACGCAGAAAGGAATACCATAGATCCAATACATGATTCTGGAACCCCCAGTGGTGGAATTTATCATCAGCCTTTTCCTAATCAAAAAAATATCTGTACATTTTTAAATTTAAACTTAATCAAACTACTAATATACTTAGGAGGTATGGATGTGTTTTCTGAACTAACTGCATTTAGGGTAGGGTAAGCAATTTACTTGAAAGTAGGCTAGATAATAACAGCCGCACAGGTCGATCTTCAAGGTTAAGCAACGCTTGCCTAGGTTGGTCTGTGGATGGGTGACCATCTTAACATAACGAGTTTCCTCCGTGCCTCGGAAAGCACGTTAAGCCGTTGGTCCCGGCTGTCATTTGGAGATCTTTGGCAGTCGTTACGGATAGTCAGAAGCCAGTAAATCTGACTCCAGTCTTGTCATGAAGTACCGTGTTACCCCAGTTAATGGGTTGTGGAGGTCTGGTAGGCAGCCGCTCCTCGTAAAATACTGGTATTCAGCTAAATCCGGCTTGACTGGAAGCCGACCCCAATATAGTTGGGAAAAGGTTAGGTTGATGAAGCAATTTACTTGAAACTGAAACATCTGTAGGAATGTGATAAATACTTGTCCATCATAATCTACCTAGCCTTTGCCAACTACATATATTGGGGTTGGCTTCCAGTCAAGCCGGATTTAGCTGAATACCATTATTTTACGAGGAGCGGCTGCCTACCAGACCTCCACAACCCATTAACTTGGGTAACATGGTACTTCATGGTAAGACTGGAGGCAGATTTACTGGCTTCTGACTATCCGTAACGACTGCCAAAGATCTACAAATGACAGCCGGGACCTACGGCTTAACGTGCTATCCGAGGCACGGAGGAAATTCGGTATGTTAAGATGGTCACCCATCCACAGACCAAGCGTTGCTTAACCTTGAAGATCGACCCGTGCGGCTGTTATTATCTAGCCACGAGCTCCTCGTGTTTAATACTTGTCCAATTCTCTTTTGTGCTTATTCATATTGGTTTTTCCAGAACGGTGGTCCGCGTGAGCGTGGGTAAATCGCAAGCGCTGTACGGCTGGGAAGCTGGGAGGCAGGGCGCTACTGCCCTCCTCAGTGTGGGAGGAGTACGTGTGGACCTGCCGCAGCACCCCGTCGCGCTGCACGGCGTCATGACCCGCTCCAGTAGGCAGCTGTCTTCCACCTTGCAGGTAAGCTGTTCAGCTTTAGAATCTAGTTATTTGTGTTTATAAAAAGACTGTTCAGTAAATGTATGTTTAAAATAATTAAAAAAATTATTAGCAATTTGACTTATTTAGGTTGAAACATCGAAATTATGTTGATTTTTTAAGCATATACTATTTTACAGACCCTCGTTTTTATTGTGAAATGGATAAAATATACGTTTCTATCACTATAAACATTATATTTTCAAGGGTCGGCAAGGTATATTATGGTGTATGTAACTAACTACCTAACTAACTAACGCGAGGCATAATATACACTATTATGCCTCGCGTTGTAAAGAAATAGATGTTAACGGGATGCGTAAACAACTGTGCGTGGAGGCGTGTAACAATTGATTAGTGTTTACGACTCGTTTTTTGATTCCCCGCTGTCCCCGCATTACTCGTCCACTGCCACCGATGCCCGGCGCTGTTGACAGTCTGTAACTGTTTCTGTAAATACTGTTAATTTTGTATCATAAAGTCCGCTAAAACGGAGACGGGATGGGCGGAGCGGAGCTGTTTATTAAACAACCAATAGAATTTCGTTATTCACACACCTCGTCTCCACTTAACTCCAATGGGAATTGCTAAGCGGAGATGTATTATATTAAACATACATGCTTTCTTCGTAGGAACTAGGCGTGACGCGCACGTCGTCCCGGCTGTCGCGCGCGCCGCCGACGGGCGGGGCGCCAGCAGGCTCGGGCTCATCGTCCGAGGGCTCGCCCGCGCCCGCGCCGCGCCCGCCGCGCGTGCCGCATGTACCGCCGCCGCACCCGCTGCTCAACCCACTGCACTTGCACTTCAGTA
Organism: Mythimna separata; assembly: GCA_030763345.1. Lineage (NCBI taxonomy): Eukaryota > Metazoa > Arthropoda > Insecta > Lepidoptera > Noctuidae > Mythimna > Mythimna separata. The sequence continues at coordinate 22,558,091 of CM061176.1, forward strand.
TATTGCTACAGGTAAGCTCATGTCATCATCATTTCAGCTGAAAGACGTCCACTGCTGGACATATGATGGCTCCACAAGCGTTGCTTCAACGACCGGTCCTGCCCGTCTCGCATAACACGAAGAATCGCCAAACTTAAGTGGCAATGGGCAGAGCATATTGCTCGTAGAACAGACGATTTAAGTACCAGAAAAAGCCGCGTTGGAAGGTCTCTCACAAGGTAGACCGATGGTGAGGATCGCGGAAATCCAATTGATGATCCGATATCCTATCCAAATCCAATTAACAGTAACCTAAAGTTGGGCAGTAATATTATTATTGCTTTATCCCCTTGGTGAACTTAAAACTCGTATAAAAATCACAACAGATGCAATTTTCACAACACTGAAATACAAAGAACCTCACCACTGTTTTACTTAATATTTCTGCAGAGTCTCAGCATAACAGCCGCACTGTTACCCTCGCTACAAGCACAGTACAAGATGGAACAAGTGCAGAGCTCAGGAGTGACGGGCAATAAGGCGCAGTTCACCGTCGATCTACAGCAACACTCGCTCAGCTTCGTCACCAAGCTACAGGTAAATAGAACCCCTGCTTAAATCCTCTGCTGATTGTAGAACAACCTTGCCTTGAACTTTAGCTGCCCTTTTTTTTTGACTGGGCGACATTTTGACTGTTCAAAAGTGCCTGTAAGGGTCAGTTCACACCGAGACAACGACGCGACGATGCGAGACGCATCGCAACGTTGCGAGGCGCATAGTAAAATCGTCGGCAACACGACGGTCGCGAATGTAAAAACGTTCCGCTGCGCAGCGCGACGCCGCGCGGCGTCACGAGGTGCAGCGCTGCATGAAGCAACGTATTCTAAATTCTCACAATGAAATGTGTGTCTTTTCATGTAGTGAATAAAGTTCTATTTTGAGTCACTCTATTAAAATGTGCATGCGGCGTCGCGTCGCGTCTCGGTGTGAGCTGACCCTTAATAGTCTATTTGAAATAAATGTTTTTGATCTTAGTAGTCTTGAGTTGAGCTACACGAATACTGACAAATGCTTGTACTGACTGGACAGGTTCACTCAAATCTGTGTGGTTCTTCAAAAAACCATTTCAGGCTCCAATCTGCATGGTCTGATCTGGACTTGAATTTGTTTTGATATTTTTTTTTAAGGTAGCTATCGTCTGTTTTTTTAAATCCTGAGATTAAAATGACATTTCAACACAAAGAACTGGCCTCATTCCTATTGTAAGTTTGATATTACTTGTGTCAATTTAGTCTCAGGGTATAAAAAATAGACGATAGGAAACGTTGGAAAAGTATTTAATGTTCCAGCTGATGAGATGAGTGTTTGGAATTTTGTATTTGTAGTATTTTTAGTAGTCTCGATAGACGTTCTCTTCCAATGCCTGAGTTTAAAACCTATAGAAAAGCATTTTCGTTTTTCATGTTTCCCATAGAAAAGCATGTCTGGCTTTCCCGTTTTTAATTATTTTTTTTGCCGTTCCCGTTTGCATATTAACTTATATTCAGAGACAGAGAAAGGGGAAAAGCGGAGCAACTAACCCATCAATACCTTGTAGTGGGATCATTAGTATGGGGGTGGGATCATTAGCATGAAAGGATAGTGGAAGGGGAGAAGCAGAGCACCAAACCCATCTTAATCGGATTATTAGTAGCATGATACTGAACCGCCAAATATTTGGAAAGTACTTCCCGCAGGTGGCGGAGGCGAACATCCCGGCGGAGGCGGCCGTGTGGCTGCCCGGCGTGCACGTGGCCGGCCGCGTGCTCGAGCAGCGGGGCGCTGCGCGGAGGGAGGGGGCGCTGCTGCGCGCCGGACGGTATGTGGCCGCGTCCGCTGACATCGGCCTCTTCGAGCACACCCTGTCCACTGATCTGTTGAACCATCTTGTGTTCGTGCAGAAGGTTTTTATGAAGGTATGATCTAAAAGAATTTGTTTATAATACGTATAATCTTCTATTTATATATTAAAATAAATTGCTGTTCGTTAGTCTCGCTAAAACTCGAGAACGGCTGAACGGATTTATCTTATATTGGTCTTGAAATGTTCGTAGAAGGTTTAAAAAGTGAGAAAAATCTGAAAAAAAAATCGGCTGTACGAAGTCTAACGAAACCGGGTCAGCTAGTTATTTATAAAAAAGAACACCTTTTAAAGTCACCCACAGTGCCTTTTTGTAGCGATGCTATCATGTATTCACATCGGTACAATCACAATACGGTCGCTAGTGGTTCGCCCTCACCCACATCTCAATTTTTAGTCGCGAAGCAAACACGATACTGTCACATTTCTGTCGCGATGCAAACGCAAATCAGTAACGGTACTAATTTTTTTTATATGTGACAGAATTTTTCATTTATACGCCACCCTCTCTCCGTTCCGTCCCCGATGTCGTCCGACATGGTCACATGTTTGTATCGATACAGTCGTAATGCTGTTGCATACTGTGGTTCTATAGCGCATTACAAACACGACTAGCGTGCGTTAGCATCGATGCTGTCTTCAGCATCACTACAAAAAGTCATCCTGTTGGTCTATGCAATAAGACTGCCTTAAATATTTATATTATAAAATTGAAGAGTTTGTGTGTTTAAACGCGCTAATCTCAGGAACTACTGGTCCGATTTAAAAAAATATTTCAGTGTCAGATAGCCCATTTATCGAGGAAAGCCATAGGCTATATACCATCACACTAAGACCAATAGGAGCGGAACACCTCACCTACATAAACGAAGTCGCGGGTAGCGATAGCCCAAAGTAACAATTCCACGCGGACGAAGTTTCGGGTGGAAGCTATTAATAAATAAACGAGAAGAAATTAATTGTACGTTACTTCAACCAGGGCAACACATGTTCAACAGAAGAATTAATCTAGAATGATCAAGACTAATATTTGCGTTATTAATTATTATTTGCGTTTTTATTTAACATAAATTATACGTTATTTGTTCCCTTTGCAGGAAGTCAACGAGGTCGTACAAAAGGTGTACGGTGGCGAGAAGCCAGTGCCGCTGTGGAATGAAGAAGAGGCGTCCACGTCTGCGCTCAGCAGAATATTGTTCTCACTTACTATCAGAATCAAGGTACGGATTTTTTTATTGAAAAATAACTGCCATAAGAATACTACCAATTGAATTATTATTTTAACATTATAGTGTATTCGCGTTAAGAAAATAGTAACCCGTTGTTGTCACTCAACTTAGCCACGCCCCTTGATCAATTAGATCAAAGTTAAATAGAAAGCAACGTCATATAAGCCCTTCTGACAGTACGATTTAGTTAATTTTAATAATTAATATCTACCACGCTTATTTGTAAAACTAAAAGTAAAAATTCTGACTACTAATTTGAAAATACTGTATAATAAAACAGCTTTAATATTATATGGTTAAAACTTTCCCCAGTATTTTTACTAGACTGTTGCACTGAGGAGTCAAGTCACTATTTTCTTAACACAAACAGGTTATAGTTGCAAAAAATTACAATTTTAAGGAAAGTAAACCTTTAAAGCGAATAAATAACTTTTAAATTGAATTGTATGTATTTCTTCCAGCGCATACAACTAACAGCAACAACTCCAAGTAACTCAGCCGTGCGGCTAGAGACGGGCGCCGTCGAGTTCGAGATCTCCAACCGCGTGCAGAACGTGCAGCAACCCACCGAGCCGCATGAAGTGCGCCTGTTTGCTAGAGCTCAGGTACCTTATCTTTACATATTTAACACTTTTTTGAGGTGAAAACTTCTTTAGGAACTATATTAAATACAAAATTTTTCCATGGCAGTCTGAAACTCAATGAGCTGAACATACAAACCACCCAGTGATGACTATAGTTTATTTCTTGTGTGTAGGTGGATGTCAACCTCAGCTTAGGACAGCTGATCCGCAACGCCATGTTCGAAGAAGCGGAGCCGGAGTTCCAGCAGTATGCCTTCTTCAACACCAGGATATGTAAGTCCATGTTACTTAGTTACTGTCATAACGTTATAGTACATTACGATATTAGTGCGTAATGATGGTTATAACATGCGAGGCGGAATTTCAGCCCGAGCCGAAGGCGAGGGCGTAACTGAGCCGAGCATGTTATAACCAATACGCACGTATATCGTACGACGTTTTTTAACACATTTGCGAGGAAACAGAAAAAAAAATAATTAACATCTTAGTGTTTGGCGCCAAAGAAATCGAACGCAAATATTGTTTGGTAAAATGACAAAATGACAAAAATTACAAAAAATTACGAAAATGACTAAAACTGACCGAAATGACAAAGAGTGACAAAAAATGACAAAAATTGTCAAAAAGTGACAAAAAAGACAAAAAACGACAGAAAATCACAAAAAATTACAAAAAATGACAAAATTGACAAAAAATGACAAAAAATCACAACAAATCACAAAAAATGACAAAAAATCACAACAAATCACAAAAAATGACAAAAAATGACAGAAAATCACAACAAATCACAAAAAATGTCAAAAATTACACAAAGTAACAAAAAATGACATAAAGTAACAAAAAATGACAAAAAGTGACAAAAAATGACTGAAATGACAATAAATCATAAAAAGTGACAAAACATGACAAAAAAATGACAAAACATGACAAAAAATGTCAAAATGTGACAAAAAATGACAAAAAATGACAAAAAATGACTGAAATGACAATGAATCACAAAAAATGACTAAAAACCACAAATAATCACAAAAAATGACAAAAAGTGACAAAAATGACACAAAGTAACAAAAAGTGACTGAAATGATAATAAATCACAAAAAGTGACAATAATGACAAAAAATGACAAAAAATAACAAAAAGTTACAAAAAATTACAAAAAATGCCAAAAAAGACAAAAAATTACAAGAAATGTCAAAAAGTGACAAAAAATTACAAGAAATTATAAAATATGACCAATGATAAAATGATGAGGCTATTCAAATTTAGAACTAATCGCCGCGCACGAAATGGCAAATAATGCTGTTATGGAAATTGTATGGACTATAACTTAACTATTTGCTTTGGCTTTATACACACGCGTTTTTTATGACCCGCTTTACATATTTAAAACCGGTGGAATTATATCAGCTTTACGAGCAACTGTGTTAAAAAATAAATAAAACTACTCATTCAAGACAATTTGAATGAAATTCGAACCTTAGTGACACTCAATACAAGGCAAAAAATATTTTTTTGTATTTTTATCTAATAAATACAATTTTCTTTTTTTTTGTGTTCTTTGCAACCAAAATGTAGTAGTTATTTTAGTATAACAATATATAGAATTAGGAGAATTTTAAGGCAGTAACTTAACTAACGTGTCTTCCTGCTTAGGTATTTCAACTCGATTTCGATTGCGAAGCGATTCGATGCTCAGTGTATTCATTGTCATACAAGGGCCTAGTGTTCATGTAGTATAAGTTTAGTGCTTAAAGTGCAATATTCAAACAGAATCTAAAAATTTCCACGGTTTGGTTTGTTATTTTCTCCTTTAAAAATGGAGACGACTTTTATCAAGTTTTATTTTACATTGCTCCGTCTTATCCGCAGCAATGCGCAACGCGTTCCAAGACGAGATGGTGTGCGGCGACGACAAGGAGGTGGTACTCATCACGCTGAAGCGGCCGCTCATCTACATCCAGCCCGTGGCCGTGGACAAGGCCATCCTCGTCTGGCTCAACTATAAGAACGCCTACGAGTACTGGAATGAAAAGCGACTCAATCTGAATAAGGAGGTTCTGACGGCTACTCAGCAGGTTTTTGAGAAGGTTTGTTGATTTTTCAAACATAATTTTTATAAAAACTTAACTATATCTAACGTCGTATAGAAAAAAAATACTAATCTCTTCAATAATAAGTAAATTAAAAGCCTTTCAAATCTGATGGAAGGGGAAAATGTCAATTAACAGAATAAGCGTACGTCACTGAAATGTGATGTCATCGCGATTGCATTACGTGTGTACAAAAGACACACGTAATCCAATCCTCCTCCAATCCTCTCGCTAGAGGTTTCCACTACGCCCACTCTTCCTCATGCCAATATTTGAACTGCTAATTTGTTAGTTCATTTAATAAACAATTTTTTAATTCATATTTTTTCCGGGGGAGGCGAAACGCACAGTCGTTCTGGTGACACTTGGGATAGGCCTGTGTCCAACAGTGGACATCTTTCGGCTGAATTGATGATGAGAAGCTTTGGACCCTTGTATTCAACTGGTCATGATTGATTTTTAAAGAACTGATACACTTTTATCATCTATTTTTCGAAATGCTTTGTTGATAATGTTTTTTTTTCAATTTTTCTAGGTACAACTGACGTCACAAATAACAACGCCACATCTGAGTACGTTGTTCCTACAACTGAATGTGGATGACATCGGAATATGCCTACCGCTGAACCAACCTCCTATGGTGAGTCTTTATACTTTTGATTGAAGTTGGTGTTATTAATCTTTACTAGTATGATAAAGCTGAAGAGTTTGTTTGTTTGAGAACGCTAGCGCGCTAGCTTAGGAATTACTGGTACGAATATGGTTTATATGTATGAATAATTCTTCTTACGTGCGTTTGTCACCTACTTGCTCTTAAAGAGTATTACCGATTTGTTTGTAATTTTGTGTTGACAAGTGACGCTGTAATCGGGGGTTTTTTCTGACAATATGCTCGCTTTCGGACAGGGCAACGTCTGCCAAGACAGCTTATTAAGTGTACGTTTAAAAGTAGATACCAAGAAGAAAACTGATCAATTCCCTTGTGTCAGGCTCGCTGGGGCCTCGGTCGCGGTGCGTGGGGCGCGTGGTGCGGCGAGGGCGAAGCCCGGGGCGCCGTGGTCGTCACTCTGGAGTCCACTAACATCGGCGCGTGCTCCTCGGGAGCTCTAGTTTCAAAGGGCCGCTTCGTGGGCCTGTGCCTGCGCTTCGCGGACGACTTCGAAGCCTCGCTCGACGACTGGAAGCCCAGAGCCGATGAGCCCAGCCTCAACGTGTGCTGTGTGTCCGAGGGGACGTATGAAGTGTGCAGTAGGACGACGGCTGCTAAGCATAATGGTGAGTTACTATCATTTTTATCCTCTGACCAGGCAGGTGTTGTGTCTGGTCCGAGTAATTGCCCGATTATTGATTACAAACTATTCTAAAATAAATTTAGAATTTCGATGTGTCCACATAAAAGTCGCTACATATTTAACAGTATTTACTAATTAATTTTTCGAAATTCTGGTTACTAATGACTAAATTAAAAAAAAAAAATGTCGTCTCACCAAGAAAGTGAAAACACTGCCATCAGCTCATAATTTTCATAATATTCATGCTACTAAACTATCAACAATATTTTTTGTTAGGATTACTTACTTTTAAGATTAATTAATAAAAATGCTGTGACTCACACTTTACTGTTTCGAAAAGTTTGAATCTACCAGTGTATTAATTTTACTCTAACTTATAACGATAATAATCCATCAAATAAACAACCGAACAACATCTCACAAACACATCTCCCTCCAGAAAACGCCAAGTGGTTCCTGAACGTGTCCTGGGAGATGGAAGGCGTGGACATCCACCTGGACGTGAACGTGGGCAAGCAGCTCTCAGCGCTGGGCCACACGCTCACCATGCTCACCGGCTACGAGGAGGAGGACCCGCTGAAGATGGACTACGAGAGCGATCTTGATGATGAGGCTGATAATAGCAAGGATTCGCAGGTGAGAAAGGGAGGAGGCGAGCAAGATATCTAATAAATGTCAACGTACTAGCTTGTGGTATAAAATATTAATATAATCACATTAAGTTTATTTGAGGCCCTTCGCCCATGGCGACTTTTTGTAGCGATGCATTAGTGATGTTATCGCGCGTTCGCTTCGATATAGTCGCGATGTGGTCGCTGCCTGCCTCGCCTACGCCACGATTCTCAGTCGTGATTCAAACGTTATACCATAGCGGTACTATCGTGATGCAACGCGATAGCTTTTGTTTTTCATTCAGGCGCCACCTTCCCTCCGTTCTTTTCTCGATGTCGTCTGACACGGTCGCGCGTCTGCGGCGATACGTCGCGATGCTGTAGCGCGCTATCAGTGCGTTAGTAATGCTTCTGTAGCGCGTTGCAAATGCGACTAACGCGCGTTAGTAACGATGCTGTCGTGCGCTCACGAAATGCGCGACAGCACCGTAACAAAAAGTCGCCATAGGCGAGGTTCCCTAAGTCCTTCATATCTTAATATATATAATCTTAATATATATAAATCTCGTGTCACAATGTTTGTCCTCAATGGACTCCTAAACCACTTAACCGATTATAATAAAATTCGCACACCATGTGCAGTTCGATCCAACTTGAGAGATAGGATAGCTTAAATCTAAAAAAAAAAAGGTAAAGTAGGGTAGTGTAGGGTAATGTAGGGTAGTGTAGGGTATGTAGGGTAGTCATTTGACGGGAGCGAAGCCGCGGGTAAAAGCTAGTAATTTATATAAATAAACCGAAGGGCTGGTTTACGATAGTTAAATTGACACTGCGACTAACCAATCTAAATCTTCTCAACTCCCTCCACCAGGAAAGCATAATCCTCCGGCGCAAATACACGGACCACCTGCCAGCCTTCGTGTTTGACACCAGCATCGACGCCAAGAAGCGCTCCAAGCTCATCGAGAAGGAGATGAACGAGCAGGCCAAGATCATCAACGACCTTCGCACCCTGGGCGCCTCGCACACCACCATCGAGTACGAGATGAAGCGCCTGCACGACCTGGAGGCGCTCGTCTTCAAGGACTTCAGAAGGTATACTCCTCATACAAGATCATCAACGATCTGCGCACCCTGGGCGCCTCGCACACCACCATCGAGTACGAGATGAAGCGCCTGCACGACCTGGAGGCGCTCGTCTTCAAGGACTTCAGAAGGTATACTCCTCATACAAGATCATCAACGATCTGCGCACCCTGGGCGCCTCGCACACCACCATCGAGTACGAGATGAAGCGCCTGCACGACCTGGAGGCGCTCGTCTTCAAGGACTTCAGAAGTATAGTACTGACTAAGTTGGCCAGTAAAAATGGCCAAATGCTTCGTACCTGACGGCGGACCACATGTAGCGAACTAAACCACGAAATCATGCATCGCGCAACTAGAGTTCTCCGCGCAATTTGAACATCTAAAACAACCCGAAATCATCTTTCAGGCAATTGCCCGAACCAGACATAACATCCGTCGTGGAGATGTGTGCCGATTTCAATTGAAATAAACTCAGTCATTCAAATTAAATTCATGGCAGTCATTCAAATTAAATTCATGGTGGGCCTAGGGATTGTGCGAAAGAATTACCGCGGCCCTGGATGCAACACGGATGGGTTTTATTCAGTTAAAGTCTGACACTTTCTTACTCTCTATCCAAAGCGGCAGACTTAATATCTCTAATTTTCTCCATAAACACATACAAAAAAACTACAATTTATTTCTTATCCCCAGGGACATGATCCAGAAGCTCCGTCGGCAGAGCGTGCGCGCCAGCTCCATCACGAAGGGCAAGCTGGGGCTGGGCTCCAACAGGAGCAAGTCCTTCGTGGTGCCCACGCCGCCGCAGGAGAGGAAGGACTTTGAGGGGTAAGTGCTGCATTGCTGGAATATGTTGATAGGAACTCGAAGCCGATACGAAGAAGCAGTACGGTTTTGCCTTGTCGTTTAGAACGTTTACGTCGTAAGACTAGAACAATTTGCCTGCTGTGGTGTTCCCGTCCGATTATAGTTCAAGGCAGGAGTGAATAGACCCATAATACACTTACCCTTCAACAGTGATTGCGTCACTGCTTACCCTCAGGTGAGATTACAGCATTAGTTTAGAACATAAAAATTCGTCTGTTCTTCAACCGTGGCTTCTTCAGATTTATCAATCACAAAATCACAAAGTTTGAAGAATTTAGGTACTCTAATCGGACATTAGAGAAAGATCAGAGTGCCTAGTGCGAGTTGTTTGGCGTTCTCAACCGAAAGCGGTAAAGATTTCGATCGCTGTAACGTAAAAACAATTTTTACGCGGCACTCTAGACTTAAAGATATCTATATGACTTCTATTCCGTAGGATGGCATTAAAAGCGAAAAAACTAGTTGCAATACTAACTATTTACTACAGCTGCTATTTATCATGCTACCAACGCATTAAGAGTCAAAATCGGTTGAACGGGAAGTAAAAAGTGTAGTTTAAATGTCTAATCTTATTGCGAGTGGACTTTAGAACAATCCATTTATCCAAACATTCTTGCTATAGTCTCGTAGAACCGAACCTCGCGATGTCACCTGGTGTGGGTGACTCCGGGGAGACGCTACTCCTGGGAGACGAGGACAACAGGCTCGCTGACATCATCGAGGGCGGCAGCTGGAGTTCCATGGAGAGCGAGCCTCTTACTGGTAAGTTCCTTTTTATTTAGCGATTCAAATTATACTTACATTTTAGTGAAACAACTATTTTTAGAAGTGACAAATGAAGGTTTCTAGTGAGAAGTATACTGTTCGTGTTTACAGGTAGATTTTTTGTGTCCCTTTAAATTTTTCGAATGAAATATCGTCTAGCTGTTCTAGAAAATAATCGAAATATTTCTCGATTGTTCTGAGTCAGCGGAATCGACTGCTAGTTTTTGATTGGACGAAGAAGTCACTCGAAACTAAACCATCGAAGAACAACTCGCGAATGAACGTGCCATGCGCCAGTCGCAATAGTCAATGGTGGAAGAATCGAGAAACATCGAGATTTTCAAACAATCTAATAAAACTTCTCGCAATCGGCCATCGCTATTCCACTATAACCATATTCATATGATTTTGTTACTACATTACAATAGCTTTTTTGGAAAGAGTAACCATGGAGTTTCTTGCCGGTTCTTCTCCATTGGAAACGACCAATTTGGAACCGTGCACTAGTTTTTGACGTTTTATAAGTGCCCATGTAGGCCTGAGTGAAATATTATTATATAAATTTGAATTGTGACTTGTCAGGGCCGTCCCGCTCAGCATCACTGCGAGGGCCGCGCGGCGGCACGGGCAGCTCGCGGGCGCTTCAACCCCCTGGTGTGCAGCGCCAGAGCTCGCTACCCGCGCACCCCGACCACTGGCCCGACGAGCTTGAAGGAGTCGAGCTTAGGAGGAAACATGATCACAGGTAAGTTATTTTCATCTAGAGATGCGTCGTAGCGACCTCACTTTCCACTTCACGCAGGTCCTCATTAGGACATGGCTAGTTCGGGAATGCTACCATTGATCATCTAGAAGACACGGTGAAACATATGGTTGAAGTCCGCCTCGCGCAGGCTGGAACACCGCCGTGTACGCGGTATTCTAAGCGTTCGGCCTGTTTTAAGTGAAGGGAAATTGAAAACGATTGCTTCTTTCTGCGAAGCAGTTATGTGAGCGAAGGAGATGACCGCAACTATGAAAGAACAAACTTGCCAACCCCCCAGATGCCGCCAAAGGAGTCTCACTAATCAATCCCCGGTCATCATAGGCGTGAACTTACGGACGGTGAGCAATGGGTGACTCGCCGACAAGTAAGGCCACCACCTAGTTGCTAATTGGGTACGCCCTTAGTAAGAGTAATGTGTGGACTTGGCATAATATCCATTTCACCCTTCATTCAACATATTTCATAACAAACACACTTGTAACCTGTCTTTCTCTTCTACCAGTGGCCTACCATCCGAAGGCCTAAGTTCGGAGAAGCAGACGAGCAAGTCCAAGACCACGGAGCCGAACATCGACTTCGAGCTGGACGTGAAGGTGTACATCAACAGCGGCAAGTGTGTGCTGCACACCAAGGAGCCTAGTAAAGAGGATGACAGTATTAAGATGTGAGTTTATTGTGTACTGGGTTTTTTTTCTTCTATAGCTTCCTGTAGCCTATCTCACAGAAGTAAATCAGCAGCGAGAAATTATGAAAATGGTCGAAGGGGCGGATAGATTCTGGAGTGGCGTTGGGAAGCGGGAATCCAAAGCATGCGAGACGCACAGGACTGTTCCTTATGTTCAGTGATGTCCGACAGTCGATGTCTTACAGCTGCGATAATGATGAAAGTACGCCCTTTAATTCGCCCTTTGGTGTAGTCTACACGACGCTAGTTGTGCTCAAAAAAGTTATGTTAATACATTTACAAAAAAAAAAAATTGTATACTGATGTGATACTGAAAGCGAAAACGGGATCAAAATTGATCTAAAAACAAACGACGTGTACAGTACCCGGCACGTAAGTTGGCAAGATTTTGACGTAGTGGGGATAAATTCGCGCATGGGTACATAAAAGTGAATGAACAAGACGCGGTGCGAGGGGCAAAAGTCGACTAACGTACCAATCGGCGCTCGGATCGGCGTTACCTCATACCCCGCCTCCCGCTTGATTACCAAATAGATCTAAAACACTTTTTCTGTGCATCTAACGACTCTTGCCAACTTACGTACCGGAAACTATAACAATATTAAACAATACTGTCTCTCTCTTTAGAATACGTTTTTTTTTATGACTGATATGTAGCTGTGTGGGCGTCACTGCATTGGCTGTTACAAAGCACGTCGGAATCATCTTTCTAATCATCAACTTCAAAATTTCATAACTACAGTCAGAATTTTAATTAGTAGATTTGACATTAGCTACTGTCATTTTGTGAAATAATGATACCACATATAATAGTGTAGTGATGAACACAAAAATCGATAAACAATCAGTGTGCGTGCCATCAGTGTGCCAATTAAAGACTAAATTATTGATTTTTATTTAAATAAATACATAATTATTCATAATAATTATTTATTAATTAGTAATCGCTGCTGTAGACGAAATGGCAGCACAACATCACGGTTTTAAGACGGCCCCCTTACCATTGCGAGCTAAACCCTATCGAATTGATATGACATGACATGTTCCTTCATCATCACATTTTTTTATTTATTTCATATCGTCAAAACTAAATTATCGGTTCAGAAATATTTAATTTCCTGATATACTTAGTTTACGAGAATAAAATTATAAACGAGAAGAATCGATCCGGAAATATTCCATTTCCATAACGAATAATTTCGCAACGTCACTATTTAGTACTTGTCATAACGTTGCAACACTGAAATTGTCAAATCTGGAATCGAATTAAAATTCCGACTGTAATAAAGATATTTTAAAAAATAAAAGGCGTAAGGGACAGCCCTCCACAAACTTTAAGGGCTTGCTCAGTAGACGAACCTGAACATCCTCCCACAAAAAATATTTTTAGGAAAAAAAACGACCTCTCCATACAAACTGTCCGATAAAATTTGTAATTTTGTATGGTGAGGCTGACATTTTTTTTCGTTTCCTAAAAAAAAAAATGTGGGAGGATGTTCAGATTAATCTACTGAGTAAGCCCTTAATGTTTGCGGAGGGTTGTCCCTTACACTCTGTATTTAATTATTCGTTCACTATAGTCAATAAGTAATTCTCTATTCCAACTATATTTTATTCCCCTAGCGGTCGCATGCGGGTAGGCCGCTCGGCGTCAGGTGGGCTGGCAGAGGGCGCGACGGGCGGCAGCAGTTCGCCCACCGCGGCGCGCAGGAAGGCGGCGCACGCGAGGCACCAGCCTGTGTTGGACCTCACCGTGTTCAGGGTGCCGGGCTTGGACCTCAAGGTAGGCTGCTACTTAACATCTATTTATTTGATTTTCACAAAATATATTTGGACCCTTGGGGGAATCCTATGACCAGCAGTGGACGTCTTTCGGCTGCGATGATGGTGATATTTGGAAATAATTGGGGAGAAACAGCTTCTGTTGTTAATATGGATAGGCTCGCGTTTGACTAATATCTTACCTGATGATAAGCGATGATGTGGCTGACGATGGGGCGCGCTTGTCTAGATGTAACCTAGTCATTCTTGACTTAAAACTTTGCAGCTATCAGGAAATTCTGACTCCAGTACCCCTACTGGACTGCTGATTCCAACCATTGATGCACCTTAGATCAGAACCTAATTACTTGAATGCTTACATGTGTTTCGATTCGATTTAAATTTTTCTTTTGTTTTATTTATACTTGTTACCAAAAGACTCTTATTTAAAAAAACGTAAAATTACACTGCAATATGGAGTTCTGGTAATCTGTGTGACAGGATTTCTTAATGCACCTGCCCAGACTTCTACAAAGGAATAATTTGTAACTACTTAACTAATATTGTTAGTTTGAAAGGCACCTTTATAGAAAAGAAAATAACAGTCTTTAACCCCCACTCGATTTATTTTTGAAATGCCATAAATCTATCTACAAACATTATCCTCCAGGTCCACTACGAATCAAAAACCTTACCCGAAGAAGCGAACTCCCCTCAAACCGTACCTCCCCTCCCCTCCCTGAACCTGAACGTGGGCGCGCGCAAGGTGGGCATCAAGAAGGCGGCCCTCTTCGCCTGGATCACGCTGCAGAGCATCCCGGAGGAGACCATCATCTCGCCGCATATCCTGGAGTTCCTGGAACAGACCTTGGAACCTATACCGACGAAGGCATCGTTTTCGACGCCCACACCGGGTAAGTTTATTTTTTGTGAGAGGCCTGAGTCCCAACAGTGGGAATATTATGAGGCCGATAATGCTAATAACGCTAATGTAGCGACATCTACGACTTCTCATGAGAACTACAAATCCTGTATCGCGCAATCAAATCACGCGCGATTGGAAGGAGGAATAGATACAACAGCCCGAAATCATCTATCGGGCAGACAACCCGTCGGAGGATCCTTTCTTTACAAAGGAGGTTTGCTGGACTTTACTCTATGTTCCACATACCTCCAAACTCTCTTCTTAGTCGTGCACTCTTGACAAAGTGCTCGTGGTCATGTTTCGGTCGAGCCGATGTTTGACCGCGTCTCTCGCGACACGACGCCATGCAGCTCTGTGTTTGGTGGTTTGGGAGTTGTCGTTAATGCTGCAGTGTATGATTTGATGAGGTCCGCGCGTTCACAGTGTTGGAGACAAATATATTGTAGACGATGTAAATGACTAGTGTTGTTGTTGTCGTTCCAGAAGTCGCAGGTTTGCGAGTCAGTACTTGTTGTTTTTTTAATATTTCAAATCGCATCTTGTTCCCTCAGAGGCAGAAAGTGGTTCCCGCTCCCGGTCCGTGGAGGGTGCCTCCTACGGACAGTATGTCTACGCGTCGTTCCCGGTGGACGTGATCGTGCACTTCCACATGCAGCCCAGCACGTTCCGCTTCAGCTGCCTGCCCGCGTCGCGCGTGGAGTGCCTGCTGCAGCTGCCGAGCCTGCAGATCGTCTTCAGCTCCAAGCGAGCGAGCGACGAGTGAGTACCGACACACTTCCACATGCAGCCCAGCACGTTCCGCTTCAGCTGCCTGCCCGCGTCGCGCGTGGAGTGCCTGCTGCAGCTGCCGAGCCTGCAGATCGTCTTCAGCTCCAAGCGAGCGAGCGACGAGTGAGTACCGACACACTTCCACATGCAGCCCAGCACGTTCCGCTTCAGCTGCCTGCCCGCGTCGCGCGTGGAGTGCCTGCTGCAGCTGCCGAGCCTGCAGATCGTCTTCAGCTCCAAGCGAGCGAGCGACGAGTGAGTACCGACACACTTCCACATGCAGCCCAGCACGTTCCGCTTCAGCTGCCTGCCCGCGTCGCGCGTGGAGTGCCTGCTGCAGCTGCCGAGCCTGCAGATCGTCTTCAGCTCCAAGCGAGCGAGCGACGAGTGAGTACCGACACACTTCCACATGCAGCCCAGCACGTTCCGCTTCAGCTGCCTGCCCGCGTCGCGCGTGGAGTGCCTGCTGCAGCTGCCGAGCCTGCAGATCGTCTTCAGCTCCAAGCGAGCGAGCGACGAGTGAGTACCGACACACTTCCACATGCAGCCCAGCACGTTCCGCTTCAGCTGCCTGCCCGCGTCGCGCGTGGAGTGCCTGCTGCAGCTGCCGAGCCTGCAGATCGTCTTCAGCTCCAAGCGAGCGAGCGACGAGTGAGTACCGACACACTTCCACATGCAGCCCAGCACGTTCCGCTTCAGCTGCCTGCCCGCGTCGCGCGTGGAGTGCCTGCTGCAGCTGCCGAGCCTGCAGATCGTCTTCAGCTCCAAGCGAGCGAGCGACGAGTGAGTACCGACACACTTCCACATGCAGCCCAGCACGTTCCGCTTCAGCTGCCTGCCCGCGTCGCGCGTGGAGTGCCTGCTGCAGCTGCCGAGCCTGCAGATCGTCTTCAGCTCCAAGCGAGCGAGCGACGAGTGAGTACCGACACACTTCCACATGCAGCCCAGCACGTTCCGCTTCAGCTGCCTGCCCGCGTCGCGCGTGGAGTGCCTGCTGCAGCTGCCGAGCCTGCAGATCGTCTTCAGCTCCAAGCGAGCGAGCGACGAGTGAGTACCGACACACTTCCACATGCAGCCCAGCACGTTCCGCTTCAGCTGCCTGCCCGCGTCGCGCGTGGAGTGCCTGCTGCAGCTGCCGAGCCTGCAGATCGTCTTCAGCTCCAAGCGAGCGAGCGACGAGTGAGTACCGACACACTTCCACATGCAGCCCAGCACGTTCCGCTTCAGCTGCCTGCCCGCGTCGCGCGTGGAGTGCCTGCTGCAGCTGCCGAGCCTGCAGATCGTCTTCAGCTCCAAGCGAGCGAGCGACGAGTGAGTACCGACACACTTCCACATGCAGCCCAGCACGTTCCGCTTCAGCTGCCTGCCCGCGTCGCGCGTGGAGTGCCTGCTGCAGCTGCCGAGCCTGCAGATCGTCTTCAGCTCCAAGCGAGCGAGCGACGAGTGAGTACCGACACACTTCCACATGCAGCCCAGCACGTTCCGCTTCAGCTGCCTGCCCGCGTCGCGCGTGGAGTGCCTGCTGCAGCTGCCGAGCCTGCAGATCGTCTTCAGCTCCAAGCGAGCGAGCGACGAGTGAGTACCGACACACTTCCACATGCAGCCCAGCACGTTCCGCTTCAGCTGCCTGCCCGCGTCGCGCGTGGAGTGCCTGCTGCAGCTGCCGAGCCTGCAGATCGTCTTCAGCTCCAAGCGAGCGAGCGACGAGTGAGTACCGACACACTTCCACATGCAGCCCAGCACGTTCCGCTTCAGCTGCCTGCCCGCGTCGCGCGTGGAGTGCCTGCTGCAGCTGCCGAGCCTGCAGATCGTCTTCAGCTCCAAGCGAGCGAGCGACGAGTGAGTACCGACACACTTCCACATGCAGCTCAGCACGTCCCGCTTCAGCTGCCTGCTGTACCGGCACACGCACACACACAATCCATCACACTTAAGATGTCTTATTTCATGAGCAGCCTGTAATAACTACAAAATAAATTATAGAAAAGTCAGAAGCCAGAAAAATAAACTTTGGAAAGACAATTAAATAAGACTTCTTTGTCGTTTATTATCAGAACAGTACCATGCGACGCCTACTGCAATGGTTGCAGTCTATGCCTGCAATTAGGGAATGCAATCCGGACTATCCGTAATCCGAAAAATCCGGATATCCGCACATTTTTACTCGACTTTTAAATCCGGATTTGAAAATCAAATCCGCGGATTTTCTGAATAATAAGAAATTTTAATTCGCGATGATATTATCTACTTTTATTATTAGCTTAGCACTAGCTTTTGCCCGTGGCTTCACCCGCGTGGAAGACGGATAACCAAGTAAATTCAGAAAAAGAAATATCGTAACGTGGGTCCAATATAGTCTACCCGTATGACAAGTTGCAATGCATGCGTGCCCAAAAAAGACTGAACGTCTTTTAAGGCGCCAAGCGTCATCATGCTGACAGAAAAAAGTTGAACTAATTACCAACCCTACTACATTCTTTGGACACGCCATAATTATGGCTATAAGTCCCCTCTTTGAGAAGTGGTTGGAAAGACGTCACTGCGTCCTCACTTTCCACATGACACAGGTCTTCACTGGACGTGGTAAGTTCGAGAGGTTTCTGCGCCGGATTTGTGCGAATGAAACGCCCAGGTGTCATTATTGTGCGGATCGATCACTTAGAGGACACGGTGGAGCTTATGGTTAAGGTGTGACGTTTGACTGTCTTGTCGGACGAACACTAGGGTTGTAAGGGCGAATGCTGAGCGTGGGACTGGGCTCGAACGTCAAGCTATGGGTCCTGCACCTGATCTCTCTCCGGCCGTGTTGATTTGCCTTCCCATCTGACTATAAGATTAAAAGAACAGAGAGTGCGCTAGTGTCTGAGTACACACTTGTGCACTATAATATCTGCAGTATACATCAGGCTTCCAGGTTTCAGTAGGCATTAGACCACCGTGATCAAAATTCGGTCTGGAGGACTATTATTAAATGTATGCTCCGTTTCCGACCGGAGCGCAAAGGAATGTGACAGGCGGTCGCCTGCTTCTGCGAAGCAGTAATGCTAGCAAAGGAGGCGGCTGCACGTACGAGGGAATGATCCTCACGCTCCAGCTCCCGGATCCAGACCCCGATTTCCAGCTACCGTAGGCGCAGGCTTGCGGGTGGCGAGCAATGGGTAGCTCATCGACCCGGCCACGGCGCGTAGTGTGTCTCAAGGTGATACAAATCGTAGTGGCCCAGCTGGGTCGAAGCCTACTGTTGCCATGGGTTATGTGAAAGTGAACCCCGGGGCCCTAGAATGAAGACAAAGAAAAAGAAAAAGGAAGAGGAGTGGATTGTAGTCACTAAAAGTCTGATATCCCGCTCTGCTAATATCTGCTCTGATAATTTCGAACCCAAAAATGGAAAAAATATACATTCTTTGTCTTTACATGTTGGGAAAACGGCTTCTTGGAGAGGCCGTAATCCACCAGGCGGGCCCAGTGTGGGTTTGTGGATGCTACATGTCCTAAAAGTTTTGGTTTTAGGACATGCCGGTTTCCTCACGATGTTTCGTGAATCGTGTGAAGGGAAACATCATGTTAATAAACTAATATAAGTAGGTTTGTTTAATTTTCATGAAAAATCCGTAAAATCCGGATTGAACCCAAAATCCGTTTTAAAAAATCCGGATTTTTAAAACACGACGGATTTGCATTCCCTACCTGCAATGGAGTAGTCCACTGCAGGCAGCTTTAGTAGTAAAGCTGATGTTGATTTTTTTAGCCTTCACTACTGTTTAATTTGTCACGCCACATCGAACCAGCCCTTATAATAATTACTCAAAATAGACTTATTCAAAATGTATGTAAAATTGTTCCCTACGCAAAACCTGTCGTTTCCCTTAATATTGCATCCTCATCATTTACTAATCCACAAAACCTCTCCACAGAGAAATGGCGGAACCAGCAGTAGCTATGGGTGGTCTCAGCGTCACTGGCTGCCTGGCCGACTTCTCCGTGAACATGTTCCACCCGTACGGCGGCAAGAAGTCCAGCCTCAAGGAGGCGCAGTGGTCGCCGCTCTCCGACACGGAGCGGAAGGACTCCTTGAGCATCAACGTGGAGTTCGTCAAGTTCCACCTGTCCAGGTCGAGGAAGTTGGACTTCCAGACGGAACAGGACCAGTCGAAGGCTACTGTGAGGTTTTCAAGTGAGTGTTCGTTTTTAATATTGGCCATTAGTTATGGTTTTACTAACTTATCTGTGAACATCCACCCGGTCGTCTGCAAGAAGTCTAATCTGAAGGAAATACAGTGGTTCCCTATGTGTGTAATAATAATTGTTATATAAAAGAAGAAACTTGACTAACTGACATATCAATGCACAGCCGAAACATTCGGGACATGCTGATATTTTGCACGCGTTTACTTTTATAACAACCTAGGGATATTTAAGTCTAGAGTGAATAGGTTGCTTTTAGGCAAGCGTGCACTATCGTAGACTACATCATCGCTTACCACCAGGTGAGATAGTGATATAACGCGAGCGTATCAATAATAATAATTAAAAAAATTACGTAGGTGACCACTAAGAGAGGATTTTCCAAAATTTCCCCCCAAAGCATCACTTTACGGATGCTCAAAATTTGTTTAAGAAACCTACTTTTGTGCAGGCGAAGCCGCTGACAAAAGCTAGTAAATCAAGGAAGAAAATATATTAACAAATAGCATTTTCCCTCCTCCAGCTATCGTAGACGTGGGCTCAGCGTGGTTCAAGTACGACATGCGTCGTCTGGGCGAGATCCTGGCCTTCCCTAAGGCGTGGTACCGACGCACCATCGTACGGCGGATGTTCTTGGGAGACCTGAGTTTACACGACACGCGTGATCATGGGTAAGTTGACTAATAGGGAATATGCATAAAAAATAAAATGGCCTGATTTTTTTTTCCCTAAACCTCTAAGGTCGTAGTATTACACTCAATTCGTTATTTTCTAATTTAATATGCATTTAATTATTTAAAACATAAATCAAATAGTGGAAAATTTACGAGCGAAATTCGAATTTGTAAAACGCCTCACCATTGGTCGTATGAAAACGACCAATGGTGAGACGACGACGGCGAGACGTTGACGTCATAGGGCACAAAACTGACAGGAATAGTGAATTTATCTGGTGTACTTTTTATAGTGTTATACACATTGGTATCATGCAATATCTATAAAACGGCTTTTTTTATTCTTCCATGATTATTACGCGACTAAAACACCTTGTTATCTATCAAACTAACTCTTAATGCAAACAATAAACTGACAGGACGTAACCTATGACGTCACGAATCAAGCGCGCGAGAAATAGTAGCGTTTGAACTCGTCAAATTAAACCAATATCTTTAAGATTTTATAAAAAAGTAATTACTACTCTTACAGATATGGTTTATTTTTTTTCTACATCAAAATGAAGTGAATATTGAATAAAAATAATAAAAAAATTGCCTGCATATTCCCTATTACGGCTAAGTTTGTGTGTAATTGATAATTTAATTGATTGTAATTTACACTATAATTAGTTATACTTGAATTTAGCTATGCGTGATGGCGAGAAGTTTTATTCGATCATCTCGATGGTTCTCGATTGTTAGGACTTTGACTCGAGTCCGACTCGGTCTGTAATTAAGACTGGTGCATAAAGCGTTCATACGCGAGTTGTTCATCAAAGGTTTACACTTTCAAGTGAAAGTGACTGATTCCAACAATCGAAAACTAGCGGTTGATGCCGTTGAAAAACTTTTTTTGTTGTTCGAAAACATCTCGATTATTTTGTAGTCTTTTTTTAACCTTATATTAACTTATAGAGAAGGTATTGTATTCAATTGTCCTTTGTATAAATACATTTCACAAACTCGAAATGAATTTGTCGTATTTTTGTCAGGCCGTCAAGCAGTAACGCACCCGTATCACCCGTACTGCCACAGAGAGAGAAAACGAAGACTGTTCCCGAGCAAAAATCCAAAGGTAAACACTAACTTAATGCTTCAATACAAAATAAACTAAAAATGCTTAGTGTAGCGCCATCTAGCGAAATATTGGCCGCACTCGGGTCTCCATAATGATTCATCAATCAACCATAATGATTACATCACTGCGCACTGGCCTGATTTATCCCTACTGTCTACGGACGCGTAGCTTCATAAACCCATATTCTTAATTTTGTGCTTGGTGTAAATTGGCCTACGCCAATATCGTGACATCGTGTCGTTGCAGCGTTCTCGACATAGTTCATACTTTTGTGTGCAAGCTTCACACAGGCGTCCACCAACCGTACGATGACGAATACGGGTCTATGAACCTACGCCTCCATGAACAGTAAGTCTTACTATGATTTTACTTACAGACAGCAGCAAGGCGGCGCCGGCGATGGGCGCGGCGTGGGAGACGCTGGTGCTGTTCGCCGTCAACTTCACCAAGCTCAACGTGCACATGAACATGGGCAACGTCATGGGCAATGTCAGGTGAGAACACACACTTATTTACTTGTTTTATTCAATGTTAGCTTCTGCCAGCGCTACTTATTACTGTAACACTATTATCACGCGGGTGAAATATCCGCGTGAAAGTCATTCCAGGAGGACATGGTATAAGGGAACTCTGTAGTCCTGGGATGCAAGAAGGTATATGGGAGTGAGTTTTAGTCAGTAAAAGTCTGACACACCCTCCCACTCCGCCTTATGAGAGAGGAAATAGTCTATCCGTGGGCGAAATTCGTTCATCCGTTTGAGCTTGAAGGAGTATACATATGTGCATATAAACCTTCGTTTTTATACTTAATACATATACTCGTAGGTGTGATGAAACTTTTTCTGTTTCAAATCTGGGCCAATTCAGAATTTTTCTCATAAAAATAACATGTATCATAAATGCCATTATAACATCACGTAGTACATCAACGTAATTTCAAGCATAGTGCTACAGAGAAGCTACGTCGTAGCACGCACTGTGCTACGAGAGACATGCGTGAACACAACGTAGCGTTATGGGCGTGGTTTGTCCTTGCATTATTGCTACTTACGACAATAGCATATGGTTTCAACACTTCTGAATTGATCGTATCGATGTTTTAATCCACATTTTTTTTATTGTTGCCTTAGGAGGACTCCGCGACGTAGAGTTTTTTCTCAGTAGTAGTTTGTAATGTAGTAATGTTAACATTTGTGTTGTTGTAGTTGGCAGTCGCGCGACTTCAACTGCACAGGGCGGCTGAGCATCGGCAGCACGGGGCACCGCAACATGCTGGTGGGCGTGGCGCTGGCCAGCTCCGAGCTGGACGCGCGCGGCGGCATCGTCGGCGGCGCCATCTCGCTCTCCTCCATCGACACCTATGGTATGCTCGACCTCGTACTTAGTGTGCAGTTGCTACCAAATATAAATGGACAGCGCCTTAATATTGCATCAATAAGGACGACTTTTGTAGTGCTGGTAACAACATTATTTGGCTACCCATTCAGTTAAACTAACCAGATTTAATAGAAACGGTGCTAGAGTGAATCTATAGACTCTTAATAAACTAGTGCGCCTCACCATCGACTATTGCATCACTGCTTACCATCAGGCGGGATTGCATTCAAGCACTAGTTTATGTTATATAAAAATAAAAACTCAACTCTTTCCTCCAGTCCACATCGAAGAAGAAGCCGGCTGCAACCCTGGCCACGTGTGCGGGGTCCGCCTGGCCGCACTGGAACTGCGGCTGGAGTACATGGGCACCCCAGTGCTCATGGCGAGGGTGTCCCGGCTGCAGGCCGCTCTGAGAGACGAGTGGCTGGCCCGGAACAGGCATCCTGCTCATCATCCTCATAGACCTACCTCCAGGTAAGGATGGAACTGCTGCTGGAGTTACTATGCACCCCAGTGCTCATGGCGAGGGTCTCCCGGCTGCAGGCCGCTCTGACAGACTAGTGGCTGGCTAGGAACAGGCATCCTGCTCACCATCCGCACAGACCTACCTCCAGGTAAGGATGGAACTGCTGCTGGAGTTACTGTGCACCCCAGTGCTCATGGCGAGGGTCTCCCGGCTCCAAGCCGCTCTGAGAGAGGAGTGGCTGGCCCGGAACAGGCATCCTGCTCATCATCCACACAGACCTACCTCCAGGTAAGGCTAGAACTGTGGATGCAGTACATGACACCCCAGTGCTCATGGTGAGAGTATCTCAGCTGGAGGTGGCTCTGAGAAATGAGTGGCTGGCCAGGAACAGGCATCCTGCTCATCATCCACACAGACCTACCTCCAGGTAAGGGTAGAACTGCGGCTGGAGTACTCATGACGAGGGTCTCCCGGCTCCAAGCTGCTCTGAGAGACGAGTAGCTGTCCCGGAACAGGCATCCTGCTCACTATCCACAAAGACCTACCTCCAAGTAAGGATGGAACAGCGGTTGGCATACATGGGCACCAGTACTTATGGCGACGGTATCTCCCCTGCATGCTGCTCACCGTTCGCACAGACCTAGCTGGCCAGGAACAGGCATCCTGCTCATCTTCTTTCTACTTCGACCTACGCCCAGGTACGTAGAAAAACACGAGACTGTTTCGTGTGAAGCTTGCGTTGTTGCCTCTGTGTTGTGAAGGCCTTCTTCTCGCTTCTCTACTAAATCCATTAATTATTGTGTCATGTAATTATGAAAAAATATCGTTAAATACCTGAATAATAATAAATTATGTATTCTCCTTGCTCTTTTTCTTTCTTTTGACCAAACTTAAAATAAATATAAATCATTTTATAGAACTGTGTAAAAAAAAATTGGAAAACTATGCATTTAAATCTATTATCTTTTGGCTAGGCTATAACCATTTATCGCTAGAATTTTGCTAGTAAAAAAGGTATCTATACTATATACGTGCTAAATGTGCTAGGGATGCACCGTGCACAAATGTAATCAGCTAAACTAACCCGCACGATCTCTCACTAGCTTCCAAGAAGATCAAGAACAGGAGGACGGGTAAGCTATAAGGCTCTATTTTATTTACTACCATCACTTCCACCTTGATGAAAAAAAAACAATGCAACCTTTCACCATCGATCGAAGCCACTCGACTCACAATGTTTCACCATCATCTATTAATATATAGACATTAATATATAGCAATAAAGTCTATTTTCGTGTGTCGTATGACCTCAATCGATCACGGAGTGGTTACATCCAACACCCAAAAAAGTCCTATGTCAAATAATAAAATAGAACCTTATAAGAAAGCGTTAAAAAACCCACATTCTCTAACCCCCTACTTCTCCCCCCTCAGGCCAGCAATAATCCTGACACACGGTACTCTAAGCTGGCACCAGCTGCAGATCCTCATGTCACGGAGTACCACCCCAGACCTGTTGAAGATGCAGCTCAAGCTTGAAGAGTTCTTCACGCAGCAGTTCAAGTCGAGCAAGCGAGTGTTCAGCTCGTTGCACCCGAATTATACTAACGCGAGGAGAGATCGACGTGAACGTGAGTGTCATTTGTATTCAATGATGTTTGGATCCTAGTGACCAGGTTGATGTCTTGTATTGTGATTTCCACAAAGCGTTTGATATGGTCAGTCATGATATTTTACTTACGAAACTATACACTATCGTTCCAGTTGGTCTTCTGTGGCTTCTTATTGACTATTCTGCAATTGCCAGCAGTTTGTCAGACTAGGCATTTGTAAATCCCTACCCTATCATATGCGTTTTGAAGTTGGTCAAGGATCAATCCTGGGTCCAGTTCTATTTTTAATAATAGTCAACGATCTTCCATCACGCCAAGTCTTACTGTATGCAAATATTTTAAAACTTTTTTCCGAAATTTAGTCTGAAGCCGATTGCCAAATGATCGATGCAGTGTGACTTAAATGCATTATTAGAGTGGAATTGCGCCGTCGCGTCTCTTGAGTCCAGTTCTATCCCCCGAGCAACTTCCACGCTCAACTCTCTCTTTATTGCTAAATCTGATTGTGAAGTTTTCGCGCCTGCGAAAGGTTTATATAAGGATAAACACGGACAGTACGACAGTAGCTATATGCCTATATCTTAATGTTCTTCCGTCAGCCCCAGCCGCAGCGCCGGCGGCAGCAGAAGGCGCGGCGCCCCCGCCGGCGGCCGCGGAGCTGCGCCACCACCGGCACTGGCAGAAGGTGCTGCACCTCGTGTCCGGCATGCAGCTCTCCACTCTGCCCACGCCGCTGCCTGCCAACGGTAACGTAGCGAACACAGCGACGACAAAATGAGATTATATCAGGATAAACTAAAATTAAACTGAGGCCTTCGATTGCATTCTTCATGAAACATTAATCAGGACTACACTGGAAACAAAAACAATCCGGAACTCCCCCCTGGATCTCTGATCTTCTTATTTCTTATCTTTGTAATAGGGTACGGAGAGTTGATGTTAATGAAAAAAGATCACCTGGATCTGTAGAAACAATGGTGTTCCTCAGGGCTCAATTCTTGGACCATTTTTATTTTTTATTTATATAAACGACTTACCTCATAAAAGATATCATGATACAGTGTTGTTTGCAGTCGGCGATGTAACTATTACATTTATAATTTTCTTATTTTCTCTGTAGGCACCGTTCTCGGCGGTACAATGGAACTGCACGGCACGAACATATCGCTGGCGTGCTTCCACGGCAACAGCTTCAAGTCGAAATCCTGGGCGCTGTTCAGTCTCAAGGACCCTTGCATCAGCTTCGCCACTGAGGCGCAGCAGGTGGCCAGCGAAGAGGGTAAGCAGTTGATTTTTTTTTAAAGAGATTTAAACTAGTGTTTGAGTGCTATCCAACCTGATGGTAAGCAGTGATGCAGTCGGTAATGGTAAAGCGCACTAGTTTTTTAAGAGCCTATTCACTTTAGATTTGAAGACACCTAAATTGTAATCTGCCGGGAAGACCGCAGCAGGCAAATTGTTCTAATCCTTCGATGTACGCGGTATGCGGTATAAACAACGAGGCGAAACGCTTAGTCCGGATAGTAGGAACTATCTCTTTTGGGGATAAACCCGTTTGTTCCACCTTATTCATTTTAAACTCCTACTGTATTTTTTGTGGCGTACAATAAAGAGTATATCTATCTATCTTGAAGTGTCAAAAATGTAAGGGTTGCCGTACATCGGGTTGTTCGATTGCAGAAAGGTGATAGCAGAATTGAGTCAAGTGATTTTCGCGCAGACTTTCCAAAATGCATCCTATAGAATACCCAAAGGCTGGTTTCCAACGCCTGTGTTCCAGACTTTGTAGATTGGTCTTAACCAAATCTGGACCGCTAATTAGCCTGTTCGCAGGCCTCTCCACTGAGTCCAAAGCCTAGATGTCATTCACCAGCTCTTACGAGGCTGCAGTACTCTACACTCGATCGGACTTGTACTTTGTATAATATTAGAAGCTATCCCGATGTGAAGTTCCGTCGGACCTTTGCAAAACGCGAAAAACGCAGCAGTTTCCTAGCTTGCCTTAGGACTCACCGCCCGAAGTTTAGGTTTGAGGAAAATTCAACTCCCAAGAGCTAAAGGCGGTTAATGCTCTCCAAAGACAGAGGAAAGAGGAACGGAGATACCCGTTCCTCTTTCCTCCAGAGCGGTGAGCATAAGAGGGGTAACTCTCTCAATAGGGTATTTAATTCCTTTGATTTATCTATGTGATTTTCGTTCTGTAGGCAAGATGGAAGTCCACGTAGTCCAAAGCCTGACGGCCAGCCTGGGTGGACTAGGCCCGGGCGGATCCGGTGCACGCGCGCACGTGTCCATGGCGACCGTGTGCCGCATGACGCGCGCGCTGCTGTTCCCGCCGCAGTTCAAGACGCTCAAGGAGTGGTTCCACTACGCCTTCGCCAACAGCGAGATAGACGGTGAGTGTGTCGGTAGTACCAGGGGGCCAGTAGTACCGCCTGGGCGGCTGGGCTGGGTTGGTTTTTTAACCAAAATAACATCTTCAAAAATCTACAGGTCGCAGGTTCATATCCGGCTCGAAGGACCACTAATTGGGCCTTTATTGGGCTTCAAATATAAAGATAGACTGGTTAATACATTATAAATTACGACGATTACAATTATTGAGAAGTGGCTATGGCGAACCACTTCTAAGAGCCGAGTAGCGGCGAATGAGCAGCGAAGCTCGTTTCCTGCGTTCTACGTGCGCCGCCGTTCTGTGGCGCCACTGGTGCGACACTGTAGACGACTGAAAAATCACCTATGCATAATAAGTTTCATCATCATCATCTCAGCCGAAAGACGTCCACTGCTGGACATAGGCCTCCCCCAAGCGTCGCCACAGCGACCGGTCCTGCGCGTCTCGCATCCATCGGATTCCCGCGACCCTCTCCAGGTCGTCGGTCCACCTTGTAGGAGCCCTTCCGACGCTGCGTCTTCCGGTACGTGGCCGCCACTCTAGAACCTTCCGTCCCCATCGACCATCTGTTCTACGAGCAATGTGCCCTGCCCACTGCCACTTAAGTTTAGCGATTCTTCGGGGATAATAAGTTTACTAAACATAATCCTGTCGTCCCCAGCAATCGAGCTGTTCCCATCGCTGGAGCGTGAACCCACGGGCACCACATCATCGAACGCTTCGGGCTCTGGCGGCAACACGAACAGTGCAGAACGCAACAAGGCGGCGGCCGACAAGCACGTGCGCGAGGTGATCTTCGCGCTGCCCTCGCTGCAGCTGCACCTGCGCACGCACCATCTGCAGGCGCACACGCCGCCCACGGAGAGCGGTCAGTATAACCACAAACGCTAGTGGCTCGGGCGGCAACACGAACAACAAGGCGGCGGCCGACAAGCACGTGCGCGAGGTGATCTTCGCGCTGCCCTCGCTGCAGCTGCACCTGCGCACGCACCATCTGCAGGCGCACACGCCGCCCACGGAGAGCGGTCAGTATAACCACAAACGCTAGTGGCTCGGGCGGCAACACGAACAACAAGGCGGCGGCCGACAAGCACGTGCGCGAGGTGATCTTCGCGCTGCCCTCGCTGCAGCTGCACCTGCGCACGCACCATCTGCAGGCGCACACGCCGCCCACGGAGAGCGGTCAGTATAACCACAAACGCTAGTGGCTCGGGCGGCAACACGAACAACAAGGCGGCGGCCGACAAGCACGTGCGCGAGGTGATCTTCGCGCTGCCCTCGCTGCAGCTGCACCTGCGCACGCACCATCTGCAGGCGCACACGCCGCCCACGGAGAGCGGTCAGTATAACCACAAACGCTAGTGGCTCGGGCGGCAACACGAACAACAAGGCGGCGGCCGACAAGCACGTGCGCGAGGTGATCTTCGCGCTGCCCTCGCTGCAGCTGCACCTGCGCACGCACCATCTGCAGGCGCACACGCCGCCCACGGAGAGCGGTCAGTATAACCACAAACGCTAGTGGCTCGGGCGGCAACACGAACAACAAGGCGGCGGCCGACAAGCACGTGCGCGAGGTGATCTTCGCGCTGCCCTCGCTGCAGCTGCACCTGCGCACGCACCATCTGCAGGCGCACACGCCGCCCACGGAGAGCGGTCAGTATAACCACAAACGCTAGTGGCTCGGGCGGCAACACGAACAACAAGGCGGCGGCCGACAAGCACGTGCGCGAGGTGATCTTCGCGCTGCCCTCGCTGCAGCTGCACCTGCGCACGCACCATCTGCAGGCGCACACGCCGCCCACGGAGAGCGGTCAGTATAACCACAAACGCTAGTGGCTCGGGCGGCAACACGAACAACAAGGCGGCGGCCGACAAGCACGTGCGCGAGGTGATCTTCGCGCTGCCCTCGCTGCAGCTGCACCTGCGCACGCACCATCTGCAGGCGCACACGCCGCCCACGGAGAGCGGTCAGTAATAAATTTAAAAAAAAATCACATAGGACTATATGAACTGGCAAGGAACTCCATGGTTACTCAATGCTACCCAAGTGAAAAACCCTCTCGACCTCTCTCTACTGAGACATACATTAAAACACACATTTCTGACGAGAAATAGACGCTTGAGACGATATAAGACATACATGTGCGCAAACAGGCGCAATTTCCCCTTATTTTATAGTACGATTAGACCTCTAAGTTTGTTTCGGTGTTTCTTAAGGCAGCAACTAGGAAATACTGAGCGAAAAACTTGTTGTGTAAAATATATTTGAGTAAAAAAAAACGATTCGATTCAAGAGAATCGAAATCGTTTTGTTTTTAGTTTTTTTTTTGTTTCCAAATCAAACAATGCTTGTCAGAAACGGATCAGTTGATTAGTGGTACATTAGGGTCGTGGTGGTACACTTGTACTAAAATTATTGTTTTTACTGAACAGATGAGAAGCCGGTAGTGGAGTGCAGCTTCATCACGGAGTTTGAAGATCACATATTTGTGTCTGTGGACGCGGAGGCGTTCCTGTTCCTGCACGACCTCATATCTTCTTACATCAAGGAGAAGGATCGATTGGTGAGTTATATATTTCATTAAATTCAGTCCAGAGTTATATAAAATAACTGACGGCAACTAATCAGCAACTTGATTCTGACTCAGCCATGTCTGTAAATGTAAATTGTAACAATTGTGATAATTGTGCCTCTTTTTGTAATAATTGGTTTTTATCCAGTAATGACGTCTGAAAATCTGCTATTTTACGTGAATTTTGATGCTAAATATGGTACCCATAAATAATTATACAGGGTGTTTGGTTCATCGTGTGCCAAATTGATATGGTCGACTGGAGGGGTCATCTGCTATCCTTTCAGACCCTCAAACACTACCCATGTCCAGTGGAATTTTTTTTCATCGAATTTTTAAAGTTTTTTGAAAAAAGACCCGATTTTTACATTCAAATACAAATATAACAAAATGTATAAGACGTAGAGCCTCAATTTTAATTTTATTTAGACGTATATTGTATAAAGGTACTTTTGAAAACAAAATTAGTGATATTAGACATCTAGATTTTTTTAAATTTACCCGCAAAGTTTCGGACTTAAATTAAAGCTGTTCATGTTACAGCTATTTACATGGCTGCAAAAAAGAACCATAAGAGACTAGGATCTTCAAACTCTCTTAATAATTCTCTAGTCTATCCTCTTGCTAGTGATGTGCCACATGTCGTAAAAATCTTATTACAACTATGTGAAATGGATAGTTGTGTGAGTCGAGTCACATAAAATTAACATTCAAAATTATGATTTGAAAAAGGATTTATGCTTGAATGGTACCTGAAGCACCTATTTAATCTGTTTAATCACTCATACAAAGTAAAACCTGCTTCGTAGGATAGACTAGAAGATTATTGAGAGAGTTTGAAGATCCCAGTCTCTTTTAGTTCTTTTTTTGCAGCCATGTAAATAGCAGTAACACAAATAGCGTTAATTTAAGTCCGAAACTTTGCGAATAAATTTTAAAAAATCTAGATTTTTTAAAATCTAGGCTGATGTCACTAATTTTGTATTTGAAAGTACCTCTGTACAATATACGTCTTAATAAAATTGAAATTGAGGCTCTACGTCTTATACATTTTGTTATATTTATATTTGAATGTAAAAATCGGGTCTATTTTTCAAAAAACTTTAAAAAGTCGATGAAAAAAATTCCACTGGACATGGGTAGTGTTTGGGGGTCTGAAAGGATAGTAGATGACCCCTCCAGTCGACCATATCAACTTGGCACACGATGAACCAAACACCTGTATATAGAAATTTTGCATATTTAGCCCAGAATCTATACTTTTAAAATGATATAATATTTTATCATATTATGTTGTTACTGTACTATAATTCTAACATTTATACAATTTATTTTAATATAACATAACATAAAGGACACCTAACCTATGACAAGAGCGGGAGAAGTCATTCTGATGATACCCCTACTTAAAAAAACCTAACCGTCGACAATTTCATTATTGTTTTTAGATTTAGATAGAAACCCGAAGTTCAATAGGCATAAGGATAAATGTATAGTGATCAGAAAAAAAAATCAATAAGATGCTGCATGTTGCAGGCTTGTAAATGTATTTAACTGGGTGGGTCAAAGTTCTATAGAATTTCTGGCATTGTCTTTTCCTTGTTCCCTGGCAAAGCTGATCCGTCTTGAATTTGCTGTAACTTAGTTTCATTCATATGTAGATGCCGGGCGGAGCGCGCGCGTCGTGGGCGGACGCAGGGGCCGCGGGAGGGTCGCGCGCGCGGCCGGAGGGGCCCCCGCAGGACTACCGCGACTACCGCTGCGTCACGTGGCATCTGGAGCCCACCGTCAGGTACCGAACATCATACTAAACGTTAAAGTTATATATTTTATTGTTCGTATTCCTACCATAAGATATTAAGGTGAAGGGCTAGAGTCGCCTGCACATACCTATTAAGCCCGCCAATTATGTTTTAATTAACATACAACTTGACTCTGACGTGCAAAATGCAAAAAAGGGCTAATTTAAATGTATCCTATATTTGAAAAGCAACCTCTTCAACATGTTTCATTATCAATTTAGTGGGTTGAATAACATGAGGTCGAGAGAATTGAAGACAACATACATGGCCTTATCTTTTGTTTTCGTTTTGATTAATATGAAAGACGGTTTCATGAAAGTAGATATTGTTTGTCACCTGTTGTTTTTGTCACTTAATCTTGTTTTTTTTTTTCTATTCTTAATGACCAACGTAAACTGTGTCTACAAATATCACTGTTGGTTGTTTACCATTATAATTCATTCAATACCAATTTCCTCCGCAGACTGCTATCTTGGGCGGGTAAGTCGATCGAGCCGTACGGCGTGGACTACATCCTGCAGAAGCTAGGCTTCAGCCACGCGCGCACCACCATCCCCAAGTGGCTGCAGAGGGGGACCCTGGACCCGCTCGACAAGCTCCTGTCGCTCGTACTGCTGCGCCTCGTCGCCATCGTGCCACACAAGTGATATTAAACCTTACGCCCAAAGATACTAGGTCGAAATTACAACAAGACAAAGTGACAAGATTACTTATTTTTTTAAGAACACATATTGAAGCCTGGCTTTGTTACTTGTGTAACCTGCCATCGTGCCACACAAGTGATATTAAACCTAACGCCCAAAGAAATTAGGTTGAAATTACAACACAAGACAAAGTGACAAGGTTACTTATTTTTTTAAGACTGGCTTTGTTACCCGTGTAACTTGCCAGTGTATACCCGGATTGACAACGTGGTTTTAGAATACTGACTTAATCGATAATCGAGCGACTTATTGAACGAATGAATGAACTACAAAGCGCGTAAGGCTTGAACACCTAGCGCTAACGAAACTTCTCATGTGACATAAATATTGGCATTACTTTGTCCAAGGAATCAATTTTATAATTCGACATTTCAAACATTCCTAAACTCAGAATGGACTCTATTGTTATCAGACGATAAAGTTGAAATTTGAATGATTCTGCTGTGGTTGAGGGAATGAATTAAAAAAAAAGAAATAGTTTTATTGAAACGAAGATGGCCTTTGGTGTGTATTTGTAGTTAACGTAGAGAATTACTGTTTTTACTACACGTATACATATAAATGTAAATTTAGTCGAAATTAAAACAAAGAGTATATTATTCTTCAATGTATAGTAGATAAATTGTGAGAGTTTAAAAACTCAAATTTGAATGAAAAGGTATGAGATTATTTTTATTACTAAAATTGTATCATGTATATTGTATGTGCACACACAATTTTAAAATAAGAATTTGTGTATGTGTGTACATTATCAAAATATAAATGATATTATTATATTTTGAGATTTTCATGCTGCCTAGTAAATGTTCGTCGTCACTGCTTAGACCCAGAGAATGTAGCTAGGAAATTGGAAATTTAAAAAAATATTATATACTCCATAGAAAATACGATATTAACCAGTAAATAACTTGTCTCTAGCATTCCCTTATCTTATAACGTTGGAAAAAGTTTAAAATCTATTCAATTATAATCGAATTTTAACAAAAAGTACAATTTAACGTGAATTAACAAACACCAAAAAGTGATCGCATTTCATTACCTTGTAAATAAAATTAGCAAAATTATTTATTTCTTTATTGTATACTTAAGGGAGAAGAAGAGCAATAACATTTGGTTCCTGGTAACTTTATATTTCGGGCGATAGACAAAAAAACAGAATGGAAATATGTCTATTACAGACACATTTTAAAAAGTCTGTCGCCCCAGTAAGTGTTTATAAAGTTGAAAGTAAAAAATACAATGCCATCCAGTCCCTAAAGCGCAGTAAAACATGGGGTTTTTACGCTTTTTTACTGCGCTTTAGGGGCTGGACGGCAGTTCAATGAGAACATTTTTCAAGCAATATATTTGAGATAACAGAGTAGAGATGAGTAATATGAGTATCGCTTCTCGGCCTCTTGGCTAAGATCAAAGTGTAGGGAGTAGAGATGAGTAATATCAAAAAGATGCCTCGCGCGGGTGACTAAATATCATAGATCCGTCATGGCTATACTCTATTTACTATAAGAAAATAAATTTTAAGAAACTTGTTTTACTGTCCGTTCAACCGATTTTGACTTTTATTGCGTTGGCGACATGATAAATGACGGCTGCAGAAAAAGTTGGTATTGTAACCACTTTTTTTGCTTTTAATGTCATCCTTATGTCTACGGAATGAAAGTCAAAATCGGTTGAACGGACAGTAACATAAGTTTCTTTTGTTTTCTTTTCTTATTGTAAATAGAGTATAGTTGATTAATGGAAGCGTACCCTGCACAGCGAATCACGCATACATTAGCTCTTCTAGTGAACAACATCTGCGTTGGTTGGCAATTTCAATCCTTTTAGTAGATATATTTTTAAAGTTTAGTTTTAATTTGCGACCAAATCATGTTCCATCACAGTTTAGTTAGCTTATTGTTAAGGCGAGAATATTCTGTGATTATTGTGAATGCCTAGCTATTAAGTTGAGTGGTGTTTGTCTCTGGTTCATTTTATTTTAGGATCGGTAGCGCCATTTGCGTACCTGAGAGTTTTTATTTAATTATTGACAGGTAAGGTTAGAAGGCCTATTACACCACTCGTTTTTACGAATGATCTTAGTCTACGTCGCGTAGTGTAATAAGGGTATGTCGGTCTTACTCGTAATTCCGACAGCAAAATCGGGCTCGACGTATCGAGTAGTGTAATAAGACTTTTAGTGTTGTAAAGTCTTTTTCTTCAAGGATTCTTTTATAGTTGCTAAATTTGTTTGTTCCTTTACATATTCCTTCGATTTCAGAATGATTTTGTTAGATTTTTTTTGTAATTAAGTTTATATAGTATTCACAGAATCTTTGAAGAAAATCACTTTAAATGCATGTTATTTACTGTCACTGGTTATTATCCCGATAAATAATGTTTAATGAATATTGTTTGTATTAAGTTTATTTTGGTATACATTTAAAAGTTCTTTTCATCACAATATTATGTTTCTAGACTTTTAATTGTAAAATGGGGCTGATAAAAATGTAACAGACTTTCTATTGTTATAATTTTATTTTGAAAATTCACAACAGATTAGGTGCGTATATTTTTGAGTTTATATTTCGTGTTCCGTAGATCAATACCGTATAGGTTATAGGCATGGAGCAATCATAAATTGACATAAGGGTTAATTATAACTGCGCAATATAATGGACTAGCTAAACCAGTTTTGGACAGCCCATTGCCATTCGGATGCATGTAACTCCTAGCCTAAGGCAGCTATTAGTTAATACATACATCTTAACTATTTTCCAAATGACTGTGTTCCCAATAAGTCCCATTTTACGTTATATTTATGTTAAAATTCCTTGATGTATATAAATATTATGTGTGCTATTTTATTACATTACCTGCATAATTGTTTATTTTTATTAATAATTTTATTTATTCGTATTGCAAGTTGAATTGGTGACTACGTATTAAATGTAATTATGTTATTAGGGGTTCTCATTCACTGGGCTTCTTCAGTTATGTGCAGTCATGGCGGTAAAGATGTCACATCGAGTTTTAGAAAGTTCGGCTTCTTCAAGCTTTCTTGGGTCTGGTTTTTGCATTTTACTAGAGTGCTGATTGAGGCGCGTCTCGGTTTTGTTTATTTCCTAGCTGTCCCCTGTATCTTTGGTTACTTGCTTGGGTCGTAGATTTCACACTCCTAGTTTCGGCTGTGCGTCGATAAGTCAGTCAGTTTCTCCTTTTATATAAATCAATCAAACCCCTGGCATGTTCCCTATTTGGGGTCAGCCCGCCTCTCTTTTTATATAAATAGTTAAAACCCCCAACCTTATTTGTCTATCTTTATGAATGCTATAAGTCCAAAAACTGCGGAATTCCATTTTTTTTTTACCATTTGACAGAGTAGGTAATTTATGAGAAAGATTACTATTTAAGTATTGCTAAGAAATTCAAAGATTTGAAGCTAGACATTATATGAATTAAAACATTAGAATCAACAGTAACACGTTATTATGACCCATAGACACGACAGATATTGCATCAATCACTTTGACTCTTTCTATAGTGGTATTTTTTGCAAGCGGCTCTAGATGACGAAAGTTTCTTTCCAAAGCTGGATGTGACATATTTCCAGGTGAGCTGTAAAACAATGTAATTATATTAATTTGCGGATGGAGTTGTATTATTTTGTATAATAGCGGTAGAGGTTAGGTTCGAAGGGCTTCGTTGCATAGTACTGATTATATTTTATTAAAGCATGGTGATTTGTACATAATGTATGTGATAGATATCAATAAATTATTATTAGAAATTATTTTTGTGTTTTATTATTTATGTATTGTTGTCATGTTATAGTACAGAATCTACGTGCCTATGCTAGCGAAGCGCGTGAAGGAACGGACATCTTTAGGTTTCTTGTACATGCGTTTTTCGTCGTGTATGTGTGTATGCACGATTAATAAAACGTACCATGTACAAGAGGCCATAGATTGCGATACAACACTAATGAAACACGGCGGAACCCGACTACCAGCCTCCATAGGTTAAGTTCACACCGAGACGCGACGCGACGCGACGATGCAGGAAGAGCCCAGTGATTTCGCACTGCGCCGCGCGCCGCCGCGAGACGCATCGCAACGTTGCGAAGCGCATAGTAAAATCGTCGACAACACGACGTCACGCACGCGTCGTGAATGTAAAAACGCAGGTGCAGCGCTGCATGAAGCAACGTATTCTAAATTCTCACAATGAAATGTGTACCTATCTTTTCGTGTAGTAAATAAAGTTCCATTTTGAGTCACTCTATTAAAATGTGCATATATGTACAGCGCAGCGTCGCATCTCGGTGTGAGCTCTGTCCACACAACAGCCTGAGTCATAGATGGCGTGTAATGTTTCACTTGCACCTCAAAGCGACGTCAGCAAAACCATAGCTTAACAGGACCGCAGACTACTAAAGCCATAAGTCGACTGAAAAGGTTACCTGCTGTCGGTAATGGGTGGATAAATAAATGATACGTTTTGTTCATAGGCAAAATATTTTTTATTATATAAAAAATAAACCAAACAGTGCACATATTTATATCATTATTTAAAATAACATTAGAGTATTTACCTAACCATGCCATGTACTTATTTATAACATAATTTTATAAAATATATGGAGACCTGCTTACATGGACCATATTTTAATTAAAAAATAACTGCTAATTAATATACATAATATTTAATCAAGTATTTTTCGTTGCTTTTACTTAATAATAAAAAATGTATTTACAAAACTGACAAATTCTCAAACCTACTCAGTATAATTTCACTTCTACTTTCTGGGAGCGAAAACTCAAAGGAGATATCCCGTTATCATCAGGTCTGGACTCGACAAAACAAACATATGTGATGCTCGTTTCCGTAGAGGACATACTCGGTTTAGTTGTTAGGTTATATCTACCAAAGCAGAGCGGAGATGTGTTCCTACCTACTAGAGCGTAGCTGTATGCGGCGAATGTTTCTCGAGCTATAAGTATGACTCACATTCTTTCTGCTCAAGCGTATACAGAAGCTACTCGAACATGAGACGTGTTAAAAACGAAATTCTATTGGCTGTTTACAACACATCTTTGTACCCTTAGGGCGTTTGTGCACTACAAGGAATATTACCGTCCGGTAGTCCGATTTCTTACAATTGTCAATGAATTTCAACGAAAGTTGATGTAAATCTGACTGCCGGATGGTAAAATTCCGTGTAGTGCACAAACGCCCTTATCATGTTTGCTTCGGTAAAATCCTGGCCTTATGAGCGTAGATATCAAGAACGTTCGCACAAGCAAACAGAATCAAGAAATGTCAATGATCAAGTGACATTGCTTTTTTTACAATACAGATTTTCAACAAGTGTTATTGTGAAAATAATATTTCTCAATATGTATAAAAGCTACAAACATCAGAATAACTGAATATGGAACAAATTATTAAACAAATAAAAAAAACACTTATTATAATTGATATTTAATACCTCTAAATATGGCGCTAACATAGGAATGCTCCCAACATAATTGTACTACAAAAACTTGTGTTTTGTACAAACTAAATGATTTGTGCCGGTAGCTTAAATGTATTGGGAATAATGGGGCAACTTCTCTTTTTATCTTCATTAAAGATTCATTTAAAAAATCGAAACATCACACAATACCTCTGTGATGTTTCAAAGTTTTATCATTATTACAGGCAAGGACTCGAAAGGCAAATTGTACTTAAAAGATATTTACGAAATGCTGCAGTTAAAGCTATTGATTAAATCATTTATCGGTAGGTATTGCACTGGCTCATTTAAAAATTCACTATATTTAAATTTAAAACCATTTCATATTACCTATTTATCATACAAATATTTGATTAAAAACGCCTCAAATTTATATATTCTATATGGTTTACCACATCGATATATCGAATTGCAAAACATCGACAAAATATAGAATGGCCTACTCTACGATAATATACATACAATAATGTAATAAATAGACGCGGCGGGATGTGGCTATCTGTTCATATTGGACAATACAGGTTGATGGCAACATTAAAAACTTAGTACAGTAGCCATTATGAAACTATCCTCTAGATTCGAAAACAATAATTTTAGTATAACTGGCTTCTGCCAGTGACTTCGCCAGCTCAAAAGCAGGTTCTTCCTTACTAACATTGTCCCCTTTTCCACCCCCTTAGGGGTAGAATTTCGAAGAGTTCTGTCGATAAGACAGGACTTTTCGGATGCCTGCATCATACAAAGAACATACCCTCCAAGTTTTAGGACCACGATCAGCGGACAGCGGTTTAGGACAAAGCATTTAATAAGGTGGACTTGTCAAATGGTATAATCTGAAATGGTCCATTGACAATTTCATTTGCGTGCAGTAAGCGCTTGTTAATTTGTCAAAATAATTTACGTTTGAAAAGCTGGGGGATAGTATCGAGGCTGTACAGTCTTATTTACTTGCGATTCGAGGATACATGTTTCGAGAAACTTTTTTATTACTTACGTTTTTTAATGCTGCCATTAATCCTCAAAAACAATCAAGTTTATTCCAAAATGCCATTTCTGCATTTATTTTTTATTATTATCCTGAAGCATTCACTTAGTTGATACTCGTTCTTCCAGCAATCAAACCTAAAAAAATATTCCGAAGCGTCCGCCGCGTCTTATACAAAAGCTACACAAGAAAGCCGGTCTGTCGGCTGTCGTCTAGTTGATGGCGAAGTTCTGCGTGAAGTCGTACTCGATGGTGGGGATGACGGTCTGCACGAACTTCAGGAACACGATGAGGTACGAGTGCACGCCCATCTCGCCGCCGCTCTCCGTCACCGTCTCGATTATCTTCTTCATTACTTCTGCGTGCCTGCAATTTTATATTGAAGTTTGAAAACGTAGAATTTATCAGCCCATAGGACCTAACGACCGCGTCAGTAAAATTTGTTCGCGTTGTTGTAATTCCGGTTCTAAGCTAGACAAAGAGTATGATATCAGCCTGTTCTTGAGCCATTTGTGGAATGAGATAATATGGGGCCAATTGAAAAGAGTCACCGTGGTCCTGGAACGCATAGAACAATTAACAGAACACAGGTGTGTTTCAGTTTGACACCACATAGAGTGAGAGACTATATTTTATTACTTCTCATCCCAAAGAAAGGCAAGTTGTCCGGACCAGGTACAACCCCCATCTTGTCGTAAGACTCTCCCTTTTCTTCGGAAGTATGTGGAACTATACACCCTGTCCTGAATACCTTTAATAGCGAGGAATATAACACTACAATTCAGTGATGTACTAAACAGATGAGTTTATTGCTATCATACTGTTAGGTTTTACTTTTTAAATACAGTATGCAGAACTCAACTCATCGTGTCTAATTTTTTGCAGTTTTTCTTCTAGGACAAAAGGTAAGTGAAATGAAGAGGGAAATAAGTTTAGGGCTGCAATCTAATTAGACTTAAATTACCATATGAGACTGCGTGGACTCACCGGCAAGGATGCACAGACGCCGTGCTGGGTCCGGAGACGTGCGGGTGCGACTCCATGGTGACAGTCTTCTTGGCGTGGTCTTGAGACACGTCCTCGTACATCTGCTCCACACTCAGCAGCGTGCGGTCCTGGCGAGAGAATTAAGATTCAACGCGTTATTTCAATTAAAACATATACAGGCACTTTCTAATTGTCCGGAAGTCCATCGGTCAGAAAAATTATGCAAATTGCACATTTTAATGCTATAAAAGTCTCCATAAGGAGACGGAGATGTAACAGCATCCAGGGCACTTTTTAATAGAATAGAATAAACTTTATTGTTCATAAAAAAGTAACAGTACAGTACAAAAACTCATAATTACAAGTATCACGATTAAATATTTGTTTTAATTTTTTTTTTCGTTCTATATTTTTTCGGTTTAACATTTCTTTTTTCAACCATGTAAATCATCAGTCCTTTGCATTACAAGGCTTGATAATATGAACAGTCCCGAGGCCTTGATTCAACAGATTACCCATGCGTTATGATCATTACCCCATGGCCATACATGGCGATTTATACTTGCTATTTACGTTCAGTTATTTGTAACACTTTGATCTCTTTTCGATTCTTTTTAGTTGCAGACAAAGACAAAGGATTTTTTTGCACCGAATTTGTTTTAATGAGCTCATATATTCATCCAACACGAATTAAACATGCTCAGACAAAAAACTGTAACTGCGGAGTAGTTTTGTGTAGACGATGCTTTATCAAGGTCTTGCGTTTACTTATACGTACAACCCGCACGCATCAACATGGCAACTCGCTCGAAAACAGTTGCCACATTGAATACTTGGAAATAGATAGTGTTCTCACGTTTAAAGCATCGTTAGGTATTATGTAGTGAGAAAATATTAGAGAAACTGTTAAAGTTAATAAGTGGCCACCAAAGGAAACACTAGTTTTAAGGATTTCAATAATAACTCTTTAGTATTATTTTTTGTTATATTTCAGTAATATTACGTGAGACGTGTCCTAAGCAAGCTAAAGGAATACAGGCTTGCTAGGGATTTCAGTCAAGTGGTGATAGGGGCTCGGATCATTAAATGCAATATTTATTGGTTACACAGAGAAAGACCAAAGGAGGAGCTCGTGGCTAAATAATAACAGCCGCACGGGTCGATCTTCAAGGTTAAGCAACGCTTGCCTAGGTTGGTCTGTGGATGGGTGACCATCTTAACATAACGAGTTTCCTCCGTGAAGCACGTTAAGCCGTTGGTCCCGACTGTCATTTGTAGATCTTCGGCAGTCGTTACGGATAGTCAGAAGCCAGTAAATCTGACTCCAGTCTTGCCACGAAGTACCGTGTTACCCCAGTTAATGGATTGTGGAGGTCTGGTAGGCAGCCGGTCCTCTTAAATACTGGTATTCAGCTAAATCCGGCTTGACTGGAAGCCGACCCCAATATAGTTGGGAAAAGGCTAGGCAGATGATGACACAGAGAAAGACTAAAGTAGGATAGATTTATTTTTGTTATACTCTAACAGAAACTACTACTTAGCACCAAAAAATTGTTGTTATTCAAAAAAATACAATAAAATTCAATATTTTTTGCACTCAACGTCATTGATTCGAACCAGGTACAGTCAGCATCAAAAGTCGATGAACAGAATCAACATAACAAAACACCTGTGCAATAAAATGTGTTTTATCTGTTCACAATAAAATGTTTTGTTTTGTTGATTCTGTTCATCGACTTTTGATGCTGACTGTACCATGTTAGTGCGCACGAGTTGTAAGCGTTCATCTAATTTTTACGCAGCAAACGTGGACGCGGTATGTGCAGAGAATCATAAGTAGCAATTAATAGCTAATTACAAACTTCTTTGTATGCCGATTCTAGATTTATTTTAGAATTTGTGTGAACGTAGAAACAGAAATGAAAGTACGTGGGTATAAACCATTGCAACGCTTTTGTGGGGTTTAGTTTGCAGTTTTATTTACCATATTAAGTAAATATCCCTGTGCGACAAATATAATCTTGTTTGTACCTCCGTTTAAAATCTATCGGATCCGAAATCGAATGTGCAAAATCAATCAGAAGTCCCGACCTGTCGGTATCTGAATCGAACCTCTGCTATACGGGCGATTACGGTACCTCCTTTCTTGAGGTCAGTTTTCTTAGTGTCTTGGCGTGTCGATGGCAAAATAACTTGTATTTTTTCAAGTTAAATTTTAAATTAGATCACTACGTGAATAGATAACAGCACGCGACGCAGGATTAACAGTTTGACACTGCTTTACGAGTCAGGACAAAACAGTATGGAAGAAAAATACGTGTTGTGTTGACCCAAAATAAGACGAGACAAGGGTCAGATGATGATGATGATGAGCCACAGCCACGGCGTCTGGTAGTACTTGTCGTAGGTGATGTGCAGGTCGTAGGTGCGCGTGCGGATGATGATGATGATGACTCACCTCGTCGTAGCCGATGAGCCACAGCCGCGGCGTCTGGTAGTACTTGTCGTAGGTGATGTGCAGGTCGTAGGTGCGCGTGCGGATGATGATGATGATGACTCACCTCGTCGTAGCCGATGAGCCACAGCCACGGCGTCTGGTAGTACTTGTCGTAGGTGATGTGCAGGTCGTAGGTGCGCGTGCGGATGATGATGATGATGACTCACCTCGTCGTAGCCGATGAGCCACAGCCACGGCGTCTGGTAGCACTTGACGTAAGTGATGTGCAGGTCGTAGGTGCTCGTGCGGATGATGATGATGATGACTCAACTCGTCGTAGCCGATGAGCCACAGCCGCGGTGTCTGGTAGTACTTGTCGTAGGTGATGTGCAGGTCGTAGGTGCGCGTGCGGATGATGATGATGATGATGACTCACCTCGTCGTAGCCGATGAGCCACAGCCGCGGCGTCTGGTAGTACTTGTCGTAGGTGATGTGCAGGTCGTAGGTGCGCGTGCGGATGATGATGATGATGACTCACCTCGTCGTAGCCGATGAGCCACAGCCGCGGCGTCTGGTAGCACTTGTCGTAGGTGATGTGCAGGTCGTAGGTGCGCGTGCGGATGATGATGATGATGATGACTCACCTCGTCGTAGCCGATGAGCCACAGCCGCGGCGTCTGGTAGTACTTGTCGTAGGTGATGTGCAGGTCATAGGTGCGCGTGCGGATGATGATGATGATGATGATGACGACTCACCTCGTCGTAGCCGATGAGCCACAGCCGCGGCGTCTGGTAGTACTTGTCGTAGGTGATGTGCAGGTCGTAGGTGCGCGTGCGGATGATGATGAT
This sequence comes from Mythimna separata, assembly GCA_030763345.1. Lineage (NCBI taxonomy): Eukaryota > Metazoa > Arthropoda > Insecta > Lepidoptera > Noctuidae > Mythimna > Mythimna separata. The sequence continues at coordinate 22,601,066 of CM061176.1, forward strand.
GATGATGACTCACCTCGTCGTAGCCGATGAGCCACAGCCGCGGCGTCTGGTAGTACTTGTCGTAGGTGATGTGCAGGTCGTAGGTGCGCGTGCGGATGATGATGATGATGACTCACCTCGTCGTAGCCGATGAGCCACAGCCGCGGCGTCTGGTAGTACTTGTCGTAGGTGATGTGCAGGTCGTAGGTGCGCGTGCGGATGATGATGATGATGATGACTCACCTCGTCGTAGCCGATGAGCCACAGCCGCGGCGTCTGGTAGTACTTGTCGTAGGTGATGTGCAGGTCGTAGGTGCGCGTGCGGATGATGATGATGATGATGACTCACCTCGTCGTAGCCGATGAGCCACAGCCGCGGCGTCTGGTAGTACTTGTCGTAGGTGATGTGCAGGTCATAGGTGCGCGTGCGGATGATGATGATGATGATGACTCACCTCGTCGTAGCCGATGAGCCACAGCCGCGGCGTCTGGTAGTACTTGTCGTAGGTGATGTGCAGGTCATAGGTGCGCGTGCGGATGATGATGATGATGATGATGACGACTCACCTCGTCGTAGCCGATGAGCCACAGCCGCGGCGTCTGGTAGTACTTGTCGTAGGTGATGTGCAGGTCATAGGTGCGCGTGCGGATGATGATGATGATGATGACTCACCTCGTCGTAGCCGATGAGCCACAGCCGCGGCGTCTGGTAGTACTTGTCGTAGGTGATGTGCAGGTCATAGGTGCGCGTGCGGATGATGATGATGATGATGATGACGACTCACCTCGTCGTAGCCGATGAGCCACAGCCGCGGCGTCTGGTAGTACTTGTCGTAGGTGATGTGCAGGTCATAGGTGCGCGTGCGGATGATGATGATGATGATGACTCACCTCGTCGTAGCCGATGAGCCACAGCCGCGGCGTCTGGTAGTACTTGTCGTAGGTGATGTGCAGGTCATAGGTGCGCGTGCGGATGATGATGATGATGATGATGACGACTCACCTCGTCGTAGCCGATGAGCCACAGCCGCGGCGTCTGGTAGTACTTGTCGTAGGTGATGTGCAGGTCATAGGTGCGCGTGCGGATGATGATGATGATGATGACTCACCTCGTCGTAGCCGATGAGCCACAGCCGCGGCGTCTGGTAGTACTTGTCGTAGGTGATGTGCAGGTCATAGGTGCGCGTGCGGATGATGATGATGATGATGACTCACCTCGTCGTAGCCGATGAGCCACAGCCGCGGCGTCTGGTAGTACTTGTCGTAGGTGATGTGCAGGTCGTAGGTGCGCGTGCGGATGATCTCATCACCGTCAGACTTTGCTTTCTTCTCCAGCTTGGGTTTGGGTTCCTTCCGTTGCGCTAAGTCTGTTGACTGGAGGAATGGGTTACTTAATCAGTAATTTTCTTAAATTTTTTTGATTGACAAAAGCATAGAGTTAAAAATTATTAATAATTAGCTTATTTGTCGGTAGAAAATCATCAAATAACGTCTTCCAATCTGAGTGGAAGAAAAGAGTGTCATACTTTTACTGACTAAAACCCATCCTGCGTTCCCTGCGGTAACTCTTTCAAATAATCACGTAGTCTAGAAACCAGCTAAAGACCAGTTTTTGGAACGAAAATATTCGTGACTGGTTGAATGCATTTTCAACAGCAAATTGCATCACTTGCGTTTAATTTTTTATTTTTATAAACTAGTGCTTGACTGCGATCCCACCTGATGGTAAGCAGTGATGCGTATGTGTGTGTGGTGTGTTGATTCCAGAAACGGCAAATTGAAGTACTACTTAAAATACTGTTAAAAAGCGTAATCACAAGTAAAGAAACTAGTTATAGGTACCCCAGATCGATTCAAGACACCGTCATGATTTCATAACACCAAAATTCCTTTCTATTATCTGAAGTGCAGTCGTGGACCAGTGGCATCTGTTCCGAATTACAATTTGAAAGTTGTGGCAACAGGCAACTTTACTTTGTACAATTTATTTCATCACCACTGCTCTCAAAACGTTGAAGCGACATGTACTAGCACCAAAACGCTCAAAGACATGTAAATGTGTTATCCACCAAACCGTAGTGCGCCTCACCATCAATGATTGCATCACTGCTTACCATCAGGTGGGATTGCAGTTAAGCACTAGTTTTTTTTTTGCTAGCGTATTCTGTCCCACTCCTGGGCAAAGACCTCCCTCCACTCTTTCCATCTTCCGCGGGCCCGCGGTTCCTTTTACCAGTTATGGCGGAATCTATCTTGCTCGTCGCGCCATCTCCTTCGTATATCTCCTACATAAAAAGAAAAGAAAGCAAGTTCTCAAGCCCGAGACTCGAATTACGGTCTATACTCAGAGAAAAGTATTGAGTCCTAACAATGGAAATATTATTTTTGCCTGAACAAACATAATTAATTGGTTGGTCAATTTAATACTAGTACCTATCTAAACTAGTCTATTTATCAGGTTGTCATGACCACTATCTCACATTCATTATAGTCGGTGCCCTTGATTACATGTATCGGTGTTCTCATACAATGTAGTTTCATATTTATTGTTTGTTTGTTGTTTATCAGCACTAGTTCTGATATTTTAGTATAGATATAAGTACTCGTAGTTACATTTCACTTACGATATTATTATTTTTCGAGTCAATGGTAAATTCCTTAAATTGTTTGAGCCCTGTAGGTGGATACATTGATTGCAGTACTGGTGGCATTGAATAAGTCCGCCAAAGTGCAAAATGCAGGGTAGGAGTGGATGGAAGGTAGTTACGATAACAATGAGCAAGCACTAAGAATTAGAAAAGATTTTTGGAAATTCAATTAAGTGGGCTTGGAATGCAAAGCACAACTGAAGAAGCACAAGTGGGTTTGAGTCAGTAAAAGTCTGGCACGCCCTCTCGCTCTAACCAGAGCGGAAGAAGTTATTTGATGATAACCTCAAAAAAGAAAAATAAAGATACTTTCTATGGAAGAAGGATTGAATAAAAGTGGGCTTGTTAATAGTTAATTACTCAGATACCCGCGAAACGAGACACAATAGTAAAACAATAACAGCGCGGTCTCATAGGACCGGTTGGGGATTCAAACGTTAAGAGCAAACTCAGTGTGAGTGTGATGCTCCTGTTCAAAACATGAGCCCAAGTTGGATCACCCCAAGTGCCCCTACACCTGCACTTTGGAGGATCTAATGCGCCACTGATGCAGCTATTAACATGACCAGTTATTGGGCCCAAAATGTTTAACCAGTTTATGGTCGAATCAAGAAGAAGAAAGGTAAACTCTTACCGGGTCCACCTCATCCAGCAACCCCGACTCCTGGAACTGCTCCATGTCCTCGGCCTCTCCATCCTCGTCGTCTTCCTCATCATCATCGTCGCGGTCACCGGCCGCTCCTTCTCCGTCACTGTCGCCAGTGTCGGCAGCTTCTAATGTCATCTCACATACCTAGGGTAAAGAAAAATAATGCTAAAATAACTGTTTTACTATCCTATTAATATTAGAAACGCGACAGTTTGTAGTTTGTTACTCTTTCACGCAAAATATATTGAAAGGTTTCAATGAAACTTGGTATTCAAGTAAATCAAGCTTAGTGTTAAATTTGAGAAAGAGGCAAAACGAAAAAAGAGGGATAATGCCTGAACGGTCTATTGCCATCTTCTGGCACTCATTTGAAATTTCAGAAAACTATGTCTTTTTTTAGAGCCTAAGTTTTAGGAAACATATTTATTAGGTATTCAGCTAAATCCGGCTTGACTGGAAGCCGACCCCAATATAGTTGGGAAAAGGCTAGGCAGATGATGAAGTTTTAGGAAACATAATTTGTCATTCAGAATCATCATGTCATGTATCTCTGTCATAAATAAAGTGTTTAATTTAATGTTGCACCTAACACAGTTTGTCTCTGCATCACCCAAAGATTAGGTGGCACGACATTGGTCAAGTCGGTAATTCGTCAAGTACGCAGTTCGCCAAATTTGAAATTGGTCAAAGCTGTAGTTCGTCTAATCGTGAATTTGCCAAATTATGGAATTCGTCAAATACGCAATTGGTCAAGTCCATGTACAGTCGATCAAACGCGCAACGTGTACCATCAGACGCGGTAGATAGGAACGCAGGGGTGAATAGTCTTTGATTAGGATGTTCACTTTTGTGTTTATTTATATTATTGATTTCTATCAGATATTAAATGGTAAATTGGATTGGTTTTGGTTTTTTAATGGTGGTGCTTGAAAGCTTGACACAACTGTTTCAAGCACTGTAACACATAATTACTTTTTTTTTAATGGAACATGAAAAGTGTAATCAAGATTTTTACATTAAGTGTTTGGCGCCGTTTCGTATCCGTTGCGTAGTTTTAAAGATTTAAGCATACATAGGGACAGACAGACAGATAGCGGGTATCAATTTTTTTTATACTATCTAGTAAGTAGTGATAATGATTATTATAGTACATAAGTGTAAATATGAATAAAATAAATAAGTTAATAAAAACTACCACGGCACTTTCATTTTTACCGATGACTGTACTTAAATCACTTGACCAATTGCGTATTTGACGAATTCCATAATTTGGCAAATTCACGATTAGACGAACTACAGCTTTGACCAATTTTAAAGGACAATGGGAAAAAATGTATGGGACGTGGCCATTATTAATATATCATTGTAAAGACATTTTGTTGCACAAAAACGTCTACCATGGCGCTTGTCGCTATTCACGTTTGGGAAGCAGTAATCTCCCTAAGTTTTATAAATAAGAATTTACTAAAAAATATTTATATTAGTAAAAGAAAGCTAGGATAAGATTGACTTAGACGATGATATAACACACTTAGGATTTTATTATTAAAAGAAATAAGAAAACAAGCGTTCTTCAAATAAAAATCATACATTTTAGCAATAAGTGAGTAGATTTAAAACATTAGGTACATATCGCCATCAACTATAACAGCATTAAGGAAAGATGCCCGTATGCCTCGCATAGCCTAGGTACCATACGATGGACACTATGTGTGCACAAGTGCCCATCGTACGTCGCCCGGTTAAACATGTGCAATATTGTTGGACAATAGTATTTGCATTGTTGATCAATATGTAACAAAAATATGTTTTTACACGGACATGTCGCGACTGGATTCGTCCACGCAAAAGCCAGGCATCTTCGTGTATACCATAGTCTGGCAGATCTTCAAGTGCTCCCTCTCTGTACGTTTCAATTATATACAGACCATTTGATAAATGCTCGGCACAGTAAGATCTTGCCAGCTTGAGTTGGTATGTACCTAGCACTAGTAGAATTTTATCCTCCTCTGTCATTGAAGGGAAGTTTTCTATCTGGCTCGCTTCTATCCTCTGAAAATCTACTCTTCTGTGATTAAGACGATGTCTCTCTACATACATATGCAGAAGATTCGAGGTATCTATTTTCTGCCTTATAATATTGAGGAATTCGTCTGCGTGTATGCTATCCACGATGGGTTGGTGGAAGTGGTTCGTCATAGCTGCGGCTATCTTAAAATCGGTGAACATATTGGGCAGTGACTTATTAAAATATTTTTGCCGCAAGAGCTTAAAATCACGCTTAAATCGGCAGTTTACCACTTCCACAACCAACCAGCATAGCGTTACCGATCGAGCTTCGTTGGACTGTTCAGTGGTTCAGTGGTAAAATCGAGTTATGGAAGCACAAAAGAAACTCAAACAGCAGCTAAACGTCGTCACAAGCGCAATACGAACGATCGACTGACGCGGACACCGACGCCTCCCTCACTGTTCCTGCGCACGACCCGCGCTCAGGAGCAGCGGGGCTCGAGTTAAAACGAGGCCGGGTGCATGGTGAAGTCTTACGTAAAAGCATTATTAATAGAAAACATGAATGGAAAAATGCAGAAAATATTACCTTGGTACCTATTCATTTTTTTTAAGTAGAGTAAGTGGTACCTAATATACTCGTATATGTATGTATATACTGTTTTAGGCTATCACGGTTTGTTTCATAATTTAAATTATGTATGTATATGTTGTATATTCACACTTATTCTTGTAGACCTTCTTTCAAAATAAAAACAAAAAGTTAATATTTTTGCTATTCACTCTTTACTCTCTTCTTGTCATTATTCTTCTTGTATTTTTACAGCTGTTCGGTTCTAATTAAAATAATTTAATACTTTCGACATTTTCCCTTTTGATAAGTTTAATAAACCTTCCAACACGTTATCAGCACGAAGCTGCTTATTTTAAAAGTGAAGTAATGTCGGGGAATAGTATAAATTTTCAAGGAATTCAGATGTTAACAAACCGAGACGGATACCCAACCTGGAAGTTCAAAATGAGGATGCTTCTCATTCATGAGGAGCTGTGGACGTCCATCACAGGGTATGATGATTCTGATAAAACGGCGGAGGATATTCGTTTTCGCAATGACCAGAAGGCGTTGTCAAAAATATGCCTAACGGTAAACGGTGGTGCGATTTCACACGTGCGAAATGCGAAAAACGCTAAGGAGGCTTGGACTGCTTTGCAAAAAGCGTATGAGGACAAAGGTATGGGTCGACGGCTCTCTCTAGAGCGTAGATTATATAAATATACCTTGACCGATTTCCAAGACATAGAATCATATATCAACGCCATTATGAGTACTGCTCAAGATCTTGAAGATATTGGTAAGAAGATCGACGATGGATCTTTGGCTGCGATTATTCTCGGAGGATTGACATCTCGATATGAACCGCTGATAATGGCTATAGAGAATTCAAATGTTGACGTAACTAGTGAGTTGGTTAAGACAAAGCTATTAAACGAGCTTTCGAAGGACCCTCGCCAGGATGAGGAGGCCGCACTACGTTCAACGGGTTCTACTAGTAAAAAGAAGAGGCCAATAATCTGTTATAAGTGTAGGCAACCAGGACACAAGAGCCCCGTATGTCCCAATAAAATGGATAAGAAGGCCATGATTGTCTCGGAAGAGTTTTGTGATGAAACTGATTGCCTTCGTAGTGAAAATATAGAACAGACTATTGTGAGGGGAATGTCTCTCTCTGCGCCAGCTGAAAATAATGGAAAATGGATTATAGATTCCGGTGCAACCATCCATATGACTCTAAACCGCGATTGGTTCAGCAGCTATCGGCCGTTACAAGGTGGAACGATAACTGTGGCAAATGGACAAAAAGTGGCAGCTGTTGGTATTGGTGATGTATCCATTAATACAGATACTTTGGTAAATAGAATAGAAAACGTAGTATATGTTCCTAATCTGAACTGTAGCTTGCTTTCAGTTAAAAAGATAGTGGATAGGGGTTACTCTATAATGTTTAATAAAAAAGGCTGCAGTATTTATGAAACAAAATGTAATGTAGTTAATAATAAAAATGTTTTAGAATCAGAATCAGAATCAGAATCATTTATTCGTAAACATAGGTGATAAGCATATACAGGATCTTATAAATTAGGTAGTGCGCTATGTTTTGTCAATTGACATACAAATTATTAAGAAAGAGAAAAAAAATAATAATTGAACTATTAAATTAAAATATAAATTCATCACAATTATAATTATAGTGCAAGCAAGTAAAATTTTAATATTCATAGCAAATTTCATTTCATGTCAAAATTCAGAAGATTAATATTAAAAATATAATAAGTAAAAAAAAAAAAAAAAATATTTAAAATGTCAAGTATAAAAATTTAAAATGTCAAGTATAAAAATTTAAAATGTCAAGTAAAAAAATTTAAAATGTCAAGTATAAAAATTTAAAATGTCAAGTATAAAAATTCAAAATGTCAAGTATAAAAATTCAAAATGTCAAGTATAAAAAAGAAATGTCAATAATGTAAAATTATAGAGATTGGTCATTAAGAAAATCACCCAGAGTGTAATAACATTTCTCTAGTAGTAACCCGTTAAGCGTTTTTTTAAACTTCTGCACTGGCATACATTATATTGCATTACATTATACTGGTATTTTATTATATATTTGCGGTGCAATACCAAAGAAGCTTTTTCTCATAAGAGAAGTTTTACATTTCACAAGGCATATGTCATTAATATACTGAGCACGCATGGGTGTTTTCTTTACTGTACAGAGTTTCTTAAATAAATGTGGATTCATTTTTACAAATAGTGCGGTTTCTAGAATGTATAAAGCCGGTAGAGGTAATATTTTTAACTTTTTAAAATAAGGAATGCAACTATCTGTTGTTTTTAAACCAACCCAAAAGATACGTACATGAAAAGATGTGTACATACACCGTACACATCTTTTCTGCATTCTGAAAACAAGTTCCCTATTTGTTGACTGTCCCCAAAAAATAATACCGTATCGCAGAACTGAAGCGACAAGTCCATGATATGCCATCAACAGTGTATCAATATTAACTTTTTTCGAAAGTTGAAATAACAAATATGCTGATTTGCTTAATCGCTTACAAATTTCCTCCAAATGAGGTTTCCAAGTCAGTTTTTCATCTATAGTTATACCTAAAAACTTCACAGTACTAACTTCTCCTATTTCATAATCATCATAAGCAACAGTAAGTAGTGGTTTCTCAAGCCTTTGATGAAAATGCATTATATTCGTTTTATTTAAATTAATTATTAGATTATTTTCACTAAGCCAATTTATTATTTCATTTAGAGAATTATTTATGTCATTTTGATAATTGTTTGGATTATTACATTCTATAATAGCCGTGCTATCGTCTGCAAAGAGTACCATTTTTTGCCCTATGAATTTTGGGAGGTCATTTATATACACCAAGAAGAGCGGTGGTCCTAGAACGCTACCTTGAGGTACGCCATATTTTATGTACCTTGGTTCAGAGGTGTATGTGATTTCTGATTTTGTTGTTGAACATATTCTGAAATTTCCGTACATTGTAATCTGTTACTTAAGTATGATTCTAAAAGCTTAAGGATGTTCCCTCTAATGCCATAGCTATGTAATTTTAGCAGTAAAATATTATGATCCACAAAATCAAATGCCTTCGTCATATCTGTGTATATTGCACAAACTGGTTGTTTTTTATCGACAGATGACAAGACACTTGATAATAGGTCAAACAGTGCCATATTAACATTGACATTTTTTCTGAACCCCTTTTGTTCCTTGCAAAATAATTTAAACTTTTCGAAATAAGCATAAATGGAATTATAAATTACTTTTTCTATTATTTTTGAAAATACCGGAATTTTAGCAATTGGTCTATAATTTTTAACATTAGTTCTGTCATTTCTTTTAAAAAGTGGCTTAATAATTACTTTCTTTAAACTATTTGGAAATACACCATCAGCAATACAAAGATTGATTACATGTGACAGTGGCTTCGCTATAGTAGCTTATGGTTCTATGTCAAATGGGCTGTATACACTTGATTGTTCAATTAATATGTTCAATAATGTTTCAGCTAAACTTGTGCACTCTGATTGTTCAAACTTCCAGCTATGGCATAGGAGGTTAGGACATCTGTGTCGAATCGGCATGGACTTACTTAGAAAAGGTCAGGCTATCGGCGTGCAATACAAGGAGGTTGACAAGGAACCATGCATACCCTGCATAGAGGGTAAGCAGTCTAGAAAACCTTTTAAAAGTTTAAAATATAGGAAGGCTACATTACCGCTTGAGTTGGTTCATACCGATGTTTGTGGACCTTTTTCTAGAAATTCGTTTTCAGGTAATAGATATTTTATTATCTTTGTAGATGATTATACACGTTTTATTTATGTGTATTTTATGTCATCGAAAACTGAAGTCAAAAGTAAGTTTTGTTCGTTTCGTTCTCATGTTGAAGGACAGTTTGATGGACAAATAAAGGCTTTGCGATCAGACAATGGAACTGAGTTCATCAATAAGGAATTGATGGATTATGTTCAGTCTCTTGGTATCAATTGGCAAACGACAGCACCTTACAGCCCTCAGCAAAATGGGGTAAGTGAACGGTGTAATCGTAGCATAGTAGAGAAGGCTCGATCACTGTTGTCTCATGGTTCTCTCTCTAAAGCTTTTTGGCAGGACGCAGTGGAGATCAGCGTCTACTTAAAAAATCGATCACCACATCGCGCGCTTAATGGTAAAACACCATTTGAAATGTGGTTTAATAAAAAACCAGATTTGTCTCACCTGAAAGTCTTTGCATGCAGAGCTCTTGTTCACGTTCCATCAAGTCAAAGATGTAAACTGGACACAAAAGCTGTGGAACAGATTTTCGTAGGATATTCAGACGATCCTCGTACTTATTATTTCCGGAATGCGGCAAATCCTAGACGATTGTTAAAGTCAAGAGATGCTATATTTTTTGAAGATAATTTCACTGGATTGAAGGAAAATATCAAGCCTAAGGAGACTGTGAACTCTGAGATTGTCAATTTGTTTTCACAGTCACCATCGCCAGCTGTTTTAAGACAAGAAGCACTACCTTCCTCTTCTCCAGGGACCTGTGAGGTAGATACTTCTAGCATGGACACTTCTTTCATAGATGCTGAAGATGGTGATGATGTTGAAGTCAATGTAGAGGTCAACACTGTTGATGATCAGCAATCAAGAGAGTCTACAGATTCTCCAAATGAATCTAGACGATATCCTTCAAGAATTCGCAAACCACCGGATTATTTCTCATATAATACTCTTTTAGAAGATGGGTGCGATAAGCCTAATAGTTATCAGGCTGCGATAAACAGCGATGAAAAAGATAACTGGATTTTAGCAATGAAAGAAGAATACAATGCTTTAATCAGAAAGGGCACTTGGGTTTTGGTGGACAAGCCAAATGTTAAAAGGTTTATTCCTAGCAAGTGGGTCTTCGATCTGAAGCGAGACGCGAAAGGTAATATTGTTAGGTATAAAGCGCGTCTGGTAGCAAAAGGTTTTCGACAAAGAGAAGGTGTCGATTATAATGAAACCTTTTCTCCGGTTGTACGCAATTCATCATTGCGAACCTTATTAGCACTTGCAGTGCAGGAAGATTATAAGGTTCGGCATATGGATGTGGATACAGCTTTTCTGAATGGAGATTTGGAGGAAGAAATCTTCATGACACAGCCTGAAGGTTTTGTAAAGGAAGGGGAGGAGTCCAAAGTGTGTTTGTTAAAACGGTCACTGTATGGGTTGAAGCAATCACCAAGAGCCTGGAATACAAAGTTAAAACAGACTTTGTCAGTTCTTGGTTTTACGCAAACCTGTGAACCGTGTATTTTTAAAAACAAAGCGAATTTAGACTCCGACTCCTTGGTTCTGGCTGTATATGTCGATGATCTAGTGATTTTGTATAAAAATGAAGTTACGCTTGACAAATTCAAAGGTCAATTCGTAAAATATTTTTCATCAAAAGATCTCGGACCAATTAATTTCTTTACTGGAATTAATATTCACCACGGTAGTAATGGAATGAAAATATATCAAAGTACATACATTGACAAGTTACTGAAGAGATTTAATATGCAAGACTGTAAAGGTGTCTCTACCCCACTGGTCAAGAAAAATCTTGAGCCTGGTATAGGTGAGAGTGAGTACCCTTACAGAGAATTAATTGGGTGTTTAATGTTTTTGGCCGTAAATACAAGACCAGACATAGCTTACACCGTGAGTTACTTGAGTCAATTTAACTCTAAATTTGATCAATCACATTGGAACATTGCTAAACGATGTCTACGTTATCTGAAAGCAACAAAAGATGTTGGTATTACTTACAAGAAAGAAAAAGGTAATACTACAACTTTGACGGGTTTTTCAGATGCAGACTGGGCAAATTTTCCGACAGATAGGCGATCATACACTGGGTTCTGTTATGTACTTTCAAGTGGGCCAATATCGTGGGAAGCTAAAAAACAGCCCACAGTGGCTTTGTCGTCCGCTGAGGTCGAATATATGGCGTTGGCTTCAGCAGTAAAGGATGCGTGCTTTTTAAAAAGGTTGATATTTGATATAACAGGAAAGTCGTTTGACATAGTTTTATATACGGATAGTCAGAGTGCACAAAAAATAGCCATGAATCCGGTTCATCACAATAGGACAAAACATATAGATGTTAAGTTTCATTTTGTCCGAGAAAAGGTGAACGATAAAACCGTAGAGCTTAAGTATATGCCCACCGACAGGTTACCTGCAGATGTTTTGACGAAACCTTTGGGTCCAACAAAACATCTCAGTTGTTTGAAAATGTTTGGTATATCGTAATGTTTTTCTTTTCTGGTTTTATGTAATAAGAGTTAAGAGTGCAATACATTTTTTTTTGAGGGAGGATGTTGTATATTCACACTTATTCTTGTAGACCTTCTTTCAAAATAAAAACAAAAAGTTAATATTTTACTTCTTGTCATTATTCTTCTTGTATTTTTACAGCTGTTCGGTTCTAATTAAAAAAATTTAATACTTTCGACATTTTTCCTTTTGATAAGTTTAATAAACCTTCCAACAGTATATCTCCGGGGGCACGAGACTGTCTAAACAGGTTACCTTGACCCGGAAACGCAAATGGTCACCGAAGGAATAGGGTTTTTATTAGTTAGTAAGACTGTCGTTTATCTCCCAACGCAATCAGATTTGAGACTGGCGGCTATAGTAAATATTGTTCCTCTTGGTAAGACCTTTTAAACGACACTACAACCATATCTATTGGAGCCGAGTACCATTTTGCTCATTCTCCTTTGACGAACTGCGTACTTGACGAATTACCGACTTGACCAATGTCGTGCCACCCCAAAGACTGACTGGCAGAAACTTTATACAACTTCAAGAAATGGCTATAGATATCACAATGTCAGATTCCTCCTAATATATTGGCACTTTACCTTTTCTTCTACGGTGGGTGCTCCGGCATTGTCGTAGTGATGCGTGTCCACCCAGCCGCCGTCCTCATCCTGCTCATCTTCTATTATTTTCTCCTTGTCTTCACAGTATTCTATCTATAAATAAAATATTATTATTAGGATGATGCTGTGAAGGAGAGCAATGGTGGCTCAAGTGACTTACGAGTTACATATTACTTTATCTTGTGTATTTCAACACTATTACTCTCAAAATAATAAAAGGGAAACATTGTAAGTGAAATCACGCGACGGGGTCGCGGCAGACCAAGAAAGAGACGGCGGGACGACTTGGATGTCTTCCTTGAGAATTGGCAAGAAGTAGCTCAAAGCCAGGAACAATGGAAGGAATCGAGGGAAGCAGTGGGACAGCATAGGCTAGATATAATAATATAATAATAATAATTGTAAGGGAATTGGCATATCCTAGAACCAAAACTACAAAAACATGCCAAGCCACACTGATCCCAGATAGTTATTTAGCCTTTTCCTGAAGACACAGCCTGAGTCTCAGCAGTGAGCACAATACACTGCTGATTATTATTATTATTAAGATGGATTTCCTGAAGAATATTTCTGTTCATATGTGACCACTCTTGGTTGACTGTCTCTCTCTTAGAGAGGAGGCCTGAGTCCAAATAAAGGGAATGTTACAAGGCCAATAATGCTAATGCTTGGTTGACTGACAGAAAATGACTAACAAAGGGGATTAAGTCTATCTTTAGTTATCATGACGTATCAATAAATCATCATCATCTGCCTTAGCCTTTTCCCAACTATATTGGGGTCGGCTTCCAGTCAAGCCGGATTTAGCTGAATACCAGTGTTTTACGAGGAGCGGCTGCCTACCAGACCTCCACAACCCATTAACTGGGGTAACAATGACGTATCAATAAATATAAATTAGAAATGAACTACCACACATATGATGTCAGGACAAGCAAAGCTTGTACAAAAAAATATTGTTTTCTAAAATCTACAAATAATGAAGTTACAGCTGTGCCCTTGGCTTCAGCGCAGGTAACGAATAAATAAATATGTTACAAATAAATATGTAATATCTGTAACAATACTACTTTTGCATTAAGTACATAGATTGTTAATTTTTATTTTAATATGAAGTTCAATTGCTATAAAGGTTTTGTACCAAAGTTATCTACTTTGGTACAAAACCTTTATAGCAATTCGATAAAAGGAAATAATAATTAATGTAAGCAGTAGTATATTGAGTAGTATGGTAGGTACTTAAATAAATAGCCTTTATATTATGTTGTTATAAATAAAATGTGTATCAAACAGGTAAATTGAAGTTTCCAGAATATTTACATTCAACAATAACAGCTGATATGGCTAATAAACAATTTTATTACACAAATTAACTGTTCTGAGATTACAAACAACAATAACAAAACAAAGATATGAAAAAAGACCCATTTTTATTACCTGTTTGCACCTCCTGTAACATGGTACATTCCTAGTGATGAGGAACTGCTTATCGGCTGGCAGGTAGGGTCTGATCTTGGCTTCTTCACCCTTAGCCCACTGCCAGGTGGGGCAATGGTGGACCAAATGATCACCTGCAGCTACAAACTCCTCAGGAGTTAGGACTCCTGTTTCTTGGAACTTTGACTCCTGATTAACGGAAAAATTAAAATGTAAACTTCAATTTAAGTTTCATTACTCAGTGCTCTTTTTTAATAAATAATCATTAACAATTATTATCAGTTGAACACACAAATTATGATTCATTGGATTAAATGACTAAATTATGTTTGAACTATATACTATAATGTTTAACTTCATACAGACAATTATTAGTTGAATAAAGACAAGATTATTAGAATCCTAATAGACTGCATCAACACAATTCTGGAAAATGTATTCAGGTGTTCAATAATATTTAAAATTTATTCAAAATGAAAGTACCAATAAATAATGCTAGACAATAGTTTATTAAGTAAATATATGAGGGATACTGAATACAAAAGGCAATCAACTATTTTATATGCATTTTACACGATATCAATTTACTGTAAACAATGATAACCATTATAATTACGAAGATAATAGTACCTTGAGCACCGGCGTCAAATATCCGGCCACTCCGAGGGCTGTGCCCTTTACCGTGTTTATCATACTCTGCATTTTAGCGCAGTTTGGGCACAGACTCCAAAAAAGGCGCTGCAGCAGCAATTTACGGCGTTTTTATAATTAAATAGATGATGAATTCCACAAGAGAAAGAGACTTGCGCGATCCAGTTGAATTATAATTTGACATTGACATTAGTGATTTGACATTTGATGGCTGTACAGAGTAGAGTTGTTCCCATTAGTTTCTGTAGATAATAGTTGCCCGTTGGTGTATTTTGTTGATTTATTACTAAGATAACTAATTGACCCCTGAAGAGTTTATCCAGATTTGAACATAAAATCACTGTTTATTGAAATGAATCTAACCGAAGCAGCCACGAATTGAAAATCCACGGTTCACGTTCGATATTCGAAAGATTATTTATGATTTTTTTTTGTTATTAACTTATCAAAATTGTAGTAGATTAAATCGCACATAAATTATCAAACACTCTGCATAATGGACCCTAGGTACTAGCCATGTTACATTGACGATATTGCTAGTAGTAGGGGAGGCCACGATGCTAAGAGGGGATTTACTCGAGCGTCGTAGAGACCTATTGGGTTGCAAAGCTTAGATGATAAGAAGAAAAAAATGTTCTATGATTATACCTTTTCATCGGTGGGGGAAGCGGCTGTAGATTTTTAAATATGTAAAAAAAAACTGTTGCATGGACATCCTCGAGCGCGTCAGATATTGATAGCATCAATGCCCTACGTATTTTTAATAATGTACGTATGTTAATCTGATCATTTGCATGATGGGGGTGGTTGTATGGAAGGGTTGAAAATGGAAAAAAAAATAATTTAATCGAGCGCGTCAGATTTTCTAAGGGAGTGTTAAGTGCACCAAAAAAAAAGATCTCATTCACTAATCTGACCATTTCGATGGGACGCAAACTCGTGGCCACTTTCATAAAGTGCAAAAAAAATTCGCCATTTTGAAATACTCAAGCGCGTCAGATTAAGATATATATGGTTCATCTTTATGTTCTAAACGTACTGTCTCATAATCTGACGATTATCTAGAGGGATTCGCCTGATCTGACAAAAAAACCCCTGCAACTTCCAGCTAATTCCATTCCTGGGCGCTTAAAATTGTACTTATATCATTTTTGAGCTCAAAATATATTTTATGTGATATTTTGAGCTCGCTGAGTTCAAAGAGATAATATTTGAGCTCTCCCAGCTCGAAAGTCTGATAAAAGTTTCATAGAACACTATTTTTGGAATCTTCAAACCGCAATAACTTTTGAACGGATCAAGTAATTTTCACGCGGTTTGCGGCATTCAACGCAGTTTTATCATCCTCATAAGTTATTTTCTAGTTTTAATTTATCGAACCAAAAATTTCGGAGTAATCCCGAAAAATCACTTTTTCGGGTTTCTTTCGTTCACGATATCTCTCGAACGAATCAACCGATTTTGACCAGCTTGATAGCGATCGACGTGGTTTTTCAAGCTCAAAGGCAGATTAGTTTTTGAAGTTGATCGATAAAGCCGTTTAAAAGTTATTTAAAAAAAAACACTTTCAAAATATAAAACTTATTTTTTTGAGATTTTTCAAAATTTCTCAAAATCTAACGGTCCGAATCTGCTCAAATTCCCACGAAATCTAATTTTGAGGGAATTCTTTAGAAAACCGGAGAAGGAAATGTAGCCATCACACAACTGCACGCATTTAACTTTATCGACGATTTTTTGTTATTTCGGCTTGCGGAAATCGTCAGATTATATATTTTTCATTATTCTTGAATTATTTCCTTCAAAATAAAAAAAAATTAGCTACGCTCGAGAATGTCGAGATGACGTTTTTTTTTTACAACTTTGCTGCTCTCCCCTTTCTTTACGTCTCTCTCAAATTGTCAGATTAGTGGAATATACACTTTTTAGGATGTAATTAACTCACCCTACCTTAATCTGACGCGCTCGAGAATGTCTGAGGGTCATTTTTTTTTTACTAATCTGATCCTGTATCCTTCACGGGCGGCTTTATATATGGGCCTCATATTTGGTGGAGGTACTTAACTGGGTGCAAGGTATCCCCCTGTATATTAATCTGCCGCGCTTTAGTAAATCCCGAAATCCCTTCTGGGGCTCCCCTACTATAGTAGCAGACTAAACCATTTAAAAATGTAAGTGTCACAAAGGTTCTTAATTAAACCACACACACAATGATTGCATCACTGCTGACCAACAGGTATGGGTAGGATTGTCATCTAGCAGGATGAAAATATCCATTTTTAAGATGAGAGAAAAATATACAATGTATGAATTCGAAAATTAAACTAAACAAAACCGAAATTAATTATAAAATCGACTAAATGTTTATGACATTTACTTTCAAGGTTATGCTCAACTCTACTATTCCGTGTCTTTGGTCGTAGCTGTCAGACGTCAATAATTTGGTCAATCAAAAGTTTGATTTTTCGATTCTCATTGATAACGCAAAATAATACTAATTTTCTTTTTCGGGATTTAAATTGTAATACTATTGAATTCTACATAACATTTTAAAATCGAAATCACCATGGAGGATGTTCTTGATGAGATAGTATCTTCGGAAGATTTGCAAGTAATGTGAAAACTTGTGCAACGTTGTGTTCGTGAGTCATTGAATGTTATACTGATTATTCCTTATGTTTGTGACTTAGAAGTTCGAGAAAGTGTTCCATGAGCAGCTACATCAAGGGAACGTGACGCACAAAGCGCAGTTTGAGTACGCGTGGTGTCTGGTGCGGAGCAAGTACCCTACGGACATACGGAAGGTACTGCAACTTTGTCGAATAATTATTTTTATCATGAGAATTTCGACGTCTTTTATTGCCTTTGTTTTACATTCCATTCAAACTTTCGTTCAAGACGAACAATGTAATAAAATTGGTCATTCATCAATTAATGTGTCAGCGAGTACTTATGAAAATAAAAATCAAAAGTCATTCCTGCTATTTTAGGCTACGCAACTCGTTTCTTAAAAGTTGTTTTCACTAATTAATGTTTGCCAAACAAGAGGGCTCTTAGAGGACTTTCAGATCATGTCTTCCTTGTTCTAATAATACTTGGATATGCACACTGGGCATGAGAATACAGGTCAGAAAACAAAAACACAAAGCCTGTTTTGAACAATACTGTTGTGTTATCAACATACCTACCTATAACATAACATATTCTCAAGTGTGGGTAAACAAACATTGACACACATGTTCTGTTACTTCAACATCTTTTTAATTATCAATTAGACCAAATTATTATTTTTGGAAACAAAGAACCTGAACTTATTTTTTTTTATTTAATTTCTTTTGTGTAAGTGTTTGGGTTGTTGTCAGCAGTCAGAATGATGTGATGCTAATGGTATTTTACTCTGAGAGTATTATAATATTATTACGTTATGGCTATTTTTGGCTTGTTTCATTCCGTTTGTAAAAGGTCTGATATAAATATTTCTTAGAAAAAACATGAAATGGTTTGAAAATTTAAGAGGGTTATTATGACGGCTGGCATAAGCCACAACTAAATGAAAAATCAAATTTATTAGTAAAATCATTAATTTAATCAGATTTTTTCCTTATTTTGGTTTTATCAGAGCATTTATGGTGCAGTGGTTATACAGGTCAGCTGTTGTGTTACATATCACGGTAATAAAGCAACCATTTGCTAAGTTGCATGTAGGTGGGATTGTTTGTACACAGGACAACAATTTGTAAGAACTACCACTAATTGTTCCATGTGGGTGGGTCTCTTGTGTATGTTTGTGAACACACCCACAACACTAGAGCAATTCCTAATGTTTTTGTTTTTAACTATACAACATTATTATTTTGCCAGCAAGTGGTCAAAGCCAAAAACAATGGAGGGATGCCTTTGCCCAGCATGGCAGCAGTGGGACAGACAGTATAGGCTAGATATAATAATTTTTTAGAAAAATATATCATGCATGTTGAAAACTGAACTTATAATCAGTTCAATCACTCTTAATTCCAACAACTATTTCAGGGTATCCTGCTTCTAAAAGAGTTGTTCAACTCACACCCTGATGGCAAACGAGATTACCTGTTCTACCTTGCCATCGGCAACGCTAGAATCAAGGAGTACAATAAGGCCCTACATTATGTGAAGTCCTTCTTAGAAATTGAGCCGGCCAACCAGCAAGTTTTGGCTTTAGAGGTTAGTATTATTGTTTTATTACATTAAGATTATAAAGGCGAAAGTTTGTGTTACATCTTCATGTTGATAATGCTGAAAGGAATCCCATGTGATTTAACAGCAAGGCCAGTTTTTACATGTTTTTCAGTTAACATGTTTGTTACCAACATTCAAGCATAATTGGACATTTGTTATACCTATTATAATATTTGAAAAATCCAAGCATATGCTTTCATTTCAGTTCCAAGCAGGTATACAAATCAGTATGGGTATTTACGCAAACACACACAAACATAATTGAGATTTATTAAGAACTATGAAACATTACTATTTCAAAAAGTAGCTAAAATTGATTCAGTAGCTGGTTACTTCTTTTAGAATGTGTTTATTATGTTACATGTTGTATAAGTATGATTTATTATTTACGTCTCTGTAACGTAAATACGTTAACGTTACGTTACGTTAACCCTTTGGGAAATACAAACATTTTGTGTTTTCCTAACAGCCAATATTTGTGACTATATTTGTTTTCCTTATTCTCACTAATACTGAGTATTTTCATTACTCTACTGTATAAATCACAGTCTCTATCATTGCTTTGTTCTATAAGCAATAAAGGTGAACCAATATACAACTCATTCTAGCACATCCACATATTTCTATTATGTGGAACAGATTTCTGTTTATAAAACAATCCATTATAACGGATTGTGTATGGAAATTTTCTCTCCTGTTTTTAAATTTCTTACAGGCACTCTTACCTACTTACGGTTTTTACGAATTCAGAAACACCTGTAATATGACATGATATATAAGTATTTAATAACAGCTACAAAAATTAACAAAAATTAAAAAAAATTAGAGTTTTGCTTGATTTGAATTTTGTAGCATGGAAC
Source organism: Mythimna separata (assembly GCA_030763345.1). Classification (NCBI taxonomy): domain Eukaryota; kingdom Metazoa; phylum Arthropoda; class Insecta; order Lepidoptera; family Noctuidae; genus Mythimna; species Mythimna separata. The sequence continues at coordinate 22,621,010 of CM061176.1, forward strand.
CCTTTGTGTGCGAATTCGACTCGCACTTGGCCAGTTTTTATTTTAACCTATCAATACCCGCGAAACGAGACACAATAGTAAGACAATAACAGTGCGGTCCTATGAGACGGTCGGGGATTCATGAATTAAACAATAAATGCCTTGTTGCACTAAGTCCGCCTATGAATAATTTCTACAATGTAAAGTTTAAGTAAATAAGGTCTCGCACGCACGCCAGTATCGAGTACCTACTACCCGCCCGACCTTTCTGAAGGACGTTCTTTTCCTATTTTGCAATAATCTACTGACAATTACTGTGTATTGCTTTCAACAAAATCCATTTCGTTGAATCAAAATTCATTTGAAAAAGTGTCGTGATGGCCCAGTGGTGGCAGACCCTGATAGGCAGTCGCTCCATGTAAAGCACGCATTTGGTTGGACTCGAAAATTGTTTGTTTGGCTGATATTTGACCTTATTTATTTATTTTTCATTTACTTTAACACAACACGGTCAATTACATTAGTTAGAGACCTGTTTAAAAAAATTATGAACAACATTAAAATTATATATAACTACACGGCAGTCATATACTCATCTCACAAAACTCCAGACCGACAGACGAGATGTTCTTCCACTTCTTACTCTTACATAACCTATAATGTTGTTCACGTCTGCCAATTCCAGCGTCAAATCAACAAGCGTATGGAGAAGGAGGGTCTGATCGGCATCGCGGTGGCGAGCGGCGCCGTGCTGGCCATCGGCGGCATCGTCGGCCTGGGCATAGCGCTGGCCAGCAAGAAATAGCATTAGGCCTCTCTGTGAGTACCTATACTGTTTTAATACTTTAAAACTTTTTGATACTTGTACATTTTGAATGAGTATGGGGTTTCAATACTAAGTACCAAAAAGTATTGGTACTTGTATATTGTGAATGAATGCTTTCAATACTTTTTGGTACTTATACATTTTGAAGGAAGGTTTCAATACTTTTTGGTGTCTGTACACTTTAATTATTGTTAGAAAGTAGACAATATATTTATACTTGTTATGATAAATATAATTGGTGTGGAGATATTGGTAAATAAATATATCACTATACAGGAGTAATTCCTAGGGTGGGGTGTGTAGGGTAAAGTTCTTTTTTGTTAAACTGTAGAAAAAAAGGTAAATAAAATGTTGTTCGTACTTAAGTTACAATTGTTTTTTAAATAAAAGTGGTCCTAACTAGGCTTTTTCGAAATAATTAAAAATATTTCCGAGAAATGGTTAATTTAAGTAAAACGTGAAAGGTCCTTTTGTTATGGTATTTTTTAATGATATCTGTTTGGATCAGATAACTGTCGGTCAGGTAGTAACAAAATAATATCACGCCAAAATTCCGCCACCTTAAATAGGTTAACTGAATGTTAGGTAATATCATAAATATCAATATTCGGGAATAAGATAACGTTTGATAAGCCATGGCTATTGAATGTATTTGGATAAAGTTTAGTGATAAGGCTACTCCAAAACGTCCTAAATGAAAACTAAAAAATATTATGATGTACTGTACTGCCCTTTTTGATAACGATTAAAAAGGGCACAACTAACATTTTTTCTCGAAATTCAGTTAAATACATATTTGGGATCAGAAAAAATTACGGCTTTTTTTTGAGGTAGGATATCATCAAATAAGGAATTATTTCAAATGAGGAGTTAGTCTGGCACTGCCTTTCGATCTACCTAGAGCGGTAGTAGTCTAGATTTAGATGGGTCTGGAGGGAGCGCCAGAATTTATTGACTAAGAGCCATCCTTGTCCCTTTAGTTACTCTTTGCGTTCTAGAGCTGCAGTTACGCTTTTAAACAGTCTTGTAGCTGGCAGCATCAATATGTAGACCATAGACCATATCGTAGAGTAACACATAGAATACATTTTATCCTAGAAGTATGTCCTTTGAGATAATTTTCTACTTTCACACGAGGTAATCCTCTGGCAGCAGATAGTGAGTGAAATATAGAAACTTGCAAAGCGAATTTAACTGTAACCTAAACAGTTTCTATGTAAGTAATTCCACTATCGATTCTCAATGGCAAAGGCACTACGCCTTCAACTTTAAACAGTTACCCTAGAACCTGACTAGCTGTTGAGACTCTATTTAAATTTTACGACTCGTCGGCACGCGATGCAGTAATAGTCGCGGCGGTTATTCGGGGGAATACGTTGCCGCCAATGAGTAAAACACTACGAACTGGAAAATCGATAGAGCTTCTTAACTTTACTGGTTGTAGACTAGAGAAAAAAACATAGTCTTTAAAATACAAACCTAGACGAGAACTAGTAGATCTTTATAAGTAATAGTTCAGTTACAGGATTACTGACAATTTCATTTGACAGGCGTTGCACTGATTTGATAGGTCCACTCAAATCTTTATGGTGTTTTTTTCAAAAGGCCATCTCAGACATGGTGCTCATATGATTAATCAATTACATGTTAGACTTCAAAAGAGACTGTCCTACGAGATTTTTTCGAAGTTTTTTTTGAGGGTCAGTAAGCTTGGAAACACCGGCTTCATTTAATTAAAATTGGCGAAAAAAATGGACGTGTAATAATGTGGATTTTTCGAAAGAGTCACGGAGGTACTAGTACGCATAGGCTAACTGAAGGGTATTAGTCCGTAAAAGTTTGACACCCCCTCTCGATACACCCAGTCCAGAAGTTATAAAAGAAACTAAATACATAATATCATCTCCCAATAACCGTTTAATTCCAACAATCTTCTGAAAGGCAACATATTCTATTGTTACAGAATGATCGCTTTATGGGGCGCTCATTACTTCTCGAAGAAGAAACAGATAAAGGAGGACTAAAGGACCGGTTTCCAAGGCTTCCTTAAAAAACTAACTCTATCGCAGCTTAGAATTATTTTTTATTTATTATCTATGTACAAATTCATTCATGATAATTTATATTTTGTTCCAAAATTAAAATGTTAAAAACGCTTTTAGATTAATTTGAAAATTGAGTGGTTTTTGATTAAGTAGCATAGTTTTTTTTAAGAGTAAAATAGCATGTAGTTAGTGATAAATGTATGGAATAATATAATATGTGTAATATATTTATTTCTCTAGTTATAGGCGTTTTTGTATATGTAAGAGATGGTCTATAATATATTGAAGGAGTAAGTTTGTCAAAGATTCCATTAAATAAATAAACTTTTCTGTTTTGGTTACATATTTGTATGTTGTAAGTCCCTTCCTAGAGTATGTAAGTATCATAGTAATGTGGTTTTTGAAGTGGTGAGCTTTATATAAATTTGACACTCTTTTATAAAATTTTGACCTCATCTATCTATTTTAAGGATACTCGTTTATTACTTTAATATTGTGTATTATGTATTGACAAGGTATCTTAATGTTACTCAAATCAGTCACCTAGTTTCATTGACGTCATAAGAACTTTATTAATTGAAAAACTCATGAAAAAATAATAAAACAACACATTCAAAACAATTATTTTATTATTCTTGTATATAGTAATGTAATGAAGCAGCGTACAGCTAGTACTCTAATGTACAATGGCTCAGGCGTGGTTTCAACTATAAAAATATACATAAAATAATATCTCCTGTCTCAATTAGGTATATCTCTATCAAAATCATAACAATACTGAATGTCCTCCGCGCTGAGATGACGTCATTATACAATATGGCAGCTTGTATCATCATCCCAGTCGTACCTTAATTAATTATTGCATAAATACTTAACCATTTATGTAAGTCCAATGATTTTGAAAAATACACCTAATTACTACAGCAATAGAGTCGAAATTATATTGAAGGAATGGTGGCTGCGCTTATTGCAGCAGTCGTATACAGTAGCGCCACCAGAGAAAGGAAAAGAGATGACAAATAAGTTATGGGGACGTTGCGAGATCATCTGAACTAGATTTTGAATATTTAGTGATGACGTTTCAAATAAATAATGATGAGAGAATCAATAAATGGAGTGTCTTCGTACAAAAGAAGGACACTGCCTTGACTTTGTCAAAATACAAGTGATTATTGTACTCTGTGGTAAACACTCCATTTATTGATTCCATCGCCGTCAAAAAGTAGTTCTAACGAAACATTTAGGTTTAAACTTGTGATGTCAACCGGTGGTGTCTAGACAGTTGAAATAAACAGACTACTTGGTACCGTCACATCGTGAACAAACTTAATATCTTGTGCTCCCTAACGTAAGCTAGGCCCGTTCAGACACGCGACCCACGGCAACATACACATCTATTAACATTGAAACATTTTGCAAGAATATTATACATCTGTACTACATCAATTCATTATTTTGTACTTTATTATTCTGGCTTCATTATTCGCTACGGTTACCGTAAATCGCGTTCAACCGAACAGACAAAAATCAACATTATAGTGTGCGTTAAACTAATAAAAAAGTTTTACATGACGTCATGCTAATGAGGTATATTAGTATAACCAAACAAATAAAGAAAAAAAACTAATGTGGAACTTGCAGTTCACAAGGTAACTAAACGTAAGTATTATATATCGAGAGCATATCATGACTTATAGTCCTAATCTTCATTATCTTCACTGGTATATAATAATTCTGCATAATCAACAACTGTACAGTGCGGTGAAGGGTTTGCTTCGTTTTTTAGTGTCAGACTTGATGGTGTCTGGTAAGGGGGTCTACACAAGAAACAACAGTGTTTGTGCGATCAAATGATGCAAAGATGCCTTGATTTAGTATCAAGTTGTCTGAGAGTTCCCTGCCACATCAATGTGTAGAGCCCCTTAGAAAACGATCCAAACCCCTCTTATTATTTATCTGTATTTTAATGGCATGTGTTGAAAAAATATATATACTTTCCTTAATCACAATCTGGTAACTGACTATTGTATAATGTTAAATACAGCGTGCATCAACTCTATTTATTTATCTAAAAGAACTATAATGAGTAGAATGTAGTCAGAGTAATCTAAATAAAAGATACTTGCGTCTATACCATAATAATCAAATATTAAGCACTCATTTTCCTAAACAAACAAAACTTATTTTATATACAGTCGAAAATCATTACTCACTATGGCAACACTGTTAAATGTCAACAAGGTTATATTTGCGCAAACCAAACTGACTTAATCATCAATTTATTCTCACTAACACACTAAACAAAAATATTTCAATCAACCCGTAGAACTTATTCTAGTAATAATATCTATGAATTTCCTTGCGATGGCCACACTCACGCAAGTGTCAAAATGACAGCTTTACAAGCCCCCGTGGCAAAGTGAGATATCTCAATAAATTCATAAATGTAATATCTCTCATATAAAAGGTTAAATGCTTTTACCTATTGCTCTAAATACTTAAATAACGTGAATCCTAACGTCAGGGGCGGGAAGTAAATATTATTTTGTGACTCGCTTACGAATATCTTATAATATACTAAATAACTATAACATTGTACTCTAAAAAATATGTATAAGTATTGAAGGCTAACATGAGATTGTAATCACAGTAATTGTTATTTAAGTAACGAGCCCACATCATTACTACAAAATAAACCTTCACTTGTACACTATAAGGTTCATATTACCACAATACCAACGCAAACCGTTCACTACCCACGTATTTACACAAATTCGAAGGCAACGTCAAGGTATACTTTATTTATTGCTTTTTGTTACTATTTATTTATTTATGTACTTTACATATCACCTCAATTTATATACATGCATAATATCGTCTTATTATAATATATTGTTAAGTGTCAATTTGAACTTTTGACGAATCGCATGCCGCTCGATAACGCGATAACTGCGCATCCCTCGGATGATAGTCAGTCTCAAGGCGATGACGGTCATCAGGTAACATGCAGGCAGAACACTCGCGAGTAACTCACAGGACACTTACACATTGAATGTCAGCGCTTTCGAAGTTGCCAACTCAACTGCCTTGTAAATCTTGATACTTTAATTTGCTCCTTAAATGTTTTAATCGTTATACTTGTGTTCTTATCGCGTTAAACCGTCCGCGATTCAGTATACGTACATATATGTATATTTACTTTAATAATAGTATGATTTAAGCTCTGTTATATTTGTTCGTATACAATATTCATCGTATAAAGTTAGTGTGCTCATTGATATCTGAGGTTTATGCTCATTACTCGCTACGGTCGTGTGACAGTCTAATGTTCGTCTAGTGAGTGCGTTCTATAACTTAACACGAGTACCTACGGGCAGCACTAACAATGACCTAATGACTTGCATATATTTACCTACGATATACTCTATATAGTATATATATAAATGCAATCTGCAAAATGCATAAAACAACAGTTATTTATATCTATAAATTGTATAAAATATTAAATAAAATCTATTGAAGTGAGGTAGATGGATGGAATTTCACAATTTGTGTGGATATTTTTTTTTTACTTTATAACGTTTGCCGCATTGGCCCAAATGCTGAGGTAGATGGATGGAATTACTATGTAAGAGGCCCTACTACGTGACCGGGACCTTTACATACACATTACAAAAAACACTACTCACTAGTTTCATTAACTACTAAAACAATCTCACAATCATGTGGCGAGTCGATCTGAACTAATGTGTCAGGTAAATGCTAAAGTGAATTATGGCTGTGTTATCACATCGGGTATAAAAATAATGTCTCACTAACAGGTTAATATTAAACGTACAGTAGCGCGGCTATCCACGCGCAACGCGGTCCGACGCCCAGGCATTCCTGACCACGCACCGTCCGTAATACCAGCAATACAGATCCGTGATATCCGTGCAAAGTAACCAGACTCAACCTAGCTGCAAACGATTTAACCCTAAAACTTTAAATTTACATTAATATCGGAAATGGCACCAACGACATTCCACGGGTCAACAATTAAAACCGTTATTACAAAACGAATCAGCTAATGACCACAAAACATAACACTCAAGCACCTTTTGATATTTTAAACAAAACATTGTCCTATCCGTGTTACACGTAGTCTAAGTGACTATTTCAACACACGTTACTGAACACGCCTTCATTTCATGAGTTCTTGTTGTGTTCGTCCTCCGAGTAGTCTCCGTCGTCCTGTCCGTTGTTCTCCGGCTCCTCGGACGTCACTCTTCGGTCGTCTTCGTTAAAATCTTTGTAGTAATCTTTGCCGTTGTCCTTGTCTGTCATATCGTGTTTGTCTGTATCTGTCTCGCTTATGCTGTCGTTCCTTTGCCGTTCCTTCCCAAGATCCAGAGGTTCGTCCGTGTCTCGCATGATGTCCGGTTTGCTCATGTTCTCAGTGTACTGGCGTTGCATTTGTTTGAGAAAGCGTTGGTGTGCGAGGTTGGTGGGTGGAGGTGGTAGGGATCCCATTTGAGGAGAAGGTTCCTCGTATGATTTCCTGTCGATGTGCATTGCGCTCATTTGTGCTAGTTTCGCGTTCATTCCTGGTGGAAAAGCAACGTTATTAAAATTACAGATTATAAAAGACACATCCAAAAACCTTTTTCTACGTCATCATTAGTCGTAGTAACGTACCAAACATATTTTCTCCGATGTACTGCAGATACGTATCAAGCAGTGCCGAGCTGCCGCCGTACCCCGGTGGGTAGTCATCGTGCTTCATGCCGGCCATCAGTCCGTGCGGAAGGTCTGCCACTGTCTTGGCTGTCACTGCTCGCACTGCCGGGACCTTTGTGATCGTCGTGTTGGCCAGGTTGTTTATATCTGTGGAAGGATTCGTTTTTTGAAAAACTTGGCCTTTGATCGTTAAGGAAGTTGTGTGAAGTTCACTCCGGTATTAACTGATGGGAGTTTGTACGGTTGCTGTCAGTCAACACACGTGGAGTCTGCGTTTCCTGATTGCTACAACTTGGGGTTATTTAAGTTATTAGTGAATAGTGTACATCTTGGCAAGCGTACTCCATCGTCGACCACATTATTGCTTACCATAAGGTGAGATAGTGGTCAAACGAGAGCCTATGTATGATAAAAAAGGAGGTCGGAGTGTAGACACAAACGGAGCCGCGCCCTGTGTCATCAGTGTTGTTCCGCAGTGTATGGCCGCTTGTATACGGTTCGTTTTTTGCGCGCTCGCTGTACGGCGCAAAAACCGTCTCGTGTACAAGAGGCCATAGTATTGCAGATATCTATAAGCGTCAATACTATCTGCATCAGTTGGTAGCCCATCACCACTACCTATGGACATACTACTTGTACTACTGGATTAGTCGTAAATGATGACCTATCCCTCTTAAAGAGACACGTATCACGTCAATTTCTGGTTCAACTTACGTGGAGGCGAGACCGGTATGCTGTCCTGGTACCGCGACTGGCTCAGGTCGTCGTTGTCGTTGTCTCCGCAGATGGAACTGCTCTCTGAGGCCGCAGACTTGGCGTCCAGCTTGATGTCTGAGCGACGAGGACCGGTGGGAGACGCGCGGGCCCGGAGTTGTTCTGGTGATACTTTCACACCGGCTTTTGCTAGTAACCTGAGAAGTTTAAAATGAAGTTGTAGTATTGTGGTTTTTACTGTAGAATCTGGGTGATGTTGGCACAGTAACGGGGGTATTGGCACAAGAAAAGATGCTTATTGTCATAATTGGGCGAAGTCGGGCTATTGTGGTCCTCACCGTTGTTTCGTCATTATCTTCAGTTCAGTTTAGGAAGTCCATTCCTGGACATGCCTCTTCAATCGCAGGTTATTTAAGTTGGTTCCTTAGGGATGGTAATCGGCCAGGATTTAGCCAGAACTGGACACAGACTAGTTACAACATAATGTTGAGATTCTGTTGTAATGATGAACAGAAATGCTATCTGTTATTCCTTTCAAACAATGCTAATGGAGTGATATTTAGAACCATTAGATCCTGTGTAAATCTTCATTAAAGTACTGTTGTTCAGGTGTTGGTTAGACTAGAAGGTGACCTTAACATAATTGCGAAAAGTTAGATATTGCTGTGTAAACCTCTTCAGATTTTCTGTTCTTTAAATTTGGACCCATATTTTCTTCTTCTAGAGACGATAGTTTTCTCTTCCCTCAAAGTTTTTGGGCCCAGTAGGTTGCCACGTTTATAGCGGCGTCAGTGGCCTTTTTAGGTCCTACATAGTGCAGTATAGAGACACTTTGGGCACTTTAATAAGGACCCATGTTTTGTATCTGCATTTGTTTCCCCATCAAATACCTACAGCATTGATTGATTCAGAAAGTTTTAAGTATAAATTCCAATAACATGAATACGTACTGGCTGGCGAGTTCAGGGTCGAATCTGGTGGGCATCTGCAGCACGGGCAGGTCCTTGGTGGAGATGCCGCGGTGCTGCCGCGACATGTGCGAGTGCAGAGAGTTGCGCGACTTGGCCACCGTGCCGCAGAGCACGCAGCTGTGGAAGAAACGCATTGGTCAGTAAAGGTGACGTCATGTTTTGTTTAGGTGGGAAGTCATCAGAATTATTTGTCCTGCTCTTGGGCTTTAAACCCACTCCTTTGTTCCGTTTTTGGCCTTTCATTTCAGCCTCCAGGGTTTTGTGTTTTCCTTTCAGAAGCGAGCCCTTGGCCCCAAAAGCTTCAACTCTACTGGACCCCTATGGTGGGTGAAGGTTATTGGTCAAGAAACTAGTTTGGCCAAAAAATGTTTGTTTGGCTATGTCCCTTGTTCTAAATTCATAGTATTGTTTTTTGAGATGGATTTCCTTTTATTTGTCTGGATTCCTTTGTCTGAATATACCTACAATAACTTATAATTCCTCGATGTTAAGTGTTTAAGTTACAAGTAATTTTGGCTTCTAAAAGGAGAATTCTTAGATGGATGTAATTTTACTATATTTATTCAATTCTTTGAAACTTCCAGTAGTAATATATTTATGATAAAATTATATTATTATGTAGTATATATACATTGCGTTTTTAAACGACGGCTATCAAATGTATTGTTTAGCGTGGAGGTAGTCGTCGGTACTTACCGATATCCAGGGCAGACAGTATGCTTATCCTCAAGATGCGTCCTCAGCGTGTGCGCCGACCGGTAGATCTTGCCGCACTTGGGACACGGCCGCGGGTCCGTCGCCCTCACGCGCAGCAGGTCCTGCGTCCTCCGACACCCTCCTGCAACCAACAATGCACTTCATGTTCTCACGCATACGGTTCACAGTCCTCTGATGTTTAGAGTAGTCCTTACCTTGTTCTCATTCTAACGTAGAAACTTAAAAAGTAGTTTGTTAGTATGTAGTTAGAATTTGTGTAAGTAGTTTTTCCTTGCAATTGTCTTGTTCGAAGGTTTGATCAAATAAAAGAAACCTTTCTACTTGGTAGTTTTATTGTTTATGTATTTATATAAGCAGACACTTTCTTCTGGTAAAAATTAAGTTATTACGTATATATCGTATCACTAATACATTCGCAACTAGAATCGTTTACTCACATTGAACATTTGGTTATTGAGTGACTAAGTTTACACTTAAAAATAGTTTTTTTATTATTTTTATTTTTTCATAGTTATTATTAAGATATACGACATTGCCTCTCAGGCGTCAGGAACAATTTCATCTACTCGCTAATTTAACCAATATTATTTTTTATTCGTTCTGGAGATCTATGTAATGTATCCGCTTCCATCGCATATATTTTGAAGGCATCTTCGTAAATATTTACACGAGCTTACGGAATGGACTTGAGACTTTCCTAAATACTTTATATTTTATGCTAAGGCAACGGAAGTCTTCGTGGTAAAAGTATAAAATGTGCGAGTCTATTTGTAGGCCATTGGAGTATTTATTGCTTTCTTAAGGCTAAGTGTTCCATGTAGGAGCGGTATATCGTAGCGATGAGCGGTTCCGAAATGTTTTCACAATCGAAAGAATCGAATTCGTTCAAGTAAACCATCGAGTCAAACTTCGACTCGCTATTCTAAAATCGAGAGCTTTTTTTTGGTTGCACGAATCAGTCACTCTCACTCAAAACTATTGAGGAACAACTCGCGAATGACCGCACCAGGCTGCAATCTCAATAACAAACCGTGTCAGAATCGAGTCGAAAGTCGAAAAAATCGAGAAGCACCGAGATGATCGAACAATCGAATAAAACTTCTCGCTATCGCGCATCGCTAGTCTATCATCTTTGGCTGGCAGCAGCGACGCGCTATCACGCAGTACCACGTCGCTTACTGCTAATGTTTAGAACTAAGGCATTTCATGTTCGTTCAGGAGCTGTGCGCACTTGCGCTATATAATGTCAACAACATTCAATAACAGAATAACTTTTATTTTTTGGTGTATTTCCTTTTTTCTTTACAAAAATATATGCGAATGGAATCGTCGATTATTATGTACATTTTAAAATAAATCCTCCGGTTGTCTACATTGACTAGATATGTTTTAGATTGTGCACGACTCACGTACAGAGCTTCACGCAAACATCATTTAGAAAATAAATCCTCTATGACTTGGATTAGAACTTATTCTTAACTATTGCATTCAAAGGCATTAGATTCATTTTCGTTACAATCTATTTCGTATTGTCTTATCTATGGTCGAAAGTATTCATGTAAGGAATAGCACACACTGGTGCAATCGTTCGTCACTAACCCATAAATCTTGTATAGAAGAAAAATCACATCTAAATACCGTTTGTATATAGTCCATTAAAAATAAAATTTTAATAAAAAATAATATAATAAAAATAACAATTGTAAAAATAAATCGAATTTTCTAGTTGGCAAACTATTGCACCAGTTATGTTTGAGGAAAAGTAGTGTGGCAGAATGATGTCCCGTCTAAAGGGGCACGTGAACCCTCTGAGAATCGAACCAACTAACGCTACGCTTATTACCAGGACACCAGAGCCTAAGACAAACAGCTAATCGAAGAATAATACCGACCGATTGTAAGCGTCGAATGGACTAGCGAATCGCGTAGTTAAAGCTGGATCTACATTTGGACAGTGGAAGAGCGTCAATGTATGTATGTCTTCAAACGTCCGCATCTAATTCCTAATCAGCAAGAGTTATTATTCAATAATTTCCTTGACTGTCCTTCCCGAATATTACAAATGAAATGGGACGTTTGTGGACTCTATCAGGAACTACAGAGACGCCAGAAGACGCTTACAATCGCCAGGTCATAACCGTAGAAGCAACAATGGAAGTTACAGGCGTACAGGAAGTGATCAGAATGATCGACATTCGCTAGTTGCACTTCGTAATCTATCAATGGCACCAATCATCACATGTCATAATGCGCTTATAATATAAACCTTACTTAAACAATATCAGTCTATTCTACTACAAAAATAATTTTCAGTCGATTTATACCTACTGCTTTATACAATGTTTTATGAACATGACAGCGTTATATGAAAAAATGCATCCAGGAGATCATTATATTCTCTGGTTTAATTACGAGCCCCACTCGACTTAGTTCCGTTTCACAGCCGTTGAAGTGTTAACTTTAGAAAGCCGAATATCAAACGAGTCGCGTTCCCGATCGCCGATTGCGCTCTCAGTTGGCCCAGCCACAACTCCACTTCAAAGTTTTCATCTTCTCCCACTGGCGGCGGTGCTTGATGCGCATGTGGTTGCGCACGGAGTTGGGGTGCGCGAAGTAGCGCGCGCACGAGGTGACGGGGCACACGGGGCTGTCGCGCGGGTAGTGCGCGTCCAGGTGCCGCCGCGCCTGCGCCAGCGACGCCAGCGCCGAGTGGCACAGCGGGCACGACAGCCGCGCCTTCGCGCCCTGCCCCAGGTAGCGGAGCAACTCCAGCCCCCGCGAGTCCCCCTCGCCCGGCACTACCTCGCATACCGCCGGGTTTGCCAACGCGGCATCTGCAATGCCGACAGCACCATGTTACACAAACTATCTACGTCAAAGCGGTTGGCAAACCCGGCCCTAACTCCACGTCCCGAACCGTCCGAACGCAATAAACTCTCTAAAAATATTACGTCATATTAAAATACAATATATAGATACGATAAACAATCCCGTTCCGTTTTCGCTTCACGTAGGTCCTTGGCACATCTATTCTTATAGTAGGGCGGCGGGGCGCGGCGGTCACCACCAGGCGCTAAGCGCGCCGAGCGCCGGGCCGGGCGGCGCAGGCGCCGGCTCGGCGTCGCGCCGTCTCTAAGAGTTCTGCCGCTGCCGGATGCCGTGCGCTTGCAGCTGGTGGTTGATGAGGTAGTGCTTGGTTTTGCACTTCTTGCCGCAGTGCTGGCATGGGAACCACTGGTCGCGGTCGGTCTGCGAGTGCACATTGAGCATATGCTGGCGCAGGTTGGAGGTGGAGGAGTACACGCGGCCGCACAGCGGACACTGCGGCCGGTAGCCCATCGCCGCCCCGCCCGCGAGAGCCGCCCCTGTAACACAGAGGCGGCGGTTAGACACAGATCCGAACAACATCGTTAAGCGCTATGGTGAGTGTATCGGTCGCAGCGGTCCGCGGACGGGGCGGGGTCGCGCCTCCTCTGTTTGACGCCGTGTATCGAGTTCATGTGTATCTGCATGTACTGGCGGGTCTTGAACGCCTTGCTGCAGACGGGGCACGAGTGCGCGAGCTCGTGCGCCGCGTGCACGTTGAGGATGTGCTGCTTGAGGTTGCTATTGTTGCTGTACAGCTTGCCGCACTCGGGGCACGCGGGCCTGCAGGGCTCCCCTGGGGGCCGGTCGGGCCGCTCGTCGGCCACGGCCCGCTCGCCAGGCCACGTGGCTCCTGGGGCAGGGAGGTCTCCGTCAGTGGCGCTCCTACCAGGTACTGCCGACGCTACGTCTAGGACGATCGGTCGCTACGTAACTTTCACGGTTGCCAAGATTTCTCTAACTGCGTTTATGCGTATTATGTTTTGGGGGCGAAGAACGTTTTTTATCGAAACTATTAAAATAGAGTAATTAAGCGCTTTGGTGTCGTTCTCGTTATTTAATTGTTAGTGTTATTATATTACATGCGCAGGTACATGACTCAATAATGTACAATTAATGATTTGACTTGCTTCCTTTGTTCTTTGGGTGTCATTAATATGACTGATTGGAAATGGAAATTATTCTAATAGATTTTAATTATTTAGAGCAATTGAACGGCGATTGTGATGTGGTATTGATTGAGTCATGTATCATTAGATAGACTTATTAGTTTGAGTGTGGAATGCACTTACCGTAATTGTCGGGTATTCCTGATGGTCCTGGCAGGCCGGGGAAACCTAGAAATTGAGACATTCTTATTAATTTCAAATTAAATATGAAGGTAACTTTTTACATCACCAAAAAGCAATCTGATCAAAACTCGATAAACTAGAGATCCGTATATCCTGGTGCCGTTGTAATACCTGGCAGATTGAGTAGTCCGGGGAAGTTGTGCGGCAGGGTTCCGTTGGTGTTGGCCATGGTGGCGGGGTCGTCGTAGTCGATGGGCTCCTGCTTGGCGCGCGTCTCGCCCTCCGTGTCGCTGGCGCCGGCGTCAGACGATGATTCCTCACCGTCCCCAGACTGCACACAAAAGATAAAAATTAGCACGTTTAAAGATGACAATCAAGGTCAAAGGAATTTGAATAAAGAAAATTAATCAGAAACTAGTGCAGGGTTCCAATCGGTCGCCTCATAAAGCGAAAAAACGCCAAAAAGCTTCCAAATAGTGTTAAAAAATATTTTTTATAAAGTTCCCGTATTATGTGTCAAAAATGACTACTTTCTTAATAATAAAGCAAGATAACTTGGAAATGCATCTGGGAGAAACTTCTTCGATAAAAGTTCTTCTGTTCAAAGATCAACTTAAAACAGCATAATTTCCAAAACGTACCAGATTGTTGGAGACTCCAGATAGATGCGGGTTCTGCGAGGTGTCCATGGCTTGGCCAAACAGCGCCAGTTCGTGTCCATTGGTGCCCATTCGCTCCGGGCTCGCTCCCTGCACCGACAGTAGCTGTTCCGTCCTACACCAATAATTTTAAACACTCATAAATACCACAAACTCCCATTACATCGAATAAAGTACCTACCAAATAAAATAACTGGATTTCTGAGTTGTGCAATTTTAATTTGAATTGTGATGGATGGAAACTTGAAGAACAGAAACGTTGTAAAAAGCAGGTCAGTCCTTCAGGTTTTTTTTGAGGGTGAGTGAAATCATCAATTAATGGCATCTCCCACATTGGGCCGAGCAGGAGGGCGTGTCAGACATCTACTGACTAAAACCCACTCCTGTTCCTTCTTTGCCCTAATTCCGGGGTCCCAGGGTTCTCTTTCTCAACCCAGGCCGCATAGTTTAATCAGTTACGATTTACGAAGTGTATTTAAGAGAAAATTTAAAGTTTCTACTGACTCGGTTTTATCGAGTAAAAAAAGACTAGTCGTTACTTCCGTAATCATGGAATGCTCAGTAATACCTGGACTTCATCTGTGCCTGGTACAGGTCCGAGGACCTGGCCCGCTTCGGTGGTGGTGTGTTGGCAGCCCCATCATCGGGCTTCCGTGGTCTCCTACCCTCGCGCTGTTGTCCCCCCTCTCGGCCCTCGCGTGATCCTCCGCTTCCAGTTTCAGTCCATGAAGATGCTGACTGTTGGAATTATTTGGTATTTAGTCATAATTCTATAGGTCACTAGGTGATCACTTTTGAAAAAAGTATATTAAATATTTAAAAAAAATCAAAGCTCTTTCAATCATTAAATTTTAATGATTGAAAGAGCTCGTACCAAACTGAGCACTATTAAGTCTTTGACACTCGACTTGGTACCAAGTGGCAGGGGTCCAACTCTCCGGAGGACAGGGAGGCATATGGAGCGGCTAAGCGCGCTTGCAAAAAAGCAGTAGCCAGAGCCCGCAGCAAAAGTTTGGCGCCCTTGTACGACAAGCTGGAAACTGCGGAGGGGCAAAAGCTTATTTTTAAGCTGGCGCGTGCCCGGGAAAAAGCTACACGGGACATTAGCAAATGCCTCTGTGTAAGGGACGCCCAGGGTAAGCTGCTCTATGATGCCCCCTCTGTTAAGGAGAGATGGTGCACATACTTCGAGGAGCTGTCTAACAAACAGCATCCCCATAACCTTCCTCCCGAACCGCCTCCTAACCTTGGACTTATTTCCCCTATTTCCCCCGACGAAACTCGCAGTGCTCTTCGCCACATGAAGAACCGGAAATCGGTCGGGCCTGACAGTGTGCCAATCGAAGTGTGGAAGGCGATGGGCTCACATGGTGTGGCCCTTCTGACGGATCTCTTTAACCGCATCCTGACCACCAAGGAAATGCCGAACCAGTGGCGATCAAGCCTTATTATTCCTATCTATAAAGGCAAAGGTAGTGTACAGGATTGTAGTAACTACCGCGGTATTAAGATCATGTGCCACACCATGAAGCTCTTCGAGCGGATCATTGACACACGGCTCCGTAGCGAGTGCACTGTCTCTGAGTGTCAATATGGCTTCCGGGCGGGTAACAGCACCATGGACGCAGTGTTCGCCCTGCGGACTCTGACTGAGGCTTACAGAGAGAGAAGGAGAGCTCTGCATATGGCCTTTTTAGACCTGCAGAAGGCCTTCGACTGTATTCCTCGGCAGTCCATCTGGTGGGCACTTCGCTTCAAGGGTGTGCCCGAGGCCTATATTGACATTATCAGAGACATGTATCGCGATTCCGTGTCCTCTGTCCAGACCGCTGTTGGCGAATCCAAAGTCTTTCCAATATCTGTTGGCGTTCACCAAGGATCGGCTCTTAGCCCGTTCTTGTTTAACGTGGTGCTCGATGTAGTTACGGCATACATCCAAGATCAGCCTCCATGGCTAATGATGTATGCCGATGACATCGCCCTCATTAGCCAGAACAAAGCCCAACTTGAGCGGAAGGTCAACATTTGGAAGGACACGCTGGAAAACGGCGGTCTGAGACTAAATGTGGCGAAGACTGAGTACATGTCCTGTGGCAGCACGGATTCAAACACCATCCAAATAGGCTCGGACCGGATCACAAGCTCCGATACATTCAGGTACCTTGGATCCGTGCTGCACGAGTCTGGCAACGTGGACGACGATGTCCAAGCACGTATAGGTGCGGCTTGGGCGAAATGGCGAGAGGTTACGGGCGTTGTATGCGACCGCAAAATGCCTCCGAAGCTTAAGGGACAGATATATAAATGCATCATACGTCCTGTCCTCCTGTACGGCGGCGAGTGTTGGCCGGCACTAAGCAGACACACCCAGGAGCTTCGCGTCACGGAGATGAAGATGCTGAGGTGGATGAGCGGCGTAACGCGATCCGATCGCATACGCAACTCATTCATCCGAGGTAGTCTTGGTGTCCGTGACGTGGGGGAAAAACTGCAAGAATGTCGTCTGCGATGGTATGGCCACATCATGCGCCGCCCTACGTGAGTATGGCTGTCCTTGGCGGTAGGACTCGTGGTCGCCCTCGCATGCGCTGGCTGGACGTCGTCAAGTCCGACATGAGAGCCAATGGCCTTACTGCCAAGGATGTTGAAGATCGGGCAAAATGGAGCAAGCTAAGCCGGAAGGCGGACCCTGGCAAAAGCCGGGACTAACGCCAAGTTGAAGAAGAAGAAGACTCGACTTGGTACCAACAAGTCCTAAAAACTCAACATTGTAATGAATACTATACAAATAATTAAATTCCAAAGAGAAAACCATGTTTTTTTTGTGTTTAGAAGATTCTGGAAAAGGTCCCAACTGGGCGCCATTAAGTCTTTTGGCGCCCAACATATGACTCGAAATAGAAAGTGTTAGCAAAAAGTCTTACTGGTGAAGCCTTCTGATCTAAAGTGGCCATCGGCGCTGGTGCTGGAACATCTGTCAGCCCTCGTACTTGAAGCAGCTGTGCTGCTCTCAGGAACTCTTTCAGCTGCTCTTGTCCGATGTGCACCTCTCCTTGGTACATGAATCTAAACGGGACAAAAAGAACTATCATAAATTTCACTGGTTTATATTAAAGTAATTAGTGGTCGGGCCAGAAATTCTCCGATTTTGATCGTTATAACTCTTAACCCTCAAAAATTTAAAGATCTTACCTCAGAAGACTCTCCATATCTTTGTCGTGGACGTCACGCAGAATCACGATGGGATGTTGACAAGGATTCGCCTTCAGTAGCCTCCGGAAATAAGGACTGCACGCTGACAACACCACCTATTGGAAAACAAACAAACAAGTCAGGCATTTCAAGTATGCGCGTGTGAAAGTCGAAATAAAATCAATCGTGAGTACATTCTTCGTTCAATGTTCGTGATGTACATTCTTGATATTTCTCAATAAACTGCAAGAAAGTATCAAGACCGATTCCCATGCAGTATAGACAGGCTATATTGTTGGCTCGCACTTCCAAGATTTAAATATGCAAATATTTTATTGGAAAAGGTGCAGTGTTGTAAATCGATATCGTACTTTCACAGAATAGTGTTAATTGTTGCGTCACAATTTTTTTTAGTATTTTATTCTGACGTATGTTATTTGAGTACTTTTTGAAGTAGCCATTTCTAAATAGATATCTCGGTAGATAACGAAAGAAATTAATTGCAGTACGACTTGACATTTTTCGTTAGGGACGGTGGAAAAAGTCATACCTATGCCAAGTTGTGGAAATTTTGGAGACTATATTTAATAATTATTATTATATTGTATTGTAACAGGAACTGGTGATGCAGTAGGCTAAGAAGGAGATGTAGTGATGAGTTAGACTTCTTTCAAGATGTGATAAAAGACACACAGTTACAATAAATCTAATATGTTTTTCAAATCTTACCTTGTGAGCTGTAAACGTAGCGCCGGCGCACGCAAGCGTGACGTCGACGAAGTCCTCTTCATCGCGCAGGCGCCTGAACGAGGACACCATGGACGAGTGGAAGTCGTTCCAGCGCAGCGAGTATTGCTGCTCGCCGGTGGCCGAGGCGCCGCCTGCGCCATACAGAGCGGTCAGTGTACCTTACAAATTTATTTTAGTCGTAAAATAACTGTTTATGAAAATTTTGTGTTTTTGTCGAGTGCTGAAAAGCCCTTGACATTTTAAGGGGTTTTCAGCACTCGTGTTCATTAAAATTGGAGCTAAGATAATCTTAGGATCAGTTGTGTACAGTCAAACGGGGTGAATAGAAACGCAGGGGTTAATAGAAACAAAAATGTTAAGGGTATATTTACATTGTCTAACAGTTTTTCAGAATAAAAGTAATTTTATAGTAATCAAAGTCGGCACAATGACAGAAATCAATAATATAAACAAATACCAAAGTGAAAATTTTGTTTCTATTCACCCCTGTGTTCCTTTTCACCCCGTTTGACGGTAGTACATGCTTAGCTTAAATGAGTAAGGGCAGATGTTTCAGTTTCTTTTATTATTTGGTGTAGAGTTAAAAACTATGTGACTTTTTCTATATTAATTCACGTAACGGTACGCCAAGTTACTTGTAAGTTCAAGTTATTAAGATTATTAAAAAAATATTTTTAATTAAGTTCAAAGTCATTTGTTAAAAACCACTTTGAATTTAATTTATTTTAGAGGATATTAAAACCTCTAAAATAATTAAAACATTTTAGCAATAACTCATTTCTTAACCGGCCGGTTGATAGCTATGTCATCAAGTTTTTCAATAAAGGAGGTTATAAATAAAATATCATATTACTTTTTATTTGCATAATCTAGGCGTAGAAATAATAAGCCTTTCACTGAATTCTGACTATCTGGCCTTATAATCTTTCACCTTACCGAAACTACGATTTCGCAAAATTGATAAACCGTCGCGCACGTTAAATGCGCCGTTAGTTGTCGCAGCGCGCGACTGCTGAGCGTGGAGTACATGGTTTGATTCCCTGGTTAAGCACATTAATTTGAGAGATATTCCTTTTGGAATAATAATAATTCATTTATTTGCAATAATGTAGGTGTACACGAATGTAGGTGTGGAAGTTAGCATGTGATACCACTATGCTTCAAAAAACATCTAAAGTCGTTGGTCCTATACCTGGTCTTTTACCGGTCGTATCGGTTTGCTATCCTATCAGACTAGGAGAGCAAAGGAACACAGTGCATCTATGTTTGCGCAGACTTGTATGCACTCATAAAGTGTATCTTCTGCGTCATTGGCTAATCACCGCTGAGATTAGTCACTGTAGCCGAAACTCATCAAATTGGGGAGTGGTTTTATATTAGGTACATTTATGTCTGTTTCGTGTAAAAACATGAAAATATTTATTTGTTTCTGTTTCGATAAATAGCTAATATCCTAATAGAATTCAGTACCGCTCAGTTGAACTAAATATTAACTTTACTTTAGCCCATATTTAGCAACCAAACCACGTATTAGTAATAGATATTTTGCTTTAATTTGCTTATTTATGCGTAAGTGAAAACGCCCGATGTCAAAGATCCATAAAGCACATTTCACAACCACAGGTCATGTGGTTCGTGGAAGAAACGTTAGATTTAATTTAATGTACATGATAAATAACTTTTAAGCTGTTGTGTAATATCTGAGATCAATAAAAAGTGCCATATGATAGCCGGCAATTTATAATCTCCTATCCATGTTTTAGGAATCAAAAAGAACTTTTAATTGCATAAGTATTTTTAATTTATTGTTTTGTTTTTAAAGAGATACAATTTATGACGTGTTTTGACCTCGCAAAAGAGTTTTAAATGTCACCATAAGATGTAATCGTACAATTTACACAGATTTTAATGATGTAGGTATATGAGGGACGTTGGCTTTTGTATTAGGTGCAATACTTTATATTAGATAATAAATTATATTTAAACTACAGAAAAAAACTGCATTATTTAAAATCACGTCATAAAATTAGAATATTTGAGCATATTATTCATATAAACGAAATAGTTATTATATTATGTTAAATATTTTTCTGCATTCAAACAAATTAAATACTAATATTTTATGTACGATACCCGTTTACGAGTAGCTAGTAGCTACTCATTTATATTTAATTACTCTTATCGCTTTGACGAAACCTTGATTGCCAGGAACTGAGAAGCCTTCCTTCGCAAGTTCGCAACTTTACAAAGTTCCCAAGTCTCGAAATAAAACGAGAAAATAAAATTGAAACATAAAACCGAGCAATAATCCGTAAAATTCATTTTAAAACACATTAGTTAAATTCCAACCGCACCCAAAAATGTAAAGGGATCGAAATACCGATTTAAATGTGCAACTTAAGAGTCGTCAAATAATTTTATTTCAATGACTAATAAATTGTACATGTACGCTTTTTATAACAAAGGCAAGTAATATTTAAAAACAAGATTTGATGATATTTATAATAGATGAGCACTCGCAGGTAGTTAATAATGGGAAATGTCAAGGATCTTAGTATAGCTTGTGACTAACGCCAAATACTTCATACGTTTATGTAGAAATTATTATACTCGGTGTTTTCCTCATTTTTTCGATTTATTTTAAGTTGGGTTTTACACAAATGCATGTTTTTTAAATTTCCCGATTGATAAATTTGATATTAGGTATCAATGACGCTGAATTCATAATTAGTTCGTATGAATACTAAAATGTGATGATTTTTTTTTTCATAATTTTATTGTTATTTGCAATGTAAAAAATTATAAATTTTCAAAACACTTTCGATAATATTTTACTTACGGTCTCGTTAATGTAAATAGCTTGATCGTTATCGAAATATATAATACAGTTTCGAAAAAAGTTACATGGAGGACAGACTACATAAAAAACCACAAATTTTTAGAAATAAAGTTTAAACAACAGAAATAGGAAGTCATGCTCATGACTCAAATAGCGTTTTAAAAGTCCAAAAGACAGATGTTTCAAGTTCTTTAGGTTATAATTCCATACATTAGAAATTTGCGCACGGCTGCGCACAATCACATCTTGGAAACAACGGGAGAATTTTTTTAAATAAAAGCGTTGTCCTTTACGAGTGTCCCGGTCGACATAAATAATGTATTGTACTTACTATTAATGCTGACCGTTTTGCATGAGTCAATAACATTGCTATTTCCTTTGCCAAGACGTTTTTACTCGTTTTTTAATGTTTTCGATTATTCATTTTAGAATGTATATTTGTTATCATGGATAAAGCTTTTTAATCAAGCTGCATTTCATCATCTTCATCATCATTTCAATCAAAAGACATCCACTGCTGGACATAGACTGCATTTAATTTTAATTAAAATCAGTATTATCTCGTGCTTCTACATGTTCAAAATAAGTGTCTACCAAAACAACACTTCCATCGGTATTCTTAACAATATCAACAAATTAAAAATCTTCTTCTGCTCCAAGTAGTGTGTCATCAAAAGCCTTGGAACATATTTTTTATAAGCTATTGTATTAAAATTCATTGGTCTTTGTTGCCCATTCATAATCTGATAAGCTCCGATCGACTTGTTAAGCAGCTTTTGCATTGAATCCTATTTGCTTTCCGATATGATTAATCTTGTAAATTAAGAACTTATTTTAATATGAAATTCTTCGGGACTATCAGCGAAGTTTAAAATTTTAATGGAAGTTTGTAACCCAGCGATGTTGGGTTTGTCGTGGTCCTGTTACAAAGATTTAGGGATCTAATTAATCTCAGAGTATCCGGTCGAGAGTTACAGTGAAGGATTGAATTTATTACTGAGTTAGCACAGTTTGTAGACGGAAATAAAATGGCGGAATTCTAAATATATGTGATCAGTGATTCTGTCTATGTTGATGTTGTATTTGAGGTTCATTTAAAAATACCACAAAAAATACACTTTTCCAATTTTGCTTTACAATTTACATTTATTCGTCGTTTTTTAAGGAAAAGAATACGTCGGGTTTTTGATAGAGCGGAAAATGTTTCCCAAAAACAATTAAAAACGTTATAGGCGATATGCTTAAAATGATTTGTTAATAAATAAATATGATTTGATATTCTCCTTCTAATAATCCTAATTTTTCATGTAGATTCAACAGCCTTTAACTCTAGATTCATAAACTATATTTTTGGTTACATAGTTCATAAATATATGTCTCCGATACACCTTACTTTTAATGTCACCTAATGTAATTGTTATTGGGGTTATTGCAAAAAAAACAAAATTATTACTTTGAATGAACTTTTATTAAGAATTAAAACATAAAAAAAACCTTTTAAAAATATCAATCCGAGCATTCTAGGCACAAACTACCACGATGTTCCATACACATGTAACGTTTGCAGGACGTGCAGATAAATCTAGTCACACGTTTTTTTTTATAACAGCAAAAGTTGCATAATTTTCTGGATTGATTTTCAGGGTTGACTGGTGCTTCAGGCAAAGTATCACCTAAAATAGCATCGATGTTCCGTTTTAGGCATCGCCTCAAAGTTGGTGTTTCGCGTCGCCTTCGTAACCAAGGCTCTATCATCTTATCTGACACTTCTTTGATAAATTCCCGTCTATTCAGTGGTCTCTGTTGATTATTCATATTATTATGGACGTGGATGACAAAAGAATTGACCATGGACATATTCAACATACCGTAGAAGTAGCAGAGCGGCCATCTTTGAGTTTTTCTATTGCACGACATATTATGGCACATCTGATCAAACGTGTCAACTGCACCTTTAGTAGAGTTATAGAATTCTATAATATCCGGCTTACCAGATGGTGCTAAAGTGCCAATTCCATGTGTCGTGGATAGGAGCAGAACATTTTTATTTTTCTTTGGCCTGAAAGACACCAACGTACAGTTTCCGTCATAACAAAACATTGACGATTTTGTTTGTCTTGGCTGCAAAAGTTGTGAAGGGATCTCGCGCTTGTTGGATCTAATTGTACCTACAATTGTTAATTTATATGGATCTTGTAATAGTTCTTTTGCCAATGGCACTGATGTGAACCAATTGTCCATGGTCACATTACGATTACTTCCTCGAATAGATTCGGTAAGTTTTTTCACAAAGAAAGATGCCAAGGGTTCTCCATCTGTGTTTGTACCCTTTCCCATATATGGAATTGCATCTATCATGTAATTTGTTTTAGAGTCACAGAGAACTACAGTTTTTATACCGTATTTGTCAGGTTTTGATGGTATATACATACGGAAAGGACAACGTCCACGAAATCCTAGTAGCTGTTCATCCACTGTTACGTATGAGCCAGGTTTGTAACTATCTCTACATACAGCAATTAACATTCCCCATATTTCCCTAATAGGTGCAAACTTATCAGTAGCTTTTCGTTCTTCACGAGTTGACTTATCATCGAATCTTAGGCAATTCAGCAAAAAGTCGAATCTATCTTTAGACATGACCGAAATATATTTAGTCCCACTTTCAGATGGATCAAAAAGCTCTGCGGCTGTCAGATGGTTATCTTTCTTCCTTGCGGCTAACAATAGCAATCCTATCAAAGCATATATTTCCTCAGCACAAGTATCACTAACAGTCGCCGTTTTTGCGGCGTAATTTTCTCTTTTTGTAGCAATTTTCACGTTCGTGTGCAATACAATGATACTCACCATTGCATCCGAAATAAACAATTTGAATTGTTCCAATGGAGTCATTGCATTTTTCGCTTCATTCTTGGGTCCTTGGACAATATGAACAATGTTTCGTGACTGTGTTCTGCTAGTGCGAGCTTCGGAAGGTTGTGCTGACCATTTATGACCATTCTTACCTCTCAAATTATTAGTTGATGGGAAAATTATTGCAGCTGCCTGTTGTTGTTCGCCTGACCTTATCTGTTCCGTAGGTCGCTCATTATCTGATGAATCAGAAGAATTTATACGACGACGGCGACGAATATTCGATGCTCGAATGGGTTCGTCATCAGAATCGATTGAAACATCTGTAGGATACTCACTATGTGTCTCTAAAATGTCCTCAACTTCACTATCCAAATCATTTGGAAGATCCATTTCTTCCCCGTTATCCTCTCGCGATAATATTGCACCAATTTCATCGTCTTTCAAAAAAGCCATGCTGGAAAACAATAACACATAATAAGTATTTGATCTATAATAAAAAATACTTATAACTACGAATTGATACATAGCAAAACAGTTTAATTAGTAAAATTAAAACAACGACAATAGGTAACATTGTTTCACACTAACAACTATTGTCGTGAAATATAATAGAAAAAATACATACCTTTTTTCAAAAAAAATCTGTTTGTTCTTTCGTTTTATTAGTCAAATAGTAAAACCGTCCACTATATAAAGTTGTTACACTTTTCATAAACACACGTATCTCAGATCACCTCGTGCTCGGTATATCCAAAACTATACGTCGACGCGCCGAAACTGCTGGCGCCGTACTGAGCTTTGGTCGTTGTATGAAGGTACTGAGAAGCACGTATTTCTATCTCTTTCGCGCTGCGCGCTGCGAGTATTTTACTACTTATGGGTGTATGCGAGACGTATGTTTATGAATCTAGGGTTAATGTCTTTGAAGCATCGGCTAGCCAAGATCAATACATTTAAACAGTGTCCCTAAATACCCATTCACACTGTTCATAAAAGGTTCATAGCAAAAAGGTCATGATATATTTTGAGTGTGAATGCACGGCTTTTGATCCCCTGTCCGTGCCACCCCTCGGGAAGGGTGAGACGTCGAAGGCGGCGGAGTGAGCATTTTTATGACGCGTATATCTGTAGACAGCGCAGTATTAACCCTGTAGCATAAACCGTTTGAAAATCGCGACAAAGAACGCGTTTATGCCAGTAAAAATGGATACAATAGTGCGTTTGGATGGATGGATAATAAATCGTTTGATTTTTCGTATTTCTTATTAGATTGGGGACTCTATAGATCTTAATAGATAGTCTTTTAAAATCTTTGAACGCTTTGCAAATTAGAAGCATTCTAATCGGAAAATTAAAAGTTACTTAGTCTTTAGTGAAACACTCAGCAAAAAGGAAAACCGTAGTAAACACGCAATTGGTTCACTAAAACGCCATTTATACTCGGAAAGAAGCTTCTAAAAATAAGAACAGAAAACCAACAACATTTTACCACGAACAATTATTTGTAAATGCATTTGGCGAAAATAAAAGAAAAACTCGGGTCTCGAGTGAAGCGACGTCATTAAACAAGACCGGCCGCCCCATCCCCCGCATCCTTCGGGGGTCCTGGGGCAGGACGGCGGGTGGCGAATATCAACGAACTCATACGTTGCCGTGACGTAGCCACGCGTACGTACCATCGTATACATTCTGTTGGTAAACAATTGCGTCTCATTGCAATTGCCGTTTTGAGTTCTCAAATTGAATTTTTTTTTCGGATCTGACTAAGGCTTTCGATTGCGTATGCATGCCTATTTGAATTGTGAGCGTTTTGAATTACAAATTTTTCTTTTTTTTTTCGGATTCGACTGATGCTTTCTATTACTTGTCTGAATCGCGAGCATTATTAGAACTTACAGATTTAAAAGGAAAGGTTTGCTTCCATATGCGAATCAGTTTCTGTAGTAATTGACTGGAATAATTTTCCATAGAAAATACGTGAAAGATTTCAAGGCTAGAATAGAATTATAATCGGGTGCTCCATTTTAAAACCAAATCGATTAAAACTGATGAATATTACTGTTATGGTATTTGAAATTCTGCATAAATGTATTTTTAAAATATCTCTTTTAAAATCATAGATATTTTACAAGTAACTTGGGGTCAAAAACCTAATGTAAGGTAAAAGGCCCAGTAACCGTGAAGTTTTGAACTTCCCTGACTTTGCATGCGCGCTAGACTAAAACTACTAGAGTTACAAAAATAAATTTAATATGACTAGTTAGATAATTTAATATACTTTTAGTATATTATAATGCTATTAAATTAGTGTTAATGTTAATTAACAATAAAACAAAAAATATACAAAAACAGCTTGTTGTACCAGTATCCGGCAGAATTGTACTAGTTAACGTTAAATTGTCCCAGAATCCGGTAATTTTGACCGCGAATCTGAACTCTACTGCTTTACGTTAAAGTTCATAGAAATAAAATATTTTCAAATAAAAAGAGTAGTGAAAATAATTGGGGTCTGTATTTAACAAAAAAACACATGTTTCGTTTTAATTTCTTTTTAATTTGTGTTACACAAATTATAGGTTAACACTAGTAATATTTTAGTTTCATCTTGAGTCGAACCTTAAAAATATCTTACTTAATTTTTTATATCTTTAAAATAGAAAAAGCAAACATAAGTTTTTATTTCCATCTCCTTAAATGATCTTCTTTTGAAAACTGTAGCAGGTCCTTTGGAACATTTAATAGACGAGCGACCGCGTATTTTGTCGTCCAACGTTGACCGTGGAATATTGTACTGCCTGACTGCAGCTGGAATTGAGGCTCCTTTTCTAACCGCCTCCGTGATCTTTCGTATGGCCTTCTGTTTGTCACTCATGACTAGCTGAAAGAAAATTAACAGGCTATTTGCTAATTTCTGATTTGAAATCAATAGGTACGAAAACGTAAAAAAAATAATAATTTCAAAACCTATTTAGAGTGCGTCTAATGAGAGCGCGACCTGGAGTATTTTTTTAAATTTAATTGGCAACATTATTCAGCCGCAACTGCAGGAAATAAAAAAAATGGGAAAGTGTCAAAACATGATTTTCCTACTAGTTAGTAATACCACATACAATTTTTTTGGATTTAACCTCTTTTCCTCAGGTTGCGCTTTCATTAGACGGACTATAGTAACACAATAAGTAGTTTTTGTGGTTATTCCATTATTTAAAAACAAACATCACCTAGCTCTTTCTCCCTTTTCTCAATTTCAGTTGATGCCAATCAGTTGTTTTAAAAAATAGAGCAAGTAAACCCATTTATAATGACAGACCAAGTTGTCACTAGTTTGAAGTAATCATAAAGCAACCCAGAAGTAGGTCACAGATTGGCCCCAAAATTAAACACAAACCCATGCTTTAGTTCAGGAAAGCAGCAGTATTTTACTATGGCACTACTCAAGTAAGCAAAAGCTCGAAGCTTTTTACGGCACCAGAAGTTCAACTTCGAAAGGTATACTCATAGATGCCTCGTAAAATTATTCAAGGTTTAGAGGCAAATAAATACGCAAAATAATTTACCTTTAGACAGATTCTACGATGGCAACGATTTTGAGACAATTTTTAGTACCTATCAACGATTTTTTATCATCTGGATAACTTCACAGGTCTGACTGACATCTTGCACCCAAATCTGAACTCACGTGAGTTCAGTGACTTAATAAATGAAAATGAAACTGCAAGAAACATGGAATAAGGCATATTTATGTAACAAATTTTGTCAAAGAAGACAAAACTAGTACTGAAAAGACACCAGGTCAAGTGTCACCATTAGTCAAGTCTTAAGCTGCAAAGCAGTAAATGAAATAGAAGAAGACCTTTTTTGCCCTTGCCTAAATATACGACCACTATTCTGTTGAACCCCAAAACCATGTTGAAATAATTGAATTACCAATGACTTCTGAAACGAATTATTCACATTTTAGTCGCATTTAGTTTTTATTTTTATATAATGACAAAACTCCGAGAGCTATCAGTTTCGAGTTGATAGCTCTTGGAGTTTTGTACTCGTAAAAATAAGAACAAGTGGCTTTCTGATCCGACTCGAAGAAGATGCGTGCAGATATTGTGATACGCGATCTTCGCCAATTTAATTTCGAAAGGGGTAAGGACGCGCTAGAGCGGAAAAAGGGCTCCAAACTCTTTGCGATAGATCTGTCTATTGGGCAGAGCCAGGTCACGAAACTGAAGACCGACGATGGCAGAGTGATATCCTCTAAATCGGAGCTCCTGGGAGAGATCGAAGCATTCTATGGAAAGTTATACACGTCTATCTCTAAACCCACGGCAAACCTAGCGAACGACCCAAGAGCTAGATTGACCCGACACTATATTGAAGATATCCCGGTCGTCAGCCTGTACGAGATTAGGATGGATCTGAAACAACCTAAGAATAACAAGACGCCGGGTGAGGATGGAATTACGGCCGAACTTCTGAAGGCGGGTGGAAAACCGGTACTTAAGGCCCTTCAAAAGCTATTTGGTTTCGTCATACTCGAAGGAAAAACGCCACAGGAATGGAACAGAGGTGTGGTGGTACTTTTCTTCAAGAAGGGCGACAATGCCCTGTTTAAGAACTACAGGCTCATCTCGCTTCTGAGCCATATCTACAAGTTGATTTGCAGAGTCATCACGAATCGTCTCGCACGCAGGTTCGACCACTTCCAGCCTCCTGAACAAGCCGGATTCCGAAAAGGCGGCAGCACCGTAGACCACATACATACGCTGCGGCAGGTTATACAGAAGACTGAGGAGTATAACCTGCCTTTCTGCGTAGCGTTTGCAGACTACGAGAAAGCTTAAACACCGAGACTTGGGCGGTACTGAAGTCTTTCCAACGGTGCCAGATTGACTATCGGTGCATCGAAGTGCTGAAATGTTTGTACAAAAACGCCACCATGTCAGTCCGACTTCAGGACCAGACCTCAAAACCTATCCTTTTACAGCGGGGTGTGAGGCAGGGAGACGTTATCTCTCCGAAACTGTTCCGCATTGGAGGATGTCTTCAAGGTTCTGGAATGGGCGAGGCATTAATGTCAACGGCGGCACTCACCTTCGGTTTGCCGACGATATAGTAGTCATAGCTGAGACTACGGAGGAGCTCAGTACAATGCTCGGTGATCTCAGTAGTGCTTCCGAAAGAGTGGTACTCAAAATGAACATGGACAAAACCAAAGTCATGGTAAATATCCATGTAGCACCTACTCCTATCAAGATCGGAGACTCTACACTCGAAGTTGTGGACGACTACGTCGACCTGGGACAGACGGTCCAGTTGGGTAAGTCTAACTTCGAGAAAGAGATCAATCGTCGAATCTGACTCGGCTGGGCAGCGTTCGGGAAGCTGCACGGTATCTCCTCGTCCAAATTACCACAGTGTGTGCTCGGAAATGTGGTCGCTCACAATGCGCCTCATCAGAAGGCTTGTCCAGAAAAGTAACCCAAAGAGCAAAAGAAAGGGCTATGCTCGGAGTATCCTTGCGTGATCACATCAGAAATGAAGATATCCGCAAGACAACCAAGGTTACCGACATAGCCCGAAGAATCGCCAAACTGAAGGGGCAGTGGTCAGAAAATTCTGGAGTGGCGGCCACGTACCGGGAGACGCAGTGTTGGGAGACCTCCCACTAGGTGGACCGATGACCTCAGGGTCGCAGGAATCCGATGGATGCGGGACGCACAGGACCGTTCGTTGTGGCGACGCTTGGGGTAGGCCCACCACAGGACGTTTTTCGGCTGAGATGATAATGATAATGACTAACTCAAAAAAACCTTACATGGTAGTGAAACACACAGGCCAGCTTGGTGAAAAGAACAAGTGTGTCTAGAAAAAGTATCTACGCGGGTAAAACAAGCACGTACCAATTCACATCATGTAAGTTTGTCGTTCTAAAGTACGCTACATAATATTGGCCAGTAGTCAATATTCATATTAATGTACTAAAACTGCATCCCATAATAAATAAATAAAAAAAGAGCTGTAACGCAAACTGTACAAAAATCGGGAAATCATACGGCAAAACGCACAAGCAACCAAATGCACGAGGTGACAAAACAAACAAGATATCTAGTAGCTACATTCTATTGAGTCAACGGAAAATAATACTTAACTCAAGGCAATAAGAACCCTGACGGATTTAAATGCATCTGTTAATGCATGTCCCATTATCCGGCAGAAAATATTTAATATAAAAAAACAAAAAACTACAGTTTCAAAGGAAAATGACACCTATTTCAAAGCAATAAGGATACAATAACGGGTTTCCGTGCAACGTATGTTATCAGGTTGATAGTGTACCAGTAACCGGCAAAAAACAGACGAATTTACCGGGTACTAGGTCAAGTAGGGGTTTGTGAGTACCAATAGATGTAACATGCAAAAATAATTACTTTTCGATGAGATTTATCTTAATTTATGGGTTGAATCGTTAAATAATACACACAATTTTTTATAAATATTAACACTCTTACCTTAACATTGTCCGTCGAAGTACGGCTAGATGATCTCTGCGACGGGGTGGTCTCGTAGTTCACTGACCGAACTTTGAACTTACAGATAATTTTTTAATAACGAATTTTTAAACTCGTACAGTTTTGACAACATTAAACTTTTTGATGAGTGTTTTCATTAAAATTGTATAAAATAGTACCAAGAATGAAATGCCATTTGCAAACTTTAATTTGATTTTGATAGAAAGACGCAAAAATTAAAAAACTGACTAGTTAACGGGTACTGGGACCTTAACGGAATTACGTACTTTTACCTTAAATCTATTTTAAAATCATTGTAATTTAAGTTCGGATTTAAATTCATAGAGATAGAAGAATTTTGATCGTGCTGGAAATCTATTTCGAAACAGATTGTTATTCATACGAATTAGATCATTATAATATCTAATCTTAAAGTTCACAATTAGGTATTAATACTTTCTTAAATTTATGCTGAAATGTTTCCAAATAGATTTACTTAGCAAATTTTCTTATTTCTAATTAAAATTAATGGCGCTCTACACATCTTCCAATTCTATAGTTTTTTTTTTTTCTAATTTGGCTAGGTTAGAATCGGAAGGTGGGTATGGCTGCTGAGATGCTGTGCTGGTACTCACCGGTATCGGTCGCCATGGCCGGGTGCTCCGAAGGCGGCACCGTGTCGGGGCGTGCGCGCGCGCTAAACGTGTCCAATCCCGCGCATTCCAACCGCGCGCCCAGTGCCGCCGCCACCGTAATGCCTTCACACAGCTTCGCACCAAAACTATCTGTCATCAACGTCGCGCTCCCCGCACGACTTGCACCCCTCTAGCTTTTCTTGATCCGTACAAACTTTTCCGTCAGTTAAAAAAATTTGGAAGTTTATTTTTAAAGCTTGATTGTGTTTTTTTTTCTTTTGAGTATTGCGTATTATTGGATGTTTTTGTTCTGAAAATTAGTTTGCACATTAGTTTTGTTACATGAAATTAATTAATAATTTCACGTTGTGCCGGCAGGATCGAGCGGTGACATCTCCGTGTTTAATTATTGTAATTCGTGCTTAATTTATGATTGTATGCGCCGAGAAGGGTGGAGGAGCGATGATAAATATTTATAATTTACACGTTGCGGAAGCTTGGTCGGTTTGCGATTTAAATTTAATTTAAATTGGCAATGTTCTACAACTCAATTAACCGTACAAAGTGTTGTTCAAATAAATAGTAATCACCTGTTTATAGTAAAATATGTCCAGGGTAATCGAGATTCAACGCGTAAAAACAACACATTTAATTAGTAAGTTAATGTTTTTGAACAGAACTTCGATGCACTATGTCAATTAATTTTACTTTAAATATAAATCAGTTGAACTGTAACTATATAACGCAGTTAATATCTATTCCAATTAAAAAGTAATTAACATTAATTGCAATTGACTAAATAACTCACGTACTGGCATCCATGCAACGTAATTAATAGTAAAACTCAATTCGCACTAGGTTCACGCACACGACACTGCAACGCTTTCAAATAAAGTCCAAATATCGTGTGTCCAGCCGAATCGCGGGGTGTTAATTTAAAGGGCCGGTGCAACGATCGATGGCGCGCCCTGCACCGCCACAATAAGGGAGGAGCGGGCAGATAGAAATCAATACGATGTCCATCATCGCATGCACCCACCCCCCGGCCCGCACCGCCTGCGCCATGCACTAGGGAAATGCATTTTCCGCGACTCCGCCGCCTACACCCTTCTCGCGTTATTGTCACGTTACGAACACGAATTTATCCGAAAATGTTGACAACTGTATTTTTTTGTGATGTCCGGTGTTGGATGCACCGCTCGCTCCGTCCGTATCGGTTAGTACCTGACGCACGCGTGCGTTCGGCTGCGCGTCACGCGGGCGACTGTCGCGCGCCCCGCCACTCGGGCCGAGAATAAACAGCGTGGGGCGCGGGGGGCGGGGCGGTGCAGCGCCTGCACGCCCACAGCGGCCGCCCACGGCTGCCGGACGCGGCCGGAGCGCGCTGCCGGACGCGCGCCGGACACACGGCCGGACGATGAAACATGGATGTTTCAGGACGTCATCGCAGTGCGACGCGTGTCATCTCGCCGCCCAATAACGCGTGCGCCAACAATTTATTACAGGCTCGCCTCGTGGCAGGACTTTCGCTTGTACGCTTCGCATGTTCACCTCAGAGTAGAAATACCAGACGAGTTCGTAACAGGAAATTAGTTCAATCATTTATTACATCTTTAGTAGCATTAAAATAAATGATATAAAAAGATTAGTGATTAAATTGGACAAGCTCAATAAAATCTCATATTCACTGAGAACATCTTGGTAATTAATTTGGCCGACAAGTGATCGTTCTGTAATCGTATTAATGAAATCCGGTTTTATTCTAAATTTGTGATTAGGAGACCATATTCGTATGATATTTATGTTAGGTTTTAATGTTAACATTTACGTTTCCTGCGTGTTCTCTATCGTTAACACTATTGAATAGTATTTTTATTTTAATAAGGTCATTATCTATATGTACAAGTTACATACTAGCTTCTGTCAGTGGTAAAGTAGGTTTTTTCACACAAACTTTGGAACTTGGTTTCACTTCCTCAAAAATAAAATATCCAAAAATCCCTTCTTGCTGCTCGCCTACGTCACAAAAGGAAGCCTCGTGCAAAATTTCACGTGCCTTGACCTCCTCCAGTTTCCCCTTTTATAAATATAGATCTTTCCAACCCTTACGTTTAAAAAAAAAAGTCTTTAATTCGGATAAGTGAACCCAGGATGGGTTAGTAAACAATAGAAAAATTTAAACCTATGTTAGTAATCTTGCTACCTATTTATTTATTTTAACACAAGGTGATACATCTATGAACAACATCACCTAACAGAGGAGGGGTTTTGGCAAAAAGATCACATCATCATCATCATCTGCCTGGCCTTTTCCCAACTACATTAGGGGTCGGCTTCCAGTCAAGCCGGATGTATGTCAAAAGATCACATTGCCTACGAATTCAGCTTCCTTTATGTCTAATTTAGAGTTTTTAAAGCAAATTTAGGTGCTGTTTCTAAATTAGCATAACAGTAAGTGGGAGAGCGATCGTTACGGCTGCGATCACAGATAGATACCTGCTTAGCGCCGGCTAAATGCACTGTCTGCCAGTACGGACTAGATATATTATACTGTCTGACGTTAGGGTAGAAATAACGTTGAAACCAGTTCATTGTGGGTAGTACGTCTATACATATATCGGGCTGATGTATTAGGGTTTTATTCATTAGTTTGTTAGTTTTGAGAATTTTCTTTCTAAGTGTTCTAGGGTAGAGTTCAGCTTTGGCATAACTTTGATACAAAATGATGGATTTCATATTTTGGATGAGATTTTTTTAAATATTAAACTTAAATGAGTCCTAGACTGCGATTCCACCTGATGGTAAGCGTTGATGCAAGCATTGATGGTTTAAATTACATCATTGACTATACATATTTATTTTCCTCGGCTTCATTAAATTACATCCGTACACTAAAAGTAAGTTCAGTTGAAAACCAGCGTCAGGTAACTGCTACGTTGTTTTCTGTCATTATGTTGAACTGGACCTAATTGGAGTAGATATACAATATTATTGTTTTTTTTTTTAAATTGATTAGTTTCGTCTTTGGTTCTGTATGTGTGCTTCATAATTATTTGTTTCTTACATTTTCGAATGTATGAAAATTAGATGATTTTTTTCTTATTGTTGATAATATGCTCACGCTTGACCACTATATCATCTAATGAAAAGCGAGGTCGTGGTCGACAATGGAGCGCGCTTGCCTACAAGTAACCTATTCACTCTTGACTCTTGACATTCGCCTTATCTATATTTTCTTGTTTTTATGATTGAGGTTCATTCATTAATTTGAGCTTTTGTATCAAAAAAATAATGCTAATCTTGTCTTATTAAAAAAATTAAATTCTTTAAATTTTCCACGTTATATGTATTAATTACTCAGATACCCGCGAAACGAGACACAATAGTAAAACAATAACAGCGCGGTCTCATAGGACCGGTTGGGGATTCAAACGTTAAATCACCAATTCGCACCACCAGCACGCATTTTTTTTGACCGGCATTTTGGGCGCCCTTTTACGTTAATTTTTTTTAGTCGTAATTTGACTTTTCATTTTTTTTTTCAATTTATTTACCTTCAAGTTGCACCTACTGCGTTATGTTTCTGTACCACCTTAAGGTCGACTGGTAGGAAAAGCCTAAGGCAGTGCAGTTTAATACAGTGTTTCTTACTAGTGCTTAAATTTTTAATAAATAAATAAATTAATGAATCCAAAAAGAATACTACAAAAACTATATTTCAACCCAAAATTCTGACTGTCTGATTAATATAGATGGTCCGTTCCCCCACCGCTGGGGACTTGTCGTCTGCATTGGTCTATAGGTAATATGGGTACTTTTAGGCCCCTCGCTCACTGTGACTTTATGTAGCGATAGTCGTGCGCTTCGTAAACGTGCGACAGCATCGATACTGTCGCGCGTTAGTCGCATTTGTAACGCGTTACAGAAGCGATGCCAACACGCTACTAATGAGTTACAAAATCGAGACAGTACGATGCAAACGCGCGACCGTGTCGGAAGACATGGGGAAGAGAACGGTGGGAGGGTGGCGTGTGAATAAAACCTTCTTCATACAAAAACTTCATTTTTGTGTCGTTACTGAATTGTGTTTGCGTCGCGACAGTACACGTTTTCATCGCGACTATGAATCATGATGTGGATGAGGGTAAACAGATAGCGACCACATCGGGACTGTATCAGTTCTTCTACTTTTCGTGTCGATGTCCTCAATAAAATTTTCTCTGACCATTGTTTGGCAACCTGTACGGCTCTATTATTGGTATAGATCCTAAAAATTCAGGTGGTTGTACAGGATGGGCAGCTCAGCAAGTGCTGCATGTCTTGCGCAGCGGCATTATTACTGTATTGATGCAACCGCGCGACTACATCGCTGCATAAAGTCGCCGTGGGCTCCGGTCCTTACTTCCCGTACGATACACTACCTATACCGCTGTTCACCCCCAAGGGCGGGCGAGACGCGTACTCTCTGTAATATCACTTATGTCGGGCACACAGCTAGCGACTGCGTCGCGACTGTATCGCTACATAAAGTCGCCGTGGACGAGCTCCCTTACTTCCTGTACGATACACTACCTATACCGCTGCTCACCCCAAGGGCGGGCGAGACGCGTACTCTCTGTAATATCACTTATGTCGGGCACACAGCTAGCGACTGCGTCGCGACTGTATCGCTACATAAAGTCGCCGTGGACGAGCTCCCTTACTTCCTGTACGATACACTACCTATACCGCTGCTCACCCCAAGGGCGGGCGAGACGCGTACTCTCTGTAATATCACTTATGTCGGGCACACACCTAACGACGGCGTCGCGACTGTATCGCAGCGAACGCGCGACTGCATCGCTACCTAAAGTCGCCGTGGGCTCCGGCCCTTACTTCCCGTACGATACACTACCTATACAGCTGCTCACCCCCAAGGGCGGGCGAGACGCGTACTCTCTGTAATATCACTTATGTCGGGCCAACAGCTAGCGACCGCGTCGCGACTGTATCGTTACAAACGCGACAGCATCGCTGCATAAAGTCGCCGTGGACGAGGGTCCTTACATCCCGTACGATACACTACCTATACCGCTGCTCAGCCCCAAGGGCGGGCGAGACGCGTACTCTCTGTAATATCACTTATGTCTGTACTCTTTTGTTTTATCGAGCGACGAATAACACAGACTTCAGTACTAGTGTGTGCATTGATAGCGAATTTGGGTGTTTATTTTGTATTAGCTTTAGCCCGCAGCTTCGCCCGCGTACATAAAATATAGCCTATCGGACCAGTACTTCCACAGATTACATCATACAAATAAAAAAACAAACTTTACCTATTTATTATATTATAGTGTAGATTGTTAGGTTTTAATTGGTGGTTAGTGGTTTATTGAACTGGCTGCGTTGTTTGAAAGAGTTAGTTGGCCCTGGAACGCAAAGGGCAAATGACAGGGACTCGTGGGTTTTAGTTATTGAAGGTCTGATAGTCCCTCTCGCTTCACCCAGAGCGAGAGGTGTTATTGGATGGTTTTCGATTTGAAAAATGGTTTGTTGTACTGTGTCATTTTAACCGACTTCAAAAAGGAGAAGGTTCATATTTTTATTCCAAGGAAGAGTTTATATTTTATTAGGTGGGAATTATCAAATGACTTCTTACTCTCTGGTTGGTGCAAGATCTCTCTCGGACCAACCAGAGCGGGAGAAGACGTGCCAGATATTTAGTAGAGACTAAAAAGCTTAAAGGTGGGTAGTTGGGTACCTTTACGCCCTCGTTCCGGGATCACAGAAGTAAAAAGTTTGGTTGCTTTTTAACATTTTTTGTAAAATTCTTGATAAATGTATATTATCTACGTTACTAACGTATTTCTATGTGCATACGCAGATACCAATACCGATGTCAACTTAGTGCTTCGACTCTCGTATTATTTGTCTAGCAAAATCAATTTCTTAAAAAATAAACTCTATCCAATAATTTATTTTCCATAGCTAATATGCAGTCAAGTTTGTATTTTACAGCAAATTATAGTCAAGTGGTGCTGATCTGATCTTCATTCTACTCAATCTGGATGCAGTTTCAGCATGTCTTTAAATGCGCAACATGTATGAAGACTAGCCACAAAACTGAATATTACAAGTAGCTATAGTTACTACACAAAGCTACCCTCTAAAAAATAACACACACCACTAACCCGGAACCACGTAACACCTAGCATTTATCCACACAAACAATATCTCCGATACACCTTACGTAACAATAGTGAACTTGTTACATTGTGCCACCATAATGCGCCGCCGACGAAAGAAGACCGATCGATGGATCCCGATGCGTTACAAACGGTAACCGATCTATCGTATAAATATTTTGTACATATTGTACTAAGTGTTTTTACTATGAAAAACAATTTGGCGCGAGACGAGATCGAAATAGAACACCCTTCGCGTGGGTGTCGGTTTTTAGGAGAGATTAAGGATTTTTAGAAAGTTTCAGGTCGTTGAGCAGGACTCAGAAGTCAGTGCCGACGTTGTGGCTAAAAATATTCTGGTAGGTCAGCCTTGTAAGCTAATGAGTTTTGAGAAGAAAATAATAACACGCAGAAATATTTTTGCGTCTTGGAGTTTATGTCTGTAAATGACTTAATTCATATATCACGGTCATCGTCATCGTCATCATTTCAGCCGAAATATATCTACTGTTGGACGCAGGCTTCTTCTAAGTGTCAACACAACGAGCGGACTTGTTCATCGGATTCCCGCGACATTCACCAAATCATCGGTCTGATTTGTGGGAGGCCTTCCAACGGTGCACCTTCTGGTACGCGATTGCCACTTCAAAATTTTTCGGCCTCAACGACTATCTATTCTGCAAGCTGTGACCAGCCTTTTAAGTTCGGTATGTCACGGTAAGAGAACATATGTATCTATGCTTTTCCACGCTTAATCGCTTACTTGTTTGTTCATTCTTTCACTTTGTTTTAACCAGCTAATCCCCGCTAATTTTATTGTTATGCTTTACCTGTACAAAACCTTGACTATTACTCACTAATAAGTTATTCTGTTCTAATATTCTCGTATATACTCGTATCTACTTTTTTACTACGATTATTCGCTCACACCTAAGACTCGCTAATCCCCGCTAGCTGCATCTGACCGCTTTGCTTCCATCCTCTACTACTGGTCTAAAATACATTATCTAGTCCTAATCATCTACAATTCAGTTGGCGCTTCTCGACCTGTCACCATTACTCCTTGGAAGGTGACCCGCCTTCCACCATTTAATTTTATTACCATCCCATTAATATATTGGCTGCAGACACGAACGGCTCTGTCAAAGTTATTAAATGTCCTGCATTTGAGAGGAACTATCCTCCTGACTGCAATCAAGACTTAAGAGTAAAGTCGTCAAAAAGTAATAGGACCGTTTTGACATTTCAAGAAATTGCATGCATAAAGTAAGCATTAAATTAGCGTTAAATATTATGATTTTATCCGCGATCATATCAGGAATGAAGATATCCGCAAGAGAACTAAGGTTACCGACATAGCCCGAAGAATCGCCAAACTTAAGTGGCAGTGGGCTGGGCACATTGCTCGTAGAACAGATGGTCGATGGGGACGGAAGGTTCTGGAGTGGCGGCCACGTACCGGAAGACGCAGCGTCGGAAGGCCTCCCACAAGGTGGACCGACGACCTGGCGAGGGTCGCGGGAATCCGATGGATGCGAGACGCACAGGACCGGTCGCTGTGGCGGCGCTTGGGGGAGGCCTATGTCCAGCAGTGGACGTCTTTCGGCTGAGATGATGATGATGATGATGA
Organism: Mythimna separata; assembly: GCA_030763345.1. Taxonomy (NCBI): domain Eukaryota; kingdom Metazoa; phylum Arthropoda; class Insecta; order Lepidoptera; family Noctuidae; genus Mythimna; species Mythimna separata. The sequence continues at coordinate 22,660,372 of CM061176.1, forward strand.
TGATGATATTTTATCCAAAAAAAATGCATGCATGCGATTTCTTCAAATGTCAAAACGCGCCTATTATTTTTTGACAACTCTAGTACTGGTTAAATATCAATCCATTTGATGGAGTGGTTGTATTATTGTTCTTTCTCTAACGCACCCTCACCCTCTAAAATAGGGACAATGGTGTAAAATCGATTTAAGAATCTACTAACCTATCGACTGGGATTGTCTAGATTTATGTGGTGCGCAAAAAGTTTTCCTGAAGGGTATTATTTTTTTATGTATTAAAAACTTTATGCACTAGTGTTTCTGTACAAAGGTAGGCTTGTTACCTTAGGAATTTTCTACCAGTCGACCTAAGGGTGGTGCAGAAACATAACATGGTAAGTGCAACCTAATAAATAGACAGGAAAGTAATGAATATGTAACACAATTGGGCTTTGGTCAAAAAAACTTACCCAAGAATAAATCTCTGACATATCCATAGTCTGATTGTCCATATTAAGTCCGATTCCTAAATATAAACGCTGCTATAGTTTATCTATTTATAAAAATAGCACATTCATCAGTTAATACTTTTTAAATGAGATATGGACTCAACCCTAACCGCGTAATCCTCACGCCGGGCCCCAATGAGGGGAGGGCAGAAATTTAAGTCCGCAATGTGTCTACGTTTATCTGAGGACAGAGGTAACAGGAATCGGTCAGTCATTCTATATATTGGGAATATTGAAGAACCTGTTTTTATTTGTTAACGTAGTTTGTTTCAAAACTTTTGAAAAATTGGCGTTAAGAAGCATTTATGGTACTTAGGATTCCTATGAAGCAGTTTAATGATCGGTGTACTCAAGTCCAGCTGAAAAGTCCCAATTTTCGTCGGCCTGTTTACTAAAACCCAACAATTCGCACAACAAATTCAGTCCCCATCCCATGATATCTATACATATCCGTGGTCGAAAAACAAAACAATCCGTAAAGCCTTCCTGTTACAAGCGACCGGCCGGCCAATCATTCGTCAAACGCTACCCGGCCGGTTGTAAATCTTTGCAGGGGAGGCGCGGGGCAGGGCGCGGCCGCCACCCGGGTGGGGGGGGGAGGAGGCGAGGGGGTTACGTAACATCCGGAAGTGCGGATTAGGAATCAATAGTGCGCTTGTAATGATAGTTGTAGTGTAATCGTAAATGCGCTGCCTGCGCGGATCTGTTCGGATCCGAACAGATGTGACTCTATAGGGTCGGGTTGAGCCGATTAGAGGTTAATATTTCAGTTTTAGGAGTCTTATTGTCCAATAATGAAAGATATTTCATTAGATTTTATTTTTATTTCTCGTAAATTCACTCTCTTTGATCGTTTTTAAACACAAATGTTGCAAAGTTCTGATTGATGCGACGATGAAGCATTTAACAAAATTAAATGGACAGTTTTTTTCCTTTTTGGGGAAGGGGTGAAAAGAAATCGTATCGGGCTGTATTTTCCATTACCACCCCCTCAATTGTTACGCAAATTGTAAGTCAAGTGAGGGTTGCCGTAACACTCGAGAGGGAACGTGTAGCCCTTGCACTCTGCAGTTTTGTTATGTTTATAACCCTATAAGTATCATTTTACCAAACGTTTGAGTTGAAATAAAACGTTTTTGGAAGTGTGTTTCAAAATGAGGGATGATTGCTGGCTAGTTTAATGTCAGTGTGTTCGCAAAACCTACAAAATTTTAAGCAATTCTTTTCCTAGATCTGGCTGGCTGTATTTTTTTAATGATATAAACTTGTGCTTGACCGCGATCCCACCTGAAGGTACAAGTAGTGATGCAATCATTGATGATGAGGTGCACTAGTTTATTAAGAGCCTATTCGGTTTAGCCTTGAAGAATCTGAACTTAATAATATCTAAAAAAAAGTGTTAACTTAAAAGATTAAGTCTTATTTCTGCTTATGCATCGCTCGTCAAACTTTAATAAATTCATCTCCATCCCAAGTAGCCATCGCCAAGATTCAGCTGACGCGGCTGCACTGCACCACACGTACTCATAGCGAGGATAAGACTCATCTCCCTATCCCCCTCTTATCCCCCGCCATCCCACCGGGCCGTCATCGCCGGCTCATCCGTCACGGTGACTGCTGCTGTTGACAAATGCTTTACTTCATTCGGGGGACATATTAAAATTGGCATTTTTTCGGCGGCGATTTCATGTTTCGCCTTAATGATGTAATGTCCGCTTTTTTGTGGGGTGCGAATTACTCTGTAGCAAATTGTTTGCTTTTTATTAAAGCATTTTAATGGTGTGCAAATGTTTTGGTCTTCTGTCTGTGCTTTAAGTGCTCATTCAATGCTTCAGTGCGTCATTTGCCGTCTAAATATTCTTGCTGCGTCAGAAGTATCGAGTCACTCACTATCTCCGTTTGCATCATCGATGCGAGGGTGTAAAGCTTCTAATTGTTCGATCAAACGGTCAATCTTTCTTCATCTATCCCCTTCACATTTAAAAAGATAATATTTTTCCGCAAAACTTTCCCTGACTCCAAAAATAAAGCTACAATTCGAAAATAAATATCTAAACGTACAACAGTGCACATAAAGTCTCGAAGTGGCGGAGAAAAGTCCGAGCTTATTACAGCTTACTATTGCGTCTAGGGGTCGGGGGCACCCCACCGCCCGACACCCCTGTCACGTATGAGGGGGCCGGGGGGCTAATGATGTTTTTTAACAAAAGATTACTCCACCACATCATTGCTTTCCTTGTGGCCTGCAGGTTTGTGTGTAAGAATGATACGCAGTTTTTTTAGTGGAGCTAGGTGGTGGATAATTATAATTTAGCGATGAATTGGGGTGGTTTTGATACGTAGATAATATTATCACTCAGTTATTTTAGTATTTGATTTTCTTGTGTTATGAAAGATGTCCCGGAAAAAGAAAAAACTTACCAGAATCATGTATGATTAACGTATAAATTACGAGTTGCTCTAATATACACACATCAAAAGTGTCTAGGGATCAACATATATTTTTGCAATAACTTTTCTCCTGATTGATATTAATTAAAATTTTCTTTAAGGATTCATCAAATAAAGTATTTTCGTTTGTCACAGTAACGATAAACCAAGTCACCTTTGCATTAATAAAGAAATTTGCCATTTTCCTAATAAAGGGATTTTTGACATTTGAACCACTAACATTAAAGTTCGAAAAAAAGACTGAAATAACAGTTTTCTTTAAAATTTTATTGGGTAACTTAAACAATTAATAATCCATGTTTCTACCGCGAACACTAACAACACAAGAACATCGGTTTGGCATACTCAAAATGAGTTCATCCAAATCACGCTGTGGAATGGCCGCCCATGTTCGTTGCAACAACAAAAAAAGGTCTTCTTGCGACTGGATACCCTCCATATTCGGCAGAGCTCTTCTCTGTAGCATATCCCATGCATGCTCAATCGGGTTCAAGTCTGGCGACTGAGCAGACCAGGGCAGGACATTGATGTTAGCTGCGGCGAGAGTCTGTCTTACAACTCTTGCGGTGTGCGGTCGTGCATTATCATGCATTAACTGAAATAAGGGACCGATTTGCACTTGTAGAGGAACGATGACGTCTGATACAATCGTCTCAGCATAAATTTGAGCGTTGAGGTTGCCTCTGATCCAAATCAACTCAGTTCTTCCGCCGATCCAAATACCCGCCCATACCATGATGGTTCCACCACTATAAGGATGGACTTCCTGGCAGGATTTTAATCGCTGTTGGCGTCCAGGGGTTCTCCAGTGTTGTATACGTCTTGTATCCGGTCTCATACCAAAACGAGACTCATCAGAAAAGCACACGAAACGCCATTGTTCTTCTGCCCAATTTCTGTGTTCAAGAGCCCATTGATATCGAATCCTACGATTGTGCATTGCTATAGGTGGTACCCGTAGCGGTCTTCGGGAATGAAGGTTCACTTCATGCAAGCGGTTTCTGACTGTTTGGTCGCTAATTAAGTTCCCTGAAGAGTGATGAAGCCTCACGGCTCACATGGCGGTTATTGTTGGAGCTCTTCGAGTTAAGATTTGAATGTATCGGTCTTGTCTCCGTGTGGTGCAGCGATACCGTCCTCCATGGCGCTCAGCCACGGTACCAGTGCTTCGGTAACGTGTCCAAAGTCGACTGATAACACTCTGACTTGTATTCAGAGCTAAAGCCACAGTACGTTGCCGGGAACCAGCTTCTATCATTCCCACGGCTCTGAGCATTTCTTCCCTGCTTAAATGACGTCGCCGCTCCATAATAACGTTGGTTTTAATCAGTAGTAGGGAAACAGTAGCACTAATAATGTCTTCAATGCGTTGTATGTTTTTATAGGGAAAATATTGACAGCTGATTTTCATCTTTTACTCGAATTTGATTCACAGTTCCTGATTCAAATTATGAAATGCACCAAAAAGGATCCATATAAATTTATAAAATCATAAATTTATTACAAAGCCACATCTCAATCTCAAGAAATCCGCATAAAAATGCTTGATCCCTAGACACTTTTGATGTGTGTAGGTACAAGATTTGAGAATGCATCAGATGTCAGTATTGTACAAATATAATTATAGACTTTAGCTGACTAATATGGCTACAACTATTTTACGTCCAAGCATTTCCTACACTTTATGCATAATTTTATCTCCGCTGATCGCAAACGCTAAGCGATGTTATGAAGAAATGTCAATATTATGCAACCGCTGCTCCAACTTGTCTTGTTACAAGCGCCGAGTTGACCTATTTCCCTCACTCGGCCCTCACGGTCCCTCACATATCGCAAGACAAACGGTCGGGTCACAGGCACATCCTTTTTATTATTGCGCGCGGATTTGAGCCATGTCGACTGTCCATCTGTGAGAAATCTGCAAACTATAGAAGGAGCTAGTTTGATTGCCTTAGAGTTTGGTGATATTCCTTTCACTTTGATTTCTGTTTTATTCAGGAAGGGTTTGACTTTGAATTAAAAGTCAAATCGTAATTACGTATCATATTTAATTTAGTCAAAAGACGTCTCCCAAATGTCGCTACAACGACCGGACGGTGTGTGCATCTTGCATCCATTGAATTCATGCGACCCTCACCAGCTCATAGGTCCAACTTTTGTTAGAGTTTCTAACACTGTCTCTTCCGGTACGTCCGGTCGTCACTCTAGAATCTTTCGCTCTTATCGTGAATGAGTCCAGCGAGCAATATGCCCTGCCCACTGCCACTTAAGTCTTGCGATTCATTGGACTACAATATTGGTTCGTCTGCGGATGGCTTCATTCTTGATTCAATTACATAAAGAAATTCCAATCAATACCTACTCCAAAGTTAGCTAATAGCAATGAAATAAACCACTCGTCAAAAAAAGAATATACTAAATCTTCAAAAAAAAAAGCCAGCCTTTCAAATACTATTCATCACTTCCTAGTAATAAAAGGACCAATTACAATTGATCTAAAATTAACCCATATTAAAATACCATCACAACTTAATGATACACAACTCAAATGACCTAAAACAGGTTAAAATAACACGAGCCAAAGAGTATCAGACATCGCTTAACCTACACATAGAAAGTGCGAGTTATAACAAACGCGGAAGTACCCGCAATGTTTACTGGGAACCTTTTGATTTGAACCGTTGTGCGCACTTGTGTGGGGTGGGAGGTTAGGGAGGCAGGGAGGTCCGGTCCTGTGCAAATGTTATTGATGTGTAGTGGTTATGATGAGATAGTATTGTTCATATCGCCCGTTTATTTTGCGGGGAAGGGATGCGAGGAGATGGATTTTTTTTTAGATGTTACTACTGGACGGTGTGTGTTGGTAGTTGATTAAGTGTTATTAAAATTTAGCCCTAGTGTATCTTAAGTCTGAGATAAATTTATAAATAATATATTTTATCAAATATTTTTTTAGTAGTTTACAGTCGTCAACCTAGCTTCAGCAGGCTTGTAAGTGTTGGTGTTAATTCTTTTGCCTTCTACGTGTGAAAAGACTTTTTTATTAGGACAATTAATATAAACTAGTATAACTTTTTTTATTGTGACAGTAATAGACTAGTTTACCTTGTTCTTTATAAAACAACTAGCTTTTACCCGCGGCTTCGCTCCCGTCAAATGACTACCCTACATACGCTACCCTACCCTACACTACACTACACTACCCTACACTTCCCTACTTTACCTAGTAGGGTAGTCCCTACTTTACCTAACTTTTTTTTTTAGAATTTTTCTCTCCGTAAGAACCATCATTGAACTTCAAGGAACATTTTAAAAAAAGAATCAGCCAAATCGGTCAAGCCGTTTTCATGTGATGTCGTGACAACGGAAAACGGGTTTCATTTTTATATATATAGATAGAAAGATTTCTAAGTGACGTTGATTAAAAGAAACATTGACGTCGTCTTTCCCAACCCCCTGCGTCACTAACTTTGTAACTGTAACCCTGAAATAGAATTCAGAAAAAGTTTACGTTCATAACCAAACGTGCGTACTTCAAATTCGCGGAAAGACACATTTATATGGTTGCGAAGTTGCGATTCTAGAAGATTTCAAAATAAATTTGAAACGCAATTAGAAATAAGGAAAACTAACGAAATACCGTTTCTAAGATAAACTATCTCCTAAATTAAATTTATGTGTCTTTTATAATAAGATAAAATTTCTGCGGTCAACCTCGTTTTTTAAGAGCAAATATGACTCACAAACAAATATGTATTATTTTTTCTCCGATCAGATGATTTGGTGACGTCATCTGTAAGTAAAACCAAGCTATTCACGTAAGACATTGGTATTAACTTACTAGCGTGAATGTAAGTGTTCGTGAATCATTTGCGGGTTGTAATAACCCGAATTATTGTGAGTCATAGTATCCTCATCGCTTGGAGGCTTTAGGGGTTTCATTTTACCTATGGAGTGGATGTGCTTTATTTGTAGATTCTATAATTTGCGAATTTAGCTGTGTATAGTGAAATTTTTTTGTGGTTTGAAACTATCAGTGTCAGATGCGACACTTCTTGAATGTGTGCTTTAGTATATAGGTATTCGTTTAATTTATGATACGATTGTTTTTTTCTTTTTGTCTGTTAACCTGGGTGTCTGACGCCGAGCAATTGCTGAACGCGATCCTTTTGGTTCATGTACGCTCAGCACAACTGTATTGTTTTTCTGTACACTTTTTTTATGGTTATGTGTTGATGCCATATTAATTTGCTTGCTTCAAATAAATACTATTATAGTCCGTCTAATGAAAGCGTGACCTGAGAAAAAGATGTTTAATCCAAAAATGTTGTATGTAGTATTACTAACCAGTAGGAGAATCATGTCTTGACACTTCACAATTTTTATTTTTATTTCCTACAATTGCGACTGAATAATGTTGCCAATCAAATTAAAAAAAAAATTCAAGTCGTGCTTTCATTAGACGCACTCTATATTCTTTAAAGAAAAGCCTGCAAGCCGAAATGCCACGCAGGAAGTTTGGTAGATGGACGAAATACCTAAAGTATTTAGGTATACTTACCAAACAGTAGAGGCTTTAATAGTTCCGTAAACTGGTATTTTCTCCAATTTTATTCCCACTTCGTTCAGAATGTAGTCGTAATGCGTTCTGCCATAAATTCTTGGAGCCATTAGCAATGCAAGTATCGATCGAAAGCTTGATAGTTTGTTCAGTTCAAGTATGTATTTGCGCAGCCGCATTGAAAGTATTTTGATTGTTTTTACAGATAGGGACTTGTAAAATATGCTTCCAACAAGATGTACAAATTATACTTGAAGAGTAGGAACAGTTTGCGATTATAACTTTTGTATTTGCGTATCAATAATGTATTTTTTACTTTGTCTAACTGTTATTGTAAATTAGCTAAATAATATTATTTAAGTCGTAATTCGTTGTTTGTTAGCAACAATTTGCCTTTCTTTTATTCTACTCAGACACGTCACACAGTGATGCAGAGGTGAGTGAAATAAAGGAATCTAGTGATTTTATTTAAACTTTTCATGATTCGTTTGTCAATTTAATTTAAAATATTGTCTTGCTCACCCCACCTAACAGATGCGATTTGATAGTTATGACGACACAACATGGCGCTTAGTCGATCCCATTCTTATTTCTTACATGTCTATAATACTTACTTATTTATACCTATGTACTTTGTTCTACACTGATATTATTTACTCAGATACCCGCGAAACGAGACACAATAGTAAAACAATAACAGCGCGGTCTCATAGGACCGGTTGGGGATTCAAACGTTATAGTTTGAGTCTTAAACTTATACAATTGGCGACCTTATCGAATTCTACTACTTATCTATTCCAGGCAACGTGAATGGACAGAGATTACCTGGACATAAAATGGGTTAAATATTATTTGCTCTCAACGCAATTTTTTCAATTCATTTCTACTAACTAAAATTTCTAAACAATACTATCTACAAAACACCAAATACTAAACTCAAATTTTAAATATTTATGAAGTAAGACAAAGGTTTATCGTCATTCAATCGGCATCGTGGAGCCATGGAATTCTTTAGGGGATCCATCTATAGAGCGCTTTCTATCGGGGGATATATCAGGTGTATCGGTAAAACGTCCGTTACGATAAATGTTCGTCGACGAGGCAGGAGGAGCTTTCATTTGTAAATTGATTTTCAGCTGGCAATGTTCTGGTGCTTAGATTTTAATGCTATACTTTTTATTTATTGTTTTTAGAGAGGTGGAGGCGGATTTGTATGTTTGGGTTGTGTGTGTCTGTGTTTGTTGCTTCTTCACGCTTAAATGGCTGAAGGGATTTGGATGTAATTTGGCAAAAAGGTAGACAATGTTCTGAAATAGGATATAGGATAGGTACTTTGTATAGCTTGGGATAAGCCGTTGGCAGAAGCGAGTAGGAAAATACATTAGAGCATCTAAGCAAATTGACCTTCTATCACCGATAAAGTCTGACTAAAAGTTATCCGGGTTTGGTCCTTACCGTGCAGCTGGACGGCGAGCTACCCACTGATCACCGTCCGTCCACAAGTCTGTAAAGGTCGAAAATCGTCCTGCGACCCTTTATATAGATCGAGGGGGATATAAAACGAGAAATGTTAATTTATGAGTACTTTAAAAAAAAAAACAAATTCATCCCTTACTGCCAACAAACCTTTACCCCGAAAACTCAGGAAATGAAAACTTTCCCAATATTTTCAGACGTACAGACACAGAAACAAAACCGCTCCTATATGAATAGGAAGCAAGAAGGCTGAACGGGTACTTCCGGTGCGTGAGTGCCCCCCGGGCATGCTAGGGCGGGCGGCAGTGCCAGGGCGGGCGGCTGTGGGCGGCTGACGGACGCACGTACTACTACAACTTTTTGATATTGGATTTATTAAATATTTTGGTGGGTTCAAATGGTTTGAGTAGTTTTTGGGTGGTACGTTTATAGATTGGGTTGTGGAGATATCTCTGTTTTGATGTTCTTTGTTCTGGTTATTTTGAATGGGAAGTGTATTGTGCAGAATATTTTGTAACAGAGGTCTATAAATATTTGTTTAGCCTTTTCTGTTTGTTAAATTTTAATTTATGAATGATTAATGTCCAATAGTCTAACCATGTTACTTAGATATAGTCTGTCCAATGCCTGGGGCGTTAAGATCTTGTTAAAGTTGAACTATTGTAATCATCAATATTTTTTTTATTGTCTGGATATTAAATGAAAATAGGTAAACGTTTTTTTCATATTTATCAGCAACACATATAAAATTTTCTTTTTAAATTTCGCCCACAGTAAAAAAATCCGAGGTCCCTAAAAAAACCAAAATTTAAACAGATGCAGCCATGGATTATCTAAGATATTTTTTCGTTTTGTTATAGAAATTGCTTTAGTTCGTATAGCTGTAGTGTGATTATTGTTTTTCCATTATAAATAACTTGCTTCATCCAGCGGCTTCGCTATCGTGAAAGTAGAAAATTATCTCATCGTTCCATACTTCCGGGACAAAAAGTACCAGGGCATGGTCTATCCGTGTGCCAAGTTCTGTCCAAATCTGTTCAACCGTTTCAGCTTGCAGGAGTAACAAGCATACACACAAACACACTCATACGAGTACGTACATACAATCTTTCGCCATAACATTGTGACACCAAAACATTCATACCATTCTTCAATATATTGTAAGTTGTAGAATATAATAGGCACGGCATACTAAGTATTAGTTGAGCAGATCGATAGCGCTCTACACTCAATAATGCATGTCTGATGGACGCGGCCTCGTCCTTCATGCAACTGCAAACAACCTATCATTGGATCAAAATAGACATTACTTGGAAAAATATTATAAGTATGGCGTGGTCTATTCGTGTCGCTGAAGCGGGAGCGGGGTGGATGAAGAAATTGTTGTTGCTTATGCTATTTTCAAACGTTTGAAATAGGTTACTAAAGAGTTGCTTAAACGTTCTCCACAGAGATCTTCGCTTTAGAATGTGTGTTAGCTTTATTTTTTTGACTGATCGAGCTTGACCATTTAAAAGAGCCTGTAACTTCTTTAGTTGTAATACTCGTAAATACTTGTACGTAGGAGTTTATCACCTTGATGATTTCTCGGACACTCATGCGTTTCGATGGGAGTAAGCAGAAACTGCAGAACGCCTCCATTCGTAGCAGATAACTCTGTAGCTTTCAAGGATTGTTTCTCATAGAAATATGGTGCAAGAAGGTTTATGTACTGTTATATTATCTGATAACTGGCAATAATCTGTAAGTTGTAGAGTCCGGAGTCTTGCACTTTTTAATTAATCAGCAAGATTAGATCCAAAGTTAAGCTTTATTTATTTGTTAAATCCTTTGTTGTACACCTCTTTGTGTGGACTGGATAAATATGTACAATGAGCGGTCTTATCGCACAGGCTAATCTAGCTTTACTAGATTTGTAAGCTAACCTTGGTTTTCCGCTCGCTTTTTCGCCGCTGCTATAGCCGAAGCCTTACCCGACATGGAAAGATAATACGTAGGTGATGTGGACTCGCCCCCCGCCTCGTGGGAACTTATGAAGAAATACAAATTGTTGGGTGTAAGACAATACACCTATGGTAGCCTCTGGGGAACTGCGACGTGACTTTATCATAAGTTGGTGTTTAGTTAGAAAAATATTGCGAAAACTAGCCGGAATATTCGGGATTATCTACACGTGTTTGACTTTAATTGGCACATATTCAACATACTTACTCGTATATCGAAAGGGTTTGATTGTCCTTACCTAGATCAATCTTTATTGAGGATCACCATAATTTCAGCAGAAAGACGTTCACTGTTGAACATAGGCCTCCCTCAAGAGTCGCCACAATGGACGGTTCTGTGCGTCGCGCATTCATCGGATTCTCGCGTCCTTCATCAGGTTACCGGTTCACTTTGCGGGAGGCCTTTTAACGCTTCGTCTTCCAGTACATGGTCGCCACTCCAGAACCTTTCGTCCCATCATCATCTCATCATCATCTGCCTAGCCTGCCCATCGACCATTAATTCTGTGATCAATGTGCCCTGCCCACTGTCACTGAAGTTTGGATGTCCTGCGGATATTTTCATTTCTGATTTGATCACGCAACGACACTCCGAACAAAAAAAAAAAAATTATTTCAGACCTTGATGCCCTTTCTATTACCCTTTTATAGAAGATATTTACACCTAAGTGATTAAAAATATAAAAATCGTAAATTAATAACCGAATTACTTTTTATTTGAGGCTACAGCACCGTCTCAAAAGTCGTCAAATAAGCAAAGACTTTCGCACATTCAGATCAAAGTTAAACGGCATAAAACAACAAGAATAATAAATACACCGAACTAAGTCAAATCTATCACCAATATATTGTTAATTTTGGTGCGAAAACAAATAAAATGGCGTCGCTAGTGCACATTAGGCGGTGTTTACAACGGCGCAACAAATCGCTTTGTTTACGCGGTCAGGCGGTCTAAACAACATCCGCGGTACAATCTGAGAAAGTCACGGGATAAGCGTGACTGGTAATAATAATAAGCTTTATTCTTTCGCATAATCTTGAGAGACCCTTCTGGAATGTTTTCAACCATCTTCAACTTTGCTTTTACAGTAAAAAAACTAGCGGAAGATTCCAAAATTAAAAGGTCTATCAATAAAATATTTGGATTGTTAATCAAATGTTTGCCGATCATTGAAGCTTTCACGTTTTTAAGTAGCGAATATAAGGATAACATAGGTAATCGACCTTATAATGTTCTCATTGCTGGGACTCAAGGTACCTCTCCAGGAGAGAGAACGGGCTGTAATTTTCGCGGGCCCATTCTGCATTGGTAGATGTTACATGTCTTCTTTGGTTCTAAGACACGCTGGTTCCTCGTGACGTTTTCCTTCTCCATTTCGAGAGCACTGGTGATGAAATAAATTATACAAAGTAATGCGCCTGGCTGGGTTTGAACCTACGACCTAATAGGTCGTAAGTCGGAGCTGTAATCTACTACTGGACCACTCCTTCTCTGTTTAAGTACACATTGCACCCATTCGTACAAAACATTTTGGGAGCACATTCATTCAAGCGTACAGCTAATGAGTGGAATTCCCTGCTGGAGTCAGTATTTCCTGATATCTACAACCTTCGGAGTCTTTAAGTCAAGAGTGAATACGTAACTTCTTGGCAAGCCTGCTCTATCTTCGACTACATCATCGCTTACCATCAAATGAGATAGTGGTCATAAGCAAGCCTAGCAAATGTATAGCATAGCATAGCATTAGTCTTATAATGTTTCCACTCCTTTGACTCAAGCCTCCTCTAGAGGAGAGATAAAAATAAATCAATTTGTATAGTGCCGTTTAATGCACATGAATGGCTATGCTAACTTACATTAAATGGCAGTTAGAACATAAGCTTAATGATGACGGTACAGTAAACATTCAGCGTAAAACCTGCCCTTCATTCAAGGGCGTCGCCAAGGGGGGGCAGGGGGGGGGGGGCAGCTGCCCCCCCCTAGAGATCAAATGCAGCTAGTCGTAAAGTGACCAAAGTGCGAGCAATTGAGTTCCTTAACTATTAATAAATGCAGAAATTATACTTATGTTGCTGCTATATTATAAACTGCAAGAAATTGTAAAGGCAGCTTCTGCTGTTGCGGAGAAAGTCGGACTGGAGTTGGACATTACATCAATGCCGCATATTGTGGGGGAAACAACGTCATAGAAACAATAATTCAGCAGAAAGCCCTTAAGAATACTGGTTTTTAGTAATACTATACCCCACAAGTCCGAGGCTATGTGCTTTCATGGCCCTCGGACCGCGCCACCACTGGGTTGCCAAATATCGGTAGGGGGGTCCACATCGGCGTCGGGTCGACGATGAAGTACCTGGGACTCGTCCTCGACAACCGGTGGGCTTTCCAGGAGCATTTTCGACGTCTGGCTCCCAAACTGGACAGGACTGGGGCTGCTCTGAAGCGGCTCCTGCCTAATCTAGGGGGTCCAGACAGGGAATGTCAGCCGGAGGCTCTACGCGGGGATCGTTCAGTCCATGGCCCTTTATGGAGCGCCGGTTTGGGCGCCGTCGCTGGGAAATCGACTGGCGGCCAAACAGAACGCTTGCCAGAGGATCATGGCCATCCGGATGATGCGGGGATACCACACGATCTCCCGCGAAGCGGGGCGAGCCTTCTTGCTGGCCTGCCACCGTGGGATCTGGAGGCAACAGTCCTTGCACGCATGCACGATTTGCGTGGAGATGCAACGCCGGGGCGAAACTCGGCTGCCGCGACAAATATGGCGACTACGACTGTCGCAACCCAGTGCTAGTCACGCCGTCATTGCGGCGGTAAGTCCCCTCTTTGAGGAGTGGTTGGAAAGAGGTCACGGCGTCCTCTCATTCCGTATGACGCAAGTCCTCACCGAACACGGTAAATTTGGGACGTTCCTGCATGAGATCAAGGAGGAAAGGACGCCCGGGTGTCGCCACTGTGTGAACCGCCCGGAGGACACGGTGGAGCACAGGGTAGAGGTGTACCCCGCTTGGGCAGAGCACCGCCGTGTTCCCGTGGAGGCTATCGGCGGTGCCGACTTCTCGCGCCGGGCCCTGGTACAAGCCATGGCCCGGAGCGAGGACGGGTGGCGGGCGGTCGCCTTCTTCTGCGAAGCAGTAATGCTAGCGAAGGAGGCTGCCGACCGCGAGCGCGCGAGGGAGCGGCCCTCACACCGCCGCCGTCGAGATCCCGATCCCAGTTTCCGACCACCGCAGGCGCGGGCTTGCGGACGGCGAGCACTGGGTAGCTCGCCATCCGGCAGACCGGTAATAACCCGGACCAAGCCTAGTCGTCAAAGGCGCGTTCTGTTCTACGCGCGCCTCAAGGAGATGTCGGCAAACTGTAGGGGCTAGGTAGGGCTGAAGCCTCTGGGGAACACGGAAATTCCGAAAGGTGAGCCCGTGTCCTTCCAGATCGAAGGAACGGGGTGGGGTTTAGTCAGTAAGAGTCTGACACGCCCTCCCGCTCACGCCCAAGAGTCGAGCGGGAGAAGTCATTCTGATGATTCCCTACTAGAGGCAAAGACTTCCAAAGTGTAATGCTACATGCTCTCAGCGTTATATTTTTCATCATCCATAATATTGCCTTGCCCCATTGCCCCCCCCTTTGTCATAAGCTGGCGACGCCCTTGCCTTCATTATTTATCGAAATATCACCAGCAGCAGCTTACCTGGTCTCCGTGAGTGAATAGGTTACTTCTAGATGAACCTGCTCCATCGTCGACCACATCATCGCTTACCATCAGATGAGATAGTGGTCAAACGCGAGCCTATCAAAAGTAGCATAGCATTTAGTCTTATAATGTTCCTAATGTCGGGACTAAGGCCTCCTCTTTAGAAGAGGAAAAAAGTATCAAAAGTAATTTTAAAAAAGATGTATTTATAAAATTTTAGTGTCGTGTTATGCACATGAATTGCTATGGCAAGTTACATTAAATAGCTGTTCGAACATACAGTACGGCCGATAGAACTTAGCGCAAATGCAATTTGCATTTGTTATTGCTGTTAAAAACTGTTATTGGCATTTATTTTTTTAAAACCTTTATTTTTGTATGAGTTTTCAAGCGCTAAAATTCGCAGAGCTTAACTTCAGATTCGCCAACTTATAACGGCCGTACAGTAAGCTCGGTAAACATTCAGCGTAAAAACCTGCCCCTCATTATTTATCGAAATATCACCGGCACCAGCTTTCCTGGTCTCCGTGGTAACACTTACTGTTACCGCGGTAATTACGCACCGTAATAATGTAAATTGGTTCGTGTTTACCGTAACTAGGGGTAGTTCGCTTTGGGGTTCCGAGCTGGCTTGATTAAATCTAATTGTAGTTCTTTTTAGTTGAGTTTACTGGTTCTGGCTGTTACGGGAAGTAGGAGGAAGACCGGAGCTGGTAATGGACGATTAGAAAAGGAATAGCGATTTTGTTTTTTAATTATTGATAGACTTGCGCTTGACCTCATCTCTTGAATTTATCTCATCTAATAGAAAACGATGATAATGGACGATGATGGAACTCACTAACCTAGAAGTTACTTCTAGATACTAGGCTATTCACTTTAGACTAAAATATTCCTTGGTCATAGCTTACCAGGAAACACAGACACGAAAGACTAATAACGCAACACATTAATACAAATACATCATCATCATCATCACTTTATCACCCGGTAATCGTCCGGGCCAAGCCCGAGTCGTCGACGGTGCGTGGTGTTTCACACGTGCCTCAAGGGGCAGATTCTGGTAGTTGTCCTTTGCGTTACCGGACCACCAAAAATTCGGACGACGAGAATCGACCATTCGAGCTCGGTCCTTACCGGAACTCCGAACGACGAGTTACCCATTGCTCATCGTCCGTATTGCCCTCTGACAACTCCGCGACTCCTGAAGTCAAGGGCTACTATGGCGGCTATTGGGGCGTGAGGATATCTGTTCCCTCTCGGTTGCGGCCATCTCCTTCAGTAGCAACACTGCTTCGCAGAAGGAGGTGTCCGCATTCCAATTTCTCTTGCTCCTGACTATCATCAGAACCAGGTGCAATAGGATACCGTCCCCGATCGTCTCCAAGAGGATACTGCAGTGCTTCACCCAAAGAATTGTAAATAGTGGCGTTGTATAGGTTTCCTCCTTTCAATAATTGACTTTTATTCAGTTATTAAGCCATCAACTGATATATTATAGAAACTGCATCCATATGTCAGCTACACAGTTACCACTACATCAAAGAACCAGCTCTAAATGCCAACCCTCGCATCAATCACAAACCCAATTATTTCACCCCCAAACAGTTGCATTCAATCCACACATACAGAACCCATACAAATATTCGATTGATTACAAATTATAAAAGTAACAAGCATATCGGTACATAGGTTGCGCCGCGGCGTCGCTCGCGTGACGGCCGACATGACTCCTGCTTACTTCCGCAACTAAATTACACGGAGAATTACAACGATAGAAATAGATTTAGAAGGTGTATGTGTGTGTGGGGTGAGGTCGGTTTAGCGGGCAATGATTTGGAGTTTTTTGAATTGATTTTGTTAGAATTTTGCAAGGGTTTCCTGCTTACATTGAGTCTGTGTTTGAGGCATAGATAATGCAACTATTTGTCTGTTAAAAGAGGTTCGTTTACAGACACACAATTGCCAATCGTAATGGAGTTTTTAAAGTAGATCAATTTTAAAGTATGTGGAATGTCTTTTAACTTTGTTTTGATTAATTGTTCGATAAGCGCAATGTGTAATTGCAAATACTTATGCAATGAAGGAGTTTATATAAACCTGATCTGTTTTCTTCAATGCAACACAATGTCAGATGGGTATCCATCCAATTTTGAATGTAGTGGTCATCTCTCGGATTATTAGAAAATTAATCATGTAAAAGGACAGGCAACTGACTCCATGACCCCTGTTTGCTCAGTAGATCCCATTTGTTTACGGAGGCACAGAACGGTGCAAGTTTATACTAACAAAACAGGGACTCGTACTCCTAATTATCGTCATCCAAATCCGCCCCAATAAAGCAAATTACCATTCCGGACATCCGCCGCTATATCTATGTTTACGTCGACGCCTGTACCTCACGCACACAGGCGCGCCAACCCTTACACACACAGCAAGCTCACGCACACTAGTACTAGAAGTACATCCGAGCAATAAAGTGCGTACAATTACTCTAGGTGTCCGCGGGATGAGCCCTGATTAGTGACGGTCAGGTGGGCGCAGCGAGGGCGGTCGATAACTCACCCCCCACCCCCTGCGCCCCTAACTACTCCCCCACTGTTTATTGCAGGGGGGGCGATCGCCTGAACTTAAGTATTGATTCGCGCGAAACGTGATTTGTACGCACTCATCTAGAGGTTAGCTTGCGGCTTACCGAAAGTTCATTGACTGTTGTTTCGGACTTTTCGGTATCCATTGCTGGTTGAGTTTAGTTCTGGATTGGAGAATCGATTTTGTATAGTCAATGGATGTTGCGTAACGCGAAAGGTTTTGGCGAGTTGGTTCGGTGGGTGGATGGTGGTCGACGGTGGTGTTTACGCGCAAACCGCGGTCAATAGGCCTCGGGCCGCACCTACCGTTGTCTTCGGCGGTAATGTCGGCCCGTCACGGCATCTACCGACTTATTGCCGAGTGATGCCGCGATGTTTTATTTGCTAAGTGCTTTGATATAGTTCGGGCGGGGGTGACTTAATTGACGTCGTCATGTTATACAAATGATATTTACGATTTGCTGTTTTGGTTTCGGTTTTAGTAATCATCTTAAAAAAAAACTATTTAATCCTTACGGTCTTC
Source organism: Mythimna separata (assembly GCA_030763345.1). Lineage (NCBI taxonomy): Eukaryota > Metazoa > Arthropoda > Insecta > Lepidoptera > Noctuidae > Mythimna > Mythimna separata. The sequence goes on from CM061176.1 coordinate 22,678,154, forward strand.
AATCTTAAATATCTCAGCCCTTATCAAACTCATCTTCAGGAGTTCAATGACCAGTGATGCTCTACGATTCGTCTCGTAGAAACAAAACAGTTTACGAGTCAAATGTCAATGCACTGAAAGAAAAATCTCACACTTAAGAAAGTATTTTTAGTCAACCTTTCACACTATACAATAAGAGAGGTTCACAAGCCAATATGTTCACTTCAAGATCTACAATAGCCTCACAAAAGTTGACATTTACTACGTGTGGGCTTAATAAGCCGCTGGTATACTACTATAGTCCTTCTAATGAAAGCACGACCTGAGAAAAAGTACTAACTAGTAGGAGAATCATGTCTTGACACTTCACAATTTTTTTATTTCCTACAATTGCGGCTGAATAATGTTGCTAATTAAATAAAAATAAAAAAACTCCAGGTCGCACTTTCATTAGACGCACTCTATTTTCCTTACCAGCGGCTGTAATAATTAATTTATTATTGAAGGGCAAATAAATAACGGCTAATATTATCCTGGTGCCCTTCATTAAGAGAAAAGTAAGTCTCACAATATGCCGATAGTAAGTAAAGATTAGGCCTTAGTTCTCTTGACCTTGAAGGTGTCGTTTGGGAAACATGAATGAAATGCCGTTGTATCGTAATAATATTATAAAGACGAAAGTTTACGAGTGTGTATGTTTGTTACGACGTCATGCTCAAACGGCTAACCGGATTTCGATGATACTTGGTAGACAGGCAGACCACGTCTTGGAATAGCTCATAGATAGTTATATCCCGTGATATTTTTATCCTGTACGTAGGATATTCTACGTTTACGAGGAGATGTCGCTGGCAGCAGCTAGGACTTAATATGCCCCTCTACATCGCTGAATCATTATCATCTACCTAGCCTTTTTCCCAACTATATTGGGGTCGGCTTCCAGTCAAGCCGGATTTAGCTGAATACCAGTATTTTACCTACTAGGAGCGCCTGCCTACCAGACCTCCACAATCCATTAACTGGGGTAACACGGTACTTCATGGCAAGACTGGAGTCAGATTTACTGGCTTCTAACTATCGTAACGACTGCCAAAGATCCCCATCGCTGAATGCAGGCATAAATTGTAATTCGAGGAGAACCAGGTTTCCTGGGTGTAGACCAACCAGGGGCAGGCGGAGGGGTTACTTATTTTACTTGTGTTTTTGCCCCGAGCTGCGGCACGGTTGGCGCAGTAGTTATGTGATTGGTTGCTGCTGCTCGTTTGATTCTCGCATGGAACAAATTATCGCCTACTGATAAAAAACTGAAATTTCACTTTAACAGCTCACGTCAATGCTACGTATATCCTATATATTTCCGGGTCTGGGTATCTTGAGGTTACATGTTCGTAAACGCACCCACGATTTAGGAGTTATTCCTAGTGTAGGGCAAAGTATTTACAAAAACTAAGTACTCTTGAAAAAAAATCTATATTAATCACAAAAAAAGTTCCAAAGAAATTAAAATAATTTAGCTATGGGCACAATAAAGTCTGCAAAATAAACTAGAGAGGGAGCGGTGCCCTCCCGGCTGTTAAAGTCGAGAGGGCAGCGCCCTGTCATAACGGATTCGGCGTACATCGCTGTTAAGTCTGCCAGTGATAATAATAATTATTATTATTGTTCTTATCACTATGATCGTAAGGGGCTGAAAGGCGTTTACAACTGTTCGTGAGTCACTCCTAAAATCCTAAACTATGATTATTGCTATACAACTATGGTCTATCGTTATAGGTGGTTAACTAAAGGTAAGGTAAACAATCTTGGTATGTCTTTTTATATTAAAGAGGTTGTATATAATATACACAAAAATTATTTAAATTTAGTTTATTAGCTTACATTAATTTAGGTAAATGTTGCAAAGATTTTTACATACCTACAATTTTTAGACAACTTTTAAATAAAAAGACATGCCAAGATTTTTTACATTTAGAAACCGATAGACTATAGCTTTGAGCTTTTAACCGGCATGTCCTTGAATCAAAAATTCGAAGACATGGAACATCCACCAACGCGTGGTGGATTGCGGTCCATTCCCTCTCCTGGAGAGGAGGCCTGAGTCTCAGCAGTGGGACCATTACAAGGCTGATGCTATGTTATGGTAACTAGCTTTGCTATGCTAGCGACTTTGACCTTCTAAAAGTGGATATGATCTCAGTGGATCTAAGGGCACGGTTGGCGTAGTGGGTGAGCGGTAGGCTGCCGCGCTGCGAGTCGTGGGTTCGATTCCAATATATAACATACAACATATTTTTATGGCTTAATAATAGGCGTAACGGTTATTGGTGTCTTGTGTATATGAGTTTACATGTTTGTAGAAGGAAACATGATAAAGGAGTAACTCCTAGAGTGAGGCAACGTTAAAAAAATATATTAAAATATATTAAATTTTTCAATCGGTATGAGTAGGTACTTTCTAAGATTACCGCGTTCGAACGAATAAAATCATCAGCTTTATATTATTGACTGGCCTAGTGGTCTAGCGGTTAGTGGCCCTGACTTCTATGCCAGAAGTCAGTCGCGGGTTCGATTTCTACCCAAAATACACAAATGTTTGAGTGTAATTTGTCTAATATGTATGTTTATCAGTTATCTAGAATACACACCATTAGCTCCGCTTAATTTGAGATTGGATGGCGTCGTGTAAAGTTGTGCAATAATATTCTTGTTATATTGTTATAAATTGACTTTTAAATACGGCTCGAAGGACGGAAATCACACGAACTCGCTGGTCCTTCATTTTAAATCCGTATGAACAGAATGTAGGGCAGAAATAAAGGACTGGTGAAGCATTGAGTGATGGATACCTCGATGATTGGTGTGGCGGAATAATGCGGGCCGATGCTTTTATAGCGATGGCTTCCATGGGGAAACCTAAAATTTTTACAGCGGCGGTTATGTACTTGATAGAGCAGCTGCATATCTAAACAGCAGCTGCAATATATTTACTGCACAATATATTTAAACAACTTTTATTCTATCTCATTTTATTGTAAAATCGTGAAATATGCGCCGGATGCAATTACCTCCATGTCGGCTAAGAGGTCAGACAAAACGACAATCAAAATTAAAATTATTAGAGAAATAACAATTTCTATAGTAATTGCTTGCAAATCATCTAAGTCTGCAGAAACCGGTCGCGAATGAGTTCCATTGCAATTTGAACGAAAATAACTAAAATTAATTAAGATACGTTAATTAGTTTTATTCGTGATTATGTTTGAAAGAATATTACTTATAATAAAATTGATTTCTATGATTTGACGCTGGAGGTCAGAGAGTTAAATACATAGGTGTGTTTTATACCGTACTGCTCCGCCTTATTTTTGATACCTTCATTATTTTATTCGGCACAAGCGCGGCTGCTGTTTTTGAGGTCTTAATTTTAGAGAAGGGCTATATTTTAGCGTTTCTTTTATACAATAATCCGTCATTTTAGAGTTCTGTGGGTTTGACACGCAATCTATAATTATAAGTACCTACTAGATTCTGTCAGCAGCTTCGACAGATAAGGAAGGGTTTAGTAGTTACTCAGATACCCGCGAAACGAGACACAATAGTAAAACAATAACAGCGCGGTCTCATAGGACCGGTTGGGGATTCAAACGTTAAAAACCTTCCTTGTCTGTAGTATAAAAATACTAACTAATAGCTTTTAATGGCAAATTAAACAGCAAAATACGTTATTAAATTAATTGTTAACTTGAACAATCATTGAATAAACGACTAACGATTATCTGTTTTTTCTTGAATAATTTCAAGAAAAAACAGATAATCGATAGACGTTTTACTATAAATATGTAATTTAACAATTAATTACTATTTTTAGCTATTGATTAAAATAAATAAACTGGGATATTTATACATTGCTTCATGTTATAGATTTTTAGAGACTTTTTCGTACCGGATAAAAGTCTTACACGCGTTCCTGCTCCGCGCAAGAGCGGGAGAAGTCATTCTGATGATTCGCCCCTAAAAAAATCCCAATAGAAAATAATCTAAGGATAAAGTTTATGGATTAACTAAGCCAACACTCGGGGACGGGGGTGTACGAGGGTTATCTAATCCATCAAGAAATTGCTGCATGCATTAACTAGTCCTAAGACTCGTGTGCATATAACGGTATAAACAAAATCTTAAGGTTCTTAAATTGTCCGTCGATAAGCAATGAGTAGCCCGTCGTCCGGCCGTCCGGTCACCGTCCGAACTGAGCCCCGATCCACGTGTTGGTCAAAGAGATTTCAGCAAACCGTAGGGGCAATGCGCGCTAGGGCCGCGGGGAACTGAAAAGGAAACTCGCGGTAACTGAAGACACACAAACACACAGACAGTTGAGGCTTCAGTCAATAAAAGCTCGACACGCTTTCCCGCTCCACTTTAGAGCGGGAAAGTCATTGCATTATCATCTCTATATACCTACACCCTCCTTCTTTTTGAAGTTGGTTAAAAATACGATTCTTCACCGTGTAATAAGTAGTGTTAATAAAGTCGATTTTGTGGTATCTTTCTTATAGTTTCCGGTATTCAATAAGCATCTGACTACCTTCTAATCATTTATTTCAAAGTTGTAGTTCCATTGTTAAAGCAAGCGCCATCTATTTCCCGGGGCGGGAACTATCGCAAATTCGGCGTGACACGGAAGCAAGGCTAACTAGACCTACCGTCAGGATAGAATATTATTTATATGGCGGATCCAGAACTATGGAAAGCTTGACATGTTAACTGGGTAAGGATTTAGGGATCCTAAATAAAAAAGCCTCAATAAAAGCTTACATACGAGTATATCTTGATTACATCAACGGTACTTTTTCAAATAGATATTAGAAACATAATGGACATCTTCGGGAACGTTTGATAGACTGGTATGACTGGTAGAAAATGCCTAAGGCATTAAGTCCGCCTTTGTACTTCTATGTGCATAAAGCATTAAATAAATAACATAAATACCCTGGCCATAGGACGCAAAGGGCAAATTAAGGAGTACAGGGGGTTAAATTAAATGTAGTCACCCTACAGAGGTATACCTCTGTAGGAAATCGTCAAATGACTATAGTCATTTGACGATTTCCCAAAGAAAAAATCCCTAAAAGGTTTTGGGAACGCATAATAGCTAAGTAGCGGATTTTTTTGCCGGAGTTTGTGTTTCCTGATACCTACAGTTTGGGGGTTTTTAAATGAAGATTGAATAGGTTACTTCTAAGCAAGCGTTTTCTCACATCGACCATATCTTCACTTGCCATCATGTGTGATAAGGGTTGGTGGCTATGAATGGACTACCTAACATTAAAATCTCATTTTAGGTCACCTGAAAAATTCGGTCCTGTTAATAATTTAGTAAATTTTAAGTGAAAACACTGCAATTTTACAACACTGAATTAGAAAATTGCATTTTAATTAGTTTATCTATGGTCAAAACAAGGTGACGACTGATTACGAAGTAAGTCTTAAAGCGTAGATCCAAAATAAATTGCCGTTGACGACAGAGAACAACGATACAGGAAAAAATGGTTCAATATACCAACTAGTTTGTATCTCAAATCAAAGATATGCGCCTGACCATCCGCCTAACGTCGCCATCGCATTAAAATGTAAATACACAAGAAACTGGTACGTCTCTAGTTATGTTATGTCCATTGAACCGTTATTTACCTGCGAGCGCGCAATATTGGAAAGTTACCGCGACAACAGGCTTAGGAGACAACATACTTTTATATGTGAAGAGAGCTAATCAGTTTTATAATTATTGGATGCATGATATTGCTGCAATGGAAATAGGCAGGAGAAGAGACAAAAAGTAGAAAAGGGGTAAAGTAGTAGAAGGACAAAGACGTAGACGGCGTAAAGAAGACAGGATCCACTTAATCAGAGACAAAAAAAGTAAGAAAGTGTTAATTCATGAATCCCCGACCGGTCTTATGAGACCGCGCTGTTATTGTCTTACTATTGTGTTTCGTTTCGCGGGTATGTGATTGGTTAATTTAGTAGAAGGCATAAAGAAGAGAGGTCGAAGGTGGGAAGACGATGTCAACATGGAAGCGGGGCCAATGTGAAAAAGGAAAAACTATGATGGGGAACTGTGCAAGAATATGGGGAGGCTTATGCTAAAACAAAACAATCTTCTAAAAACGATGTTAAAGAATAAATTTAATGTGCCTACCAGATTGCTGTGAATGGGTGCTCATTTATTTCATACCAGATCTTTTATCCACTAAAAAAATGTCAAGTCGTGGGCCTCATTTTCCATACTTACGCCAAGGGGTATAATGGTTGCCAGTCTGAGTTTGTTTTTTCTCAGGGTAGTCAGTTAGAAAGCACCGGCTTCATCTAGAATAATATGACAAAAAAAAATTGACGTGTAAAAGTGTTTGTGAAAACCTAGTTGCAAAATAAAATATTATTTACCTATTGGGTTCTGGTCAGATATGCAGTCGTGCCGTGTAAAATACTTAGTGGTTACTGACCGGCATCCGATTAGACTGGAAGCCGACCCCATAAGATATGGATAATGGGAAGAAGCTAAGCAGAGTATAATTGCTTGCGCTGAAAAAAAACACTGTCTTGTGAAATATGCAAAGAGCTCTCTAACGCCTTAGCACCCTTGGTTGACTGGTAGAGAATACCTAAGGCATTAAGTCTGCCTTTGTACTTTGTATTGCATAATAGTTAAAGCTGACTCCAGTCTTGTCTTGAAGTACCGTGTTACTCCAGTTAATGGGTTGTGGAGGTCTGGTAGGCAGCCGCTCCTCATAAAATATTGTTATTCAGATAAATCTGGCTTGACTGGATGCCGACCCCAATATAGTTGGGAAAGGGCTAGGCAGATGATGATTGCATAAAAGTTAAATAAAGAGGGAAGATTAACATAAGTAGGTATCTTAAACATAACCTAATAAAATGGTTATGATTTTGAAAAATGTGTCGCTAAACCCAATAGGTAATGTTCAATGAACCGGTAAGTCTGTATTGGAAAGTGACTTCCACTTGACACCGGCCTCGTGCTTAGACCACCGTATAGGCGAGGAGTCAGGACAAATTAAAGTTTATTTTTTTAACTGTCTTTATTTCTTTGTTAATTCATGAATCCCCGAACGGTCTCATAGGACCGCGCTGTTATTGTCTTACTATTGTGTCTCATTTCGCGGGTATTGATAGGTTAAAATGCAACTTTGTTCCACAAATTACACGTACCTACCTAAGAAAATAGTGGTAGTGTAGTAGGTAGTAATAAACTCTGACACCAGGTTGGCCACTAACCATGTGATAAGAAGAAGAAGGTAGTATTAGCAATAGTAGTAGTAGTAGTGAGTAGATAGTAGACTAGTACTCGAGAAAATGTAAGGAGGAGTGATACGTTTTTTTTTTAAAAGAGATGGATTTGTATGAGTCATGTCTGATTGATGCGGAAGGAGAAGGTAGGCACGTGAATTCCACCCTACAATAATTTATCAATGTTTTGTTTGGTGGAGACACAAATAAAAAGTGAAAGACTTTAATAGAATAAGATACTACTGCAAAAAAAGTAGCTTTATTGTTTGAATCCCCAACCGGTCCTATGAGACCGCGCTGTTATTGTTTTACTATTGTGTCTCGTTTCGCGGGTATGTGATAGATTAATTTCGAAAGTTGGTGGTAAATAACGAAGAAACAGGGATACCAATTTCGCAAATTAATGTTTACAAATCGAGTTGTTGTATTTTTTTTGTAACTTTTGTTTTTTTTTTTTTGTAAGAAGTTTTTTTAATAATTGTAGATTCATGTTGAGTTATTCCTGGTTTTCCAAATTAAAGTTAACAAATCGAATTTTTTGTATTTTTTTAGTACTTTTTTCTTTTTTTTTAAAGAAGAATTTTAGTAAGTAATTGTCGGTAGCTTCGTGTTAAGTTCGAATATCATATTCTATAAACACACTATCTCCCTGCCTACACCGAGTATGACCAATTAGAGGCCAACATTACACTATGAGATATGTATCCGGTGCGATATGTCTGGCGGTCTGTTCAGATTCATTAGCATTATTTTATTTTAATGACATTACTTTATATTAGTGTAGGTACCGACCGGCTAATGTTGGATCTCTAATTGTTAAGTATCGAATCTATTAAAACATATCTTAATATGCTATATTTACGTCAGAGATGCGTGGAGCAGATTTATGTGTTCCTGTACTTTATTCAATTATCTTCGGAAATTTTATTATTTCGTGAAATGCTATTCTGATGTAATAGAATTTATTAAGAGTTATCTTTATAAAGATGGCTATATTATTTTTATAATTAGTTAGCATTTCAAGTCTACCAAAGAGCAATGGAAAGGGCTATGTTCGGAGTTTCCTTGCGCGATCACAACAGAAATGAAGATATCCGCATGAGAACCAAGGTTACCGACATAGACCAAAGAATCGCCAAACTAATGTGGCAGTGGGAAGGGCATCGTAGAACAGCTGGTCGATAGGGACGGAAGGTTCTAGAGTAGCGGCCACGTACCAGAAGACGCAGCGTTGGAAGGCCTCCCACAAGGTGGACCAACGACCTGGCGAGGGTCGCAGGAATCGGATGGATGCGAGACGCACAGGACCGGTCGCTGTGGCGACGCTTGGGGGAGGCCTACGTCCAGCAGTGGACGTCTTTCGGCGCTGAGATGATGATGACTTAGTATTTAATATTATCCTTGTATTATTTCTTGGTTATTTTTTCTTCAAAAAGAATTCTTCTTTGTCCAACCCTCTTCCCACTTTTGCTGGGGTGGGATCTCCTTATTTATATGTTTGCTTCAATGAGCTCTGTTCTGACTCGTCTGTGTACTCAGAGTCGCTCGCTAAATCTCTCTTTACACATTTGACCATGAGGTAGCAGTTTTGATTGATTGGTCGACATTTCGTCAAAGAGTATGGCCGTACCATCGCTTTTCCGAAACTTTCTTTCAAATTTTCGTTATTTGCAAAAGTTGTGATTCTAAAATTATTTTTATTATGTGCTATCATCTGTTTTTTATACCCTGAGACTAAATTGACACAAGTAATGTCAAATTTACTATAGGAATGACGATTTATGACGCGAGTTCTTTTGTGTTGAAATGTCATTTTAGTCTCCGGGTTTAAAAAACAGACGATAGACTTTATTTAGGTACTGTAATCATCAATCCAGTTTGGCTATAAGTTTTCTATGTTAGTGAATGTCCAATGTATTTGTTCTTTATTTATTTTAAATTAAGATTAATCGTGTCAGTCATTCACAAACACATAATTAAAACGTTGTCGCTATAGAGGTGTCCACCTAACTGTCGTGTTTTATTACCGAAATCGATATGGATCCGCGAACTAGTGATGTTCAAGTCTCTGTAGCTACCTAATCACATCAGTCTGGTTCCAATGAGTGACACAATTAGAAGAAGCAGAATTCATTTACATATTTTTGTTGGTCACTCATCTTTGATAAACAGTGTGTTCTTTAATGAAATGAAATGATTTTGATTTTTTTCTGTTGGCTCAAAAGACCTGTTTCCACTTAGTTTAGAAAAAAAAAACACTAGCTCTTTGTCTATGCGGCGTGATCGGCAGCTGCATTGATTAGTCTTTTCGTTTTAGTTGATCACTTAAAAAACCTGTTGGAGGATCTAGACCGTTTCTTCATCTATTCAATCATTAAAAAAATTAAATAGCAAAAATATCAGCTGTTGGTTAGCAGCTGATATTTTTGAACTTTGATCACCTTTTATAACACTTACTAGAGTTATCAAAAAATAATAGACCTGTTTTGACATTTGAAGAAATTGTATGCTACTATAAAGTAAGCGTAAAAAGAATACCTACAATATATTCCATAATATTATTTACCGCTAATTTAATGATGGAATATATTGCGAGTATTCTATTTGCACTTATTTTATAAAAGTATAGCATGCAAATCCTTAAAATATCAAAACGAGCCTACTATATTTTGACAATTCTACTGCTACATTACTTTCAACCTAAATTCCGTACATCTTCGACCGACCCTAATCGCCAAAGCTCATCACAGTATCAATCCACCAGCCTTCCATTTGACGCATCCATTTGATAAACACGCAGTAGCCAAGAATAGCCAAGTCTGGTCACGGGGTGGGGCGGTCCACCCGCGCCGTAGGGCCGTGGGGGGGGGGGCGGAAGGGCCGCAAATGAAAAATGGCGCAATTAGCCCCACAGACAGTGAAAAACAAGTGCACTCGATCTGCGCGCCGACTCGCCGGAGCGCTAAGTCATCGATAACGCACCGATGTGCTAGGGATGCGATTAGGCGAGTTTTTTGTTTTGATTTTTTTTTTCGTTTTCTTTTTTTATGGCGTGCTTTGATTTTTGTCTGCTTTGCTTGTGGTATGATGTGTGAAAGTGTTGGTTCGATAATGGAGAGGGGTGAAGTCTAGATTCTTTTAATTTTTTGTTTGTAGACTTATTTTTAATATTCTCTTTTCATCTCTCGTTGTTTATTGGTGTGAAGTACTGTTAATGACAAATCATTACTAAACACGTATGATATAAAAGTAATATTATCTGTTGTCACAAGAAGTAAGGACCTTTAAGAAAACTATACTAGAGTGAGGGCTTTCAGAGGGGGTTTCAGGCAACGGCCGGGACTAACGCCAGGCAGAAGAAGAAGATACTAGAATGAGGGCGGTATCAATATGTCAATTTCAACCCTTTTTTGAAGAGATACCACAATTTTGCCAAACGTGCGAATTATTAATAAACCATCAAACGTATAAAGATATTTTGCAAGAATTAACAAAACAAAAAATTAAGATCAAAATTGAAGAATTTCTTCACAAACGCAGATTGATATTAGATATGTAAAAAATGTACATGACATAAACTCAGGAATATGTCTGTTATTATCTATGTTACCTTGATTTCTGCACCAAATCTCTTTTTTTTTAAGTATGAGGAAAAATCAACGATAAAAGTAAAGGGAGTTAGAGAGGCACTCACCCCTCTTTGGTACACTCTCTGGTTTTGTATTTAGTTCTTTTTCCACACACACTGCTTCAGCGGCTGCTCAGTAAACTTCCGGCTAACTTTTAATTAGTTAAATTCCTTATTAACAAAAAAGTAAACGAACATCCATCTACATTAATGATAAACTTGTGGAGTCGTGCGGGGCTCACTTACTTGGCAATTAGGCTGGTCGTACATTGTGGAGGGCAATTCGACGAAGCTATCTTCGAGTTTGATACACTATTAAGTTTGAACGATTGGATCAGTGAATGAAAGACCGTCTATGTGTCTATCAAACTTACATTATAAAGGCGAATGTTTGTAAGTGTGTATCATGTCTGTTACCTCTTCATGCTTGAACGGCAGAACGTACTAGGATATTGGATGGCCATAAGGGTAGACCATGTCTTGGAATAGCACCTAAGAATACCTAGGTTTTTATCTCAGAAGTATGTTACCTTGGTTTTTGACATAGAAAAATGAATAATAGAAGTCAAATGGACAGGAAACCTAGTAAGACGTGGTGATGATAAGTGAAGTTGGGTGGTAACGGAGTGCCGCCCAAGAAACGGATGGAGAAATTGTGGTCATTCGGTTACTACTTCAACGTAAGGAGAATGTTATCAATTCATTGTCATCATCATCTCCCTAACCTTTTCCTGTCTTGGGGTCGCCTTCGCCTTCCACCACATTCTTCAATTTTTTTTTTTATTGTTACTTTTGTTTTTTTTTAAATCTAATTATTCACTGTTATTAAAATATTAGGATGTTTTATGTCTATTTTATAAAATTATTTTTTCTACACAATGTTTTACATTGTAATGAAATAAATTACTTATGACTTACTTATGACTTCACTAACCGGATGCGGCTGAATACCCGTGATTTACATGGAGCGACTGCCTATCAGACCTCCACAATCCAGTTACTGGGCAACACGATACCTCCTTGGATAGACTGATGCTTAGACTTTCTGCTATCTGACTACCTGTGACGTCAGTCAAAGATCCACGAATGACAAACGGGACCAACGGCTAATTGGCTTTACGTGCTTTCCGAGGCGCAGTTTGGCAGTAATGTCTTAGATAAACGTAGTTACTCAGATACCCGCGAAACGAGACACAATAGTAAAACAATAACAGCGCGGTCTCATAGGACCGGTTGGGGATTCAAACGTTAATTAAGAAAGCTCTCATGAATTGACAAATTCATATTGGTAGACACTTGCCAGGTTTCGAATCTGTAACCTCATGCATGAGAGGCGGGTACCTTAAACACTGTACTATTACGACACAGTTGTTTACCTATAGATGTTTCATTTTTTTATTAAATGTGAGTATTTATACCAAAAGATTTCATTGTTTTTTTTTAATATTGAAGTCGGTGGTATATCCTTTTCAAAAAAACAAAATGAAATATAAGTGTTTTATATGGGCCACTATCTCACCTGAGTTTACAAAAAGCATGTGACTCAAATAGATATGCGACCCACTGAGTACTGATGGTGCATTGCATGCCTATGAGGAGACAGTAAATGTGGATACTAGAGTTTTTTTTTTAAATTTAATTGACAACATTATTCAGCCGCAAATGTAGGAAATAAAAAAAATGTGAAGTGTCATGACATGATTCTCCTACTAGTTAGTAATACCATATACAACATTTTTGGAGTTAACCTCTTTTTTTCAGGTCGCGCTTCCATTATACAGACTATAGTGGCCAATGGTGTTTTTCGGTGTGTTTCTGGAGTGGCGAAAGCGTGGAGGAAGGTACAACATTGACGTGACATCAAACAGGGTGCACAATAACCTGATAAGGGTCGTAGAATTCCGATGGATGCGAAAAGCCTAAGACTCATTGATGTGGTGATGTTTGGGGCAGGTCTATAGCCAACTGTCCAGCAGTGGACGTCTTTCAACTTAGCAGCAGCAATAGAATGATTGAATCACGATGATGTTATAAAAGCAAAAGTTTGTCAGTGTGTGTGTATGTTTTTACTTCTTCACGCCCGAATCGCTGAACGGATTTTGATCAAACTTGGTACACGGTCTACACTGGAATAGTACATATGCACTTTTTATACGTAGTATGTATCCTTGGGATAATTTACTATTGTACGGACGAAGCTGCTGGCAACAATTAGTATTTAACAGAGTTATCTATAAGGAAGGTAAATAAACTTAAAAAAATATCTTAATCGAATTTAAACAACCTGTCATGTTTCTTTTTTTGTTTAGTTTTATTCTTGAACTTGCCGTTTGGTTTTTTATGATTATGAATGGACTTCATAGTATCTATGAAACAGCATTTTATTTTATTTTGAAGCTTTCAATTAAAGATAATGAATTAGTAACTAAGGCTTGATAGTTACTAATTCATTTTATTAAAATGTTGATCACCCTCGAACTGCGGTGTGGTACACACAGGAATTTGGTTAAAATAATAAAGCATAGACATTATTATTGAAAGCTACTTGCTATAATCTTTAAAGTAATGGTAAAGTTCAATCAATTACTCGGGTTAAGCTTATCAGTACCTAGTCACAGATAATAAGCGAGCCACCACTATCAGAGCGTAGGTATCAATACAGCCGCCACACTAAAGTGACAACTGTTTAGCTACAACAGATTAATCGTTATCGGACGAGCCAAACTCACTTAACCAATCAATCTTTAATTTCGCTTGCAATAAATCAATAAATTCGCCATTAATTTTCGCGTACCGCACAGTCTTAGAGGCTGCTAAATAATGGATGGCCATCAGCTTTATTAGCGGCGAGAGGGGGCGCCACCGGCGACCGGCGGCCGGGCGCCGGCCGACGACCACGATCAATACCGCCCGACAGCCTCCGAACCGCCCCGACGACTCACGAACACACACGACAACCCCCGATCTACGCCGAGCGCGCGCCGCACATGACAAATGTCACTGTGATACGGTTCTGCAGGCTTCAGGCCTCCCTGAAAACTGTGAAAATTCATTAGAAAAGTGCATATTAATCATACGTGTGTTGTACTGTATTGTGCATCCGTTGTACATAGTGAATATTGTTTGTGAAAACTGCTCGTAACTTTGTGTGCTGTGTGAGTATTTGACAGTTTATACTTGAGGGTAGACCGATCCATATTTTGGTTTCAATGCGCTAGTTTTGAGCTAGCCTGGGCTAGAATTATACCTGCCTTTTCAAACCCAAGGTCTGTTCTATGGATTCTGTTGGTTTTTGCTCAGTTTTTCATGAAAAAAGTGCTTCATACTTCAAGGTTTTTTGCGCAGACCCTTGAAACTGGTATTGTGAATGGAACATTTTCATCAATGGATGACAGATGATATAATTGGATTATGGTGTGTTGCGTATGGTCTTAAAAGTGTGTGTTTTTTATAGACAAAGGCCAGTGATGTCCGAGAAAAGAAAATTAATACGATTACTGGGAGGTCGCTGCGGCGCATGCCCGGCGCGCGACTGCTCTGCGTCATACGTGTTATTATCTATAATTTCCTATTTTACTGCAATTCCTACAAATGCGGAAATGTATTCTACTAATTAAGGTAGCTTCCTCGTTCCCGTTTTTGGTAAAAAACACCTGTATTGTTATCTTGTTAATTAGAATAAACAATTGAAGATCATTCATGGATTTTCTAATCGAATATCACGATGTAGGTAATTAACTGTACTAGTAAACCCGTCGTAGAAAATATATTTATTAGTTGTAGATATGAACCGCAGAAACACCCCTTTATTGCCAATACCACGTGATCACGTCCTCCGTCATAGACCTGTGGCTTCTCTCAACCCTTCCTAGAAAAAAATCAATAGAGTTTTTCCTCACTGCACTAATCCCTCACCTCTGAGAGCATCTATTTTGAAACACCTCTCCGACCTTGACCAATTTACATAAAAGCCTGCGGGAGGCGCTGCAGTAGCGGCAAACATGGCCGCTTCGTTTAGACCCCTTTCAATCTTCGCTTCACCTCTTCCGCCACCGTATTTACTTAGCCAAAAGAAGGGGGAGGGAGGCCTTTCATCACTGGCCGACAGTAGCTGTCATAGTGACAGTTGAAAGCTCTCAGCGGGTGTGAAAAGGATGGACGGGAAAATAGAACGATCATTTTTGAATATTTAATTAAAGAATCGATGTGTTTTCAATTTAGGCAATGGAATACGGGTGGTCTTCGCATACAGCCTTTGTCTCACAACTCTTTGTAGTTCATAATTAAACATTCAAATGCCTGACACTTTGACATTTGGAATGTTTTTGTGGATAAACAAACTTGTTGTTTTGCATGCAAATCGTGCCGCTAGCGGTCCATTAAAGAGATTACGATTAGGTTCTCTACCCATTTATATTCGAAAAGCTAATAGAAAAAGTAATTTATGTAATTAATTTCTGTAAAGGGCCTAAAGGGCCTTTATCAATGGTTGTCGGTTATTAATTACGTGGTCACACTTGCGGTGTATTGACGTGGTTGCTGTGACCCGATGTGGGGACATGCGGACATTCGGACACACGGACGGCGGACAAACAACTTTCGAACGTATTGCGTCTGGTGACCTCTGTCCCGCGGATGATACGCACGCGGCTGTTATGCTTAGGATAGCGGTGACAGTTGTCAGCCGAGCCGGATCATAGACACGAAGATTAGCGTTCGGTCATTGACTGCGTTTTTTTTAATGTTTTCTAGGAACAAATAGATTTTGGATAGGCTTGCGATGACTAATAATACACCTACATAGTGGTGGTCAATTTCGGTAATAATTTTTAATTACTTTGGTATTAGATCTACCTAATCTAAACCTACTTTTTTACCTATACTAATATTATAAAAAGATAAATCATATTCATCACTTGAACAATATTTTTTCATGAGTATTAGATGCGTAGGCGCATGTCGTAACAATACAGACTTTATTTGAAATATAATTTATAATAATAATTTCATTTTAAACATCATAGACTCATATAAAGAAAAATTATAATTTTTTTATTTGATTGAATTCATTTATTTATTTATATACTTTTTTTATTCATTTATGATTTATGAAGTAAATTAGCAACAACAAACAATTAAATTGACAATACAATTAATTAATTAAATTCATTTCTTTACCTACAATAATTAATTATAATAATGATTAAATTAACTACTAACCTAACTATTTTTCATTTAATTCACCAAAATTATTAAAACAAAAACAAACAATTTTACTAGTTAAGAACAAAAAAAAAACAAAATCAATTGACCAAACCCGACAACTGGCATGCTCACCGTCCTCCTAAATGAATTACGTTCAATAAATTATTACCGCCGCGTCTCAAATGTTTACTTTCTTTTACCAGAGTTAGAGTCTCCGACAAAAGAGTGGGTGGGTCGAGAAAGTTAATAACCAGCGATCCACACTGGAAGGTGCTTTATAGGCATTCAGAGACAATTTATGAGACCTAACGAAGAGACTTACGCAACATAATTTGCATATAAATAATCGACTTTGTTGTAAAAATGTTTTTTTTTTTTAATTTTTAAATTAGTTTTTTTAGTGTCATCTTTTTGAGTGATTAATAAGGTGACTGCGATCTGAACTGAATCAGAATTGGGTAACTGTTCTTGGATAGAAATATGTTTTTTATGTAAAACTAGTTTGTCCAGCGGCTTCGCTCGCTTGAAGGTACAAATGACTTTTTTGCGATTGGGTTTTGATATCTTATTTTTTTTCCAATTTCCTTAACTTTATTTGGCGTTATAATTCCGTATTCTAATGAACCTCAAAAAAATCCATATCTTCTACTGAACATTAGGTGGTATGATCTAAGACCTTAGCTTGCCCAGAAAAAAAAAATAAAAAAACCGCCATTTTAATTTTGAAATACCTACTTACCCAGTGTCGCTCTCATGACCAAGACAAAATATGTAACGACACCTCTCAAAATACAACAAGCCGTCTAGGATCAAAGGCGTAACTACTTACAAAAAAAAAAGATATAAACTGACAGTGCTTGACTGGGATTCCACCTGATGGTAAGCATAATACACATTTTAGATATAGGTAGTCTGTAAAAAATCGCTGTTAGCGATAAGACCGCCCATTGTAACAACCAACTAATCTTAAGCTACTAGTAAAAATTGTATTTACGGTGTACAATGAAGAGTATATAAATAAATACCTTCTTGGTGTAGTTAGGTAAAAAAGACAGAATAGAATAACTTTATTGTACTCCAAAAGAAGTGTTAAGAAGTGTTAGGTGTGTGTGTTAGTGTTTATAGTTAAGTACTACAGAACCCCTATTAGGTAATGGGCGTTCGTTTGTGTACGTATGTAAATCAAAATCAAAAATGTTTTTATTTCACTCAGGCCTACATGGGTACTTACAAAACGTCAGAAGCTAGTGCACGGTTCCAATTGGTCGTTTCCTATGGAGGAGAACCGGCACGAAACTCCATGGTTACTCTTTCTCTTTGTAAATAATTAAAAGGAAAAGTGATGGGAAACGCCACTTATCACCTCACGCAATGGTGGACAGCCATTCATTGTTAATTAACACTTGTTATGAATATCTCTTTATAATCTTGTTAGACGACACAGGTTTTTAACAATAGTTCTTATAACAATGGTTGGTTTAACTCGGCTTAGCCTATTGTGGTCAACAGTTAGGTACGTCTTAAAAAAATAATGACAAACTTTTGTTTTACGTGGGATATTGCCAATTGACTTCTCCAGCTCTAGGTGGAGTAAGAAGGGGTGGAAGTGTCAGACTTTTACTGACTAAAAGTTACAGTGTTCCTTCAGTTGCTTTTTGCTAGAGCTACTGTGAGTCCGTCGAACAATCCGCAGCTTTTACATGGTATATCATCAAAATTGGCGTCTATGACCGAATCTCATACGTAGATTTAACGTTTGAATCCCCAACCGGTCCTATGAGACCGCGCTGTTATTGTTTTACTATTGTGTCTCGTTTCGCGGGTATCTGAGTAATTAAGCGCGTTAATGTTCTTTCAAATTATTTCCTACTGTCACTCAGTCTCGCTTGGGCAACTGCTCGATAGATGATTTCGAGCTGTCGTAGTAGGTCAACCTACCACCACCTAAGCTCCTACTTACTATGTGTACCTACTATGGACGTATGTGCGACTTTACTCTCTGTTCCACATACCTCCAAAAGACATGACACCCGTCTGGTCGGAGGATCCTCCCTTTTCAATGGAGTATTGCGAGGCTTTACTCTCTGTTCCACATACAATTGTTGACCAGTTAGTAGGAGAACATAAATGTTCTGAACTGTAGATTTTTCACGTTTTCAGGTCCCATAGTAAAAGTTGTTTGTCATTTTCATGAGTAGGTACAATCATGTGTTTATTGTGTGTATTGGTCACTAATAACCAGTTACCACCTTATATAGGCGAGAAGGAGGGTATACAGTTCCAGCCCTGTCTCTTGTGATACAGGATGTCCTAGTACAAAGCCAGGGCAACATTGGTGTTTGTTGTTTAAGTAATTTTAATAAAAATATATTATTATTATATTATTATCCCTCTTTCTCACTCGCTTATAATTGTAACACGTCATGGTAAGGTCCCTGGTGACCCTGACTCCTTGGTTGCAGAGCGGCGGCGGTGCCGTGGGGGGCATGCGCCGGCGGCGCTGAGGCATGAGCGCGGCGCGCGCGCCAGACCCCCGCGACCCACCGCGCCACCACCGACAACACCCCCAGGTAACCTACACTTAGTGTCTAGCTATATTGTTAACATAAGCCACGAATAGGGAACTTACAATACCCCCAGGTGACCTACACTTAGTGTCTAGCTATATTGTTAACATAAGCCACGAATAGGGAACTTAATTCCCCCAGTTGTTGAAAGCCGTCTGAAACTTCCAGGAATCTTAAGCGGGTGATCGAAGTATTATCCTGTTTCGACACCAAGGTTTTCGGCAGCTAAAGTGTCGGCACCCAAGCAACATACGGTTACTATCATCCAAAATACCTCTTGGTATCAAAACGGTAATAGCTTTGGTGCTGAAACAGGAATACGTCAAGCCGTCTGAGACTACCGGGGGTCTTAAGAAGTGTATGGTTGTTAGGCCCGGCCTTTCACGCTTAATAATTTAACAGACTGCTGATCACAGTCAGGCTTTCAAAAACGGGGGTTAAGTTAAAATTCAACTTTTGTGGTTGTTTTAGTGGTGCACATTATTTCTAACTTATGAAGTAGATATTTAAACGTGTAAAAAACTCATAGTGGTAAGACAAACTGGTATAGGTACATACGCTCTGAGTTTGTTTCGGTGTTTCTTCTCAGGAACCATCCTGTTAGTGTAACGGAGGTTACACTACCATTAGGTTCCAGTTACTGTAATAGAGGAAAACAAATTAGGTGTAAAGTGATTTTTTAAACAGCTGTTTTAAAAGTAAATATTATTTAATTTTCTCATTTACACGTGTCACTTTAATAATTCAGTCTACCAGGATAAGTTGTTGAATTAAAGCTAAGAACATGCTAAATACTTAAGGATGATTGGTCCACGATAGCCTACGAAATTAAAATTATCTTAAGTTATTTACTTTTGCTGGTTATTGTCAAGTTGTATGTTGATTAATATTTATCATATAGTAACTGGCCGTAACACGTATTTCATGAAAACGTCGTTATTTTGTCTAACAATGAAACATGTTGAGAAGGTTGTATTTATATTGTATATTACGGCATTCCAACAAATAGTTCGCAGAAACATTTGCAGATGAATAATAATCTTATTAACAAGAAATTATCACACAGCCAATTCTTTACTTAAAGGTAGAACTTACAGAATTTAGTTAACTAACATTAATTATATTTTGAATTAATTGTTCAACCTTATACATTTTTTAAATAATAACAAGGTACAAAACAAAAAGAAAGAAAAAAGTAAGTATCAATAAAATACAGAATAAGGAATTGTTAATAATTAATTTTGTATGAATTAATTAGTTAATTTATTGATTATAATTTCGTAAATGAATAACCGTAACGGTCGCACATTATATTTTAATTAACACGAAACTTAACATTGAAAAGCAAATTTGCAAGAAGACTTAAAGAAATTTAAAATTTGCGGGCTACCTTGAATCATACACCATACCCTTTCTGTAGGTACTTCTACACTATAAACTGACAAAACGGTCTCGGAAACAAACAAAAATAATTACTTTATAGTATTCGTACCACTTTTAATATGACCTATCACTGTACACTAGAGATCAACCTGATCAAAGTCAGGGTTTTAACAACGGCTTATTTTTTGTACCACCTAGACAATTAAGTGAATTCTGTTGTAGTTAAGCTGTCAAGTATCAGATAAAACGCTATACTTATTACAGTATAGCTATATGTAGTATAGAATGTCAAATATAGTACCTAACAATTACATTTGGTACTGTATTTGACATGGTGGACATCCCACCCATACGTGCAAAGCGTTAGTGTTTTGGGAACGTTCATTATTTGTATAGCTAAGGAGTGGAATTCTCTGCCAGGGTCTGTGTTCTCTAGTTCTCAGCTATAACCTAGGAGACTAAGTCAAGAGTGAATAGGTTCTAACCAGGCGTCTTCTTCCACATATACCTAATTCCGTGATCTTTTACTTTTCTCATTCATAATTTCCTACCTCAAATGAAATGAGCGTTTTTAGGGCGATATCGATAAGATTGTTCCAAATCTTTTGGCTTGCCTCTGATCTTATCTGTAATAGTCTTGTTCCTTTACCATTTATTATTATCATATCCCTAGGTACGTAACTAGCTTGGGGTTAGGCTTTCAGCATATCACGATGTAAATACCTGTGTTTTACATGGAACGACTGCCTGTCAGATCTTCACAATCCAGTTACTGGGCAACGCGATACTCCTTGGATAGACCGCGGGTCGTCTGACCATCAGATACTGCCGTCAACAATCGACCTAATGACCCGTTCTTTCACTATAAATCTACTTAATTCTCTTGACCCATAACCTCAAATTACATATCCATATACAAACGCAGAGTTACGGTTACGAGTAAAACCAGTAGTTTGTCCTACTAAAAACATACTAAATAAGTAAATGCCATAATAAAATAAACAAAGCCAAACTTGAATCTCAAATGAAAATAAATAAGTGCAATTACACCATTTTTTGCTTTGACCATTGTTTAAGACAACATCTATTATACTACGGTTTCTAAGAATTGGCACGAGCGCCGAAACATGACTTCTAAATTGCGCCGACGCACGCGATTCCAATCCGTTCCGTTTGCTTTTAATTGACAAACGGATTTACAATTAGAATTATACGCGACTATAAAATGGTGGTGTTATTTAGTGGCCATTTCGCGACACCCACACTGTGTTAAGGCGATGGTGATTTTTTAGGCTTGATTGGTTCAAGTCGTTAAGTATTGATTCATTGTTTATTTGGAATTTTTGTCCTAGAAAGGATATATATTATTATTCTAGGAATATGACCGCGACTGCGTTCACGAGTGCTTTCATAAAACGCCTCATAAACCGTCTTTTGACGTTAGTTTTGAAAACCTGGTGACAGTCTTTATTATACATTTTTGTAGGAATTTGTAACAAGTTCAATAGCCACACACTTTATCGATAAAACCTCTATTTGAATTATGACTTATTTATTTATTGTGCAGACCTACCACAGTGTTTTCTTTTTAACCCTAAGGTTGACTGGTAGAGAATGCCCTGATGCATTAAGTCCGCCTATGTACCACCACTGTACATGAAGCTTAAATAAATAAATAGCCCAAGAAATAAGGATACAATCTGTAAAATCCCTCAGTTTTAATAAAAAAATATGAAAACCTTTATTATTTGACCCTTGAGTTTGTTTCAGACTGAAACAAACTAGTTTGTATTTCTTCTCATGGTAGTCAGCCAGGAAACACCGGCCTTATCAAGTTTAAACTGACAAAAAATGGACGTTTGCTATGAAGAAGAGAAGAACCGGAAAAAAACTCCATGTATACTCTTTTCCACTTTCTTAACTCTGATATGCTGCTCATTTTCATTACAGTTTCACGAGGCAAGGGTCAAACGTGGTCATTCGAAGCCATTGCTGGTGTCAGTATAAGATTGATTCACTTTGAATGCGTTTCAAATTGGTTTTCAAGCCTTGCGGGCTTAACACAATATTAAGTGTCGATAATAGTTAATTAATTAATTTAATGACAGTTATTAGTAACATCAATAAATACTAGATTTCAATAAAGGCCTCATTGATGTTTTTTTAAATTTATATGAACTGGTGCTTGACAGCGATCCCACTTGATGGTAAGCGGTGATGCAATCTTTGGTGGTAAAGTTCACTCAAGTAGACAGCTAAATTATAATCTGACGGGAAGGCCGCAACAGGCAAATTGAAAAAAAAAATGATACATTGTTTAGGAATTACCATAATACAGACTTTATATGGAAATTACTGCATTTCGGTGACACTTCAACTTTTAAATATTAAATTGAATATTATAAATATAAGTCATAAATCACTAAAACCCAGTTAGGATTGTTATTAGCGAATATTAAAACGAGTTACTGTTTGCATTCACTAATAACTATCGACAACGGTAGGTAAGACGCCATATTTTAAATTTGACATCTGTCACTTTGCTGATAAACAATAAATTAATATTATGCAAAAACTACAGTTAAGTACGCTTTAATGTTTGAATCCCCAACCGGTCCAATCAGACCGCGCTGTTATTGTTTTACTATTGTGTCTCGTTTCGCGGGTATGTGATAGATATAAGATGGCTAGGCTCTTTGAAAAGTAAGCTAGAAGTGTCCATGTAACTATATACAGCTAGCTACTGCCAGTGGCTTCTCCCGCGTCAAGGTTGAAAAGTGTCCCAAGCGAACATACTCCTAGAATAAAAAGTATCACATGCGCTATGCCACGGATAATATAATATACGCTATGCCAGGTCAAAGCATAGCGTATATTGTATTATCTGTAGGTACATGTGGTACTTTTTATCGGTTTAGAGATCTATCTTGTTACCAAATTTTATTCAAATCTGCTCAGCTGTATGGGAGTGAAGGAGTAACAAATATACAAACATACACACATCATCATCATCTTCCTGTCCATTATCAGCAGGAAGAGGTAAGGGCTAAGAGCCGACCCCTGATGTAAGCCGACTGCCACACTGAAGCTGCCAGTAGTGCCACATATACTTACAAACTTTCACCTTTATAACAATAACTGGTGAACCAGCGGTTAGGTCAGGATGGTCACAGAAACAAAGTTATTTCGTCTACCAAAGAAGTTTATAATGATTGTCCTTACAATGTTATTTCCTTGGTACATAGTGTGATTATTGTTATGTTACGTCGCTTAACTACAATAGAAGTATCACTGTCTTAGGCACATGTAAAATAGTATATAAATGTAAATAGTAGGTCTTGAGGTACCTAAATGCAATGATTCGACAATAAATCAGTATGTAGGGAGTGGAAGTGAGTAGCTAGGAGCTGGAATTCCCTGCCAGAGCCTGTAACAGAACGTAAGCCATGATGTGCTCCATCGTCGGCCACATCATCGCTTACCATCAGGTGAGATAGTGGTCAAATACTAAGCCAATCCATTAAAAAAAAGATGATTGCTCATCTTTCCGGCCTACAATGTTTTTTTTTTCTATAAACGAAAAAGTTTTTAATTAAAGCGTCGTCGCCTTAAAGAGCGCGTCATATTTCTGCGCAAGAGCAATTAGCTGGCATCCTTTCTCTGCGCAGATTTTGTGTAATTACTCGAGTACAACATACTTTTGGTGCTGTCTTAATTGTTTCTTCTATAATAGCAATTCTTCGAATTATTTCTTCTTGTTTGAAATTTGGTTAGAATTTGTAGTGATATAGCTCGAACACCAAATTAGTTTGATGCGATGAGTAAAAAATTGAAGTTAAATATTCGTCAGTTTTGCATACTTAAAAGATTCATGAATTCATTCAAGTTTCTATATTAACTCTCTCGCTATGTGCTCGGGGGTTAATTATATAAAGACCTCACCAGTGTTCAGGATAAAAACTTAGAAACCTTCGTTTCGTTCAAAATTCAACATACCACCCGCGACTTAGTCACTGCTCTCCGTAGTCGTATTATCTATTTTTAACACCACATACAGTAAAATTTCATCTGGCTAGTTGTTTGGAAATCGAGGTGTTTACTAGCTAAATATCTGTATTGTATTCTAAACCAAAGGGACTGTTTTCTGAATCTATTAAAAACTATTTTTTTTAACCTAACACTGGCTAAATGCACAAACAGTGCAAAGCCAAAATAGTAAAAAAACCGGCCAAGTGAGAGTCGGACTCGCGCAGGAAGAGTTCCGTACCGTCCGTAGCAAAAAAAGGCCAAAACATTACGTTTGTTGTATGGAAGCCGCGCTTCATTTTTTTTATTAATGTTTTCCCAGCACCTCGATCATACCAGCACTAGAAATATCTGTGAAAATTTCAACTGCTTAACTATCTCAGGTCATGAGATACAACCTGGTCACAGATAGACGGACAGCAAAGTCTTAGTTAGATTATATAATTCTGGTTTTTGTCCTTTGGGTACGGAACCCTAAAAATAAGATGTCACCTAGTTCTACGCTCCTTTGTATCGCTAGACCTCAGTCAATTGCTTCATGTGCTACTAGACGTGTTATTACTCAATTGAACTGCCCATCTCGGTCTAAAGGTCGATTGTTTTCTTATAAAAGATTTACTATTTCGTATCTTAGTGGACATAGCCGTGAATATTAATGTTGATATCACTGCAAGCATGTGTGAAGTGGAAAAGGTTTAAATGCAGCCATCGTGATGGAGATAGACATGTAAGCTTATGTTTAAGATCATCATTATCATCATCATCATTGCAGCCGAAAGACGTCGCTTTCATTAGACGGACTATATTGGACATAGGCCTCTCCCAAGTATCGGTACAATGAGCGCGTCTTGCATCCATCGGATTCCCGAGGCCCTCATCATCATCATCGCTATCATTCCACCTTGTGTGAGGTCTTCCAACGCTTCGTTTGTCCGATAAGCAGTCGCCACTCCAGAATCGTCCAATATTTTGGCAATAACTTGGTACCTATGCAAAAGTTAAAGTATTATATACACCACACATTTATAGAAGCATAAACGTTTAATTATAACAATTTCATTACAAAAACAAACAAATAGTTTATTTTTGTAATGAAATTACTATTCAGCTCAGTAAATAATATAATTGTAGTTTACCAATCAAGTATTTAGTGGTTTGACTATTCTATTCATTTAATAAATAATATACTCGTAATTTGAATTTTCCATTAAAAAAACCGCAACACTAATTTGCTATTTTGGGCATTGTCTTCAAAATCCGTTCGTTGGTTCAGACGTTCGAAAGTGAAAAAATAACCAATATCACTCATAAACTTTCGTCTTTATAGTAGTTAAGTGATAGTAATTAAATCAAAAAGATATTTATCTAATAGCTGAAGTATATAGGTATTCGTAACTTTCATATGTAAGAGTGAAATTCCTTCAAAGAATCTATCTATACGTACCAAACGTTTTGGGAATACATTCGGCTAAATCCGGCTTGACTGAAAAGGCTAGGTAGAAGATGATGGTTCATTGTGCGTACGGCTAAGGAGTGAAATACCGTGCCATGCAGAGTTTCCTGATAGCTACAACTTAGGGGTCTTTAAGTCAAGAGTGAATAGGTTACTCTAGGCAAGCGTGCTGCAACGTCGACATCATCGCTTACCATCGTTAGAGATATTGGTCAAACGCGAACTTATCAATGAATAATAAGAAAAAAAAACATTATTCGTGTTATTGATTATGATGATTTTTGGCAACATAAACATGCTAAATAGTTCTTCCTCAAATTGTAACATCAACAGATTTTTACGAATTCTTTCCTTATAAACCTATGCAAATTAGTTTTTTCCCCGTACAATTACCTGATCTTCAAACATTGACGTGCAAACATTAAGTTTCAATTACTTTTTGGTATACACATGTTAATTAACGTCGTCCCCCCCCCCCCGCCCCCCCCCCGGCGGCGGTGCGCGGTGGGCGGGGCGAGACATGCGCGCGCGCCGTTCCGTGAATCGCACAAGGCCGTCTGACCTACTGATATAGTTTCTTTGCTGTGTTGTCCGTCTGCCTGCCTCTGTGTGACGTCCGTGGTCAAGACCTTATTGTGCACGCTTGTTAAGCTGTTGGTCAGCGCACGCACACATATGCAAGTCTTTAGTATTCGAAGTTAAAGGGAGAAGAAGGGTGCCCGCAGTGGGACGGCTATGTAGAACCCTGTGTAAATGAGGATTAGTAAGTCTGTGTGCCAGGAAATATTTAAGCTGAAGTGCATTTGTGTTTGTTTGCTTGGGTTCGCCCTTCTATGTATGTGTGTCGTCTGCAGAACCGCTAAGGAAATGCATGAACATGAATGTTGCCTAATTTTCCGTTGGTTGCTCTCAGGTAATGGGCATTCTATATAAGTATATAGTTCTAGATCGCGGCATCGCTACGGGATTTTAGGATTATTTCGTTTTTTGTCGAATGCGCTCTAAGGTCGTGTGAAGCCGCGTCAAAGTTTTTCAGTTCCTATAAGGTTATAAATGGGTCGGATCCCAAGGCTAGAATCTTTGTTTATTTTTGGTTCCAATGCATTTATTCTCCGCTTTAATTGGGAGGTTAACTGGTAATCTAATAAGGGCATTGTTCTATTAATCATGCGAAACATCTACGTCTTCTGGGAAGTGGTTTGAGCTATTCCTCACATGGACGTTCCGTACATATCGAGACCGAAGTTCGAGCACAGAATAACCCAATTAAATAGCGGATACTTTGTCAAAGTTTTTCTCCGTCTTACGTAAGAATATCGTACATAACTGTGCCGGGAATCGAAGGCGCATACCTCGGCACCGCCGCTCGCGAATAATTCAGTAGTTTCTGAGAAGCCGTGGCGGCGGCGTAATAAATTTAGGAGCTCGGACCCTCATTATGCGGTACAGCCTACATTCCGAAAGCATACAGTTTGCCGAATAAAAAGTTACGAATCCGACTATTGTTTTGGGGCACAGGATTGTGAAGAAATAGAGAGGGGTTTGTGTACTTGTGAACTGTATTTTTTATGTGTATTATGTACAAGTTTCATGCACATAAAGGGCTGTTTAGATCATGCATCATATTATACGAAATTACTCACTACGCCATCATTCTATAATCTATCTTTAACCCTTTAACCACTTGCGCCGGATTGATCCGATGAATGTTTTCGTGTCATATTCGCCAGGGTCGTGTGTTAGCGACTGGGACTAGTCTTATTCCATCTCGTTTACTTCTTCGACCTCCATAGGTGACAGAAGAGCTGACGAGATGGAGTATTTGGTCGTGGATGTTCGACCCTAGCGGAATAAAATCGAGAGTGTTTGTCGGATATATACGACGTACGACGGTGGTCAAAAGCTTAAGGCATGTTGAGACGCTTTAAAAATCGAGATGTATTCTGTATTTAGCGTTTTCTCTACAGCCTCTTCAAACTTACTCGTATAGTCCGTCTAATTAAAGCGCGACCTGAGAAAAAGAGGTTAAATCCAAATAAAATGTACCTGTGTGGTATTACTAACTAGTAGGAGAATCATGTCTTGACACATCACAATTTTTTTTTTTTTCCTACAATTGCGACTGAATAATATTGCCAATTAAATTAACAAAAAAAAAAACTCCAGGTCGCGTTTTCATTAGACTAGACGCACTCTATATGCTAAACCATACTTGTTTTACAGCTACATTGTTCTAAGATGCACAGTCTACGCTTTTCTCACTTCCATCGAGGTTCCTATAGAAGGAACGACAATCTGGCCATTCGTACTGTTCTAGTTCTACGATTTGCCGAATTGCCATTCCATCTGTCGGACTTTCTTCGTTATTTTCGGATGGGCAACGAGCACCAACGCATCATGAAACTGCTTCGGGAAATATTGAAAAATGACACCGATTTTTGTTCATTTCGCTTTAGAAATGATGACACTTTTCATGCTTGTTTTCACTGTGTTTTAAAGCGGCTTTAAATGAGTCTGCTTTTTCTTCATCTGCAGGAATTGTTTTTGTCGACAATGTAGTTACTCCGTGAGACGGACATCGACGTACAAACGGATACCATAGATCCAGTACATGATTCTGTAATCCCACGGATGGAACCTTTCGTCAGCTCTTTCCTATTCTTTTTTTAATCTGTACTTTTTAAATTTTAACCGTATAAAATCGTAACTGTATCATTTTTTGTAAGAAAAAATTAATTCTTTTCTTTTGTTGATTGTTTTGGTTATTTCAAAAGTCTTTTAAATAGATTAACCAATCCAGTCCAGTATCCAGTCTAAACAATATGGTTGGTACGTTACCAGTTCATATATGAACTGGGTAAACTTACATCGATGTCTTGATAGCAATATCTTAATTTATTCGACAGATGATCAACGTGACTAGAACATATTATTAAGAACGCCTTACCATAAACATTCTCCGAGTCAATTTAAATATTTTCATTCACAAATCAAGTGAGCGATACGAAAATAGACATAGTATTAGTGATTTTAATGATCCGTCAAATCAATCATGTATCGTAGGTATATACCTAATGGCAGAGAGGTGGCCTCATGGCCTGTGACACAGGATAAATATTGTTTTTTTTTTTGCAGAAACAAATTTTCTGTGCTATCTATAATTCTGATTCATAGATAGTAGATATCAGTTGTATTAGATACTTTGTAATAGTTCATCCAACTCAAGAAATATGAATGGCGCTGTCCATTTGAAAGCTGCCGAAAAATTGAGACTCTATGTTCTTCCCAAGGAGTCTCAGGCTTACTGTCCACCGACGTTGTGTTTTGTCGCGTTGTGCTGTCGTGTCGTAGCCGCTTGGTCGACAAAGTTTCATAGTTTTTTATGTAAGCTTTACGCAGGCGTACACCAGTCATATTATAATGATAATGACAAATACGCGTCCGTGGACAGTAGACCTTAATTTTATGTTATAGTAGCGTTTACACAATTTTTTATATTGTAAGAGCGTTATCACATATCCGATATCGGTATCGGACGCCGGCGCCGATCCGATATCGGGGTAAGTAAAATGTATGAAATGCCGTGCTCAGATATTCGATATCGGGCCGGACAATATGAAAGACAGGTACGTATTTCATACATTTTACTTACCCCGATATCGGATCGGCGTCCGACAACGATATCGGATCGGATAATGTGAAAACGCTCTAAGCCTATTCTATATATTCCTAACTCTTTATTTATACATTTTACCGTCTCTAAAGTTAGCAAGCCCTTCTAAATAAGACGCGGAAACAAAGCGTCTCAAATGGGCACTGGCGACACAACAAAACGACCCGAGCATTATTCCAGGCATTTTTCTAAGTCAATTAAATACGAGGCAAGATGGCCGCTGGCAACTGTTGATTTTTTGGCGACCGAGGTACCGGCGACAGTTAGCGGTAGACATGAATTTATAAAATACTAGCGACCTGCCCCGGCTTCGCACGGGTGCAAATTTATCAGTGTTACGCTACTATATTATGCATGTTTTATATATATAAACCTTCCTCTTGAATCACTCTATCTATAAAAAAAAACACATTAAAATCCGTTGCTTGGTTTTAAAGATTTAAGTATACATAGAGTTTTTTTTAATGGTTAAAAACTAGTGCTAGACTGCGATCCCACCTGACGGTAAGCAGTGATGCAATCGTCGATGGTGAGGCGCACTAGTTTATAGGAACAGAGAAACCGACTTTGTTTTATACGTAGTGAAGTTGATGTTAGACTTGCATTAAAATTTATAACATGTTTTAGATTTTATCGTGTGTATTTATAATTGATTAAGATGCTGATTTAATTAATCGTTAAATATTAAATACCTCTCTTTCTACGTGATTGAAATTAAAAAGAATTTTATAATTATTTCGAAAGAATATTCCTATTTCAATCGAAGACGCCACTTAAGTTTTAATGCGATCATAAAATCTTTAATAACGATAGTAAAAAGTAAAATCATAATTGCCTAATGTTACTTGCAACTTGTATTTTTATTGAATACAAGATTTCTTTGGAAATAATTCTGTATGTATGTAATTAGCCGATGAATTTTGTACAATTTTCTAACATGAAAAGTTACGTGTGAAACTACCGTTGTACCTAATGCCTTTGATAGCACCCTAGGCTCATTCATGTTTTTACTTTACCTGGTGGTGTGATGAGAATGGATAAAATGAGAATATACTCATATTAGAGCAAGTTTGAAAGTGACGCCAGTGACTGAAACTTTGAAAGGGAGTCGTTTGTCTTGGTATGAATGTGTGAAGAAGAGGGATGAAACGTGTGTTACTAAGAGTGCTATGAGTATATAAGTGAATGGATGAAGAGCAAGAGGGAGGTCAAAGAAAAGATGGATGGTTTGTGTGAGAAGCAATATAAAAGAAAAGGGAGTTGTTAGTAGCTTGACGGTCAACAGGACAGAATGGAAGAAAAAACGTGTTGTATGAGTATCGACCACAAATAACTCGAGACAGAGGCAGGAAGATGACGATGTCTTTGCCATAATATGAAATGTAGCTGTTGCAATTCGTTTGATTCTTATAGCAATTCAGTCGTCGATATTTTATTCGACAACTATCTCGCCAGATGCTAAGTGATGATATAGGTTGCTTAGACCTATTTGATAACTTATAGTTTACCACCTATTCACTCTTTATTCATTATTTAACTGTTCCGCAATTATTTTTTTCTTCTAGAAAATATGCCTGTTTCCTATCAAAAGCACTAATCTAGCACTAAAATATGCTCCTTCTGGGTGTTTCAAAAATAATTACGAAAGAGTTGGCGGAGTCTGTGTTCGCTCGTTCACTAAAACCATCATCATTCCCTTCTAACTTAACCTATCCATATCAAGATGCTCCAAGTCCTTTAATAATTGTAAAAAGACCACTAATGTTTGGTGTACAATAAGTATTTTTGGTCAAGATTAAGAATTTTTATGCACAGTTAAAAGTCCCTTTTTGGTCCATGGCCGATAACAGTCCCACCTCCCCTAAATATCTAACAGTTATTATAATACTATGTAGCGGGATATTCGCGATGCCTTATCCAAAAGAAATACTTGTTCGGATAATCGCAGAACCAAAACGGTCTCACATTGTTTTCTATTTCGGAGCTTTTGTGCAAAAAATATTTGAATATTCTAATGGCTTGAAAGCAAAAAGTTAAAGTCAAGTAATTTGATGAGGAAACAGTTTTTGGACATGAGTGAATGTTTTTGGCTGTATGTAATGCATTATGCCCATTCTGAATGAACGCCTCATTCTCTGAGAAATTGATAGGGCTTCAATTCTGAGTCATGAACTATACATAAAAGGAGAAACTGACTGACTGACATATCAACGCACAACTGAAACTAGGAGTGTTCTTTTTGTAACATACGTAGGCTAAGGGTTTCCAGAATTGATTCCCTATGGGGATGGGGGGGAATAGGGGGTCCAAAGTACAAAGTTTGGACCCCCTTTTCAAAAGAAGGTTTCTCCATACAAATGGAGTATAATTTATTGAACAATTTATTGCATTGCTCGCTATATCGAGCAGGCGAATTCTTAATAAGCCTTAAGCCATATGAATTTTCTTCCAAAATATTGTATTTGGGCTGTGTTTGAAATGTATCATGCAATTGTGGTGCATGGTTGTTTCCTTTAGTTGAGACTTTAGATTTGATTAATTTACAACAAATTAATCAAATCATTAGTCTTTAGAAGAATTTTATTCGCCTAATTCTATCTCAGAAAACCCGTTATCACTTACACACCCGTAAATAACTGAAGTACAGTCGCACTAACAAATAAATATAAAATGTAAACAGCTCATCGAGAACGCCATAAAGGTGCCCACACACCAGCGGACTAATGAGCCCCCGCAGATTTACGGCCCATAAATATTGTTACTTACGCGTAATGACCATATGGCGGTACATACCAGCTAGGCCGATGGTTTACACTTGGACCACTATTCAATAGTTTTATGATTCTTGGTACTGGCGTTTTTGGGCATAGTCCTTTTTTAGAGGTGGGAAATCATCAAGTAGCTGCTCACACTCCGGGTGGAGTGAGAAGGAGTGTCATACTTCATCATCATCTGCCTAGCCTTTTCCCAACTATATTGGGGTCGGCTTCCAGTCAAGCCGGATTTAGCTGAATACCAGTATTTTACGAGAAGCGGCTGCCTACCAGACCTCCACAACCCATTAACGGGGGTAACACGATACTTCGTGGCAAGACTGGAGTCAGATTTACTGGCTTCTGACTATCCGTAACGACTGCCAAAGATCTACAAATGACAACCGGGACCTACGGCTTAACCTGCTTTCCGAGGCATGGTAGAAACTCGTTATGTTAAGATGGTCACCCATCTACAGACCAAACTTGGCAAGCGTTGCTTAACCTCGAAGATCGACTCGTGTGGCTGTTATTTTCTAGCCACGAGCTTCTCAAGGAGTGTCATACTTGTGTTCCTTCTTTAAGCCGTTGGTCCCAATGTTGGTATAAGAAATGAGCCAGAGGCGTCAACGGTGCGGAGTGTTCCACTGCACGGGTACCTCAAAGCGATGTTAGCAAAACTGTAAGGACCAAGTAGGGCCGATGTCTGATATGGCAATAGTGAAATTTCTGAAAAGGAAACCCGTGATCCTACAACTCAACGAGTGAAAAGTCCAACACGCCCTTCCACTTATTTTGAAATAATCTAATGAACTCTAATGACTTCTCCCGCTCAGGGGGAGAAGTAATTACAATCCCGTCTCCCAAAAAAACCGTACTTTACTAAAAGGCTAGGCTGATTGATCAAGTCTAGACACATGTAGATACTATTTCTGATAACAACAACAAAATTAATTTCGAAGCAATCCTTCTTAGAGTGACCAAGACGACCTTTCATTCAGTTGATAATTTACAAGACACAGTAAATTTTGCCATTCATTTTGCGTCTCTTTGCGCTTGCTTTTTATAATATACTTACTTTTATTACCGTCTGCATCGTCGTAAACAGGATTTATTGGTTTCTACTAATAATTTAGCTAGGTTTTATTTTTCATGTAAATCTTAGTTTTTTTGCATGTTCGAATGCTGTAAATTGCTGTTCAATTTATTGATTGCTGGCGTACACTTAGATGTAATGACCGGTTGTTTTTGGGTGTTGTCCTTTATTTAATTATTTTAATTATTCTACTTTTGCCACGTTTGAATAGTGAATTTGACTAATTTTTTCTCTCTTTTATTACACCTACCACTAATCTTCTCTGGATCACCCAAAGGTTGACTGGTAGAAAATGT
Organism: Mythimna separata; assembly: GCA_030763345.1. Classification (NCBI taxonomy): domain Eukaryota; kingdom Metazoa; phylum Arthropoda; class Insecta; order Lepidoptera; family Noctuidae; genus Mythimna; species Mythimna separata. The sequence continues at coordinate 22,711,518 of CM061176.1, forward strand.
CTAAAACATTAAGTCCCCATTTGTAGCTTCACGTGTGTAATGTTGTATAAATAAATAAATAAACTTACTTTAAGTTTCATTGATAAAATATAAAGTTTAGAAAAAATAATAAATGTGACTCTTATAGACTCGTTATGAATCACATCGTTTCTTTAATTATTCGTTTTTTTCTAAATCATTGCTCTCCACACTACGAATGACTCCTGCATCGTGGATGCCTTTGCCTAGCCTTTTCCTAACTACATTGGGGTCGGTTTCCAATCAAGCCGGATTTAGCTGAATACCAGTATTTTACGAGGAGCGGCTGCCTACCAGACCTCCACAACCCAGTAACTGGGGTAACACGGTACTTCATGGCAAGACTGGAGTCAGATTTACTGGCTTCTGACTATCCGTAACGACTGCCAAAGATCTCCAAATGACAGCCGGGACCAACGACTTAACGTACTATCCGAGGCACGGAGGAAACTCGTTATGGTAGTTACTCAGATACCCGCGAAACGAGACACAATAGTAAAACAATAACAGCGCGGTCTCATAGGACCGGTTGGGGATTCAAACGTTAAGATGGTCACCCATCCACAGACCAACCTAGGCAAGCACATTCAATTCACATTATTATATAAATTCACATTCACATCCTTTTGTTTTACGTAACAATTCTTGATGTAATCAATTAAAACATCTACGCCTGATGTGTCAACTATTTCACATTCGTCTAATGTCAATCTGCGTTCACAACAAATAAAAATCAAATCCTTGTCCAACACTGGTATCCAATTAAAAGTAATTATCCTACGAATTACTGTGTATGTCTGTTTATAGCGGGTCTTCGAACTCGCGATCAATAACTTTGTGTTAACTGACTAGCACTAATCCCTCGACTTTTATCGCGAGATTTTTTTCCTTAAAACTTAACGTGTGATAGACATACCCGCGAAACAAGACACAATAGTAAAACAATAACAGCGCGGTCTCATGCGACCGGCTCCGATTCATGAAACATGAATCCGTGCCGGTCCGCCGCCGCCAGCCGCTCCTCGTAAGATACTGGTATTTGGCTAAATCTGGCTTGACTGGAAGCCGACCCCAATATAGTTGGGAGAAGGCTAGGTTAGATGATCGTAACATACAAACAAGTAAACAAAATTCGAATCTTTCGTCTTTATAATATTAGTATAGATTGATGCCCAAGAGCAGACATCCCTGACTCACGCTTGTTTTGACAAACATTTCCGTGATTCTAATGATTTTGTTTTGTATCGCCAAGTTATATTGTAATGTCTTATTTGGGAGTTCTCGATTGTTGAATGATTTTAATGCTACACAGTAAATCGATTTGAATATGGGCTATGTTGTTTGGCGGACTTTGAACAATTGTTGTAGTTATTTTACCGTTTCAAGTTCTTCAATTGATTCATCTTTATGTTCATACCAATTCACATTTTATATCTATGTATCTTTACTTTTGCCATTTCGAAAGCCCCGGGAACTCTTTCGAACTAGCCCTTTGTCCTACTTTTAGTAGCTTAAACTTTCTTTATCTTTTTTAACGAGGGTAACTGTTAGACTTTTGCTGAAACCTATGTTGCTTCGGTTGCTCTTTGCGTTCTATACTCAAATGCGAGTTATTACATAATACATTAATACATAACTTTATAAAACACACAAAATAATACTTCTAGCTGCGTAGCTGAAATGGTTGAATGGATTTTGATAAAATTTTCATACTGGTAGACTAAGTCCTGGAATAGCACCAACCAAACCCGCTGGTCAGTCATCTGAATACTAAACCCTTTAAAACTACAAGATCACTGCTTCTTCTTCTTTATCCGTCCTCACTCCCATTATCAGCGGTCAGGTCTCCTCATAATTCTGAAAAAAAAAGCACACTCAAGTTCACCGCATATTAAATCCAATTAGTTATTTTTTTTACCAAGCGCTTGACATTTTGACCGCAGTGCGCACGCTGCGCACGCTGCGCACATGCGCGTAATTGCACCGACACATTAACTTTGAGCCTTTGAAGTTAATTGGATCCGACGCTAAGTCTCCATTTTAATGAACCCGCTATTAATACTCGGTGACGCTTTGGACGCCATAGCTCTATGTGCGCGTTTACGCGATTATTTTTAGAGAGCTCTCTGAGGGCAGACATGACGGGGCCATCGGTGGTCTAAACTTGGGAGTTAATGAATGAAAAATGTAATTTAGGCCTAGTTTGGTTTTTTTTTGCTGCCTGCGACGCCCAGGCATCTCCTGTGTTGGCTTGGGCGTGAAGATGTTTCTTCCTTTACGGTTGCAGCCATCTCTTTCGCTGGCATTACCACTTCGCAGAAGGAGACGATGTCTTACCATTCCCTCTTGCTACGGACTATGTTTGAACTAGTGCCCGGCGCAAGAGAATCCATCCATTCGGTTTCCACAAAAATTACAATTACTCTAATATCTGACGACCCTGGTTACGTATCTTTTTTGTTGAATCTACAATAAAAACCAAAGTTGACTTGTTGCGTTTAATTTGAAAGTAATTGTGATCATTTCTCTCTTAAATCCGTCTTTTTTTATTATACATACTTGGTTCGCGTTGGACCATTTGACTATTTCACCTGACGGTAAACGAAGTAACCTATTCACCCTTGACTTAAAAACCCGTAGGTTATAGCTGTCATCGGTCACATCGCTTTAGGTTAAAAAAACCAACACTGTCGATGTAACATACAGCCTGTACTTACATAGAGCTTGGATTTTTTTACCATAAAAATAATATAGATTCATGTCGCTATAAGTAAACAATAAAACAAAACGTGTAAATAAAATATACGACATATTATACCGGCTTCGTTAATAATTTTATCTATTCCACGTGGGTGCAGTCACGGGGCAGACATATGTGCTAATATTATCCCTAATGGGGTACTTAGATTAGGGATGCGCAATAGAGAGAGGTGTTATTCGATTATTCGAATATCTCGATGGTTCTCGATTGTTTCAAATTTAACTCGAATCTGACTCGGTCTGTTATTGCAACTGGCGCATGGCGCGTTAATTCGCGAGTTGTTCCTCGATGGTTTAGAGTTTTAAGTAAGAGTTACTGATTCGTACATTCAAAAACTAGCAGTCGATTCTGTTGACTCTAAACAATTAAGATTTAAAGTTTTTATTTCACATAGGCTTATAAGGGCACTTATAAAATATCAGAAGCTAGCGCATGGTTCCGATTGGTCCTTTCTTATGGAAAAGAACCGGCTAGAAACTCATGGTTACTTTTTTCAATCGAAAACCATCTGGATTATTTTATAGAACAGCGAGTCGATAATTGAATCAATGGTTTATTTTAACGAATCCGATTCCTTCAATTATTTAACGTTTGAATCCCCAACCGGTCCTATGAGACCGCGCTGTTATTGTTTTACTATTGTGTCTCGTTTCGCGGGTATCTGAGTAATTAAACATCTCGGATTCGCCCATCACTAACCTAGGTGGGGTGTGGGTGGAGATATTTTAAGAGCACTGTTTGGAAAATGTGCTAATCTAAGTGACAAACGTTTTTGCTTCTTATATTGTTTCCTTTCCGGATGTAGTAGCCATTTTTTGCTGTAAAGGTTGTATTTGTCTATAATACATATATAAAACCCAAAAGAAAATAGTCATCAACATTTATTTATTTATTTAATTTTTAATGTGTGCAAAAGTATAGAGGCGGTATCAATGTTACTCAGATACCCGCGAAACGAGACACAATAGTAAAACAATAATAGCGCGGTCTCATAGGACCGGTTGGGGATTCAAACGTTAAAGTAAAAGCGTCAGGGTACCCCGCGAAATTCGAATTTTCTTACGTTTTTTGCAATTTGCAGGCCAGTACTAGGTTGCAAGAAGTTAATTTATCTTTTGCGACTGTAAAACTTAACTAGTTACATAATTATAACCATATAAATCTTCAATACATCCCTCTTAGTACTCACATATAAGTCAAGGAACGATTTTTTCAAAGTTAAAAATGTTCCTAGACTTTAGTAAGCTTGGAGGCTTGTATTGATGATTCGTGATGAGTCGATCATTCTTCTATGCAAACGCACGCACAGTACTTATGGCTATCTGAACTTACATGAACATTTTTTCACGGTGTAATTTCAAAACGAGAATTATTTTTTTTTGTTATTATCTACTCTAAGTAAGCAAAACCGTAAAAATTACATTTTTTAAGTAATGTGCATCGAAATTGAAATAGTAAAACAAGTTGGCATTGTGAGCCACACTGTGAACATTGAATGTTAATTGGTGGGTTGCCACTTGCCATCCTGATGTCCTGGATAGCCCTAGTGTAGGGCAACTGGAGGAGCACGGGTGGGCTTTAGTTATTGAAAGTTTGAAACCTCTCGCTCCACCCAGAGCGGGAGGAAGTTATTTGATGATTCCCCACCTTCAAAAAGAAATAATGTTTATGAAATTACATTCGTACAGATTTTATCCCAAAATTAATATGAAAAAGATATCTCTGATAAAAAAATCCAGCAGTTCAAACTAAAGTACCTTCATAATTAAAAAAAACAACAAACAAACAAACTTTTAACCCAGTTTTCCACGATAACATCCGAAACCTGTCTTCGGTTACTATACAAAGCTATCGTTACGTCGGTTTGTGCGTAGCCTGTGCCCGCGATCCCGGGATCCCGCTACGCAACGGGATCCTGCGTGAACCAGTTCCCGTTTTTTGTCCGTGGAAAGTTTTTCTTTTGAACGGTGGCTTTATAATGGCAAGGTGCGTGCCGGTGCGTGTGTACAGTCTGTCGACGGCTTTATATTTATGCTAATGTTCTATTTTTGAATTGCGTTTTGATTTTGTTTTGTTTTTTTTTTTGGCGGTACTTGTTGTTTTTTTTTTCGTATGTTGGTACACAATGGTAGTGTCAAGTGTTTAGGTGTTAGACCACCCAAGGTTGATAGGTGAATGCCAAAGACTTTGGGGAGAGCTTTGTATAGGTATGAAGCATAATCACCCTTGTAATTGTCCCACTGCTGGGACTCAGGCCCTATGGTCCATGTATTTTTGTGTCCAATATTGGGATCTAAGATCTGCCAGTTTCTTCACGTTTTTCCTCGTGCGTGCTTCTGCCTGGATTTGAAACAACAATGTATAACTTGTATGTCGGGGTTGTTGACACTGGGTCACTCTTGACTTAAAGACCCTCAGTTTGTAGCTATCAGGAAACAAAGACTTCAACAGGGTATTCTACTTCCTACCTGTACGCACAATTGTTTTTATTTCTATAGAGCGATTCATGAATCCCCGACCGGTCTCATAGGCGTCCGCTGTTATTGTCTTACTATTGTGTCTCGTTTCGCGGGTATTGATAGGTTAATGGTAAAACCTAGTTAAATAAAATCTAGACTTTGCGCTGCTGTTTATTTAAAATAGAAATATATTTTATTTCATCATTGTTTTCCTCAGCTTTGTATTATCAACAAAAGCCAATCAACATCTTATGCTTTCTCGATTAGTCATAAAATCTCTCCACTCTATATTCCCATAGACAGACCATAAAAACTATAATAAACTCGAGCAACTTATTTCTAACATAATGACCGTTACGCGGTGGTCTATGGTCCAAGTCTAGACCACAGATACCATAAATTTCTCAATGGCCGTATATTTTATAATAAAACAATAATAGAAATGAATGCTACATTCAAAATCAAACTGTAGTTATTTACATATATGTTAAAATATGTATTTTTTATATTGTAACTTTTTTCTATGCTCAGTAGGCAGGTGCGTTTGATACGTAGGATATCTAAAGTAATATTATCTATACTAATATTATAAAGAGGTAAAATTTGTAAGTTTGTAAGTTTGTATGTAGGGGGTAATCTCTGGAACTACTGGTCCGATTTGAAAAATTATTTCAGTGTTAGATAGCCCATTTATCGAGGAATGCTATAGGCTATATACCATCACGCTACGACCCACGGGAGCGGAGCAGTAACGAAAAATGCGGGTGAAACCGCAGGGGACAGCTAGTTAGGAATAAAGTTGTGTATTTGTTTGTTTGTATGTAAAGATGGATGGATTGTATGAGAAGTGATATGACATTAATGACAGTCAGTGATAGTGTGATGGTTGATGGGATAGAATAAAACGGGAAAAGGGCAGAAAGTTGATGATGAATCTATAGATGAACTCTTATTTATACCTGCCTACTAATAGAAAGTGGTCTTTGAAGGACAGTTTTAGAACAAAAATTATCTCAAAGTTAATGTGACAAATTGTCACACGCACTTAACGTTTGAATCCCCAACCGCTCCTATGAGACCGCGCTGTTATTGTTTTACTATTGTGTCTCGTTTCGCGGGTATCTGAGTAACTACCGTACTGTGGTTGGTTCAATTAATTTTCGAAATCCAATCACGTTACTTATTTCGAGTTTGGGATGACATCGATTAACTTCTACCATTTGAGGCGTCTGTATCTGACTTTCGCTGAATAAACACCACCCATGTTCCTTTAGTTGCATTTTTCTTCCAGGGTTGCGGTAACTCTTCCAACAAATCTCACAGTCTTTATATTTCTTTTAGGTTTGAATTTGTCGTTTCCTGCTCTGGGTGGACGAGAGTGTCAGACTTTTACTGAATGAAAGCCATTTCTGTTCTTAATTTTTTTTTTAATGAAAAATAACTATAATGCCCCATATTAGGAAATACTCCTGTACCGTGAGTGCATTCATAAGCATACAACCTCACAGATACAAAACACGCACACCCGGAACTACTTTTTGCAGGCCACACAAATATTTATTCCATGCGGGAGTCGAACTTGGCATAACGCAACTATAATCGTTTAACCACTGCACCATTCCTGTGTCAAGCATGTCGAGTTACCCTCGGCGAACAATCCTGCAGAAATGTCATAAGCTAATTATTATTATATCCGGAAAATACATGGTTCCAGGTAAAAAAGACCACGAGAGTGAAACCGCGAGAAAAAGTAAGTTTTCTCACAAAAATAAACAAGATTTAACTCAAGTTGTGTGAGTTTCGCCTTACATGAATAATTCAACAACGCTATTGAAACCAATTGATGGGTGTTGGCCTATTGGCGGCACACAGACGGCCAATAGCCAACGTGTGTGTGACCAACGTCTAGGTGATGAGACGTTAAACTCGTTAAAGTAGAGCATTTGATGAGCAGTTTAGTAATATTGTTTGGCAAGAAATGTCACTGTGAATAACGATTGCGTAAATGGTCTTTTGAAAATTAATAATTTATGTATTGTAAAGTCGTTAAAGTGGGAGTGATTTATGAAATCGTTGTGATGCATAAAGCAACCATTTGCATCTCTGATTATAACATGTTAGGGACGTGATCACAGAAATCGTAGTAACTCAGATACCCGCGAAACGAGACACAATAGTAAAACAATAACAGCGCGGTCTCATAGGACCGGTCGGGGATTCAAACGTTAAAACGTGATACATTTCTTTGTGATTTTCTCAATATGTCACTCATCATCTAAGGCTGTACTTTTTTCATCTGAGAAATCTTCAACTGGTTGGAGCAGCAATGAGTGGCAGACTTTTATTGACAAAAACCCTGCTGTATTCCTTCAATTGTCCTTTTTGTGAGAGCTATAGTAACTTTTTGCGTACCTAGCAGGCTTACGGCCCTATCCGGCCCAGTAAATATTACTAACATCTCTTCCAATGCTAGAACCTTACCATGCTTGAGTCAAATGAGAGACCAGCCAAGAGGACGTTCCTTACGGCGAGTCTGAGTTCCAAAATCTTATATATCGACACCGAGTTGCAAGCCTGTTTTCTCTCGGTTGCATTTCGAGGTGTGTAGAAAATGCAAAGTTTATATCCGCTAAGCCCGTTTCATCATTGGATCACTAAACCAAATAACTCCTTCCACTCTAGGTGGACACTGGACTGGGCTCTCCCTCTCCACCTGGAGTGCGTCTGACTCTCTCTAGTTTCAGACAGAACAATCCGTAGCCCGGCCAGAGACTTTAATACTGTAAGAATGAAAACCCTAAGAGCCAGTGTGTGCAAACCTGCAAAATCAGTCAAACAAACTGATACCTATTGTTCATTACCATAACAGTACGAAAGTCACTTCTCTCTTATTTACACAATTCTGTTTTATACAACTCTTTTTTTTATATTATGCATAGGTTCGCATTTGACCACTGTCTAAACTGATGGTAAGCAATGATGTGGCCAACGATGGAACACGCACTCAATTAAAAAAAAAACAACTAAAAGTTGTTTTAAACTGGTAGAAGTATCGCAAAATATAAATAATCTGCTTTTAGTGCCCGTATAGCCCAACATTGGTGCCATCCATACGTCACGGCGATGTCCAATTAAATAAATTATCGCAGCACAATAGAAAGTCGCACACAGAACAGGAAACATATTATATATTAGAATATAAATAGTTCTATCACTGTGGCCGTAGTTTCGTACTGTTTTTTATTCAAATCAAGTAAATATGTGGCCAGGAAAACTGCGATGTTGATAAGTGTGTGCGATACCTACTCGAAAATAAAAAGCTGTAGCTCGCCTGTCCTGTTTAATGTCTGTAACATATTCTGTGAACAATAAAGAATTAAATGTTAAAGGCTGGATATTTTTTTAAGGATTTGTAGATTATTATTTATATGAGCTATTAATTTCTGTGAGTAGCTTTGCTCAAAAGTAGAATAAACTCAAAAATAAAGTTGCATTAATCTACTGGTGACAGAATTTTCCAAATTCCGAATTTTTCGAAATTGCTGACAGTAAAAACAGTTTTTTTTACTTTTTGAGCAATCGTTCTCAATATGTACATAGCTTGCTAGTTGCTAAGCTACACAGGTATAGGTTTATTAAAGATCTATGTCAACCAAGACACCAAAATCATTAGTGTTTTTCAGCAACATTTACTTTCTCTCTCTGTCTTGCCCGTAAGAGAGTAGAAAAACTTCCCAAGGAAATATATATTCAAAGGATAAAGAAGTAAGTAAGCTATTTGCTATTCAAGGATATGGTTTACTCGTGTGTATGTCCGAATCATTCGCGTTTTACACTTGATGGACAATATTTAAGCGTTAAGAAGTAACAATTATTGAAACATACCTACACGCAATTTAAAATGTCACTTACGGGCCTACATGCTCCCAAGCTTTCGCTACTCTCTAACTACTCGTATGTAGCATCCTCTATACCGCTGTTCTAGTGGCCCAACGTAAACCTATCGCGACGATCACACTTATTGGTTTCACCGTTACACGAAATTGTAATTTATGAATTTTGGAAATCAATACCTATAATGGACGTCGTGTAAATTTCTTCTGTGACATTTATTTACTGTATGTAACATTTTATTTTAGTATAAGCGGATTATGGCTCTAGTGCGCAAAGAACACGGTTATGCAAGATATCTTTGCTTCTTACTGTTAGATTTCTTGATTATTTAATCTCTAAAGTTCTTTGGGTTTTTATAGGTTTCTCAAATGAGCCCAATGCGGATATTAAAATAAATTATCGCGATATTTCCGATGGTTATGTTGTGTTCAATAATGTTCGCACCAGGGTTTCGTAAGCGTAGGTTTTAGAGAAAATGTTGGCTTTGGTAAGATTGTTTACTGTGTTGTTATGACTGTTGGTGTTAGTTTAAATAAATATTCATTTTGTTAATATTTTTTTTTGAGACTTTTTGCCCTCAGCATCAATCTTTTTGATAGCTTTCATTACGTAGGTATAAAAATGCTTGGTCCTTCTGTCCGTATTGGTGATTAGTGGTGACAAATTTTCTTCAGCTTTACAAGTGAAACGGGAGGTCGTGTCCGACTTTTAGTAACTAAAACCACAGCTATGTTCCTTCAGTAGCCTTTGGCGCTCTAGGACCAGGGTACCATGAGTTCCCAGTTCTTATAGGATAATCGGGAGGCAAGCTACACATTGCTCGTCGTCCATAAACCCACGCGTACGATGGTCAGAGATCGCTGGGGCGAGTTGGGGGTGAGGATCTACGTTCCCTCACTCTTCGGCCTCCCTCATCCCAATTCGCCTAACCAATCTGTTATGATACTAAAGATTAATTAAACAACTTAAGTTGTTCATTAAATAAATAAACTTTATTTTATTTATTTAAACTCCACGTCCACATACATTTTTTCAAATTTTTTCTTCTATGAAGAATAAGCTCGACTTTGACCACTACCTGATGGTAAGCGATGATGTGACCGATAATGGAGCATGTTTGACTAGAAGTTACTTATTCACTCTTGACTTAAAGAGTTCCAAGTTGTAGGTGTCAGGAAACACAGACAGAGGGAATAAAATACTAGAATTATGAAATAATAGAATTTATTAAAGCTCATCTGTCTTCTTAAAGATTACACCATCTTATAACACCCAAAACATAAGCTCTAAAGCCCAGCTAATTGCGAAACACCATTACTCTAAGTTTTTTTTATAGATAACTATATATTTTCGGTCGGAGTACGTGGCTAATCTCTTGAGAAAGGCATTACACCGTCTATTGCCTCGCTATATCGCTTTATATGCGCATTATATGACTGTGTTAAAATTTTTATTGTTACTGTAGGTGTGATTGGTTACCTGTTTTGTATACGTAAGGCTTGTACCTACGCTAAAAGGTCTATAGGTCTTGTTTCTATAGTTTTTAGAGGAGTTTGGAGTGTATGGCTAGTTTATTCTGAGCTCTGGTTTGAATCTTGCTGTTAGAAGATTAGATTGGATGTCTTTTGGGTTCGTTGTCTTCGTTTATAAGTGATTTTTGACTCATTGCTTACTAAATATTATGCTTGTTTTCGTATGAGTCAGTAAAAAAGATTTGAAACTTCTGGATTCAATAAAAAGCTGAATGGGACGGCCTTATAATTTTCATTTTGGCAATAGTTAGTTAAGATACTTTTGAGCTCCTTAAGGTAACCCTTGCACTTACAGTTGCTTAGGAATGGAATCTTTATCAGACAACAGCAGTATCTTAATGTATAAACTATGTATGTGTAAGCTATAGCTTTTGATTTGGATCTGGAACATCTGGATGTTATCAAAATTATAACAGTACCTATCATTTGGCGACCGCAACCTAAACCTAATCATAACCAATCATCTATATTCCAAAATTCGCCATAATTTAAAAAAAAAACATCTTTACAAAATTATCATACTCACATTTTGCCCACCTGTCTGTCGATCCCTATCAAATAAAATGATTTTAAAAACAAACAAGCGGAGCATCTGCTCCAGACGCGTGCTCGCGCGGCGAAGGCTGCGCAGGAAGTGGGTCAGGCAGCGTGCCCTTGACTTGCGCCGGCGCATGCGCGAGAAACAAAAAGAGCGCAGACCGGCTGCGCCCGCGCTCCCCTGCGTGGCCTTGGCAATGGGCGTTGTGGAACAATTGCGAATTTTTTGATGTGTTGCCAGATGTACTGGGTTTTGGTTGAGTCTTGATTTTTATTAGGATTATCGTAAATTCTGGTTTTATACTAACTGAGAGGTAACAAATAGACACGTAGATTTTAGATTAACTGGACCCAGTAGAATTGTGTTCTTTATAAACCACGATTCTCATTCCAATCTACTGTATAAGTATAGAGATTTGTAATCATGCAACATCGGTAGCTTCCATTATGTAAATAAATACATACTTGAAAGTTCTTATTGGTAAGTCTTAATCTCACAGGGATTATTTTTATCTACTAATCTCTGAAACAATAATAATGTAATTTGTTGATGCAGACATCACTAATCTAATGGTTAGAAAAAAAACTTATCATCAGAGGTGTTAGTAAATTAAAAGATTAAAAACCTTATTAAAATTTTCCTATATTTTTTTCATAAATTATACTACAGTCTCACAGTCCAGTTTTATTAGTAATTTAATTTCTGGAGGCATTTCGTCTCTCAGGGCTGGCAACACCGTCTCGCCGGGGGTCACCTTCCGGCGCGGCGCGGGCGCACGCGATAATTGTTATTATTAACGATCAAAGCCGCGCCGGCGGCAGGTGAACGGGCAACTCTTGACCAAGACCATCTAAGATTTTGCCCGTATTGACAGTTGGCGTGAAGGAGTGAAAGTTCTTTGAAAGGAATTAAGGATTAGATGTGTGAGATTTTTTTTATGTAATCGGTATCATAATTGCTTTGTTACTGTATGAACTTGCAGACGTAGGTGTTGTGGGTACGGGAGGCAGGAGATTTCTCTTTTGAGTCTTGATGGTAGGTTTTCATCTACATCATCATCATCTGCAGGGCAAAGTACTTCGTAAATCCAGGTACCCTCCGCGAAATGGTCTACGAACCAGTGGTTTCTGGTGCTGCTGGCCTTAAGGAGCCGGGTTCCAACCCATCTCCTCAAAGAAGGAAGACAGTGGAAAAAATGTGTCATTCGATTCATCGAATAAACTATATTCTGTTCAATAAACCCGGAGACTAAATTGACATAAGTAATGTCAAAATTTCTATAGGAATGACGCCAGTTCTTTGGTGTTGAAATGTCATTTTAGTCTCCGGAATTATTGAACAGAATATACACAATGGGTGATAGAATTTTCAAATCGTTTCAGTAGCGCCACAGTATAAAAAAACTTACGAAATTTTTACCTCTTTATAATATTAGTCTAGGTAGATATAGATAAAATAGATTAAATTTTATCCTTGTAGGTTTAAGGAATATTTGAAAATATACTTGAATTTTTGCGAGGAGGTACTTTTGTAAGTTTATGGATAAACAGAAAAGGCATTTGGAAAAATTACTGACCATAAAATGAGGAAAACCTTTAATTTTGATTAGAATTGTGAATTTTTAAATGTTCATTTAGTTTGAGATTTTCCTGTACTGAGCAAGATATTCTTTTAAACAAACAAAGATCAGGATATATAGTATTTTAATTGATTTACGTCAGCTAGACCGCAAAGGTAATTTATTAAACCACTTGCGTCGGATTGGTCCGACGAGTGTTTCCGTGTCCTATTCGCCAGGGTCGTGTGTTTGCGACTGGGTACGCCATTTCATTTAGCTCTTCAATCCCCATAGGAGACAGGAGAGCTGACGAGATGGAGGATTTGGTCGTGGATGTGCGAACCTGGCGGAATAAATGCGAGAGTGTTTGTTGGATATATTTTGGTTATATCCAGCGAAGACTGTGAAAAGTTTAAACAATTACTTAGGTACTACATAATGAACAGATTGATTAAAATTACTTTCGAAATTTTAGCTCCCATTTCACTTCACATTTTAGATCCCAATATATTGGGAAAAAGGCTAGGTAGATGATGATGATGATGATGATTGAAATTACATTCGAAATTTTTAAAGTTGCATTACAAAATTAAATATTATAAAGGAACTGTGAATCGGCCATACTTAAAGAAGCATTGACATCCCTTATTGTTAAATCTCATTAACCAGGTTTGATCTTACAGCATTAAAAATGTCGAGATGAAGTACGTACTTAAAAAAATCAAAACAAACACCAAAAGATAATCCGCAAAAGATATTATATTGAGCAAAAAAAAGAAACAAACACAATCAGTAACTTATCTGTCCCTAAACGGAGCCACATTCCCACACACACTTGGCCATACCATAACCAATAATAAAAATAAGACAAGTACTGGCAACTCATACGATGACGTCATCCCTTCAAAAATATCCATTTGCGCGCGCATTTGATACTTCAAAGCGTTTTGAAAAAAGAACACGAATGCTTTTAATAAGTTAATCTCGAAGCTCTAATGAAACGTCACGCTGCGACAAAGATGAAGTTCTGTACTTGCATTACAAACATTGCACGTAGTTTTCAAAAACCTTACGTCTGTGGCAATAAGGGTGATTTTCGTGTGGGTTTTGAGAGTGTTTAATTTGGTATGAGTGTGAAGGAAATAAACAATACGAGTGGAAAGATGGTGCGATAAGAGGTACCTGAGTGGTCATAGGGTTGTGCCGTTTCTCTGTGGAAAATGTCGGTAATGGATTTTTGAAACTTCTCCGATTATGGATGTTTCGTTTTGGGGTTGTATGTGATTGTGATCAGCAAACCGTTTTCGATCCGAGACCGATTTTATAGTGTGATTGCTGATAGTTTGCGTTTCGTGGCACGTTTTTATACTGAGTCTTGTCGATCAGTCTTTTGATATCTTATTTTAATGATCATAAACATATATCAAATAAGATATTGTGATTATAAATGTATTAACTTTTACCAGCGGCTCTGCCCGCGTGAACGACATAATTTGTCACTCTCTTTCTATAAAAATCCTTTGTGCTAAACTAGGATATAGCAAACGTACCCACACGCCCACATATAATAAACCTTAGCCGTTATAAATTTCTGTGATTATATATTACATACATATAGTTCGATAGGAATGGTATCTACATAATGATATCATAGTCGGGAAATTTTTGTAATACTTTGTATCTTTTGCAATGGGGTTCATATTGTGTAGGCATATTATTCTTTCTATAATAATTTTGGTTCCTAATTCAAAACTACCCAATACTGTAGGACCAATACTGTAAGACCAATACTGTAAGACCAATACTGTAAGACCAATACTGTAAGACCAATACTGTAAGACCAATAGTGTAAGGCAAATACTGTAAGACCGATCCTGTAAGACCAATACTGTAGGACCAATACTGTAAGACCAATAGTGTAAGGCAAATACTGTAAGACCGATCCTGTAAGACCAATACTGTAGGACCAATACTGTAAGACAATTACTGTAAGACCAATCCTGTAAGACCAATACTGTAAGACCAATCCTGTAAGACCAATACTGCAAGACCAATACTGCAAAACCAATACTGCAAGACCAATACTGTAAGACCAGTCCTGTAAGATCAATACTGTAAGACCAATACTGTGAGACCAATACTGTAAGACCAGTCCTGTAAGACCAATACTGTAAGACCGATACAGTAAGACTAATACTGTAAGACCAATCCTGTAAGACCTGACCTGAAGACCAATACTGTACTTACATGTGGTCTGAGGAATCACTTACTCTGAATCCGGCTCGAAGGACCTTATGTTGGGGTATGACGCTCAACATTGAAGAATATTTTGCTGAAAATAAAAATTCTATTGCCACATGCAACCAATTTAAAATTAAATTAGTGAAAAAACCATTTTCCAACTTAAAAAATATCACGTGTTGTTCAGTTTTCTCCAGCCCTACACATCCGCGATTTTGAAGTGTGTTGAACGCAGCGAAATTGATATTATATTAAGATTCTGTGCATGTCCCGGCGCGCGGCGTCACCCGACGCCTCCGTCTTGTGCATTATGGTTTGTTTGAAAGTTTACTCCTCTGCAATCAGGAGGATTTAGCGGCAAGATTAGACCTGAGATATGTGAAGAAATAATGTCTAGGAATGTAGCTTTGGCATTATACAATATTATTGGAGTGTTTTCAGTAGAGTTGCTAATTAAAACTTTGATAGATTGATTGAACAGTTGGTCACGTGGTGTTTTTGCTCTAATGCTATACTGGTGGTCGTGGGTTCGATTTCATATGTGTGATGAATTTACTTCCTACTCATACTAGAAACTCCGCTTAGGTTAGGAACAGGTGTTTTGTTAAATAAAAAAAAACAGTTAAAATTATAAGAAACATGCATAGACTGTAGTCGTAGTGAATGCAGGTATAGTTCTTATTTAAATACAGTAGGTTAAAATCAATACTTCTTACTCTATCCCAAAAGTTAACATCTAGTCTAAAAAATCCCGATAAGCCGTAGCATAACAGTGTGAATTTATAAAAATCTTGGACTGTCAACAACACATCGTGCTCTGACTGTCGCCAAAACATTTGACAATCTAAAGACCAACACAGCCTCCATTTTTTCCACCAACCTTATACCTTCTAATTCAGTATATAACACTTCTAACCTTAGTAAACTCCAGTGCCCGCACCTAACTAAACACGTCGACATTGGGTCGAGATTCTCACGTTTACCTCGCCCTTCATAAATTATCGTACGGCGCGATAAGTTAACAATACGACAATGCGTTGCGAAGTGGAATCCACCTGACGGTTCCACAGCCTCACCTCCCCCCCCCGCAACCCTCTTGCCGGGTTGCACCCCCGGCCACCCCCGAGACGGGACACAAAAAAATAATATCATATCTCGTTACTGGATCTACCTTTTGTTGGGGTTTATAGGAGTGTGGTGAGTTGGATGCGGTAAATTATTGTATACTGGCGGACCTGACAGATGTTGTAGGTACTGTCAATAGCTTGCACTGTGGCGGTAAAAAGTGCTAAATGTAAGTGTAATTAAAGTAGGCTATTTAGTTACTGTAGTAAGGATGAACAAATACACTTAATATTGATAGCTAGAAACAGTTTGAATAATAATATAAGCGAGTTCTTTTTTGGTGCTCCCTGTAATTCTATTAATTTTCTCTCCATAAAATTCTTCCTCAGACTTTAACAAACAGTTTAAAAAAATCATCCAATTTTGTCTATTCTTTTTCTAGTTTTACGCTTAACAACACATTGATACATTTAGTTTGATTGGCATATAAATGTAGGTAGGAGTAGATGAGAAATCGGCACACACTGTGTAAGATTTTAAGTGGCTCTTTGTAGCCTATTTAGTATTTTAACTCTAGTCTTTCTAGTGTACTTTTGTTGCTTTTGACTAAGACTTAAACGAATATTAACTCGTAAAAAATAGAAAGTCCAAAGTGCTTCGTCAAGTTTCTCGCAATCTAAGAATTAATTTCGACCAAAATCCTTCTTTCACGCGCCGCATCCACATCTTACTACATCTTCGGTTCCACACAATAATAATATACCTGTATGCACTTTCGTTTTTATAAAACCCTCTGTATCCACTTTAAATTGGACATCACGGACCTTTTTTTTCCGCTCATATTCCATTTATCTCTAAAGTCATGATTCGTTGCATTGTCCTGGGCGTAAATACGGAAAAAAAATTATGGATGATACTCGTAGTGATGTAAAAAAACGGTTGAAATTAAAAACGGCATCGGTTTTGATTTGTGACGTGAAGTTGGAATGTTTTTTTTTATTATTAAAGTGAACGTTTTGCGGCGATTTTTTGAATTTCGTAGGATGCTATACTGTTGTTTTTTTTTTGCAATTTCGTTCTGAAATTAATTATTTTTTCTTTCTTTTTATAAAAAAGTTTCTCGCAATTTGAAGCTGTGTTTACGAAATACTTGTTTCGCTGCTATGGTTAATTTTAATGGGTTGACATTGTGTTAACTTAAATTCTCAATTCTTTTCTTATTACTATATTTACTTTGTAAAATCATAGGGTCTGATACAATCTCTAATCTAGTCCAGCAGGCGCAGGTACCTGCAAGGACCGCGAGGCTTTTCTGAAATGGAAATTTGTGGCCTTAGAACACAAAAGGCAACTGAAGAAAACAGGTGTCTCTTAGTCGGTAAAAGTCTAAAACGCACTTCGGCTCCTAGGGTGGAGCCGAAAAGAACTCATTGGATGACGAAGCGGGAGAACTCATTGGATGACGTACCGCCTCGAAAAAAAAATAGACTCCACTTAAAACCTTATGTAAATCATTTGGCTTTGGTACAAATAATTCGCCACAGGCACTTTGGGCAGCCAATTTGATACGTCACATTCCTTAAAAAACTCTGTGTAAACCTTTTTACCTTATTAAATTAGTATCAATTATTTATAAAGTGACCCATACCGGGTTTTGTACCTGCATAGCGGCCCAATGTTACTTCCGACGGAGCAAATACCTCTGAAAGTTTTAAATCGTTTTTTTGAGATAGGAAATCTTCACATGACTGTATCACTCTAGGGTACAGAGAGAGGGCGTGTCAGACTTTTACTGACTAAAATCCACTTGTAGCCTTCAGTTCAGGCGGGATTGCAGTCAAGCACTGGTTTATATTCATCATCATCATCGGCCTTGTAATTTTCCCACTATTGGGACTCAGGCCCCCTCTCCAGGAGAAGGAATAGTGCCGGTTTATCATCATCTGCCTAGCCTTTTCCCAACTATATTGGGGTCGGCTTCCAGTCAAGCCGGATTTAGCTGAATACCAGTATTTTACGAGGAGCGGCTGCCTACCAGACCTCCACAACCCATTAACTGCCATTTATATTATTGAAATAAAAAAAAACTACGTTCCATAGATATTTTTGTGGTGGGAAATCACCCAGTGATTTCTCATGCTCAAGGGCGTGCCAGTCTTATACTGACTAAAACCATCTTGTGTTGGTTACACTTTGTGTTCCAATGCTTTTTATGAGGTGGGAAATCATTTAGTGCCTTCTCCCACTCTAGGGTGGAGTGAGGAGTGCCATTGCTAGTATTTTACTGACTAAAACTCACCTGTATCCTTTCAGTTACCTTTTGCCTTCCAAGGCTATGGTTGCTTATTTACAGCCGAACCCAATAACCTATCTATCACATATCGGAGATAGAAAAACAAATGAAAGAACAGAAAACATGTATAATTTTGAGATAGTACTCGAGTATGCCAAAACTGTAGATACATAGGGTAGGGCCCGGGTAGGGTTCGCCCGTTAAAAAGAAAACATTTGACACTTATCGCCCATCACAAATCTTTTTAATGCCTTAATAATAAATTAATTTATAAAACCGCGAAATTACTAAGCGATGCAAAATGCAATATTGAGTACCCGAAACACGCTTAGTCACTCATTTTTTCCTTTAAAACTTTATGATCCGACCTTCATCATTGCATACTCATTCGTTTTAAACAAGTGACAGCTTAAAGTAAAGCATGATTAAGTTTTTTGATCGATCGTTCAAAGCTTCTGTTTTTGTAGGTATTGTTTATTAGAGTTCTCCATTTTGTCCCCAAATCGACTAATGTATGCACTATGCAAGTACTGACCAGTCTTGCCATGAACTACCGTGTTACCCCAGTTAATGAGTTGTGGAGGTCTGGTAGGCAGCCGCTCCTTGTAAAATACTGGTATACAGCTAAATTCGTCTTGACTGGAAGCCGACCCTAATATAGTTGGGAAAAAGGCTAGGTAGATGATAAACCTGGGATAGCATAAGATACTGTACTTTTTATCCTGGCCATCCTCTCAAGACAAAATTCCCTTAAGATAATTTTTCACTTTCCTGCACACGAAACCGCGGGCAGAATCTATTTATAGATCTATATAAATATAGACACAAATACATTGTCAAGTATTATAAGTGATATTAGTACAAGTTGTTCACACAAACGTTTGTTCAAGTTGACTTGAAGACAATGAAAGTCTAGACTTGTACAAGGCCTTTGACCCGACAGTTTGGGTTCGACGTTACTTCTCAGAATTAGCGATATCGGAAACTCTTGAATACAATCTCATCTACTTAAATATTGAGTTGTATGAGAATAGATTAGTAATGTGTGGTTATTAAACTATTGATGAAATATGTGGTGTTAAAGTAAGAGGAAATGCGTCATTCAATAATGATATAAGACAAATAAGTATAGGGATTTATAACTATTTTAGTATTTTGCTGACTATAGGTACGTATTTTATACTTTTCCTCTATAGTTTTTTTTTCATTAATTTGAAATACGTTTATGTAAATGACTCATTTACCAAAATTGTTTAAGATTTAAAAAAATATAAAATAAACTTCAATTGTGTACTGGATCCTACCCCCTCTTGTGATTTTTCTCTAACATTCAATGATTTGCTGGAAGAGATATAGTTACTCTGTTATCAACTTATAATTTGTTATGGTGTACAATAAAGACAAAGAATAAGGAATAGTCAATACTTGTTAGCATATACGCTATTAAAACGATACTACTTAAAACCTATTTAAAACAATAGTTCTACTAATGAATCCATTCAAAACTCAAAAACAGTTAGACGCCATGTAAACTACAAATCACAATCGAACAGACACTCTTTCAACCGCTATAAAACAATCGATTTCCCAACGATCGACTCACAAACATCTCTAGTTCAATGTGGGAAAAACGGAAAGTTCCAACATTTTTATAATAAGCACGAACATACTTATTTTTAAACCGTCTTGTACCGGTTTACGTAAAAAATGTCGTAGAATGTCGTGGTCTGCAATGGGTGTACAGTTAGAAAAAGTACATAAATGTCTTCAATAATGTGTTGCCATATATGCCTCGGTCGGTCGCTATATGTTTATGTATGTGTGCTTAAGTGAATGTTATGATAATGGGGACAAAATGTTTATCGTTAAGATGGTCATTTTGATCGACTGGTAGCGGATTTGGTTAGGTTTTCGATTTGTTGTTGTTTAGCGAAAAAATATTTCCACTTCTTTGTATTAAATCTTGTATAAACTAAATACTATACATATGTATCTGGAAGTACTGAATCATTTTCTTCTTTTCGTTTAGCATCTTCACTTAATTCGGCCGTACTGTATTGTTCCTTCTTCTTTATATTTTTACTGTTTCAAGAGTTGTTTCACTATGTCACACTATAATTTCATTTTGAAAGATGCTCTGTTTCAGTACGATTTGTGTACGAAAAATAGTAAAGTATTTTTCGTATACAAAAACACTTAAAAATTAAAAAGGTCAAATACAGATAGATGAGAAAAAAAGGATGTTGCTAAATTCAAAACAATATAGTGAGGATATTTTTTATTATTGACAGTTGTATGCTTGAGCACTATCTCATCTGATGGCAAGCAATGATGTGCCGATGACTATCAGGCAGACGGATACAAAGTTGGTTTCATTGCGCAGTTTTGCATAGGTATCTATGAAACATCCAATTATCGCGTGCTTTCCGATACGTCATGCAGGTCGGGAGTTTTACTTGTTTCTCGTGAAACACTGGTGACGTCACGGGGTGAGTCACAGTTTCATGAAATTGGCCGTTTTTAAATGGTGCTTTATTGCTGTTTTATAATTTTTCTGAGTTTGACTCTAGAATTGGTACAAGTACATACTTAAATATATCTAGTTATTATTATCTTTTCCTTCGCCAGCTTTCTTCTTCGGTATTTTTGTATTAAGTATCTGTCTTTTCAAAGACTAGTGATCAATTAATAGACGTGCAATGAAATGTAGTCTTATGCAAAGAAATCATCATGACATATGAGTATAAAGTTTCTACCCTAATAAGTTTTAGAGGTCTTACCATGACGTGAGTGTTAAAATGTTAGGCGTGCGAGCGAGAAAAAGGGATTGAGCTATATATCTTATACAGCTTCATTCCTATAACAGTATAGTTTAGGACCTCAAATGTCGCTTTAAGAGCTCTCAGTAGACCTTCTTTTTTATGTTTTATGAACTAGTGCTTGATTGCGATCCCACCTGATAGTAAGCAGTGATGCAATCGTAGATGGTGAGGCGCACTCGTTTATTAAGGCTTCTAATGTTAATCTATTTCAATCTGGTTCATCTAACACAATCTAACACAAAAGATGATAATAACACTCATCAAATTTAGCAAGCAGCTCTATTCACTAATATCTAAACCAATATGGCATTAAACTCTAACAATGTCGTGGGTATAAAACATCGCTAGCGAGAGAACAGACGAACGAGTTTTGTTAAACTTCTAGCTAAGCTTTAATTATTGAATCCCTTTAACAGTTTAGTCTAGGTCGTCAAATGGATCGCAATAAAAGCTCGTGGTAGAGCTTTTGCTATTAACCTCTTTCAATCTAGTATATGTAACACAAAAGATGATAAAAAATTTCCACAATTTTTGCAATAAGACTTATATTTAGTAAGAAGCTTTAGTCTGAAACGTCACAAATATCTAAACCAATATAGGATTAAACTCTAATAATGGCGTAGGTTTTAAACATTCACACATTAAGATACTCCATCCCTTTAACAGTTCACTTCAGATCTTCAAATGGATCGCATTAAGTGCTCATGGTAGAGCCTGTGATATTAATCTCGTTCAATATAGCTCATCTAACACAAAAGATGCTAAAGATTTCCACATTTTTTGCAATAACACTCATAAGATTTAGCTTCTTGCTAAATTGCTTTATTGCTTTATTCTGAATCGTCACTAATATCTAAACCAATATGGCATTAAACTCTAACAATGTCGTGGGTATAAAACATCGCCAGCGAGAGAACAGTCGAACGAGTTTTGCTCAATTTTTAGCTATATTTTAACATTAATATACTGTATCCCTTTATCATTTTAGTCTAAGTCGTCAAATGGACCACATTAAGAGCTCCTAGCAGAGCTTTTGATGTTAATTTTGTTAAATCTGACACAAAAGATGACAAAAACTTCCACAATTTTTGCAATAACACTCATAAAATTTAGCAAGCAGCTCTATTCACTAATATCTAAACCAATATGGCATTAAACTCTAACAATGTCGTGGGTATAAAACATCGCTAGCCAGAGAACAGTCGAACGAGTTTTGTTCAATTTCTAGCTATATTTTAACATTAATACACTGTATCCTTTTATCAGTTTACTTTAGGTCGTCAAATTGATCGTATTAAGAGTAGGAGCTCTTGATGCAGAGCTTTTGATGTTAACTTTGTTTAATCTGACACAAAAGATGATAAAAATTTCCACAATTTTTGCAATAACACTCATAAGATTTAGCTTCCTGCTAAATTGCTTTATTCTAAATCGTCACCAATATCTAAACCAATATGGCATTAAACTCTAACAATGTCGTGGGTATAAAACATCGCCAGCGAGAGAACAGTCGAACGAGTTTTGTTCAAATTCTAGCTATATTTTAACATTAATACACTGTATCCCTTTATCAGTTTACTTTAGGTCGTCAAATTGATCGCATTAAGGGCTTCTAGCAGAGCTTATGATGTTAATTTTGTTAAATCTGACACAAAAGATGACAAAAATTTCCACAATTTTTGCAATAGCACTCATAAAATTTAGCAAGCAGCTCTATTCACTAATATCTAAACCAATATGGCATTAAACTCTAACAATGTCGTGGGTATAAAACATCGCTAGCGAGAGAACAGACGAACAAGTTTTGTTCAATTTCTAGCCGAGTTTTAACATTGAGACACAAAATAACATTAAAATGGTCATCGCTCTCATAATAAGTTTTGTGGAGATTTTATTTACATATATGTTAATTGGCGACTGGTTGTTTGTTACTTTGTCCATTTATAACGCAGGTGTGAGTACTTAGATAGGTTTTTTGTAGATAAATGTTTATGTTAAGTTAAGTTTTCCGACGTTTTGTTGTAAGATCTTGTAATAGAATAGTATAAACTTTTACATCAACTGCTCGATTTATATGTCGTGCAACCCTCACTCGCCATGAATCAAGTCATTTTGTTAATTATATAAAACTCGCACTTCGTTTCGTTAGGAATTTAACTATTTAACTGGCCACCCTTGCACTTTTAGGTACTGTTTTGCCCCCTAGTCACATAATCTACTGTCATTGTACATTAAAATAGTAATACAAGGATCTTATTGCTGACAGTGATATCTACCATCTAGACAACCTTTTGATTGACCGTAAGAACCTGAAATAAAGTGGGGTAGTTTTCACTGTAGTGCTAGTAAATTAAATAGACATTCAATATTACAATATTAATTATAGTTTCCACGTCAGTACAGTTATCTTTAACTGCGCTTTGTTCGTCATCCGCAAGTCTAAACCTACGATTCAGTTCCCTGAAAACTGTTTTATAAATGTTTTCCGCCTTTTCTCAATCAGTTTACCATATTTAAACACAAGCTTTATAAGCATGCTATTGAACTTACCATAATGAAATTCTCATAAAGCACTAAGCTGTCATATAAAAGAAATACTGTTCGTTTTTGAACAGCAATAAAAAGTCCCAAAAAATAATCAGCTTCGCATAGCGAGCCCCACCTAGATCGGACGTAATAACAAATATTCGAATAGCAATCCGACCATATGTCGGATTGCCGAGCTAATGTATGCGAGCGTTAACACACATCGCACCGAGATGATACTCAGTTGTCCGTTGCCATAAATTACGGATATTCAAATGATTCTGATACGAATTTGGTACCGCAATTAACGCGCGAACTGGTTTCGGTGTAGTGTTGGGGGGGTATTGTTAAGTGCATTTGTTGTCGATAGAATTTTGGGACAATCGTCTCGTTCTCATTTTTTTTGTTTTTGTGGTTGATTGGCTAGCGCTTGGTGACTATTTGACCTGATGGGAAGCAACGTTATGATCGACAAAGGAGCACGATTGCCTAGAATTAAGCTTTTCGCTCTGTAGCTAAAAGAAAACTGTATTTGCCTCAAAGTCGACGTTTACGGGATTTATCTTCGATTTTTATGATCAGTTGCGTAGCCTTTATTCCCAACTGTGATGTACTCGTGGTCATCTAAACAGGTACCAGACCATCGAAACTCAGTGCTGGTTTGGACAGTTTTGTCTTCAACACATACTGACCTATGTATTGAATAATAGGCCAATTGAGTTTTTACAAGTTGTTAATGATACTTGAACGCACCTCCTCAAGTCTTGACGCTTGTCGATAAATAAGAACTCAGTTGATATTTCCATCGACATTGACCCCATCACTAGCCAGCTACAAAAATGGTTTTATTCGTTCTCTAGCCAATAAGTGTGTAATGAATCTCATGAGTACCTATGGAATGAGATAATAACCAATTCGGCTAAGTGTGGGCACGGCCCGTCTTTTTTTAAATAAAATTTATGTATTACATACCGGTTTGGTCCGATGTCGCCACAGTGCTATCTTCTCAAATTTCGTTGTACCTACAGAAGTAATTGTCGGGTATTTTTTATAGGATTACATAACTATTTTTATTACAATGAAGATTGCTAAATTCCATTCGTATAAATATGATTTGTTCGCATATAAAATTGTGTTATACAACTTGAATATTTAATGTTAATGGATAAAGATTCGTAGGTTAGAGGAAATTTTGTATGTTTTGCCGTTAGAGCATTAATAAAAGTTACGTTTAGGTGGGATTTTACCGAATTGTTAGCGATTAAGAAGTAGGGTCGCACGCGTATTTTTGGAAGAAGTTAAACATGAATGCAAAGGGCGAAGAAACACGGGTAGGTTTAAGTCAGTAAAAGTCTAAGATTCTCTTTCGCTCCACCTAGAGTAAGAGAAGTTGGCCTTCCCTTTAATAAAAAGTGTTAAGTGCTTCTCCTCGTTGTTTATGCCTGGAACAATTTTCCTGCTGCGCTTCCCATCCGATTATAATATTGTAGTCTTCAAGGCTAGAGCGAATAGGATCTTAATAAACTAGAGTGCTTCACTATCAATGATTGCATCATTGCCTACCATCATGTGAGATCGCTGTCAAGCCCTAGGTTAATAATTAAAAAAAAACTATAAACACGATATTAGTTTTCTAGATACCGTCAAGAGGTTGAACTTTTCTTTTACCTCAAAGAGTTGTCATTGTTAGTAAAATTTTAGGTGCCAGGTAGGGTCAACGCGTGCCAGGGATTCGAATTGTTTGAAGGAGTTACCGCAACCATCGCAATAAAGGATAAAAGAAGGAACTCTATTGGTTTTACGCCCATTTTCAATAAGCTATCTATAAAGTTGTAGCTACAAGAAATAAACAAATCTATCCTTTTGCCCTTACTTGCTTTCCTATAACCTACTGACGCGGTTAGCATTTCCTACCAAAAGTTGTGGATTGATAGATATAATCTTACTGTTTATCGGGGATAGCTATCTATCTATGAACTGCGGTATGTTATTGGAAACGGGCGGTAGTCAGTAAAAGACTGACACTTCTTGCCGTTTCACTCAGAGCAGTAGCAAGAAAAAGGTACCTACCAAACATATGTAGATCGAGGGTAAGCGGATGTCGGTGATATCCTCAAAGATTCCATTAGCAAAAATTCATTACCTATTAATTCTTAGAAGCATATCTTACCAAGAATTACGTACTTCTTGAGGTAAATATGGCATTTGTGTATTAAAATTATAACGTTTCGGGGAAAACCAGTCTATCTCCGCATTAGGCAAGCATTACTTTATGTATAATCATTCTGCATGATAAATAATACGTGATGTCATTGAAGACAATAATATGACTGTTTTGGGACACTGCCTTGAATAGTGAAATGATATAATTGTGGTTCTTTCTTGGATAAAATAGATAAATCGTTGTTTTTGTTCTAGTAAGTTTTTTGACTCCTAATTAAATAAGGCGACGATACTTTTCTTAAAAATAACTTTAATGCGATAGGTATTTTCAGAAAAGATTAACGTAATTACGGCTTTTATGAGAAAGGACACGGACACAATGACACAAGCTAGTGGCAATATATTAAAACTATTTTGTAACTACACTTCAATTTTATCTTATCGACATATCACGCTATATCGACAGGTCATAGGAACAATTTGTGTGTCACGGATGTCCCTCAAGTTGGCTTTAGTTACTCTTGTAAAATCTAAAAGACAAGACTTGTCATACAGTATGAAACAGACTGTTGGGTTGTGCAAAAGAACAACGAGAAAAGATTGCATATGTAGTTGTGTGAACAAAAACGATCATTCGCACGCAGTATAACTAAACCACCGCGTCAGCACTGCAAAAGGACATCCAAAAATAGCAGAAATTGAAAACCCTATTATGTATACTCTATCTTCACTGCAAAAGTTCGCACCAAAGTACTAGTACAATATACACGGGTAGCTAGCCAGCTTTCCTTTGCCGTGCACGCCTTGCTGCATCCAACCGATACCAGTTCCTCTATCCTACTAATAACGGTACGTAAGTAGGCATATCACTGAGCCAGACTATCAGACCGGAAGATGACGCGTCTAGCAAATCAATGGCTCGCTTCTACGCTCGTATCTCATCGGATTTGGCACGTTTGGTTTCATTGATGGACCCATGAAACCGGTCCTTTGCGTCAGAAGGCTTATGGTTTTGGATCTACCGATTAAGGCCGTGTGTAGATTTGTAATTTATAATTTGTGTAGGCGTAGGATTAGGGTGTTTTGATGGTTATGTCTCTTTCGTTTTGTTCATTGATGGTGAGAAGCAGGTTGATTTATAATCGATTTATTTTATACAAAAACTATAAACTTCTTTGGCCAAATAAGAGTTAGACTCGGTCACAACTCAACTGTCTAGCTAATACGGTTCATGAGATACTTATAGATACAGATACTTACCATCAGATGAGATTGCAGTCAAGCAATAATTTATGTATATTAAAAAAAAAAAATTGCATGGACACTTTTTTGAATCATGTTATAAACTACAAATATCTTGGTTACATGTTTCTTATCGCAAATAGGTTTTATTTAAGAACTATGTAACATACTCGCAAGTAAATAATATATAAATTGAAATAAGCCACTGGCAGTTAAGAGATGACCATTGTCAACTGACACCACTCAGCTAAAGCGTCTTGAAGGGAACCAAATGATCCAACACGCGCCACCATCAGCGAGACATTTGAGTGAGCATGACAAACTCTCAACCGCCATAGTAGTCATCATAGTACCTAGTAGTAGTGGTGGTGCTGTTAGCGATAAGACCGCCCATTGTACCACCCCTACTAATGTTAAGCTCCTTGTGTAAAATGTAATAAATAATAATAGTCTTTTATTGATTAATCAAAAACCGTACCCATTACTTAGACATCAAAATACGCGTTACCCATTAAATTAACGCATCAAAAACCATCCAATATCCATTACAGCACAGTTCTTCACACAAATAGTTTGTAAAACTGCGGGTGTGGAGAGCTGGTGGTAGATTTACAGCGCCATTACACTTCGGATGGACGTTTAAGTGTAATAGGCGATGTTTACTGGCCTCGTGTTGTTCTTGAACTATCCTGTTACAAGTGCGATTTGGGTGGTATGTACTTAGTTCGTATTTTTAGGCGGCTATGTTAATTAGGTATTGAGGCAATGGAGAATTAAACAGAAAGTAAGAATAAAAAAAAGACAGAGACAATGAAAGAAAGACCAAAAAAAAAAAACGAAAGAATAGTAATTTATTTCATCACGGGTCAGTTAGACCCGGCAATATAAGTTCTGCTATATAAGTTATCAAAGAATAAAATATGCGGTGAAAGCAAAAGGGTAAAAAATTGCCTACGACCTATTCTCAGATTTATCTAAAATGCACAAAAAAACCCCGAAGAGTTCGATAACATACGCTCTTTCCTAAACCTATGCACAACTTTAGTATAATAATAACTACCTTTGAGATATACGTGATGTTACTCGTAATTATTTTAAATGTAGAAATAGCTTACGTAAGCAACCCAGATCAGTTGATTCTGGAATCACCTAGATTTCAGCGAACAATGTCACTTGCTAACATTTAAGTGTCCATTTTTAGCATTTAGCCTGCGAGTCACCTAGTTGTTCCAGGTCAGACAAATAGCTTTAACCTTTAAGTACACGCGTTGTTTAGGACAACATTCCGTCACGCGCGGGGTCCAGAAGTATCCCCAATATAAATTTACATATATATTCAGATTTATGAAATAATTTTTAAATGCCGTTTTAGATTATAAGAAAAGACATTATAATCTTTATGAAAAGTATTTATTTATCATAAAACAATCAGTTTTTAAACAGTAAGGAACATTTTTATCAAATTAACATTCTCGTACATAGAATTTTTAAGGCACATGTTTAAAGTACTATAATTTAACAAAAGAGTCCACATCTGATTAACTTACAATTTTTTTCTAATAAAATAAGAATCAAAAACAAGTAATTATAAGAAAAATTAACAATAAACATTATAGTAAAAAAAATCACAATTGTTGAAATAGACTACCCTAAAGTAACGTTAAAATTACTCTTTGGGTAAGCATGTTACCTAATTTTCTACTGAATGAGGCACGCAAATAGTTTTTTTTGCAAGACTTACAGACAATAGTACTTTTTTATCCGAGGATCTGGGACAATAATAGCATTTTCACTTCAGTTTTGAGCCACCGGGTCCAGCTTCATCTGAATTGGGAAAAAGCTGCTCTCTGTCGATCAACTTGCATATTATTGGCCTGTGGTCAAGTTATAATTTTTACATTTAATTTTCGGTTATTCGGCGACTCATTTTTTAATTTATTAACACCAATTCTGAAAAATAAACAAATAAAAACATAACTTAAGCGAAAAATTTAACTACGTTAAATCACGGGTGGGGTCTGCAGGTATCCCCACGTAATCAAAAATGTAACTTACCTTAGCAGAAGAGCGACGAATGTCCACTAGCCGAAAGGTCTTGTGTCGCACTGAGATTAGCCGAAAACGCGCGATCGTAACTTGGCAATTTAAAAAAATACCGTTAAAAAAGAGCGCGTGGGGTCTGCTTAGACCCCGCCCGTGACGTTAAAGGTTAATAGAAATGGAACAGTAACTGAAATATATTGCTCTAGATTCTAGGAATAAGTTAGTTCTGCATAGTTGATAGCTTGGCTTTCTACGAACTGTGTTTTAGCAAGAAGAGTCTTATTTTAGTGGTTCTAAATATAATGTGGATATGACAATTCAATACGACAATAAATGAAAATACTAGCAATACTCATCATTATGAATAACTTTTAGTCTGGGACCAATCTTGAAATTGCGAGAAAAATTTAGCTGTCCCATACATTTACGTTTGTATAAGTCGACAAAATGTACGGGACAGCTGAATTTTTCTTTAATGATTTCAGGGTTGGTCCCATACTAAAAGTTATTCTTAATGATGAGTATTGCCAGTGTTTTCATTTATTGTCATATTCCACTTAGTATATGATTTTGCGTTTGCAATCGTAACTTAAAATCTTGATACACGAGAATCAAATATGTATCTACTTTAAATATTATCAGATATTCTGATAAAATTTCATATTTATCTGCTTTGAATCAAAAATTTAATCAATATGAATTAATTTTTACATCTACTGTTACATTTATATTATGTTAATAACTAACAACATATTAGATATTATGTCAAAGATCACTTTATATGTTTAATATAAGAACTGGTAACCATATTGTTTTGATGATAATGGCCTCGGTGGTACTTTTCCGCTCATTATTTCGGATATATCAATAAAATACTAGAAAGTAATCATAAACTGAATTTGTTTAATAATTTATTGTATTATGTGTGTACAGATGAAGAGAAAGTGATATATATCGGTTTTGTTACGTCATCAAATCGTATATTTTACTGTCTCTTCAATGATATGCTGTTGTGTGCAGACGACATGGTTTTGTTTTAATCATTTCTATTTTTTTGCTGAAATTACTTTACAGTCTACAAAAAAATCATCAGCATTATTGCTGTTGGTTCTTCTACCGCAATTTAGTTACGGAGTAAACTTGTATTAAATTATGTATTTCTAATCTTAAAGTTCTTAAAATAATATCTTTACTGATCGTCCAATGGAATGCATTTATTGCAATCTAATCGGTTAGTCATCCTAACATTTATAGAGCTCTGACGCAAATCGCCACTTTTTTTTCTAATAGTTAAATTAATAATTTAAATTTACATAATCCGTGTCGTCTGCACAAGTGTTTAGTTTCTTATAGATGCTTTTTAGTCGCAACACGGTCACACATTTCGATGCTTCCCACTGGGCACTGGGCAATCTCTCTTCCTTCGATTTTATTCTTCATTCATAACTTGTGCATGTACCACTGTCCATATACGGCTTATTAGTACCTAGTTGTTTTATTATGTGGTGTTTTTAGAACATTACTTTTCACTGGAACATTTTTATATTTAAAATTTAAAAAACATTATTCGTGTTTTTAATTTCAAAAGTAATAAACGCGTTTAATCAGAAAAAATGGTTTAAATTGTCAGTAAAAAAATATATTATTCATTCTTTGATAAGTGTTTCGTTTTTAATGAATAATTTATTCAATTTTAATAAGTCATGTTATGAATAACAAATGATCTAATGAATAGTCTGAACAGTGATAGTGAGACTATGAACTTATTGTTTTTTTATTACTTTGATTTCACAAGAATTTTAAATTTGTTTGTAATGATTTCCTTTTCTGTACGAATTAATAGTAAAATATTCTATGATTTATTTTAATTATGTATAAGTATTTTTTATAATTTTGTATAAGTATTTATTTATAAGTTTATTTTAATTTTATTTAATTAGTAAATTAACTCCAATCCGTGAGCCTCCCGTGTCAGAAGCCGACATAGTATCCCCACCACCCACAACGCCTTGGTACTACAGCTAAAGGACAAACCGTGAGTCTTGTTCAACAGAAACCTTTAGTAAACGTAGATAGCCTTAGCCCTAGATGCGACATACAAGCAGCCACTCCAGGTGCGAACTCGCTGACCCCAAAAACTTCGACCTAGTAGATTTAGATTACATACCTTGCCTTAGATCGAGGAGTGTCAGGGTACATTGAAGTGTGTGATCTCGGTGCGAGGTATGACCGTGGTCGTGCACAGGGTGGTGGCGAGGCGGCGGCGGGGCGCAGTCAGAGGTTCTCGGCGTCGTCGACGGGCTCGCTCGGCCGCGGTGCGCTCTCCGACCCCGACCTCCCGAGCAGACTGCAGCCGAACCTTCCAGCGTTTTGGGTTCGTATCTCTGTGTTGGTGATTGTGGACCCCTGCTTGCAGCCTACTGTTTGTGCCTTGTTTTCATATAGCATTCTGCTTTGGTGCCAAGGTAAGTTCGCGTTTGTATTGGGACAATTTCAATCTTCAGTTTCAACAACTACTGAAGGATTGACCAGGCTTTTACGGTATTATATCAAGGTCTTAAGGTCCATTTTTGAATAGAAAACGAAAGGCTTATGCATTATATTGCACTGCGTCGCACAATTGCTTTGTTTCGCAAGTTTAATGTTTGTATTGTTAAATGAATTTCTGAAGGTTTTTCAATGTAGGCTTTAAAAGTTTACAGCACTGTCACATTATGATGTTTAGAGGTCTAGGACAGGGCCTCAATTCTGCAATTAGAATTGCATTTGATTTATCGATCATTGGCTTCATAATCGTTGATTTTGACAAGTTAATAATACCAGGCCTAGATATGGCACACAGTGTCTGATAGTATTAGCAGACGACGTTCAATTTAGAGTACTTTGTTATTCCAGGCCATATCTGAATAGGCGATTTTATTTTCTGTTTTAAATATCGCTGATACGCTGATATGCTGAGATAGGAGCCTTTTTCACCTAGCACGTATTTTTTGTGATTTATTTTTATTTTTAAACTTGATTTTTAGTTTTAAGTTATTTATAGTTGAGTCAAGTTTAGTTAAAATGTTTTAATTTTATTGTTATTAGTCCTAAGTTAGTCACAGATAAATGTTTTTCTTTTTTTCTTCTTTATTTTTATGTAACATAACAGCTAAAAGTTTTATAAATAGCTTGCGTTATATTTAGACGAGTCGTGTTATTATTTTTTTAATAATAAAAGCCGTATCGTGTATACGGAACATTTATTGGGTTTATGTGTTCGTATGCACATACATAAATAAAAAAATAAATTTAAAATGAGCATAGATTTATTCAGAGTTTAAATGCGGTTTTATAGACCACTCGAAAACAAATGATTTTTTCAGTATAATACCTCAGTTTTTAGATCAAAAAACTCATCAAATGCTTAATGTATTAAAATTATTCCATTATTCAATTAATTTTGCATAAAGTCTACTTTTTTTAAAAGTATAACCATGTTTTATGTATCAATCAGTAAACTTAAAAATTACAACATTGTTTTTGAGATACCTATCTAATCTTTTAAAATCAAAAACAGTCGGTAAAATGCCACTCCTCACGTAAACACTTTGATAAGGTCATAATCTATTAATTATTTTAATGAAATTATGTTTTGAAGAATTTTATGATATTTTTAATGAACAGAAAATTAAGTTTGAACGTCATTTTGGATTTTAAAGCAGCTTATTAGTTGGTTTAAATAATGTGTTTTTTAAATGGCTGAAGAGTGGTACAATGTTGAGTTTTTTTTTATTTGTTGTCACTAATAAATAAATGCAAAATAACAGAATTTTTATTAGGGATCTGTGTCGCAGTAGGCAAATGCAGAACCCTTATACGATTACTTTGTTGTTCGTCTGACCGTCTGTCAAAAGTATTTTTCACAGAAACGCATGGAAGTGAAATTAATATCAAATATTCAGTTTTGCTTCCACTTGGAACAATGAAAAAAAAAAAAAAGTTCTAAGCTGACACTGTACCAAAGAAGTAGGTAGAAGTAGATAAAAATAAACGAGTATTTAAAACCGAAAATAACATGTCTACGTAGTTTACGGTAATCTAAATAATTAAATAGGTTTTAATTTACACAATAAACATGTTTATCAAAACAACAAATACAATTATTAAAAATAAGGCTTAAACTCTCGCAGTTTTTGAAAATTGAACTCTACTCCCTCGATTTTAAGCTCATAATCGTTTACACTCAGTTTTTCAACATTGCATCCTTAAAACATTTATTTAACCTAACTTAAAACAATTTGCATTCACTTTTAATGATATTAGATCAAGTTCATTATGTCCTTAAACTTTGCATCTAACGGATACATCTCAAAGTACTAATAATTTTTATTATAGATGGTATATAGGCACATACCAATCGAAATTGAACTCTATTTTGTTGCCAATAAAGTTTATAATGTTTTGACTAGTGGGATGTCTTTGGTATATTTATTGCACATTGCGTACATTTCCCAGACGTTATTCTAATATGATTCGTATATCAAATGGCGGCCGATTTTAATAGAAATCATTGACATTGTTTATGTTAAGAACCGGTGAGCTACGGTGTTCAAACTTGTTGTGTTTATTTTAATTGGTAGTTTTTTTTAACCTATCACATACCCACAAAACGAGACACAATAGTAAAACAATAACAGCGCGGTCTCATAGGACCGGTCGGGGATTCATGAATTAATTATTTTAAGTAGTGCTTGACTGCGATGTCACTCGATGGTAAGCAGTGATGCAATCGTTGATGGTGAATCGCTCTAATTTATTAGGTGAATAACCTTATCGGGCAAAATAAACATATTTTTGTTTCTTTCTTCTTTCTATTCACTCTAACCTTAAATAAATTATAATCTGAACAACGGTGTAGGCAAATTGTTCTTGACTTATACGCAGTATAGACGGCGATGCGAAACGCGACGTCGGATACATAAGCTTAAAAATATAGAGCATTTTATTTTTGGCTCGTTACATCGTAATAAGGCTTTTTAGTCTATTAATCATCAACACGTCACAATGAATCATTCGTTATATATGTATATAAATATGCATTCTTAAATTACCTCATTTTAAATTACTTAAGCTTAGAGAGAGACAGATATATTTTTCACAACAGTAGAAGCTTTTCGCAATGCATGAAAATAGCTGCTACGGCGCTGCAGCCGCTACGCGCTACGAGCTTGCTACGGCGCGTAGCACGACCTAGCGCGAACAGTTTGAGAACCGCGCGCCCTCACCAACGCTCTCGTGTCATATGGCGTATTATGCTATAATAATATTTTTTACTTAGCACATTTTTGTTTATACCAGCACTATGAGTGTGTGTGTGGGTGAGTGTGTGCGCGAACAAAATATAAAAATGTCGTTTGCTCGTCGTGCGCCGCGGAATCTAATAGCCAACCGAATTTTATGTTCTTTCGCGGTACCAGATTGTGTTACACGGTGGGCCCACAGGTTTTTTTAACCTCTTTGCTGGAGAATTGACTTTTGTTACGAATGCGGCCGGTTTATGGTGACGCCCAATTAGCGATGGGCTCGCAGTCTGTGTACCGCGCCTTTTGTTACCAATGATTTATGTCTATGAGGCCGGAGCGGTCTCGCAATGGCAATTTAGTTTTTGAGGATTAATTATATGTTAAATATTAAATTTCGAGGTTAGAACAGTAAAGCGGCGGGCTTTTGTTAGGCTCTCAGTTAAATCTTTGTTTCTGACATTAAGTAGTCCATTTGCTGACAAAACAGAGAATCTTTTATGCAAACTGAGGTCAGATATAATTTAAGTAGTCTTAAAACTGTTTATGAGTATATTTTCTAAGTATGCAGTGATATTTCTGGGTATTAGTCGCTGCTGAAGCGTTGGCATTGATGTGTTTGCGTCAGTCAGGGCACATGGCACTGGGAATGGCTAATAAACGAGTGTTACTGCGCGCCGACACTTACACGCATAACTGCCCGTAAACTTGTAGTGCTTGAGGGGCTATCTTTAGTAATTCACTGCGATAAGCAGTTTGAACTATAATATTATATCTGAATTTAAATACCTGCTGTCGTATAAATTAGTCATGAAAACGAGAAGTATCCTTTGAACTACTCAAGCTCATTTATACCTATTTTTTGGAGTAAGGTATCGTCAAATAACTTTTCCCTGTCTGGGTGGAGCGAGAGAGTGCCAGTAGTACATAATCTCATTTTTGTCTAAGAATGCAATTAGCAATTTGTAGAAGTTAAAGGTAGTTCACAAAAAGTAGTTAGTTAAATACGTCCTTCAAATTTTTTCAACCAATTGCAATGTCAAAATTTAAGGACCTAATGAAACTTATTAAAACAAACGCTAAAGCAGAAATCCTACGAATAACATTACAACTTTCAAACACACCAACTATAGATCTAATAAACCCATAAAAACATGGCTAAATAAGCCCCATATACCGACAAAACTTTTACCCGTACACCCAACCTACACTATTCGCTCACCACGGAAACTTGTAAAAGAAACTCACAAAATTTAATAACTTCATAAAATAGAAAACGTATGCGCTCTAGATAAATTACAGAGATAGGGACCGGGGACAGACGGACATACACGCGTGCATGTATATGTGTGTAACGCGAGCTCATTAATCGCGGGACCACACACGATATCGGTATTGTACGATAGTAATGTAACTGTTTATCGTTCACAATTAAACTCAGTTAATGGGAACGGTTAATGAAGGAGAGAGGTGAAGGATTCCGAATAGATCGGGTTTTGGTAAAGATTAGAGGAAGATTGTTAAAATTAATGTTATTTAGTTTTCGTGTACCGATTACTTGTTGAGAATTTAAATAGGTGATTTATGTGATTAAAGTAATTGTGAATGAACCGCTTATGTGACTAAACTCTACCTTGTGAGCCTGGTTAAAAGCGAACATGGCACATTGCTCGCAGAATAGATGGTCGATAGGGTCGAAAGGATCTAAAACTAAGGGTTTAAGGGTAACTAAGGGTCTGGAAGGATTGAAGGGGCGATGCGTACCGGAAGACGCAACGTTGGGAGGTAGCCCTGATTGATTGATATATACTTTATTGTACACCTTAAAAATTATTTTACAAGGAGCTTAAAATTAGTACGGTGAGAATCGCGGTAATCCGATGGATGTAAGTCTTATGTCTGCCTAACAGTGGTCAGCCGAAATGATAATGTAAATATGGCTAAACATATACCTATATAGATGTACTGCATTATATTGAAACGGTTTCGCTTGAAGGCTGTAAACATTAAAAAACCATTTGAACTAGGCTGTAGTTAATCGATATTCGGTTCGAAGAACCAGAAATAAGTTTCAAATTACAATATTTAATAGATTATTGTTTCCAAACGTTTTTAAACCAACACCAACATAGGCCAGACTATTTTACAACTTACGAAAGAAAATAAAACAGGCACACCCACATGAGTTTCGCAAATAAACTTTATTTCTTTATACTCGAATAGGTTCCTAGACATAAAATGACAAAAATATACTTTCAAACTTTTACAGACCCTAAAAACTTTCCAGTTTTACAATTAATAGTACATTTTCCGAATCATTAGCTATTATTGTTTCACTATTAAGAAAGTTTTGCAGGTAACTATCTATCTGTGAGTTAAAACTACCCTCTTTTTTACAGTAACAATAAAACCTTGTAACTTGTAAATATTAATGTCGAATTAATGACTATTTTGTTCGGGAGTATTCTTTTTATTAAAGTTTTTAACGAGTTGAGCAGGTTAGTGAGTTGGGGCTATTAAATTAGTAGTTAATAGGTGCTTTGTAACAGTATGGATCGTTAATATTGGTGGGGAAGCGTTTGTGCTGCGGTGTCGGGATAGGTAAGAGTGGGTTCTCAATTGAGCTGGTAATTTTAGAGCCAGTTGAACATCTGTTTCTGTAATGTACTTTGTTACGGCTTGACCACCGAATAAGGAGAGAAAACTTCAAATGAGGCCTCCAGCTCTGGGTGTAGCGAGTTGTAGAGTCAGGCTTTTACTGACTAAATCCACCTTCGATTGCTTTTTGCATTGTAGAGAAAGAATTAAGGTGCTGCTTGTTTCAAAGAGGTTTCTGTTGTCAGACCTGCGACAGGAGAGTTTGGTGAGAGATGAAGATAGAGTGTGTGATTAAATAGGTTACAAAACTATTATGTCTGTTTCTACCATGTACACGTCGTACATGGTATTAAGGGTGTTACAGCCAAGAAAGCATATGATGTGGTCGACGATGAAGCAGGCAGGGATAGTAAGCGATGGCTTACCATCAGGTTAGATTTAGATAAACGCGAGCCATCATAATACCTACCTAATGAAAAATAAATATAAGAATAGTAGGTTTTCGTGAACTATGTATTGTTCTTAATGAGTAATAAATACGTTAAACCTAAACCTATAACAGTGGTAGCCAGCTATAATTTCACAATCAGACAACAATACAATTCAGTCTCATTGTTAATTTCGGACATAACTCCTTAATTACTACCATACATTAATAGTTTTTATAGACACACATTTACTGGTAAACAATTTTTATTCGTCGGCCTATAATCAGATGATAGTTGCGGCATCTTCAGGCATCATAAACAGTTCATCCCTGTTTTATTAGAAGCATAATAACTGGTATAAAAGTGTACTTTTATATGATTCCGATGAGATGGATGTTTATCTTGGAATAGTTGGGTTTATGGCCTGTGTGAAGTGTATGGCCGGTATTTACGTATTGTTTTATGGCAGATGGTTTCTTGTTTGTTTCGTTGTTGCGTGGCCAGTGGTAAGTGTTGTAATAGGTGTTGGGAGAAGTTTCTTTGTCAATTTTAAGTTTTTGTTTAAGAGAGTAACTAGCTGTGGAGTTTCTTGCTGGTTTTTTTACGTTGGAAAAGTCCAATTGGAACCGTGCACTAGCTTTTGATCTTTTAGAAGTGTCCATGCAAGCCTATGTGCAATAAAAGCATTTTAAATTTGAATTCTATTTAATTATTTAACCAGAAATAAATCAATCAACCCTGTTGTAGTGGTTTTAATGAAAAAAAAAACGGTTTGGAATAGTACATTATCCCAGGGTATGTTCCCTTGAGATAAATCTTGAGATAAATTTTCTACTACGCGGGCGAAGTTGGTGATGCGGCCAGTGCCAATACAAAACTAATACATTTACCTCAAACAAATTCATAGATCACTATCCAATACACAAAACATATTAATTCTCCTAATCCAACATTCGCGAAACTTGTTTCTCTAACGCAGTGGTTCCCAACCTAATATTCACCGGGGACCACATTGATTTGTTTGTTGTTAGCAAAGACTGAAAGTCCAGTGTAAAACTTAAGTTGTTAATAAAAAATGATAACTTATATCCTTAATTCAAAACTTATATAGTACACCTCTTCTTTAAAATCAAAAGCTTATTAAAGAGCATTATCATGGAAAACACAACATTTCTGATAGAAACTTAAATTAGTTCACATCCACGTTTCTAAGCAGTTGGAAAGTTTGAAATCATTAGATATTTTAGCTTTTGCGGACCACGAGTCGTCCAAGGGCCACGGGTTGGGAACCACTGCTCTAACGGAATCATAATAATTACAAAAATACTAACAGACTGAATTATTTAAAATTATTTACCTGCGTGTTCTAGACATATCTATGGAATTCTACTAAAAGTATACCTAACTAACATCATTTTAATTATTTCGGACAAGTCTACGCGATTTACATTATTTTACTTGTCATTTAAACTCGTTTTCAAGATAATAATAGAATCAGGTATGAGTATAACTTAATGTTTGCGTGTGTGCTTTATATATTGTGTCTTTGTGATTTATCTTCACCTATTATTATATTGACTACCAAAATAGACTTAGGAAAGATATAGAATCTGCTAATTTATAAAAATCTAGTATTACAGTGTTTGTTATCGAACTCCGACTAACTATCATACGACTTGAACTATCTGTTTGCGTTTTTCTACGTAAGTATATTTGGAAAGTCTGAATAAAGTCGTAGGCTGTTTTTTGCTCTCCTACACACTGTTGTACACCTAATTTTTATTTCTAATTTATATTATTGCAGACCAATTTAATGTTTGTCGAGTCAATTAAAAAAATATTGAATTAGAAGCAGCCGTGTTTGGGAAAGCACAACAATTTGTGTAGAATCGACACGGTTAGCGGAGTGGTCGAGCGAAATTCTGTTGCTTAAATTATTATGAAACTTCAGAACTTTCAGCTAGAACTAACCGACCTATTCGCAAAGCCTCGGTCATAGCATTTCCTTATAGGCTTTAACCTGTTTCTCTAAAAGACACAGGTTAAATAAAAACCAACTAAACACTATAATAACCCCAGACGAATTAATATTTAATGCTTCTCAATTAACATTAAGCAATTTACATTAACTTTTAAACAGCATTTTACACATATCTTAGAATATTTGAATATGTAACTTAAATCCTTTATTCTTCACAAAACTTGTACGTCGCAAAAAAATGCAGATTATCTATTATAAGGCTAGGTCTAGATGACCGCACTGTGACTTACGACGTCAAATGGTTTTGTGAATGGTTAAATTTTTTGTTAATGATTTTTAAAATTGTTTAAAATTCTATTCTAAACGTTCAACAATCTAAACCTAGCCTAAACTCATCATAGCATCTAATAGTTTTTTAAAAATATAAATGGCAATATGGCCGCATTCCGGCTAGCCGTAAACTATGTGTTATGTATATATTATCTACATATACATCTACATATGTTTGTATGTATGTCGGCTGGTTGTGAGACATCTCGTTATTTCTGTTTTATTGTATGAATACGTAATGACTTGCGACATACCAATTGCTGATCTTAGCTCTTACTACGGTAAAATTTACATAGATTAAGATTTTTTTTTGGATGTAAGATAAAGATTCATGTAGCGGTCTATGTGAGGGTAAAGAAGCGATTAAAATGTTAGTACCGATATTTTTTGTTTAATTATTTAGGAGACAAAAGTTAATGTCACTTGATTGAACAAGTATCATTAACGTTACGAATCTAATCTAATTTTTATAGCGTCTTAGACTTGGGAGTGATTTTTTCGTGTCCGAATTATTCAATACTTTATTCTACGCAAACAAATTGAAAAAAAAAATGTTTTGTTGATAGTGTACGTACCAAGTATAGAAGTCTTTATCCATTTCTAAAAAGGCCGTCAGTTTATCTCATTTATTAAATTCAATTAACGAATCAAACCTCTCAGATGCTCTCAAAAATTATTCACAAATCGATGAACTCAATACTTCTGTATCTGTTCAGATTGTCGAATCTATTGCCAACAGAATTGAAAGATAAGTATGTGGCATATGCTTGTTTACGAGTATCTACTATCTTTATTATTTAAATCTTCTCGAACCGGTCGTACTTAACTGATTGCGTTGGCGTATCCACATTACAAAATGTTGAGATTCTAAACAGCAAGTATTATAAATATTTTTTAATTAATAAAATGTTTTACTGTTTTTTTTTTGTGATTATGTATGTGTTGGACGGTTATTCGGTTCATTTGTAAGAGGAAATGAAAGGTATATTGGTACATGAGTTTGATAGTGTAGTGTCAATATTATTTAAGCGTTAATTTATGTTCCCACTGCCGGGGACTACGGGTTGTAATTCAGCACTTTAGCCAAGCACAGATTGCCGGTACATGTCTTAAAATATTTGATCTATAGGTATCCTTTCGACTAGAAGAAACCACGAAAATGATACCACGGTTCTAGCTATCAGGAAACAGACTTTGGCAGGGAAATCCTATTCTTAGCTGTACATACAATGAATATGAGTTATGAGGCGTGCTATAAGAAAGTTTGCTGATGTCAACTGTGTATTTAAAAAAGTCTATATATAATATATGACCACTACGCTCGCTAAATCTTAAACCTATAGAGCAAGTTTGAGATAAACTTGGAAGGCAACTGAAACAAAG
Organism: Mythimna separata; assembly: GCA_030763345.1. NCBI lineage: Eukaryota > Metazoa > Arthropoda > Insecta > Lepidoptera > Noctuidae > Mythimna > Mythimna separata. The sequence goes on from CM061176.1 coordinate 22,752,675, forward strand.
AAATTCAGTACCAGCTAACATAAGGAACCTCAAAAGTGCGTTGGTAGAAGAATGAAATCGAATGCCACGTTTTTATTGATGATGTAATAAAATGGGTGCCCGAACGGATGCAGGCAGTTTTGCCTACAAGAGGAGTTACCACTTAGGGTGGATTTCTAAATGTAGTATTTTGAGTTAAGAACTAAACGGCTACTGAACTATGAATACATACTATTCCCGAGCTGCGTATCGTTCCTGTAAAGTATCTCATGTTACAGTAGTACCTGTGAGGTAGTCAGTTAGCAGAAAAGCTTCGTCCATCCTTCGTCATCTTCCTGAAGAGGGAGGTCCGTTTTTCCTATCAGGTTACTGGGTTTAGAAAATGTCCGAAAAAGTACCTGTGGCATTGGATAGCAAATTAACTCAGGTGGATTTTAGTCAGTAAGTCTAACACTGTTTCTCGCTCCACCCAGGGCGAAAAATCATTTGATGATTTCCTACCTTAAAAACCAAAATATGGGCTTTACAGTAACCGTTATGGCAGAAAAATCTCCCATGATAATTCAGCCCACAAATTAGAAGACGATCAATCCTCTATACAAACAGATAATAACCATTTTTACCACATACAATAAAGAATGAGCAGTCGTAATCGGAAACAGGAAACGGCCATTAGTAAGCAGGTTACAGTACCTCTGCCGATGAGCCTTTCACTGAGTAATAATTGTAATTTATAGTGATTGCCGAGTGTTTTGTTTCTCACGGTAATCGATACTTTGTAATTATGAAGTGTGATAGAGTATTGGTCCTCGATCGAGCGGTTTGCGGAGATCGTGCTTTGGAGCATTGTAAATTGAGTTTTTCATATTGTAAGTAGAATTGTGAGAATTAGAACAAGAAATAGTAATATTCCACAACTTTCACACCACGCCATCTAGTCCCAAGCTAAGCGGAGCTTGTGTTATGGGTACTAGACAACTGATATTATAGATAAATAATACCCAGAAGAAATGATCGTGCTCATCACACAAACATTTGTCCTGGGTGGGAATCGAACCCACGACCTCTGGCATAGCAGTTAGGGCCACTAACCACTATACTTACAGGCCAGTCAAGTTGTGGATGTTGATTGATGCTCAAAACTCAGTTGTTTTGCGCATCAAAGGCTCTGTGCTGTAAGGCTAGAGGGCCTAACTTTACTAGATTTATCTGACTACACCACCTACTGGGCTTGATACAATCAATCTGTGGCTAATATATTTATTTATGCTCATGTATTTGACATGTATTTTTTATTCATCACTAACATAATGTGAGCTAATGATGTAACCTGTGAATAAACGATTATTTTTAATTTATTTTCTGATCAGTAGCACTATTCCTTTTTTTGAAACAGAATGATGATAATATCAATACGTCTTAGTACTGCCCGTGGCTTGCATTATGCCAAAAAACAAAATGATTGCTGCAACCGAAAGATTTCGTAAAAACAGTTATGGAATATGTTTAATAGACTATTTAGTCTTGGAATGTTGAGATGATATTTGATTTATGTGATGACAGATTTAGATTAACCTGACGACAGACAAGAAAAAACTCAATATAAAAATTACCTTGACGAGAGCCAAGCATTCAATCACACTAATATTAGAATGTAAATCTTAAAGAACATACAAGAATGAGAAATTAGATGCGCGTCCTACTCAGACATAATTTAGACCTCTTAAATACTCTGTTTTGATATATTACATGACCAAACTTTATGATTTGTGAATGGAAGTCCGAGATCAGTTTCAATAACAGCCGATGCCCTCAAGCGATCTTTTAGCAACATATAATTGCAGTTTTACGAATAATCGAAGCGCATTAGACGACTATTAATGTGAAAATTGGCGCATACCATTAGGTACGTGGGCGAAGCCAATAGCTTCTTGAAAGAAATTGCTTATAAATGTGAGTTATTAAGTAATAAAAAAGGTAATATGTCTGGGTTTCGATGATACTTTTGGTGCGGTACAAACAGGTACCCACATACTTCCGGTATCGGGGACAGAGTTGAATAATTAGAGAATGGATCTGTTGGTGAATGACATAAACTTATGTTTTTATTCATTAATATATTCTTCTTGTGTTCATTGATTAAAATGTAGCTTAATCTCGTTCGCGACATCACAGCGGGTCCTATCAGAATACAGTAACATGAACTGATATTATATATTAGCCACCTGTTTAGCTTTGCATTATTTTATATTTCGAATGTATATTTTAGTTTTATTAAGTTTTGTGAGGCACAATGTTTTTTTAAATAATTATGCGGTGGCATTACGCACTGCCAATTTTTGTTTCTAACGTCTTAACGCCACGAGTGTGCCAAAATCTATGAGCAAACGAGAGGCCATTTTTGGCTACATTGAATACTTAATAGTCAAATAATTTAAGAACCATACATATTATATTAGTGTTTGAGACTATCTCAAACACTTACATAATCTGTATTTACTTTGAGGAAAGAACTTGCAAAGCACTCTGTATAGATCGGGCAGTGCAAGCATTTGTCAGTATTGGTTTAGCTCAAACTCAGGACTACTAAGGAGCTCAACGACAGACAAACAATATCAAAGAAAGAATGGTTAGGTAGGCCGTATAATGTACTCATAAGTGATAGACTTGAAATCAGAGAAGGAAAAAGTGCCTAATCCACGTAGTTATTAGTCCTCACATTCACAATAAGAAAAAGTGAATTTACAAAAATGTAACATTATACGCAGTAAATATTGCAAATTATAAAATAATAATAATCATAAACTATTTAGATTGTTTATTAAGAAAAATATATGCAATAAATGTCAAATTATAAAATAAAAAATAATCATCAATGTCAAAAAAACGAACGTCAATCTCAACAGTTGCGCCAGTAACAAAACCCCAATGACACGTCCAATAACCTTAGAACGTAATCATCCACGTAATTATAATTTGTACTTCGTAAATGCACTAATGATTCTTCTCCATTTTGACACAACGTTAATTAAAAACAAGTTCATAAACGTCACTAAGTGAATTTTATTGCCCACCATAATGATTCCAGTCCCATAGCGCATAATAAATTATATATCCTAACTAATATTATAAATGTGAAAGTGTGGATGTTTGTTACTTAATCACGCAAAAACGGATGAACGGATTTCGATGAGATTTGGCATGCATATGGCCTTTGACATGGAAAAGAACATAGGCTACCTTTTATCCTGAATCTTTTTTGTTAAATTAATGATCGAGTCCTGTGCGCACAATGTGCAAAGCCTAAGTTAAAGTTAGCGTTAGCCAAAAGTAAAATTTTCCACGCGGACGAAGTCGCGGGCGAAAGCTAGTAAATTATATATTGCTATATAATTTCAAATGTTTGATGCGACGAAACTAGGTATAGGTAACATTAGGTAATGGGTGAACTATGTATCTATACTTTATTATGTAGTCAATCGTGTGGTAACATCTAATTATGAAATATGGTCGTTATTTTGTTAATGTAAATCGAAAATGCCATCTGTGGCATCCAGTGATGTATGTTGGCGTATAACTTTGCTTTAGAAAAAGGCTTTTATTAATAATAGACATATTATTTCGGTTATATACCATTGATTGTAAGTCATCGTTAAAACTTATATAACTATTTTAGTAAATATGTAAACAGGACATTACATGAATAATTGGACAATCAAATTTGCCGGTATTGACATTCAGGAGACTGTTCGCGCTGCCCTGAACTCTCCTAAAGTAATTTCTGTGTTATCATAATTTTAAACCAAAAAAAATTTGAAAAGTCAGCTTGGAAAACCATATTGAAAAAAACCTTCATTGTTTTCTTCATGTTTTCAACATGACTCTTGGACCAGACAGTTTCGTTGAAGAATTTTATTGATTTACCTATGTACAGATATAGAAAAGATGTAAAGAACAAAAATAGTAATCTTACGGCAAGTTAACCTAGATCAAAATTTAAGTTAAGCCTTTCTTAAAATAGACGATAAAACTTGAACAATACACCGGAAAAGCTCATTGTCCAAATCTTCAACAAAACCAAATCAATAAATTAATTCGATCACATTCTCACACTATCTAAGATCGCTATAAACTTTAACGACATTACCGTTACACACCAAAATCTTCAGAAACACTCTCAAAAGTAAAAACCCGAAGATATACTGACATGTGACGTCATCTGTCATTATTGTGTAACACAACATATTGTGGGGACAATTGGAGCGGTCGTGGGTGGAATGATTATCTGAATACTAATGCAAGATGGTATTAGTAATATGTTTGTTATATGGACATCGGTATGAGTGGAATATTTTATGACAGTTTTATTTCTTTTGAAGTGAATTTTTAGGTGTATGAAGAATGAGGTTATTTTTTTGAGAAGACAGTCGCATATTAAAGTATTATTTCTAAACATAATCAGTCTTGAAATGGTTCCACTGTTAGGGCTTAAGTCTTAAACTCAGTGTGGGTTGATGGATGTCACATTTACACATTCACATTTTGTTGTCTTCACATTTTTGAGTCTAGGACAGCGTATAACACCCATAAGTCCGTTTGCATTGCTCTCAATTACATTATAATTAATTAGATGTATTTATTTGAATTAGGATCGATTTTTATTCTGCAATCATTTATCTAAAGTGAGCCTACACGACTGGGTATATAATATGAATGGGTTCATTCTTAACATCCCAGAAAACCTTGGAAGCTTTATGAGGAACCACAAAGCTCAAACTCGTCATTTAGAAAAATTACTAATCAATTTATTGACATTACTAATGAGTTTATTTTACAATCTATACTGGTATTTTAATTTTATTTATTTTGCATAATTAATTAATTAAACCAGGTGAGATCGCAGTTTACTGCGATTTAATTTTGCTGATTTAATTAATGAATACACTGCTTGCTAACTGATATAAAGTAGTATTTTATATCAGTTTAAAAAAATTACGAGAAAAGCTATTTTATGAAATGACTGTACTTCAACCTTCTTTACTTATAAACATAGTTTTGAGTTATTTTAATAATACATAAATAAAACCCCATAAAATCAAGTAGGGTCTGCTAAGTAGAAGCAAATAATTTAAGAACTTCCTAAGTTTTGTTACAAATCTTGTTAAAATCCTCGTTTGGTGATCTCGATACAAACGAACAATATTGCTGTTTTGGAAGTATATATGGAACAGGGTGTAAAGTCCCGTACAACTTCGTTGAAAAAGGGAGGATCCTTCGATCAGACGGTTGTGATGTTATATTTAGGCATCTGCCCAATCTAGCTGTTGTATATATTCAAATCAGGCAGAGAACTTTAAATAATTGCGCGATGCAGGTTTTCATAATTAAGACTGTTCTTTTGTGTCGCCGTAGATGTTGCTACACTGTTTTCAATTACATAGTCACTTCAAATCTGAAATATCACTGTCCTGAATCCACGCAATACGGTTGTATGATTTCAGTTCATGAATCAAATGGACATAGCAATGTATTATTAGTTTTCTTTAAGAAACCCCGTTACACCAACATTGCTTTCTGTGTCTTACCGTTTCATTGCGTCATTGCATTAAATTCACTGGACATCTTAGTTATTTACGACTACTATCCGGAAATAAGCGGCTGTAAGCAGTCGTAGCCAGATCGAACCGGATCGAACCGGTTTCGATTACAATTAATATCGTCGCCGACTTAACATTTGTTGTGCATTGCTAGAGGCTAACATTAATTTATTGTGCTGTAATGAGATTTTAGTAGGGAACATTTTTTTGGCTGTCTCAGTTCGGATATGTTGTAGAAATGTGATAGTGTATAGAAAATAGTTATATCCAGGCCATCGAAAGGTTCGCACGCTGTGAATTTAAAACTGCAGCGGTATTCAATGCTAGTTTTGACAGTTTCGAGATTGGTGCTTAATAAAATTGAAAGTAGAAATGATATATAAGTTCTAGCCGAGAATTAGATTCATCATAAATAAATGGCAAACTTCTACGATACGAATGAAAGATAAACAAAGCAGTAATTGTCTGTCTGTTTTCTCAGACACGGTCCTTCGAGCCGGATGTCACTCAGCAATTTAGTAATTTTTAGTGCAATTTAAATAACGCTCATAAACACAAATATTTTTCTGACTTTTAGATCCAAAAATCCCACAGATTCTTGATTAATTACAAATAAATTCTGTTTCAAATTCGAGACAATATATCTCGGCGACCTTTCACTAAACTTTCCTATTTCACCGTCTTGTACAGGCCTCCATAACACGACCATAAACTAAATCGTAAAATATTGAAACCAGTGTAGTCTGACCTTTATGTCACATTTTATTGAGCGATTTTCAACCTTATTGCTTTGACATTAGGAACTGTGTCTTAAATGATACATTTATTTTAGTTAATCTATAAATTAATCACCCGCTTGTTCGTGATTTATTGTTTTTTAACACTTCAATAGCTGCCGATGTCCATTTGGAGGCATTTTTCAGTGTACAGACTTGACAGCGATGATCCGCACTCTAATATGATTTGACACCTCATCTACGATAATCAACACCTTATGTTCTAGGCGTTAGAATTGAAATTCGAGTAAAAAGTTGTTTTTTATGGTTAACGATAAGTTGGTGTTAAGTAAGTAGTGTTGTTACCTAACTGTCACTTGATTTTCTTGAATATTCAACAGACTCACTCTAAATTCGATCGGGTCGGTGTTTTATGCTATAAACTATAAAAATCGGTGCAATACATCACAGTAATTAACGAAGAAACTGCCTTTCTATCTAATTAGCGCTTTATTAACAAGTATATGGTCCTGTAAATAACTGTTTTGTTAATCATTTAACATTTATAACACATGTTTTGTTGCTAATTTAAACTATAAATAACTTCCAGTTATTTGCTGTTTTAGGTATAGTTGCCTATGGAAATTTTTAAAACTATTTCAGGGCATATTTTTTGTAAACTTGGTCAGCCCTGTCTGTGGATTTAACAACCCCAGTTTGCCATGACACCGTCTGTCACAGAAGTCAAACAGAAAAAAAATATTAATTATTAATGCATGGCTTGGGTTATATGGTAAAAAAATTACATAAGATCAGCAAAACTAATAAAGAGTTGAAAAATAGAATACTATATCAAATACAATAAACATTATGAATGTAAGAGGGGAAGATAAAGAAGTTTACACAGTGTACTTCGCGTAAATCAAATGTGTGGGCCTAAAATAGTCACATTGAGCAATTCATCTAAAAGCAAATCTTCGTACAATGGCAATTAGCCGAATCGTACTCAATTCATTTTATATCAGAATCATATTCCGTGAAAAATATTGCCGCATGAAAAATATATGATTCATATTATTATCCTAATACGATCCTACTAACTAAACTGACCTTTTTAAGCCCACTGGTCCTTAGTTCCTCGACATTCTAGGAACAGAAAAACTAAACCTTTCTAACTAAAAATAAGGTAATTAATATCATTAAATTATGCATGAAGGGGCCGGACTTTTCGCTTAGCCAGAACACTACTGCCTCGGGCGATATCCATAAACCCAACTCTTCTATAAATAAATTAACAATTCCTACTAATTGCGTAAAGCAGTAGGTATGGTAATGATTCTTTCCCAATTCGGTACTTTCGAATGTGACGATATTATGTACGTTTTTCATTTATATGCTGATTTTTGGAATATGGCGGAAACACTTGACTGTTACGGGGACGTACTACGTGAAACGAAATGTTGTGTGGAATCATACGGGAGGGTTTTGTGAGCGGACACACAATGTAATTTTAGATAATTACAAAGTCTGCTTTTTAATTTAAAAAAAATTGAGTTTATGGAAATAAAATCAAAGTTTTACTTTAGATAAACCATTTACAGGCATTTTTGAAAGGTCAAGAAGTCAGTCAGTCAGAAAAATGAAGTCAATTGCACATTTCAAAGTGTCGATCTTTATGAAGAAGGATGTACAAGAAACGTCATGGACACTCTTTTGAATTATTTATTATGGTACAAATTAAATCTAGGTCAAAAATTGCAGTCTTCATATTGGTTGTCATTTTTTTCTGGATCTTTTCTCAATTTTAGGGTCGTTTATAATTTTTCAGAACTCCTTTATTAGTAATCACCTCAGTCGTCACTTTTCAAACCTTATCTATTTCTGTCACAATCATAGTCTATTCAAAAATGTTTGTATCTCCTTTAATAGACATGAACCTGTATACTTAAAATTCGTGTAGGTGTTAGTAGGTCTATTGATCATGCTTACTATCTATGTGTTCTACACATTTCAGTAACTAATATTATAAAAATTGCATTAAGTATTGTATTTTCGTTATGAAGTGTAAAAGCATTTTCCTATACACGAACGAAAAAAAGGTTTATCCAACAATTCCCCCTCTCTCTGTGAAAGTGACTGTCTGTGTCATTGCAAGGCAAAAAAGATATTTCCTGACGCCATAAAAGGTAAATAAAAATGTTTAGGGCAAATTGAATTTGGAACGTGGTTCGATCTTCCGTTACAGACGAGTTCCTTTTATGAGTATTGTATAAGAATGATATGAAGTGGAAGCTTCAATTTGTATTTTCTTTTCTTACTTAAAAAATCAGTACACCTAGAATAATAGATCTTTTTTTGTGATTATACAACTTGCATGGGTTTACTTAGCTAGGAAAAAAAATTCAGCCGGTATCTGTTTTTCCTGATAGTTTTTTTTTATTTTCTAAGACTTTTTGGCAATAAAATAGCCCAAAATATATAAATGTAGCCTAATGCAAATCTTTTTAATACAAAAAAATCTTTGCAAATGGTTTTTAATATTAGCTTTTTATATTTTAAAATGTATCAAAAAGTTTTCAAAAATCACCGTCTGCGCTCGCCACAGTCTCTCGTATGTTTCCACACATTACTGTGGTTTATGGGCACTGTGTTGCCATAATATATTCCGATTGCAGATTAAATGATTTTAATTAAGCAACACTGATAGATTTATATCATTTAAACGCTTATACTTCTTCTTAAAATGCTAACTGTAATTTTCCTATAATTCAGTCATGGGGGCCTCATGTGGACACAACATACATATATTTGCTAATTTCTTTTTTAAATTAGTGGAACGGGCCTCATTTTGACGCGTTCGAAATAAATTACGTATCTATTCAGGAGACAATTTTTTTTGGGCCCCCTGTTAAACGGTAACGTTTATTAATGATATTGCACATGTAAAAAGTGTTCATCTTGTTATAATTAACTGACCAAAAATTATATCGATACGTAACCGGAATAATGAAATAATAGTAAAATAGTATTACGGCAAAAAATGCTTGTTAGGAGCGTTTTTAGGTTTATTTTCAAAATCACCGTGGAACAAAACGTAATTAATAGCCCGTTGCAGATACTCTGTGGTCCAGTTTCTACACCCAGCAGCAGCCTTCAACCTTCAAGAGCTGGATGATTTTCCTCAATTGTCATTCCAGGACCTAACTCTAATTTCTCTAGGAATTTATCAAATCAAACAATCTCGTTCATACTATGGAGAGCATGTCAGGGCCTCCGGACAATTTAAAATCGAGGTACCTGTCCATGATTAAGGTCCAAATAATTATCTCCTACAAGATAGGATACAATTAAGGCACACAAGTAGGAAAACTTATTATATTTATATATTATAAGACACCACTCTATCAATTACTAACAATAGAGCTGCTCTTGCTGGATACTGTTGTAATTGTTAAGTGGGCAGACGCGCTGTTGGTTGCTGTGCACATGTGATGTGTATAGTGTGGTATTTATCTTGGGTACGGCGTCAAGGTGAGGACGAGCGAGAGTGGGGACCTGCATCTTTTTAGGGTTCCATACCTCAAAAAGAAAAAACGGAACCCTTATAGGATCACTTTGTTGTCTGTGTGTCTGTCTGTCTGTCTGTCAAGACCGTTTATCTCGAGAACGCGTAAAGGTATCAAGTTGAAATTAAAACTATATACTCAAGTCCGCATTCCCTTGAAACTGTGTAAATATCAAACTTGTAAGTTGACGGGAAAAGAAGATACGCCCGTTTATGTTGCAAAAAATGGTACTTTTCGACACTGTCAAAGGAATCAAAATTCATAAGGTACTTCCCGTTGACCTAGAATCTTGAAATTATGGTACGAAGCATGGTAATTTTAGCACAAATATAGAATAAAGTCTGAAAACTGAAAATGTGTATATACGTCACAAGATTTTTTTTTGAAAAATCTTCAAGACTCGATTCGAGAATTGAATTGTTTTCATAGGTAAGTTAGTACGGAACCCTCAGTGCGCGAGTCCGACTCGTACTTGCCCTTTTTTTTAGATGAAATACTGCTTTTAAGAGATAAACAGTAATAATATTTCTTGTGATGTACCTATAATGTGTTTTTTTTTCCCAACCAGCTTATAACACATCACCTTATTATTTTAGATTTACAGTATTGGCCGGCAAAAACCGCGCTATTTCGAAATGAATCTCATCATCTAATCCATTTTCATGAATAAGTCTATCAAGTCGTGTAAATCACATCAAAATCTGTCACGTAGTACAGACGTGACTTTGTTTTATACTATATATTATTGAAAAGTGCAGTATTTTGACTTAAAATACCAAGGAAACCTATCTACTATAACTATACTCATAAGACAATAGCTCTTATGAGATTTTAAGTTATTATGAGAGTCATGTTTTGACTGTCGTATTTCACTGTATTCCGGTTTCATAAAGTTTTGCTAATATTACCACTGTAATCTATAGATTATAAGCAATAAACTAACGTGCATTTCATTGCTATACGCCACAATTTGTAGTGGGCCTATTCCCCAAACAAAAGAAATTGTCTCCTTTTAACACAGTTAATGTAATGTTCAGATTAATGCTAATTTCGTCATTTTTAACTTAAATAGTTGTTTAATAGATATGATTGATGGTTTTATGGTAGTGGCGTTTTCATTAGGATCATTTGCCATAAATAATGGGATTATAATTATGGCGAAGGTGGGCGATAGATTTGTCTGTGGTTGTTGAAAGCGCGTAAAAGGAAATCGCGTCTTTGAAAAGGTAAATTATGGTGATGATAGGTCAGTGCTATAGATCAAATATTTGTGTCGGAAGTCATCAGGTCGTCATATTAACTTCTTTCGTGCCTATGGAAATATTTATAGACTTTCCTTTACTAATCATGATTTATTTAATTCGAAATAAATACCGCGTCAGTCCAATCCGCGTGAGATACTGTGCAGATACCGAGGCCTTGGAACGAGATTTCAGTAAAACTGTGAGGACCAAGGGTTGTGCGAGGGAGAACTACAGGGCCTTGGAAAGAAGGCAAAAAAGGAACATAGGAGTGATAATATCATTTTATTTAATAAATACTTTAAACTAATTAACTAACTAAAACGAACTAAAATATGGCGTCAAAAAACTCTTCCACATCGCTGTCGACTGGTAATTAACCCAAAAGACAGGCGGCATTGCCACGCTGTATGACAATACATAACCTCTGTAGGATAAGTATAAGAGTAGATTTTAGTCAGTAAAACTCTGATAGGTACGCCTCTTCGCTCCGCTCAAGAGCAGGAGAAGTAATTGGATGATTTCCCACATTAAAAAAAAATCCTCGAAAGTGATTTTAGAATTATGTATTCAGTTCTAATAGTCCTATTAAATTAGTGCCTCGATCTCCAATCAGTGTCTGTCTTCTTAATCGCCCTAATTAATATCTGCCTGACCAGTGACAAATGTGGATAGTTGACTCCGGTCTTTAGACCTACGGAGTAGGTAGGTAGCTGAAGTTTTTTGTGATAGACAGATGGACGGCATTGCAGCGCGCATGTGCACAAATGTTCCGCACATGCAGTTTGTATGTTGGTTGTTACGTAGCGCTACGTTTTGGAGATCCGTAGGTAAACTGAAAAATTGGTTCAATTATGGTGTTCATCATCATCTGCTCGGCCTTTTTAAACAGTTTTATTTAGCTCACCCCGTTTGTTTTATTTTTTATTCTTGGGTCAAATTTTTTCCAATTATATTGGGGTCGGCTTCCTGTAAAGCCGGATTTAGCTCAATACCAGTATTTTACGAGGAGCGGCTGCCTACCAGACCTCCACAACCCATTAACTGGGGTAACACGGTACTTCATGGCAAGACTGGAGTCAGATTTACTGGCTTCTGACTATCCGTAACGACTGCCAAAGATCTACAAATGACAGCCTGTGTTATCTATGTATAATAAGGTATGACTTTTCAATAGCTGAGATGGCAACCCTTTTGATTTAAGCACGCTTATTTTATTCTACTATGCTTATTCTATTTTTAATCTCAATAACTAATAATACTATTTATAGTTAAACATACAAATTATTGCTTCTACAAGGAGAAGAGAATGATAGCACTAGCACGAGAGAAGAGATTGATTAGCACTAGCACGACCTTAAGAATTAACTGCTATAAAACAATTTGATGTAGTCCAATTTATCTTAGACAAATTGCTTAACACCCCTTCACTGATGGTTTAAAACACGTTTAAAAAGTCTGTAAGGTGAATAATAATACAATTAAGTCATTATAGTGGATATGTAATTATCTATTTGGTTATGACCTGCAACTTTGATCCTTTGGCCTTCGGAAATCGATATATAATGTCTTCACGTATCGAGATTATTCAATAGATGCTCTTCTTATTTATTTTTGATTAGCAGGCAAATTCGTTTAGTTCTTTCTAAAGGGTCTTACACCTAAAGCTAATTGATGACCAGCTTTATAGCATTTTGTAAAACCATTGCTGGACTTAGGCCTCCACTAAGAGTTGGTACAACGATTGATCGTATACCTTTCGCATCCATCAGTACACATCACAGCACACGCTCATGGCTATTATATTGATTATTATATAAAATGTATACTGTCCCACAGTTGCGCAAAGGTTTCCTTCATACCTACCATTGTTCCCGGTTCTGTACCAATTCTTATCAATTCTCAAAGAAAACATTTAAATCGTCCGTCCATCTTTTTCTTGGTCTGCCACGAGCCCGTCCTGTGATTTCAGGACACCAACTTTGTCTATACTAATATTATAAAGAGGTAAAATTTGTAAGTTTGTAAGTTTGTAGGTTTGTAAGTTTGTATGTAGGGGGTAATCTCTGAAACTACTGGTCCAATTTGAAAAATTCTTTCAGTGTTAGATAGCCCATTTATTGAGGAATGCTATAGGCTATATACCATCACGCTACGGCCCACGGGAGCGGAGCAGTAACGAAAAATGCGGGTGAAACCGCAGGGGAGAGCTAGTATAACATAACATAGTAACTAATTAATTATTTTATACTATACAGAACCCATATCGTAAAGATCATGCCATACCCAGTTTCTTAATTTTTTGCGTCAGTCTTAAGCACCCTTTTTTTTGTAAAATTGTCGGAAGTGCGGAGCGTGCCATATGTCGGGTCGAGTTACGCTATAAGCTCTTGCTGCGACCCCGCTCAACCGCCGGGGCAATGTGAAGTACCATGGACGTATTATTTTGTTATTATTGCTTAGGTTAAGGAGAAACCAACTTTCTTTCATGCTATATTTCTGCTCAAAACATGGTCTCATCGACCAAACCTGTGTTTCCGAATGCCGAAACCTGAAATGTCTTATTACTAGACGATTCGAGACGAAGTTCTCTCCTATAGACTTCCATCCTTCTCTACATCTTGGGTTCTCAGGTCATCATCATTTTAGCCGAAGACGCCATTGCTGGGTATGGCCTCCCCCAAGCGTCGCCACAACGACCAGTCCTGTGCTTCTCGTATCCATCGGTTTTCTGCGACCCTTACCAAGTCATCGGTCTACACACACATTGATTCTCCGGTCAATCTCTCGCAAATGCTTCTAAACTCAGATTATAATTCTAAGTAGTTACGTCAACCTTTTTTTATGACGCGGCCCGTCTTCTTGCTCCTGTTGGGTGGTGATCCAGACCCATCTATCCTGATTCCTCAATAGAACCTAGAAAATTAAAAAATCATAAAATTAAAAAAAAAGAATTATTTTTTATAATTCAAATATAAAACAAAAGAAAATCTTTTTTTTTGTTTTATTTTTGAATTATCAGGAATGGAAAATTATTCTTATTCTAAAAGTGTTCTGGTCCTTTCATATTCTTCGTTAATGGTCCTTTGATTCGCCGGCAGCATATAGATATCATGTATAAAAACCAAAATGATGTGATGATTTACAGTTTTTCCAAACACCAAAATTTTTACTGCGTTACTTTTAATAACTACGTGATGTTACCTGTATCTTAAGTTATGACGTTATGTGTATCTTGAGTTATGTTTCCTCGATACCCATATAATGTAACCTTTACCAAAAGTAATGACTGACGATAATTGTTGCAAAAAATCTAGATATAATTGCAGCCGAATAATCTTGAACTTTGCCGTGATACTCATGTCGTAAACATCGTTTTTGTTTTAATACATGAATACTTGTTAACTGAGGAGCTCGTGGCTAGATAATAACAGCCGCACGGGTCGATCTTCAAGGTTAAGCAACGCTTGCCAAGGTTGGTCTGTGGATGGGTGACCATCTTAACATACCGAGTTTCCTTCGTGTCTCGGAAAGCACGTTAAGCCGTAGGTTCCGGCTGTCATTTATAGATCTTTGGCAGTCGTTACGGATAGTCAGAAGCCAGTAAATCTAACTTCAGTTTTGCCATGAAGTACCGTGTTACCCCAGTTAATGGGTGGTGGAGGTCTGGTACGCAGCCGCTCCTCGTAAAATACTGGTATTCAGCTTAATCCGGCTTTCCTGGAAGCCGACCCCAATATAGTTGGGAAAAGGCTAGGCAGATGTACTATTTCAAAACCTAGCCTACCATGTTTCTCCTTCTAGTACCCTATCCTACAAATCTTCTTCTGTCACGACGATCGCATTTAATTTAACCAAATGATGACATGAATGTTTAAATAATACTTGTTAACTATGAGTTTATGTTGTGTCTTAGGTGCGGTTATTCAATTTTGGTAATTTTGCTTGTAATTAATTTGTGATGCAAGGTTAACATAAAGTCATAAAAATGTTTCCAATTTGCTGTTATTAGATAGGTATTTATATTTTTGCTGCAATTAGGCTCGCTTAGGTTTATGGTCACGACTTATTTCCTCAAACAGTTGTTGGGACGCTGCTGTGTTCAATTTACTGCTATATATAACTACTATTATAAAATCTGCTGCTGTATTAAGCTACTGAAATAGTGCGAAAAAGAAAGATTAAAAAAATAAATCCGAAATAATAAAGCTGACTTCTATTTTACCTGTATAATATCAGGGTAGTCTTCGCGAGAGAGATCTACATGTAGATCTCCGTCATCTCCGTAGGACGCCATGTCATAGTCAACTAACCAGCGGAACTTCAGAGGTTACCCCCACCTCTGAATTTTAGAATTTTATTTAGGTATATTTTTGGAGTTAGTGTATTGTTACGTCATTTGCCACACGTGGCCAATTTTATTGTCCAATTGTATCAAATTGTAGTACTTCCTTTATGAAATATGTATACGAGTAACAATATTTTTGTTATAGTAACTGAAAAAAAAAGCCATTACATATGTAAAAAGCACATACAAAATCTACATAAAACAAGTCCATATTGTCTATTCGCCATTAGCATTCGGCGCTGGTAATCACAATAACGCCGGTCCGCCATCATTCGGACAGATTGTAAAATTTTACAATCCTCGTCTGGCTGTAATTGTCCAGCTTTATACCCCAAAGCTTATTGGAAGCACTTTTTATTTACATGTTCGTTATACGTTCTATAGGTACTCGGTATTTTTATTTATAGGGTATTTTTAGAAGTCCGCAGTTATTTTGGTCCTGGAGGCTTACTTTTGTCTTTTTAGGGTTCCGTACCTCAAAAGGAAACAACGGAACCCTTAAGGGATCACTTTGTTTTTTATTATGGATAAGCTCACGTTTGACTACCATCTTGCCTGATGGTAAGCGATGATGTGGCTGAAGATGGTTAGAACGCTTGACTGAAGCACTTACATGCCACACCTGCTGTTGCCTGGATTCACTTTTGACTCTTAAAGAGCCCTAAGTTGTAGCAACAGCATTAAGAACTACGAACTCCGACGAGGAATTTTACTCCTTAACTGTACGCACAATAAATGTATAATAATATCTATTGACGTTATGCTCATAAATACACTTAATTGTTGTAAATTAATTCATGAATCCCCGACCGGTCTCATTGGACCGCGCTGTTATTGTTTTACTATTGTGTCTCGTTTCGCGGGTATTGATAGGTTACACATAAGTATAATCAGATTTAATTTTTCCACTTCTGGGACGCTGATCTCTTTTCTGTTAGAGACAGCCGAACCAATCCAATACGCGGACCCGCATCCCGCACTGGGATGGTAAATATTACATCATGTCTTCGAGTTTGGGCTCATTTATTATCTTTTTTACCTTTTTGTCCTTGTTTAGTCATATTATCGAAAATCCCCCCATTTACTATAGGGCATGGTTTTAGGTCACAATAATTGCCAAATTCTGCTGTTACTACTGTTTCCGCATTTTCAATAGATTCACTATCTAAGTTTGTTTTCTCGCATAGCTACGGAATCCCTTACGTATATTCAAATCAAACAAGCCGCATTCCTTTTTTTTCTATATTGTACTGTGATTTGAACGTTAATACGAGTTTTTTCGCTCGTAGTTGTTCGCAATACCGCAATGTTATTTTCAATAGTCAATTATTATAATCAAAGTTGATTGGCTATCATCACCACAGCATATTGCAGCTCTGTTTTTTTAAGAAAAATAATATTTTTGATTGCAGAATTTAGACGTTTTAGATTATTGGTCCTTTCGTATTGCGGTATCGTAATGTCTGTTGATTTATTTCGTTTATTCACGGATTGTTAATTAAAAATGCAATTTCTGATCGATTAACCTGGAGTTGTCTAGTTTACTTAAATTCATTGGTAGTGGAATTTGATTTGGAATTGATTGAAACTATTTGCTCAATTCGTTGTGCCGTGTTTGTTAACGTTTGAATCCCCGACCGGTCCAATGAGACCGCGCTGTTATTGTTTTACTATTGTGTCTCGTTTCGCGGGTATCTGAGTAATTAAGCTCTTGAGTTATGGTGAGTTTGCAGTTTACCTAATTAGTTTTTCTGGGTTGCATTTTTTCCCCGCAGTTGCAGTGAGGTAAACGCCCGTATATTTTACACCAATTGTTGTTTATTAAAAGAAAGCCATGGTAAAACCGTTGTGGTATCCCTCAGCTAAATCTAAACTATTGGAAGCTTTATAGTAAGCTACATTTATAGAATAAAACCATTAATGTTCTTAAAATTTCATAGACACATCTATGAAATTGGAAGAATTCTCTCGATTTTTCCAGAGTCTTATCATCAGATCAAGACCTGATGATCTAGCAGGTATACTCTTTCAATAAAAAAAAAGAAATTCCAAATCGATCCAGGCGATACCAAGTAATCGAAGAAAAAATATAAAATTGTAAAGTAAAACCGCCTATTTTGAAGTCGGCCAAAACCATTTCAGGCATAAAATAATTACAAAAAACCATGACCAGAAATTACTCGCTGTCCTATGTCGCTGGGACAATAGCTAAAAAATTGCCACTACCCCGTACCTGCGCTCGGATTATTTAATTTCCAACACCATTAATCATCTTTTTTTCACCGCAGTCGGGTAAGGGCAGTTTAAAGCAATGCTTTTAATTTTTTTTTTGTACTAAAAGCTTTTATTGAACATTTTGGAATTGAAAAAAGTGACTTTATCTCTATGAATTCCGGGTTGCGTTTTAAAGTGCGTGGGATTTGTAGTTAGATTTGATCTCAGTGAAGATTTCTTAGTGAGGTAAAAGTTTTATTGTTCCTGTGAAATCATCATCTACCTAGCCTTTTCCCAATTATATTAGGGTCGGCTTCCAGTCAAGCCGGATTTAGCTGAATACCAGTATTTTATGAGGAGCGGCTGCCTACCAGACCTCTACAACCCATTAGCTTGACTCATCACAAATACAGAGCCAGTAAAGCCACTTTCCAGGATATGCATCACCTTCTTCTCTGCCCAGCATGCACAACACCTGTACCTTCCACGACTTATACGAGGCCAACGACAGAGCGGTCCAAGTGGCTAAACATTGGTTAAATTAAATGAGATCGTCACGACAAAAGAAGATGTGTAGGCTAGGGTACGAGAAACATGGTAGGCTAGGTTTTGAAATAGCACATACAATACTTTTTATCCCCAGAGCATATTCATTTGAGATAATTTTCTACTACTATAAAAAAGAAAAAAGAGGAGCTCGTGGCTAGATAATGAGGAGCTCGTGGTTAGATAATAACAGCCGCAGAGATCGATCTTCAAGGTTAAGTAACGCTTGCCAAGGTTGGTCTGTGGATGGGTGACCATCTTAACATATCGAGTTTCCTTTGTGACTCGGAAAGAACGTTAAGCCGTAGGTTCCGGCTGGCATTTGTAGATTTTTGGCAGTCGTTACGTATAGTCAAAAGCCAGTAAATCTGACTGCAGTCTTGCCATGAAGTACCGTGTTACTCCAGTTAATGGGTTGTGGAGGTCTGGTAGGCAGTCGCTCCTCGTAAAATACCGGTCCTCGTAAATCCAACTTGAGTGGAAGCCGACCCCAATATAGTTGGAAAAAGGCTAGGTAGATGATGATAAAAAGAAAGATGAAGAAAGAACTCACGAGGACGAAGCTGCAAGCAGCAGCCAGTATAAAACAAAGTACTGCAGCTGTTTGCTTTTAGATCAATTTTATTTGAGTCTGTTTTATTATGTAAATAGCTACAAGAGTTACTAACAGGAATAAAGATTAAAATCTAAGAGTCACTTAACTATCAAGAAAAGATATAAAAATACAGAAAGCTTTTTATATAGATAAAGTTTTTTGAACTGTTCGTGTGCACAATATTGGGTTACAATCTCAAACGGTTTATATCAAACCACTGTCTGGCCAGAAACATTATCTCATTGCCAAGCAAAAATAAATCTTATTTCATCGACTTAAACTCTATTTTTATAATCATAAATATTTCATCAAAATTTACAATTGCATTGGACGTCTAACCTTTTTATCAGACGCTTAGATGCAGTTTTGAAAGTGTAATCTATCGAAAAAGCAACTTTAGTTTATCGAAATAGGGTTTAATTTTGATTGTTAGTGGTTTTGCGATAGTAAAATAGTTGTAAGTCGCATCGGGGTTACAGGTAGTGTTTTTTTTTAATATTTAACTATGTAGCACGGGTCGTTGCGACAAGCCGTATTATTTCAAATTCACAACACTGTTTCAACAAAGCAGGTAGATATTATAGCGTTTGCTAGTTTTTATGGCTATCAAGCAACATGGTGTTGCTATGTGCGGTTACTGTATGTATTTGTTACCTATTTATTTACTGCTAGGTTCCGCTTCTCACAAAGGATTTATCCGTGCTAGGTTACTTAGGTATATTTAGGGCACATAGGTCACTTATCGCCTGCCAGCCGTCTTATATGTATTAATTAAACCAGGGTTGATGGTGCGAGAATCCGATGTATGCCAGACGCACAGAACCAGTCGTTGTGTCGACACTTAGAGGAGGCCTATGTCCAGCAGTAGATGGCTTTTGGCTGTATAAAAGAAATTCCAGAACAGGGTCTCATCTTCATCATAGATGATATAAACCATGTCCTGAAATAGCATATAGTACTCCGGGAGTTAATTTTCTGCTTTCACACAGACCAAGTCTCTTATTTATTGCATTTAACCCTACTATCAGGTCCTTCAAGGAATACACCGAGTTACCAGTAACCCTGTAGAAGCTAGTAAAGTATAAAACAAAGCTGCAATATCTTGCCAAAGGCATTAATAATCCAGTCATTGATTTGAGGGCAAACCAAAGATTTGCTAACATTTTTTATGTATGCAGTCATTATTTTTCTTGTAATGATAAAACGAAATTAATGTTAACGTCAAAGTTCGCAGTACGTTTGACATTACCAATAATTTAAAGAGGATTACAACAAACAAATGGCGTAAAACACTTTACTAAACGGCATTATTGTGTACTTTAAAATTTAAATTTATTGCTTGTACTTGATTTTCGCAAAAAATTGCGTGGAAAGACATACTGTAGGTACAGGTATTTAAGTAGCTTACGTAAATATGTCGCATATAAAACTGCCTACGAAATTGCTAAACTGTATCAATCGTTATTCTGAACAAATCCTGATATCTTTATTAAAAAATTGAATTAGTTACTACTTAATTACCTATCAAGTTATTAATTATAAATGTTAGAACAACTATTTCTTACAGTTTAAATTTAAAAACGTTAAATTAAAAAAGTAGGAAAAAGTCAACGAAAAATTCCACGACTGGGGGTCCAAATTCATGTATCTGACACACGGTGAATAATTTACCAGTGTTTGAATTTTTTGACAATTCCTTTCCATTAAAAGTTGAAAAAAATAAAACCTCGATCACCCTCGATTACTAGGCTCAATAAAAATCTAAAAAAAAAAAACTCACAATTGAATTAATCAACCGGATCATTTCGTACCTACGTTTTATTAGTCGCGTACGCATTAACATATAGCTTTCTATATTTGCGTAACATAGGTATATAAATACATACATGTATTTTTTTTTTAATATATCGAACTCAGTTCATTGGTCTTTTTATGTATCACGGATTACGAGTTCAGAAGTCAATACACTATTTATATTTGTTAATAAAACTAGCTGCCGGTTGGGTGTGCGTCTATGTATTTGTAGATGTCTTTAGATTTATACATTTTACCGTATTTGCCGCTTATATGATTTGGTGAATGAATAAATGATATTTTTTCTAAATTTTTGATTTTTTTTCCCGAAAACATCCTGTTGTTTTTCATATAAATAATATGTATTTCGTGTGTGCTTTTGTGTTATGTGCCAGTTTCCTTTCTTTTCTTTTGTGTTATTTACTTTATTTCCTTTCTTTTCTTTTTGCTTTCTTTCCTTTTCCCTTTTTTTATTTCTGTTTTTTTTTTCCGTTCTTTATACGAAAAAACTAAATGTATAAACCTAAGATCATGTAACGTACATCTACCATGTTCAAATAAATTAATATATGGTTACCTACTGATGCAATGATCAATGTCTACAAAAATTCACTTCAACATTCATATTTTTATCACCTGCACACAGTTTCCCAGTTAGATTCTCCCACGACTAAAACGACATAGAAAGATGCGACAACACCAACATAAAAAGGAATAAAAACATTAAGAATTACACTGTCAAAAATCCATACAAAACCGACATAATTTATTACAAATAATAATACTTTTATCAAACAAACGATTCTGATTCTTACGCTACATAATTTTCTTGTTTGAAAAACAATGTCTTTGCCACTGGATTTTAAACCTTAAAAGATTCTAAGTAAGGTTGAGATTAGGTCGGTGTTGGTATAAGGAAAGTGACCTGCACAGTCAGTCGCGACAATGCGATTACGATTATAATATGCGTTTATTTTTTTGCGCGACAAATCGCGAGGGTGGGTCACAGGTAGTCTCGTTGATATCGTTGCGTTTGACGCTTTATATGTATGATAAATATACGTGAATCGGAACGCGTCAAGAGTGATGATTTTTTAAGTACCATGGGGGTATGTTAGTGTATGTGGTGGCTCAGTAGTAATGGTCCTAACTTATAAGTTGCATGTCGTGGGTTCAAACCCAGTCAGTCGTTTTACTTTGTCTTATTTGTTTCATCACCAATTCACCACTACTTTCAAAATGATGAAGAAAAACTTCGTGAGGAAACCTGCATGTTCTTGTTGGACATGCCGGTTTCCTTCACCACTTTGAAAGCTGTGGTGACGAAACAAAATACAAAAAGTAATGCGCTAGGCTGGGTTTGAACCCGCGACCGATTCGTAAGCCACTGAGCCACTACTGTTCTACAATAGTGCTATAGCCTATTCAATAGGCTCTTAATACACTAGCGCGCCTCACCATCAACGATTGTATCACTGCTTACCATCAGCATTGCAGTCAAGCACTAGTTTATGGTATATAGAAAAAAAAACTTTAGATTATTATCTATATCATCTACATTTCGTAAGATTTTATCGATAAACTTAAAAATTAAGCGAAGACTAGTTTATCACTGACATTTAGATAACCGATAAGTTTCAGGTAAACACGTTCATTATTCCTAGACGTTTTTACAGCTGTACCACAAAAGATTTCATTGGAATAATTTTGTTAGAGCTGGCAACATTTGACCTTTCTATTAGTTTGTTATTCTGTTGTAATTTGACCTATTTTGTATCTAAAAGCACTTTTATCAATAAAATCTAATCTCTTAATTTAATTTATAATTTACATGCTCATATTTTATATTGTCCCATTTTAATTAATATATAATTTGCAACATAATTTTGAAAATTGCTGTCGACTCCCTGAGGCTTTTTTATTTGAGATGTAAAATATGTTCTATAAACCTACCAGATACATACGAGTACTTCTGTTAGCAAATCATAAGGTCCCAGCAGGGTCAAAGTATACTAAGGCCGTGGGTTATATGGTAGTGAACCCTGGAGCTCTGGAACAAGCAGCAATAGCAGTGGGTTTTAGGCAGTAAAAGTCTGACACGGAGCAGGAGAAGTCATTGCATGATTTCACATCTAAAACAAAAGATCAACGATTACATCACTGCTTACCATCAGGTGGGATCGGTCAAGCACTAGTTTATAACAATTTTAAAAAAAGATGCATACCTTAAAGAAAATGTTACAAATAAAAGATTAAACTCATTTACAAAGTCCACAGTTCAATTGCTTAGCCCGCGCTCTGCTAAGGGTAGTTAAGACGAGTGTGCGAGGGTGTCGATTCACCCGTCGATAAATCACGTTTAGCTTTTTGTTAGATTCGCTCCAGACGTGAGAATACGACGCACTTGGCGATCGCATGTAGTGCACGTGTGACCCGCACGTATAATATGTGGACATTGAGACTTTTTGTTGCGATTTTTTTGCGCAATGTTTAGTTTTTGTCGTAGAACTGGGGACGATTTTTCGTCTTAATTATTGAGTCTTAGGTCAAGACAATGGTTAGGTTAGGTTAAAGGTAAAAGTTTGAGAGGATTCCTTGCCAGAGTCTGTTTCCTGACTACTTAGAGGTATTTAAGTCGAGAGATAATAGGTTACTTCCTGGGTGTGCGTGTGGTGTGAGGGCCCGTTTTTCAAAACTCTGTAAAACTATGCTAAAGATTTAGTGTACACTCCAAAACAAATGTGCGAGTTGGAATCAGAATTTGTGACAGTCAAATAAGCGAGTTATAGACTGTTTAGTTGGGCCCTCAATCCACACATAGAGGATTGAGAGCCCAGCTGTACCGGCTAAACTATGAATACTAGAGAAGAACTTTTTATGCCAAAATCTAAGGTAACGCCAAACAAAATTTGTGAAAACAAGATATTATCGCAAAACCTTCTCCTACTTGAGATATCCTTGTTCAAAATGGGCCCTCACATATCATTGACGTAAATGTTTACTAGGCAAATAAAATGCAAGTCATCAACTTACAGATGCTATTTGAAATCCTATATGCTTCTAGATAATTTGTGAGATTTTGTGAAAGCAAGAACAGGTCATATTTTCTTGTTGTTTAAAAGTTATGACCTAAACAAAATTCGGGCCCTCAATCCTCCACTTTTTCATGTTTTTGTTATATTACGCTTCACATATATTATGAGAGATAAGACAAACACAAAAAGCTCACTTTTTGTGTAAAAATTTGTGCAACAAACTGGGCACCAGAACGAAATGAAAAGACCCTTAATTATACAAAAAAAACAACTTTCAATAATATTCCTCAAAATTCGGGAATAGGGTGACCACAATTTCTGTTACATGTAAGTATACAAGATGGCGCCGACAATACGACAATAATATAAACTGCGTATTCCTCATAATGTTCCTAGTCTTCATACCAAATATTATTCGAAAATATCCAGTTTATTTTATTCAAACAATTTATTTCTTTATTCAAACAATATTTGCGTTCGATTTTTTTGGCGCTGAACACTAAAATTTTCCAAATTCAAAAAGTGCGCGGTAAAGCTGATTGCAGGGCCATTTTTATAGATAAAAAAGTGCGCTGTAATCATCTTTTCTTCCAACTATGCTTTAATTTCATCATAATCACACTAAAAACTCAGTACAAAGCGAGTCTTAAATAAAATAAATAAAAATGTATGAAATTTCATTATTGCACAGTTTTTTTTTTAATCGCACCATAAGGCGCCAATCTCAATGGGTTAGCTCTATTCAGCCAGCCGATATCAATATTTTTTTTTTACGTACGTATTATTTGTTTCTATCCTACTTGTTCCAAATTTAAAAAATGATTGCTGCTAACTCTGATTTAAAAATGAAAGAAATTTAAAAAAGTGATTTGGTGGGAACTTTGTTAATTTTGTTTTGACAATATTTTTGGAAACGATAAAGTGTGATACTATCTGATTTTGAGTGCTTCGGCTTCGAATTAAAATGGAATCATCTAGCGACACATTAACTCCGGAAAACATTCTAAATGAAGCCGACAGTGTTATAGAAACTTCTATTTTAACTGTTTGATATGAGTTTCTTTTATCTACTATTCCTATAGGTAATAGTTGAAAGAAAAGCAGATTATGCACCTCGCCTTAAGTAATTTAATATTGCCCTCGTGCCTATTAGATTATAGCCCTCGCTAACGCTCGGGCTCTAAATCAGGCACTCGGTGCAATAATAAATTACTTTGTGCTCGATGCAATAATCTACTATTATCATATTTATTTTGTTTGCTTAAGGAGTTTTTAAACGGTTTTATTTAGCTCACCCCGTTTGTTTTATTTATTATTTATTCTTGGGTCTAATTTAGTAATTCAAATTTCACCCTCTTCCTGTCAACCGATTAATCTGAAATTTTGTATACACTTTGGATTTTCGTGACAATACAATTATGTTTATTCATTATCATTATAAATTCAAGATGGCCGCCGCCACAAAATGGCGGATAAATTATGTTTTATTAATCCCATCACTATGGGTATCAAATGAAAGGGCTCAACAAACAAAATACAATATACTATAAAAAATTGAAATCCAAGATGGCGGCCGCTACAAAATGGTGGATAACATAGGTTTTATCAATCCCATCAATATGGGTATCAAATGAAAAGGCTCAACAAGCAGAAAACAATATACTATAAAAAAAATTAAATCCAAGATGATGGCCGCTACAAAATTGCGGATAACGTAGGTTTTATCAATCCCATCAACATGGGTATCAAATGAAAGGTCTCAACAAGTAGAATACAATTTACTATGCAAAATTGAAATCTAAGATGGCCGCCGCTACCAAATGGCTGATAACAATTTTTTATCAATCCCACCAATATGGGTATCAAATAAAAGGGCTTGACAAGAAAAATACAGTGCACTATACAACCTCAACATTTAAGATGGGCGCAGCCACTAAATGGCGTATAATAATTATAAAATTTAAATTTATAAAAACTAAACACTTGAAAATAAAAATAGGTAAAAAAATATTTTAAGTTAAACGGTTTTATGTTAAACATACATTGCAATGTTTAAGATAAATGTACTAAAAACCAACAAAAAATAATAAAATAGATACAGTCGTGGGAATTATAAATATATGCATAGACTAGACTAAAATAAAACCGTGGGGCACGTCAGTTATTATATTATAGTGTAACATTACAAAACAAACATTTTAATCAACGATTGTAGACAATTCACGTGCCCCACGGTTTTATTTTAATCTAGTCTATGCATATGTTTATAATTCCCACGACTGTATCTATTTTATTATTTTTTGTTGGTTTTTAGTACATTTATCTTAAACATTGCAATGTATGTTTAACATAAAACCGTTTAACTTAAAAAAAAATTAACTATTTTTTTTTAATTGAAGTCGGATTGTATTTTTTTTTTTGCAAAAAGTGTTTTTATTTTATACTTTTTAGTCTTTTTTAGTTTAGTTCTGTTTAAAATGAGCCCAAACACAACTACGTTGCTGTAATTTCAAGGTTTGTACTTTTTCTGATGCTCCTGGCTTCAGCATCAGGTCTCATTATCAGTACGTTTATCCACACATCGAACCCTTTTCAATGAGCCTAAACATTCATGATATATCTGCTGTTAGTTGTCGAGGAGCTAGGTACTCTGCAGACTATCCTGACTGCAGCATCAAGTCATGACTTGATGATCATGAGACCAAATGTGGCAAATGCCCTATCGAACAACAAAACAATTAACAAAATAAACAGTTAAGGAGTCGTACCTTCCATCATCAGCCCAGCTACCTGAGATGGTGACAAGCATACGCAAACACACAAGATACTTCATAAAATATACGAAAAGCAATAAGTGAGCCTATAAAATTTGAGGGTTGCTCTCGATTTCTCTAAGATTCCATCATAAGATCCAAACTTGGTGACAGTGGGGCCACCTCAGAACTATCTACTTTTGAACAAAAAAAGAATTTTGAAAATCTGTCGACAATTAGCGATGAACAAAAAAAACATACAATCATCCAAACAAAGCACCTCCTTTTTTTTGTGAAATCGGTAAAAAAAGAATTATTGAATAAAGCCCTATCGTTTGAATTTCACGTCCTACAGAACTTAAAACCTATACCTAATGCAAGTTAGAAGTATATTTAATATCTAGGATATAAAATTAAAATACCTTTTATTGTAAACAGGATTAATGATTGTCTACTTAATTAGTGCCTACAGGAAAATGTGTAGGTACGTTTTTGAAAAAGTGTATTGCATGGGTATGTCAGTGTGCTTGATTTCAGTAATCGTGGTACCTACTACACTATCGTGTTATTATAAGTTCTGCTAGTCATTATCAAAGAAGAAATCATACCAAACTGAAAGTGTTCAAATGTCTCAAAAATTTATCTGATTTCAAATTAAATTCTCTATGCGCATTTTTTTTTATTTCCTAAGGAAATGCCTTCCTTATATTGTCTAGTCTTACGTCCATGTTTTTCAAATTTATGAGTTTTTATCGATAATGTCTTTCGAAATGACATTAGAATACGAATGTAACACATTCTAATGTTTTTGTAGTATTTGGCAGACTTTGCTAACGTAGTAAACACTACAACCAAATTCTTAGCTCCATTTTCCTTTTCTGATGTAGATCAATAACCAAAAACTCAATAATTAGATAATAAAATATATTACACATTATTCGATAAAACATTTTATCTTTACAAAATATTAGTACTGGCTGGAAAATATACACTTCTGGACACATCTATTGGCCCACCTTGTATTTTCAATTTCGTTTGGTCCTAGCTAAAATTTTATGTTAGGTCGAGCAAAAAGTTTTTATGCAGTTTTAAACCTGGCACATTCACAATTTCATTCAATAATCTTTTTTTGAATTTCGAACACAGAATTTAAAGAAACAAAAGACAATTTGGAGCCTGTTTGTTGATATCAAACAATCGAATACTAAGAACACTTGGTTTTATTGGTTTACTTGGATTTAATTCTTGAAAAAGTGATTGATATCTTTGGTTTTGCAACAAACATTACTTATTCTTAACATTAAGGTGAGGTTCTATCAATAATCTATGGATACTTCACCTGAAGTCGCGGCCCAAGCTGTGCCACTTATTCAGGCCGGACACAGCCAAAGAAACGTGAGTGATCAACTTAATTTAAGTCGATCTGCGGTCCGAAATGTTTATCGGAGGTACCTAGAGACTGGCGGCTTTGTTCGTCGCCAAGGAAGGCCATGATCTCGGGTCACAACTGAAAGGCACGATCGATTCATCGTGACGACCAGCTTGAGAAATCGTCACCTTACCTCTATTGAGATACAAAACCAACTTCGCGACTTCCACGGAGTATCTGTGAGCGCTCGAACTGTTTGGAGAAGGTTAAAAGAACGCGATAAGGTACCACACAAGCCAGCTAATGGGCCCAAACTAACGCGAGCCCACCGAACATCGCGCCTTCATTTCGTCCGCAGTCATTTAAATTGGACACAGCAAGATTGGAGCCGTGTACTCTTTATAAATATTGATATCGGCTGGCTGAATAGAGCTAACCCATTGAGATTGGCGCCTTATGGTGCGATTAAAAAAAAAACTGTGCAATAATGAAATTTCATACATTTTTATTTATTTTATTTAAGACTCGCTTTGTACTGAGTTTTTAGTGTGATTATGATGAAATTAAAGCATAGTTGGAAGAAAAGATGATTACAGCGCACTTTTTTATCTATAAAAATGGCCCTGCAATCAGCTTTACCGCGCACTTTTTGAATTTGGAAAATTTTAGTGTTCAGCGCCAAAGAAATCGAACGCAAATATTGTTTGAATAAAGAAATAAATTGTTTGAATAAAATAAACTGGATATTTTCGAATAATATTTGGTATGAAGACTAGGAACATTATGAGGAATACGCAGTTTATATTATTGTCGTATTGTCGGCGCCATCTTGTATACTTACATGTAACAGAAATTGTGGTCACCCTATTCCCGAATTTTGAGGAATATTATTGAAAGTTGTTTTTTTTTGTATAATTAAGGGTCTTTTCATTTCGTTCTGGTGCCCAGTTTGTTGCACAAATTTTTACACAAAAAGTGAGCTTTTTGTGTTTGTCTTATCTCTCATATGTGAAGCGTAATATAACAAAAACATGAAAAAGTGGAGGATTGAGGGCCCGAATTTTGTTTAGGTCATAACTTTTAAACAACAAGAAAATATGACCTGTTCTTGCTTTCACAAAATCTCACAAATTATCTAGAAGCATATAGGATTTCAAATAGCAGCTGTAAGTTGATGACTTGCATTTTATTTGCCTAGTAAACATTTACGTCAATGATATGTGAGGGCCCATTTTGAACAAGGATATCTCAAGTAGGAGAAGGTTTTGCGATAATATCTTGTTTTCACAAATTTTGTTTGGCGTTACCTTAGATTTTGGCATAAAAAGTTCTTCTCTAGTATTCATAGTTTAGCCGGTACAGCTGGGCTCTCAATCCTCTATGTGTGGATTGAGGGCCCAACTAAACAGTCTATAACTCGCTTATTTGACTGTCACAAATTCTGATTCCAACTCGCACATTTGTTTTGGAGTATAGACTAAATCTTTAGCATAGTTTTAAAGAGTTTTGAAAAACGGGCCCTCACACCACACGCACACACTTCCTGGCAAGCGTGCAAACCCGTCGACTACATCGTAGCTTACCATCGGGTGAGATCGTAGCGAGCCTATAAATAAAAAAAAAACAATTTTATCTGCATTTTCTAGTCTAAAAAGTGGTCCTTTAATTAACCCCAAAACAACCACTCAAAACACCGTAGAATTAATCCCCAAAAGAAGTTCAAAACTTCCGACTTTTTGGTACAACAAAAAACAAAATCGCATCACCCGCACAGTTCTACTCACGCTTGCCTCAATGTCACCGGGTAGTGTAGGTACCCCCGTTGTTTGCTTAGGACGACGCCGATATTTGCCGAATTTGCCCCAATTATGGCGGTTGTTACACTATTATGCGATAATGTATGGGAGAGGAAAAAACAATGTTTTTGTAAGCTAGGCTGAGGGGGCGAGTTACGTTCCTTCGTCATGTGTTAGCCAGGTAGATGTTTCATGGAATTTGAAATATATAATAATATGTGATGCTTTAATAACGAATTATTTGGATAAATGAATAAGGCCCTATGTCATTACATTATGGAGCCTTTATGGAAAAAAATCGTAATGATACCTATATCGTCAATTCGTCATGAATACCTACTTCTTAATTTGGAATGGAAAACCCATTCCTACAAAAATCGCAAACGCAAACTTACGGGGTTTTTCCTAAAAAGGGTCGATATTATTTTTGGTTTGCTCTTCAATGAGCACCTTGCTGGGTTTGAACCCGCAACCTATAACTTGTAAGTTGGGGCAGCTACCACTGCTCTAGTCTCTTCAATCTCTATCTTCTGCCAGCATCCAAGTAGGTTTCCCTATAGAAACTATGGACTGCTGTTTTCTTCATAGAAACTTTGGACCCCTGAATTTTGGATCCTCTCTTAATGCTCGCTTACATCATAAACCCTGGTACAAAATCTTACGCTCTAAGTCGCGGTAATTTTGGGCTGTGCGTTGATGTCAGTCAGTTTATCCTTATATAAGTAGAGATTATGCATGTAGTCACTATAATAAATAATCTATTATACCTAATAGACCCACTTAATTAAAACCCGCTTACGAGCGGCCATTGAAAACCTCGTCTTAAGGGGGTACATAGACGCTATGACGTAAGCACAGTAGCGCTAGAGTGTGGCACAGTGGCGCGCTGTGCAGCGACCCAGTTCGGGACAAAAGCGCCACAGTGCATGTCAGTAGTACAAGTAGATGTTATTGATGCCGAGAATTGAGAGCGCAGGGATATGTGACCTGGCTTGGGAGCTTTCTGAGCGTTTATGAGTTAGTTTTTTTAGTTGAGTTGCTGTAATTAGGTGTTGTTGTGGATTGTGGGTAGTGATTAGCTGGTTTAGATCCATTTTAAGATTGAAGTAGCATCAATTAGCTCAAGTATCTACGATTTACGGACAATTCAAAAATACTGAGGTTAATTTCATGAAGGTATTTTTTTTATTAGGTCGTCATATTTGCAGACTTTGAACCAATATAATTATATATACTTAAGTATTTTACCAAATTTATTTTAACCAGAAAACCTGTCAAAATTCATCAATAAAGGAACAGAGATAATAAGGAGGATTCGTCACAATACTCAATTCCACCCTTGAGGCTGACGCAGGAATTTCTACTCTTGCCCAGTTTTTAGAATCATAATTTTAGGTCAAATTAGGTAGAATTATATAATGAGGTAGGATCTTGCAGACATATTAGAGACAAATTCGATTGGGACATAAATAAGTAAATCATAGCCTACTTATTTGAAGTTCAAACTAGATTGCATCTTTTCATAATCAATTACTTATTAATTGATTTTGATGTAATAATTTAGATCCTCATTAATTATCGAATAAATCAATTAATGAAGATCTAATATAATTGATTATTAAATATTATTAATATTATATCTCTAGTTTAAATCTTTTCCGTTTAAACATTTATTGACCTTATTTTTATGGATATCTTTATGAATTTATTTTGACATTTAATGTTTTTTTTTTACCCTTATTTTATTATTGATACTTTGATTTGCATTACCAATTTATTTGTAATTTTTTTAACTGCTTTCCCTTTAATTTGTAAACTTATATTTATATAAAATTGCTGTATCCGAATAGGTCCAAAATTTTAAGCATTTTAAAGACCTCAAAAACACATGTGATTTACAATAATTTGAATTTAATTGAATAACTCAATTCCTCGTTAATAATGCGGAAAATCAATTTTAAAAATTAATTTTCGATGATCTAATCATTTCGATCTAGGTACATATTGACTTTGAAAAGAGGAAATATAAATATCCTGTTCTCAAAAAAGTATAGATAACTTACAGCTTTCATCACTGTCAAAAATAAGAAGGCATAGTAAGCCACATAGCAACACTTTCCCCGTGTCGCCAATTACATACAAATCAAGCCAATATCACTATGTACATATTAAAAACACTTACCAGATTTTATAAAAGAAAAAAACAGCAACATTTCCTTGATGAAAGTTTCATACTTTTGACCTCATGTAATTCAAACTAGTGTGAGTACCCGTTTATTATTGTAATTCTTGCTAAATATTCACTGTGTCAGATCATGCGTTTTGCGCATATTATCAATATATCACCATTTTAATCTTTTAATAATAGGGTCTTGTAGTTTTTTTTCTAAATAAGTTTTTTATTAACTTGCGTTGTATTGTATGTATGTGACTATGTATTTTTGTTTTTTTTTTTAGGAAGGGGAGTCATCAGAATGATTTCTCCCGCTCTCATGTATGTTCGGGTGGAATCTGGCAACTCAATTTTGAAGCAGATATCTTCAACCCATTGAGCTAAAATTTTTTATACACGATTAGTTTAGGTGACAATACATGGTTAGCTGAGTGATTTACGTAATTTTTTTAATAGGTCTCGACTTATGATTTTTTATTCATATTTATTTTAGCAATTGTAAAAATAGACATATTTTAAGTGTGCATTGTAATATCACTTTGGACGAATCCGTAAAGAGATAGCAGATACCTACTTGCCTATCAAAAAGAGGTTGTTGCAATTGTGTAGTGTGTAAAAATGTATTTTTTTTTTGCATTTGTAAATAATTATGGGCCTAAATAGTTTGGTTAACATAAATACTTAATTTATATTTTAGTTTCGTATGAAACAATATAATAAACCACAAAACAATATAATATATATTATTATTTATTACATTGTTATTAACTTCTCATAAATAAAATAATAAAGAATGCGTAAATTTTTCCTGTACAGAATTTGAATAAATATTTATTTATTCAATTATTATATAAATAAATATTTATATAGCCAGGTATGTTAATGAGGTTCGATGACATTATAACTCTGAGTTCTAGTTTCCAAAAAGCAAATTTATATAAAAATTAAAAATGCGTGTTTCAGAATACGACTTTATGACGCATATTCATTGAATGACCCCTGATACAGTTTTGACATTTACTTCATGTTTTTTCCATATTTAAAATGTTATTCGTAAACAAGGATTATCAATTAGATAAAATTTATCTTGTTTAAACTTAGGCTAAATAATCTGAAAATATAAAAAAATACCGTTTTTTGTGAGTAAAAGAACTGGCGATACTAAACGTTTGACGTCATGGAAACTTTACTCTGCCGATAACTGCTACTTTTTTAATCATCTGTAGCAGCAGTTTATTATTTTTGTTAATTTTAATAATGTTCTCAAATTCTTTGAGAGCAAGCAAGAGATGGACCTTATCTTCATTAAAATTAGTTTTACCAAGTACCCAAGCAAAAAAGCTGTAATTCCCGTCTTAATCTATCACATACCCGCAAAACGAGACACAATAGTAAAACAATAACAGCGCGGTCTCATAGGACCGGTCGGAGATTCATGAACTCGGTAAGCTTCCCAATAACAGCTCACTTTACTCACGTAGAGCTTACTTTACTTAGGCACCATGATGACATTTCACAGAGCAGACAGAATAATTTTTGAGGTTTTTTTAAATTGGGAAGTCATCCAAAATACTTCTGATCTGGTATGGAGTATGAGGGTGTGAAATTTGAGTAAAACCACACGTATGTTCATTCAGTCGACCTTGTATTCTACGGTTTTCCTTTCAGAAATCGACTTTTTTGAGGTAGAAAGTCGTCTAATGAGGTCTTCTGCTCATGACGGGTTAAAATGACAGGCGTACTAGCAGAAACAAAGATGAAGCTATACGCCCTATATACCTAGCTTCATCCCTACATTCAGTTTAGGTCGTCTAATGGATCGCGTTAAGAGCTCGTGGTGGGCCTCCGGGGTATCATGAATCTTTATATGTTTCCTTCTCTTTACTTGTTTAGCATTTCGCGAGCGTACGGCCGTTTTGCGCGGTTTTTGACGCATATTTACCCCTTTTTTTTATTTTATATTTTTGTTCCATTATTCTTATCATGTAGGTATGCGTCTTTCCGCACAAATAAACCGTTTTTCTTTCTTTCTTTTTTTCTTTATTTCGGTGCCAGCACAGCCCTAACAAAATTATAAACATGTTGTGTGTAAAAGCTTTAATGCCTTATTTTTCAAGTCTCATTACAATTCGATAAGAGCGCATTTCCATTCCGCCACAAACACGGGGGCAATATCCAGAACTTTCTACAGACTCTGTGTGGACATGTTCAATGACCCTAAGCAGTACTGGGGCTCGAGTCAATCTCTCGCTTAGTTTTAGTGAAGGGGAGATAAGCTGTCGATATTTTAGAACTGGAGATAGATTTATAATTAATAGGCATGTAATTTTATCAATCTTGTTTTTTGCAAATACCGTGTTACCCCAGTTACTGGGTTGTGGAGGTCTGGTAGGCAGCCGCTCCTCGTAAAATACTGGTATTAAGCTAAATCCGGCTTGACTGGAAGCCGACCCCAATATAGTTGGGAAAAGGCTAGGTAGATGATGAGATATTCTTTGCAAATGCTATGATATTGATCATTTGGCAAAACAAAATTAGTATCAAGTCTTTTGATCTATATAAAATATTAAACTCTGGGTCTAATGAGCCGTAGGTACACATTATCTATAAGGGTGTAATTTAAGTGTATAGAGGTTTCTTAGTTTGTACTAACTGCTTAAGTGATTCAGTAAGATCAACGTCTCCTATAACGCAAGTCTGAATAATAAACTTGACCCTATTTTTCCTCAAACATCGATACCCATATAAAATATTCTCGGTCATTACCATGGACTCCAGAATGAGAAATATTCGCGGTGAACGCACTGTGTCCATTATAATTTAAAAACAAACTAATCTCAATACTTTGAACAGCTGGTAATGTCGAATTTTAAAGAGACCAAGTTTTGTACGCGTTTCAAAATTATCATATTGACAAGCTATTTTTATTAAAAAATGTTGCAAATGTAAGCGGTTTTTGGTATGGAAATAAGTATCTAAATAAATAATAAATAGATATTTTTTTTATAAATAAGTTATATTATAGGTACTTTATGTAATTTTTAAAAATATTGTCAAGAACCCAACTTTTTAAATTGTTTTCCTGCTTTTCTTCCTCAACTCTTGTTAAGGAAGAAAGGTCTCTTGACCACGAGCCTGTAATTCAGGCCACATATGTCGACATTCGTAGTCGTGATCTTGGGGACGGTGAGCAAAGGGTAGCCCGCCATCAGGCCGTCCAGTAACCGTCCAAACCGAGCCCAAGTCGTCGAAGGCTCGTTATGTTCCGCACCCACCTAAAGGAGATGTCAGCAAAACCTTAGGGGACCCAGCAGAATCGAAGGCTACTGGAGCCACGGGTTCGCTTCTGAAAGAAAAACCTGGCGTGCCCGCCATCAGGCCGTCCAGTAACCGTCCAAACCGAGCCCAAGTCCTCGAAGGCGCGTAGTGTCCCGCACCCACCTCAAGGAGATGTCAGCAAAACCTTAGGGGACCCAGCAGAATCGAAGGCTACTGGAGCCACGGGTTCGCTTCTGAAAGAAAAACCTGGCGTGCCCGCCATCAGGCCGTCCAGTAACCGTCCAAACCGAGCCCAAGTCCTCGAAGGCGCGTAGTGTCCCGCACCCACCTCAAGGAGATGTCAGCAAAACCTTAGGGGACCCAGCAGAATCGAAGGCTACTGGAGCCACGGGTTCGCTTCTGAAAGAAAAACCTGGCGTCCTGGAATACAATGCAAAGAAGGAACATAGGAGTGGGCTTTAGTCAGTAAAAGTCTGACACGCCCTCCCGCTCCGCTCTAAAGCGGGAGAAGTCATTGAATGATTTCCCACCAAAAAAAGACATATGTCGCCATATAAATAGATGTGTATATCTGCTGCTTGGATACATCTATTTGTGGCAGGATATACCCTGACTGATGGGCAAATAATATATTTTCCTCTTTTGCAGTATCCAGATCTTTCACTTTAGTTTCAACTCTTCTTTTACAATTCAATCAAGATTTCAAACCAATAAAGGCAGAGCTGGAACCATATTGGCAATGTACGCCGATCTAGGCGCGTCGGTCTCCATACGTTTTATTTGGCAACTAGACTTGTAGAGCTACATTAGATCCACGCTACGCGACGCAGTTCAACTTAAGACTCAGGCGTTACACACGTATGCATCAGTCTAAATGTAGTTCCCTCTTAATTATATTGAATCCCAAAATGTTACCAACCATTGCAACAATACCTACGCCGAGTACATTCAAACACAAAAGTAATAAAAAATCCGCGAAGGTTTTTACAATGAATGCAACCGCCTCACTCGATCGAGTTGAACACAAAACGTACAATCGATAACACCACACCGCAAGCTTCACACTCGATTTAACAGCTAAACGCAGCTTACAGCTCCTCTTTTTGTATCTGACTGTACTTATTATTAGTTTGTTGTAGACTGAGTCGTTTAGTTTTTATGGAAGTAATTTACACTTCATTGGTAGATTTGGTATTTTTTATAATGGTCCTCTTTGTCGGTTTGGTCCTTATTGACGAAAAAAATGAGCTGGTTTGATGCTTTAGGATTTCCTTAAACCGGTTTTTTATAAATAATGTTTAGCCTGTTATGTCCCATTACTGGGCGAAGGTCTCCCTTTTTCATGTCCACACACGTCTGTCCTCAGCCATGGCAAGCCAGTGCCTCTGGTAGGTAGCTGTCAAGTACATCTCTACACCTTCGTATAGTCTGCCGCGATGCCCAATACCAATTTAAAGTAATAGCTTTTCGGGTAACATCTTTTATTTTAGTTTTGGCGCGCGCTATTGTGGTCGAAAATTAGAACTGAAAGGATTTAATAAAAATACACATACATACATAATATGCATATGCAATAATGCATCCTTAAGTACGGTAATGTCTATCTGAAACATTAGAGGAAGCTTTCATTGACACAATAACTATAAACGATAGTGCTTCTGGGAACTCAGAAACGGATGTAATCGCTGCTTATCCGGCTTGCAGCTGTATGTTTGTTGTCTCCTTGATTAGGTACTGAATAATTTCTTACTTATATTAGAAGATAAGTTAAATATTAGATATGTTAGAAATGAAGATATCTGCAGGAGAACCTAGGTTATCGACGAATCGACAAACTTAAGCGGCAGAGGAAAGGGTACATCGCCCGCAGAACAATGTACCCGATGGTCGATGGAGACGAAAAGTTCTGGAATGGAGACCGCGCAACAGAAGACGATGTGTTGAAGGGCCTTCATCAAGGTGGACCGATGACCTGGTAAGGGTCACGGAAATTCGATGGATACGAAATGCATAGGATCAGTCGTTATGCTGACACTTGGGAAGGCCTATGTCCAAGAGTACGGACGTCTTTCAGCAAAAATGATGATGATAATGACTAATAGATAAGCAAGCTTCCTGAATCCAATTTGTAAAACTAAAACTATTGTGAAAACCTTATTCTCTTTCATCTCCAAAGTTGTGGAACTAAAAAGGTTTCATCTTTTTGCAACATTCATAATAGCGTAACAAAATTAGCGGTAATCCGTATTGTCGGCCATTCATGGCTTAGCCTCCATTGAGGTGGGATTATGTCGGTTTGTGCAACGTGCCTCCGCTGTACTACTGGAGCGTAATACGGGCTGGTATTGTCAATATTGTAACATTTCTTTTTTGTAGACTTAAAGTCTATAGTTGTATCCATCGAGTTTTAAGTCTCTTCGAATCTCCTTGAAGAATGTTTTGTTGGAGCGAGGACGAGAAATATGTCGTTACTTGGTTTTGATTTTAGATTGCATCACTGCTTACTATCAGACAGAATCGCTGTCAAGTACTAGTTTATATCTATACTAATATTATAAAGAGGTAAAATTTGTAAGTTAATAAGTTTGTATGTAGGGGGTAATCTCTGGAACTACAGGTCCGATTTGAAAAATTCTTTCAGTGTTAGTTAGCCCATTTATCGAGGAATGCTATACCATCACGCTACGACCCACGGGAGCGGAGTAGTAACGAAAAATTAATAAAAAATAAATTTATAAAAAAGGAACCCTACGCCCTGTCAGACGTCAAATAAAAATCTTTATAATACTAGGTATCATAGACGTGTATTCGTCATCATACGCTTGTTGTACGCCTGTCATGCAGGCGTACATATACACATACTTACTAAACTATGAAACTGTGTCGACGACGACGACACGAGAACACGAGGGCTGCCGTTTCGGTGACAGAGTTTCATAGTTTTGTGTGAAGCTTCGCCTCCGCCTTGACTGGAAGCCGACTCCAATATAGTTGGGAAAAGGCTAGGCAGATGATGATGATGATGTGTGAAGCTTCGCATCCATGGACAGAAGGCCTTACACTTTAAATCATTTCTCTACGTTCCAAATCATTGAACCACACAGCTATCAACGAAACTATTCCCACGCCACTACACCCGCTGGTCTCTACTAAACGAATAGCTAGATTTTCCGGCCGGTACACACTGTCTGTCTCAGCTTTCACATCAAAGGCTGGTGCAGATGCCCTGTTATAGCTCTATAATTTGTGTTGCTGATAAATCGTTTGGTGGAAGGTTTCATTGCTTAGAATATAGGTTTTATTTTAAATGATATAAACTATCGTTTGATTGTAATGCCACCTGAAGGTAAGCAATGATGCAATCTTTGATGGTAAAGCGCTCTAGTTTATTGAAAGTCTATTCATTGCTAGCCTTGAAAAACTGAATTAAAGTCCAATGGGAAGACCGCAGCTAGCAAATATACATTTTGTAAGTCCACTAAATTGCATAACAGTGAGTCAACGGGGATTAGCGCTTGTTTGTTACAATTGGTTTACGTGCAATCTAATAAATCTAAATAATACAATAGATTAACTAATAAATTAGTGGATATTACCATATCTTGCGACAACTGCCTTGAGAACAGCATTTAATTTATTTTACTAATTAACCACACCTATCTTCCTTCAGTGGCATTTTGCGTCTTAGGATCATGAGTATCACTTTCATATTCTTCTCCATGGTCCTAGGAGGCATCGACCCTGCCAGGCATCTATGGTTTACAGACATCTTTTCGAGGTCCACCTGGAACACTACACGCCATCGCCGACTCTGATACGGTCCTTGTAAGACGAGCGGACGGCAAGCTACCCATTGCTCGTTGTCCACAAGCTCTGCGATCGCTCTGCGGTTCCCGACGCTTAGTGCATCTTCTGTCGCGGATTTGGCGTGAGGATGTGCATGCCTAACAGTACCGCACTTACGACCAAGAAATCAATCCAACGAGAAAACCTAGGAATCAAAATCATACAATTCTTTTCAAACAATTTCTTAGCATGTTTCAATGTACGTCTCAACATTCTAAATCATTGAGCACCATCAGCTAGAAACCTGAAACTATTCCCGCACAAACGAATAGCTAGATTTTCCGGCCGGTACACACTGCCTGTCTCAAGCTGTGACATCAAAGGCTGGGTGCAGATGCAATGCTTCGCGCTAACAAACTAAAATATTGTGTCAAAAAACTCTTCCACATCACTGATGACTGGTAATGTGCTTAAAAGACTGGCAGCATTGTCACACTCACACTGTATGGCAATGCTCATCCTATGTCTGAGGCAAAAGCCAGCCTTTTGGACACGCAAAGCGTCAACAAGACGTTTCGGATTTTAATGTCCTTTTACACATTTCGATAATAACCTTTCTTAGATAACCAAAATTATTAAAAAAAAACTGCAGTTATGAGCAAGAAATTACAAAACTACTTTTATATCTTACCATGTTTCAATGTACGTCTCAACATTCTAAATCATTGAGCACATCAGCTAGAAACCTGAAACTATTCCCGCACAAACGAATAGCTAGATTTTCCGGCCGGTACACACTGCCTGTCTCAAGCTTTGACATCAAAGGTTGAGTAGTTTAACAAACTAAAATATGGTGCCAAAAAACTCTTCCACATCGCTGATGACTGGTAATGTGCTTAAAAGACTGGCAGCATTGTCACATTGTACGACAATGCTCATCCTATGTCTGAGGCAAAAGCCAGCCTTTGGGACACGCAAACTGTCAACATGACGTTTCGGATTTTAATGTTCGTTTACACATTCCGATAACCTTTCTTAGATAACCAAAATTATTTAAAAAAAACTGCAGATATGATCAAGAAATCACAAAACTACTCCTTTTATACTCTTTTTATATCTTACTTCGTTTCAATGTACGTCTCAACATTCTAAATCATTGAGCACATCAGCTAGAAACCTGAAACTATTCCCGCACAAACGAATAGCTAGATTTTCCGGCCGGTACACACTGCCTGTCTCAAGCTGTGACATCAAAGGCTGGGTGCACTCACACAAACTAAAATATGGTGTCAAAAAACTGTTTCACATCGCTGTCGATTGGTAATATACCCAAAAGATGAGGTATTGCCACGCTGTATGACAATGCTCATTCTCTATCTGAGGTAAATACCAGCAACCACTAAGATGTTTTCACAGATCTTTATACAACTACATTTTAATGTCCGTTTACACATTCAAGTACCCTTGATTAGCTTATCAAAATGATTAAATATTATG
The DNA here is from genome assembly GCA_030763345.1 of Mythimna separata. NCBI lineage: Eukaryota > Metazoa > Arthropoda > Insecta > Lepidoptera > Noctuidae > Mythimna > Mythimna separata. Next base: position 22,792,959 of record CM061176.1, read on the forward strand.
ATACAGTGACGATCTAGAAATGCCACCACAACTTCTTACTACGTTTCAATGTACGTCTCAACATTCTAAATCATTGAGCACATCAGCTAGAAACCTGAAATTATTCCCGCACAAACGAATAGCTAGATTTTCCGGCCGGTACACACTGCCTGTCTCAGCTTTGACATCAAAGGCTGGGTGCAGATGCAATGCTTCGCGCTGCAATTTGTGCTCTCAACTCAATGGAGACTCCGCTTTGATCGCTGTGGGATTATCTTTATTATTACGAATGTGTCTGTCTGTCGGTGGATTGTGGATGGCTGTGTTAGTTCTGTTTTGTTTTATCTAGAGAAAAAGTGCTTGATTCATTGCCTTCATTTGTTTTTAAACATTTTTTTGCCAAAAGCATAAGTACATTATGTTTAAATTGTGCCGAAGTTGATGCTTACTTTCATGATAAATAATAATATGATGGTTTAGTATGATATTTGGGGTATTATTGCGCTTGTGCACTACACGGAATTTACCTGTCCGGCAGTCCGATTTCTTACAATTGTCAATGAATTTCAATGAATCCTCAATGAAAGTTGATGGAATCTGACTGCCCCGGATAGTAAAATTCCGTATTGTGCACAAGCGCCCTTACCATGACGTATTAAAATCGTGCAAGCGAGAAATAGGGATAGAGTACATAATACATCAAGTTACATCTCTTTTTATAACTGTTCAAAATTATGATTTGCTTGGATAAATAGTTCGATTTCGGTCGTCAAATAGATCGCGTTGAGTCTATGGCCTACCACGAGCTGAGCTGTGGCCCTAGCCTCAGACCTTCTATGTTGAAACTATTAAATTGTAATCGAATTCTTGAATGGATTTTTAAGTTTGACTTGTATGACAACGATCTTTCGTTTTAATAGTCAGAAATACATTCGGGTTTTAAACATTAAAATTACCGGATGTTAACTTAACATTAAAAATAACTTTCTTCCTCTATTGATAAGTGTGAGTAGTGAGACTACATAATAGATAGTATGTAATTCCTTACTCGAAGGAATATTTCAACAAAAAGTGATCGCAAATCTGACAGCCAGTTCTAGCAATACTATTTCTAAAAACAAAGACGGAACCGGATGTCCCCAGATACTCAGTACCTGAGTACGTGCAATGACGCATGCGCAAATCCCGACGCGTGATTGCACTCACGCGCAACTGCACCAACCAGTATCTTTTGCCGATCAATTGCTATCATCTGAATCATAAGGGCTTACTTTCCCACAGCCATATAATTGGAGAAAAAAATAAAAAATTAAAGCTTGCAAGTTTACTCAGAAACTTACTACCATTTACTTGACCAACCTTACCATAAGCCTGTACCATCGACAAGTAAAACTCAACCTTAAAGTTTAATATGTAAAGTTGATTTTCAACTGTCGTCTTCTGGTTGATATGGCTTTTTGGGATTGTAAGGAGGTTCGAAAGAGGAAAACTCTTCCGATGAATGGAGGACTGCCCAGGAGTAACCAGTTACGTTTGTAAGAATGTTCCGAGCCGACCCACTACCCAAATGAGTCATATTTGAGAGCAGAATATTAATATGGTATCGAAATTAGGTGACCGAGTCGGTAGCGTTTGGTGGGGGTTCTGTAGAAAAAACGTAAATGAGGACGATGAGAAGCTGACGAATTGTCTCAAAATGTGTTTTAAAAAGTTGACATAAAAGTCTGAATAACGTGTTAGCAGAACAAATACAAAAAAAACAGAAGAATAAAAGTAGAATCGATAGTTGTTCTAGGTCTGTGCGTATTGTGTATGTGAGATTACACGTTTGTGCACACATACAGATACAAGAGTGTGGTAGTTTGGGGGCAATTATTATTTTTTTTAATTCAATAGAGATTATATAGCTACGATACCGTTTCAGTCTGCCTTATTTATGACTAGCTTCTCCTTACAAACTTTCGAGCCCCGTTTCATCCCCTTAGGGGGTGTATTTTTTATTTAAAAACATAGGAATCGTTGTTCGAAATTTCACGCGTTTCTCTTTTTATATTACAAACTGGATCATGGATGCAGACACTAAAAATACACTTTTAGTCTTATTCATATGTTGTTGTTCCCAGGATACCTGGAATAATTAAACCGGGGCGTTATCCCACAAGTCATTAAGTATCATCACTCAAAGTTCAAAACCTAAATTACAATGGGTTAACAAATCGTAAATATTTTTCGTGGAACTCTAAAAACAAGACAATCTAAACACGCCAAAAACGTAATATTTTGATGATTCAAACCTTACGCTAAAGCAGTCTGTCTGTTCGTATGTCTGCTTGTTTGTTATGTTTTTACGCTTAAACTGCTGAACCTATGTTGATAAATATTGATATATAGATGAGATTGAACCTTGAAAAGGAAATAAAATTAATTTTTCTTCTCTAGACTTAATTATTTTATTCTTAACAGCCCACGGCTGCACGGGTCGATCCTCAAGGTTTAACAACGCTTGCCAAGGTTGGTCTGTGGATGGGTGACCATCTTAACATACCGAGTTTCGTTTTTGCCTTGGAAAGCACGTTATGCTGTAGGTCCCGGCTGTCATTTGTAGATCTTTGGCAATCGTTACGGATAGTCAGAAGCCAGTAAATATGACTCCAGTCTTGCCATGAAGTACCGTGTTACCCCAGTTAATTGGTTGTGGAGGTCTGATAGGCGGCTGCTCCTCGTAAAATACTGGTATTCAGCTAAACCTGGCTTGACTGGAAGCCGAAAGGCTAGGTAGATGATGTACAGTAAATAATATAATAATATCCGTTGTAGGCGAACCCGCTGGTACAAGTTAGTATCAAATATATTCTTGGCATTTGATTTGATTAACGCCATTCGATAAATTGGCAGCCATTACTAGGCTTTTAATATTTAAATCACAGTAATACACAATAAATCATATCGTTTAAAAGGGATCACCATTTGCAATATCGCTATTTAAATTTTTAATATTTCTGGCTATTAAAATCCTAAACGGTTTGAATATGAACTAGTAGCGGTTCCCGCGACTGTGCTTATGTTTTCGTCGCAAACATTTACATAATTAAAGCCTATGAAATTGACGTTGTACTAGACAGATTTTTGGATAATCATACTAATATTACAAACTCAATTTTTGTGAGTATATATATATGTGTGTGTATGTTTTTCACTTCTTCACGCTGAAACGACTGGACGATTTTGAATAGATGTCCTGGAATAGCAGACATGATAGTTACTTTTAACCTGGGAGTATTCCTATGCCTCTTTTTTCAAGTAGTGGTTTTTAAAAGACATAAGAAACTTAGGTAATATACCTAAAGGCAGGTAGATACCTCCAATCTTAAAATTGTGCAGAAAACTTGTATCACATAATGGAATAAGTGTCTTTATCTGGCTCTACAAAATTCATTGTAGCCTGTATTATCTACTGGCGTGCAAAATCTTCCTGCATTCTTTCCACTATTACTGTTTCTCCACCACTTCTTGCTAACTCATCTATTCATTTCTCAGTCAATCGTGTCTTCATCTTCATTTATCTTCAATCCCTCAACAGTGCATTGTCTTCCTGGTCCCTTATACTGCAGCACTTTATAACGGATCGGAAGTCTGACCTTGCAGCAGGGAGAACTAGGTCAAGGATGTTCACTCAGAAGCGTCCGTTCTTCATTTCAGTGAGATTTCTGCATTCAAAGATTTGTAGAATTCAATGTAGCTTTAGATGCTGTTATTAAGCAGATGTTGTTTTTTTTATAATTAACTATATTTTAAGTACGAGAAATTAAATGACAATAATATTATTAACGCAAAGTTTGATTGTATATCTGTATACTTCTTCACGCTCAAATGGTAATTGGATTTGGATGTGGTCATTACCATAGTGTAGACCATATCTTAGAATACTTTTTATCCCGAGAGTATGTTCCCTTGGGTCAATTTTTTATTTGTTCGCGGGCGAAGCCACTGGCAAAAGTTAGTTTTAATATAAATAAATTCGTAGTACCTAGTTAGGTACTACGAATTCAACATAACACAGGAACAGTTTCGAACAGTTGTTAAAATGGCTTATTGGACGATTCGCACGAATTTAACTCGCCCGAAACGTGCAAATCGACTCCTTTAAAACATATTATTTTTTCTGTAGTCGATTCGCACGAATTTCATTTATTGGCGTGCGAATCGACACCCTCACAAATATGTAGTAGGCTATTCGCACACATATTGTTTTTTTATGAAATGCAGTTAAGATAAAGTACACTTGAGCACAGAAGTAGTAAGGTCAAATATGTTTTACTCGTAATAGATAGAAAATAAAAACACAATCTATTGACTAAACTTTTATATACAACTAACAAATCAACAATAATAAATCAAGTCATAACAATAATAAAATGCTTACTTCTAATTTATATATGTATAACAGGTTAAAAAATAAACTTACGAGAATTATAAAAATAGATATTTGGCTTTAATCACAATCAAAATTACAGTCGTTACCTTTTCGGAATAAAATAATCAGTTATATATGTACCTATACAATAAATATTACCAGCACCTAATTTCGTAATTTTTCAATACAAAGTTGTATATTAATTTCGCCACGATTCAATTGGCTTACTTATTCCATACAGATCTTTCTTACTTTCAAGTAAATATCTGCTGTTTAAACATCGATTATTTTTTATTTTTATTTCTGTGATGGCTGAATACGACTGTACTTTAATTTTTTTAAACCTTAAAATGAAATGTGTGCGAATAGCCTACTACATATTTGTGAGGGTGTCGATTCGCACGCCAATATATGAAATTCGTGCGAATCGACTACAGAAAAAATAATATGTTTTAAAGGAGTCGATTCGCACGTTTCGGGCGAGTTAAATTCGTGCGAATCGTCCAATAAGCCGTTAAAATGACTGCAAATAGAATTATTTATGAGAGAATGAGAGCTTTTAATAACACTTTTGTCACATAGTTCCTTTCGCCATAGCTGTCAGTCCAAGGATATGTTTTGTTTAATAGTCACAAAAAAATCAAACATTTCAACATTGATAGCAATTTACATATTATCCAAATTCTCTTCAAAATAAACGCCATTCGTGATTCCGTGGAGTTAATTCGTAATAAGTAGTGTACAATATTATAATATACGTATCTATAGTCGAAAATTAAACCTTTGGCCGGCGTTATTTGGCCGAAAAATAACAAATAAAAGATGGACATTAATACAGGTCGGTTTCTTTACCCTTTTCAATCACTATTGCCCCTAATCGCGCTCGATTTAGTTTACAAGTGCGTTGTGGTGCCACTGAGAGAAGGGAGCGGGACTGAGGGATATTTATTGATCATTTTGAGAAGTTATATTATAAACAGTGTTAAAACGAAGAACACTTAAAGAGGAAACTAGGTTGGCTATATAGAGTAAAGAAAGAAGAAAGAAAGAAAACACTTTTGTTTAGCTTAGCGCTCAGTCATACACACAATCATGAAACTAGAAATACCCAAGAGAAAGAAAGAGAAAGGAAAACCAATCAGGAGATGACAAAATGATTTGGTGAAAACAGCTGGACAATCTGAACTAGACAGGCGTGGAAGAAAGCGGAATAGTACTCGTAGATGTTGTAGGGGTTCTTTTGCTAAACAAAATTGTTAGCAAAAATTTAAAGATTCTAAATGAAATAAAATATAAATTAAAAGCAAAAATATCAGCTTCAGACTGGACAATGACATGCCTCATATTTTCAAATTATTTGCGGTTGCTTACTGAAGAAGAACTAATAGAATAGAATACTTTTATTCCGGACAGACACAGCACAACGGTTACAAATACAAAGTAAAGTAAGAACAAAGGGACAAAATGCGTCAAAAGTGCCCGCACCGAAAGGGTGTCCACCTCAGCCTTTGCAGGGCATTAGATGCCCAGCGCTGGTCTTATTATTATTATACTCTTTATTGTACACCATTACATATTATGATAAAAAGAAACTTAAATTAAAACACATACCGCGATCTCTTCCAGGCAACCTGGAATGGACAGAGATTGTCTGGACAAGAAATGGTGCTGTCGTTGGTGTAACAATACCAGTATTTTCATATACATATATTATAATAGATAGGTAGGTACATAGATATAGACATATGCTATATAATAAACATATATATACATACATATTCAAAACTACAAACAGATCTTCTGTGTTCCCCACCAAACCCTGTCAATTTTATAAATAAGAGTGTTTCACCAGGCGATAGTGGTCAATAGCTAGTTCAGCATGAAAACAAAAATAAATACGGTCAAACATTGCACTCTTTGCAAAATGAAGTTAATATAGACAAAAGCTAAGAATCACTAGGAAAGAATGCAAAACATAGCAAAAAAGAACCTACGACTATATATCCCATTTAACCACGATGCATTCCGCCTTCACCCGTACCGCACGTTAGATCGACCGCGCCATAGCTGCCATATGTAAATGTACCGCCAGTCCTTCCGAGAACACGCCATCTTCGTTCCCTAATTATTTTTAATTGCCGCAAGCACTGACACGATGCGTACGGCCTTCTACAATTTAGCTTTTTGAATTTTTTTCGCGTCTAGCATTTGAATCATGTCGATTACATTATAAATGACTCATATAAGATTAAGAACACACGCGAGAATACTGGCAGCTTTGAAACAAGTAGAGTTTCTTTTTTTACCGTCAACCTTTGTTGTTCTTAGAACGCGTTTGCTCATAAATCAGTAATGGCGCCCTATTATTTGTAGTTCGCATAAATTCGAAGGTCTGGTAATTGGATGTATCGTCGGGTGCGCGCCGCGGGTGGTTTGCGGACTAATCACACTTGTCTGCATCGATACGATTGTGTAGTTGATCACTGATATTTTTGATGACGTATTTTGACAAGTGTGTAAGTGACTTAAACAGTTATAACTGTCAGATACAATTAACCTATCAATACCCGCGAAATGAGACACAATAGTAAAACAACAACAGCGCGGTCCAATGAGACCGGTCGGGGATTCATGAATTTAGCAGGAAGCAGTATGTAATGAGCGGTGTACGCTGCAAAACACCGCATAATTTGGAGACACATGGTCACTTACTTTCGAACCTAAGGAGAGAGGGATATACGACAAAGAAGAAAGAATATCACAATTATTATTATTTTTTGTTTAGTAACGTCACTCAGTTTAATAAAGTGTCTGCCAGAATCTTTTTCCACGTGAAAGTAGAGTAAAAGGTATCCTTTTTCCTGTCCTAGATCACTTGTGCCAAAAACTTAAATCTATTCAGCTATTTGAGTGTAAAGCAGTAAGAAACGTATACATGCATAAGTACTACATACCAATTTTCGCTTCTATATTATTACAGTAATAGTGTGATTAAATCATTGAAGTGATGATTCTAATTTAGTAGTAGGAAACAGTTAAAAACACGTTAAAATTTAACTACTGAAATAAAATTCGCACTTGATGATATAGATTTGTGCGTTGCCCTACAACCCAAGGCTAGTTATTGCTAAAAGTTAATTGAATTTCGTTTTAACTAGATTACTGTCATCGTTGTACGAATTATTTTAATTAAAGAGATTCACGAGCAGTTCTAATAGTATGATTGAGTAAATCTTTAATTTGATCAAGTTTCAATATCTTTTGCTAATAGATTTCAATTTTATTTATTTTATTTTGGTTAGTTTTGCTTTTGACCACTATATTACCTACCCGAAAGTAGGTGATGATGTGGTCAACGATGAATCAGGCTAATCTTTGCACTTTTAGACTCAAACTCAAAGCATGTATTCATTTGAACCATTTACAAGCAAGACCTTAAAGAACACCTCTAAGTATAAATTAATAAAAACGTATGACAAACTCTTTTCAAGAAGCATAAATTAAAATTATATTGCTCGAATTCATCGATACATCTGTTTGCCTAAATCATTAGATAACCCCAGTTCTATTGAACAACGACTCAAAATGGCGATTGCCAATAACATGTGACTTCCGGCCAGTAATAACCGATGCCACAGTAGATCATTTTAAATATTCCGGCCACATGTCGCTAAACAATGCGTTTAAATTCTCTTTTGTTTGTGTTTGATGCACTAGTAGCTTCTAGAGGCATCGCTTGCAAGAAGGAAGTTGTAAAAAAAAATCTTATATAATAGAACATTAATATAATTGCATGTGGATTTGTAAGATGCAATTCGAAAGAAGATGGATAAATATGATGGATTGGAGAAGAGTAGAAGATGATGTGAGCAAAGCAAATGCTTACATAACTGCCAGTAAAGATGAATCTGAAAAAATACATAATGCTGACAATTTTACTACTCCTCCTAATGAGTATAAAATAGGATAAGAACAGTATGCCTAAGTCTAGCAGGTTGAAATTTGTTCATTTTCAACTGTCGATGCGGTTAAAATGTTGGGTGATGATGAAAAAGAACAAAAGGTAACTGCATAATTAGCAAATTATTTTCTGTCCTATAAAATAAGATTTAAAGGTATATCCGTATTGACGAATTTTCATATCGGTATGCGAACTCAAGTATACCCATAAGTATTCCTTTATGTATCCTAAGTGAGACGTTTCGGTTTCCAGTTAGTCATAACCTCATTAAAATCGTTCTCCCTCCATCGAGATTTAAACAAACGAACTGACCAGCACACATGGTTTCTTTTTTTTGGGATTCTAACCAAGGAACCATTTTTTGCAACCGTCTATTGTATGGAAGTGAGAGCACTTTCGTTCGGTCAATTTAACTTATCCTTGGAACTGATTTTCTTTTGTATTTCAAATAGATTTGGTTGGTGTGTTTGTGATTTTGCCAAGTCATGGCGTTAGAGCGCGTGGTTTGGGTTTAGTGAGCATAAGCATGGCTTTAGCTGTCAGGCTTTGATTCCATATTCATCACATTTGGTTTACAAATAGTATTCTAACAGTTTATGTTAATATAGCAGGCATAATTATATTCTTTTGTTTATCATCATCAATCTGCTTCTGTCTATAAGCATGGTTAAATATGCTGAATATCTAAAAAACGGTCTTATGGTTATATTTTTCAATCTTCATAAATTACTTATTTGCATTGCGTTGTGTAGTTGATGGCGCTGAAAGGTTCTGGAGTTGTACTGCAAGTTGCAGCGTTGGTAGGCCTTCCACAAGGTGGACCAATGACGTGGTGAGGGTCGTGGGAATCTGAAGGATGCACAAGACCGTTCGTTTTGCAATACTTGCGGGAGGCCTATGTCCAAGAATGGACGTCTTTCGGTTAAAATTATGGCTATGATGATTGCATTGTTCTTTCTTCAATTAAAAATCATAAATATGATGTTATCCTTTAAAACCCACGTTTTAAATCAACTTTTCTGTAATGCACATTAATGGAAGGTACACTACCTTCTATGAATCACCGCTAATTAATTTTAAATCCCGATAACACTTAAAGCTTATTAAAACCCTACAAGATTCCTTTCCTCCTTTTGTCTCGAAAACTACAATTGGTACGCACTTAATATAACTTAAAAACAAATTCAACCTGAACATAAATTCCGAATGCCATTAAAGCACACCGATTTATCTTTAGAACCCCGTAAAAGCGTTACACCCCCATGTTTGCGCAAGTGTTGCACACACACACGCGCGCAAACTGCTTGCGCGTACGCATGCATGCAGAGTCCACAGAATATAAATTGCCCGTAAATCCACTTTTAACAGGATAATTTGGTAGTCACAAATCAGAATAATTACTGAAGAACAAGCTCTGGCTTTTAGAAGATCAAGATCTAAAGTGTCAGTTTTGATATCTAGCATCAGATCTATTTTTTCATTGTTAATCTAGAAGAAGCTTCGGTTAATGGATAATATAATTTTGTTAAAAAATCCCGGTACCTTGATCTGATAAAATAAGGGTAGGTTAGGCTGTGATGAGGAGATGGAATTCTGACATATCATAGAAGACAATCAAACGCCTACAAGGGGACTTCTCCTGGGCAATGTGTAGGTCCTGTATCATCTACGATTGCTCCGCCATCACCCAAAAATGGTCCTTCTATACTTTTCTACTCATTGTAATCCCGCACATGTATGTGTGAGTGCGCGCAGGTACCGAAAGTTAATTGCCTTCGTATGTTCAATGTTCATTTTTCTACCTGATCTGAGTTCAGAGTTAGGTCGGTCCGGGATTACTTACAAAAAATATTTTTTGATACTTTACGTTTGCGCATTGTTCGGCTACTTTTGTTTTTGTTGTCGGACTTGGATGGCTGCTCTAAATAACTCTGCTTAGTCATAAAACTGGAGCAGATCAGTTGATTAGGTCATAAACTTGTATGATTTGTTATTGGTGTTTTCTTGTGGTCGACCTAATCATCCTTACCTTTTTTGATACCTAACAATTTCGTTTTATCTGTCATGTTCTGGATTACCAATTCCAAAATTTTTAAATGATTAATTCTTCATTTAATATTTTATTTTCTTATTCTTTTCCATCCAGCAGTTTTGATCTAAAGACTGTTATGTTAAGCTTCCTGTTTGACACTCTTTGTTTCGAGAATTCATCTACCATTTTCTAAATTTTTATTATTACTTATCATAGTCTTATTCTCTTCACGACTAATAAGCCTAAATTCGTGGCAAAGGTAATGATCCATCAAAGCAACCCGGTCGATATCTCCCAACAATATGACACGAGATAAAGCCAGTAAAATGTAAATCGTGGCATACTCGTTTAGTGGTACGGGTACGGCCGTATTACCGAGTACCTGCGTTTTAGACCCCTCTGTAATTTTTAATTGACAAAAAAACAGACCCAACCGAATTTATATGTATGTGGAATTTATTTTATTACTTACCGACAGCCGTGTGTGCGTGGGCTTACTGATATTATTCTTTGCGTTTCTTTTCTTAGGCACTTGTGTCTATTTGGGAAGGGTTGTAATTGTATCGAAGGATTTTTTTGGAGCATTGAGGTTCTGACCAATATCTGGTGGAGTTGAGATATTTTAAATTTAATGGTTAGGTGTGTGAGTAAAGAAGGCTTTCGATTCTTCTTTTATTTTTAAATGTCCACCTGGATTTTGGAAGCTAGGTAATTTAATAAATTCTTCATGAATAATAAAATTTGCTGCATAATTCTTTTCTACAAAAGTACAGTCCCAAAGAAGGAATGTAACATAGTCAGCCTACATTGCTTCAATACTACGAAAATTTGTTTTTACTACGTACGGAAGTAACAAAACCATCATGCACAATTTCTCCCACAAAAAAAGTAGAAAATAAATCATTCCCCTATGCATTTCTCCTGCCAAACTCTCAATACCCAACAATGCATACGAAAATCATTACGAGCGATGTACCGATAGCACAGGTAGACACCCTCGAACAATGCGCTGCGGTACCGTCAGCAAAAACGGTAATGAGTGCACTGTCACGAATAATGGCACCCATTGTCTATGCGGCGCGCGTTTGCTTCTGAAAAAAAAAACGACTTATTTTTTTTGTGCTCTCTGCAATAATGGTTGTTTTTTTAATTGCGATTTGGCGCCAGTGGCGTTCGATTTTTGATGGAGATGGTTTTAAGGGTCAGGTACTTGTCTTTAGATGCGGATATTTTGATGATAAAGCGGACGAAAGAACTTATTTAGTAAGCGAGGCGAAACGTCGTTTATACCGCGTACCTTGAAGGACTGGAAGAATTTGTCTGCTGCGGTCACCCTGACCAATTATAATTTAGGTGTCTTCAAGACGAGAGTCAATAGCTCTCAATAAACTAGTGCGCCTCACCATCATCGAATGCATCACTGCTTACTATCAGGTGGGATTGAGGTAAAAAAGTATAACTTGATTTTGAAAAGAATAAAACAACTGTTAAAAATGCAAATGCATTGGAAGAAAACAGAATAAACAAAATAATACTTGGTAAAAAGATGCAAACACTGTCACTTACAGATAAAATTGTTGTTAATGACGCAGAATCTGGCAACAAAGCACCACTCAAAATTGCTAAAACCTTACATAACAAAACCAATCGCAATAAGGATGCTCAACTCACCTTGCTTCATAATAAAGACCAATCGATTGACCAAACTAAGCTAATCACCGTAACATCTAATAACATTTTAATTTTTCGATCTAATTAACATAAAATTAAAATTATCTGTAACAAGAATTGACGGATTCACATCGTAAACGTTTAAAATATGATGAATGTATGACATTAAAGTTTGGCCATGGATAAGTAATAAATATAGAAACGTAAAGACGATACTTACCTAATTTATGTCGAGTTATGTAAAAGAATATGTGTATTAGATATGTATATCGTAATTATGGTAAGCCATTTTATTTGGACTGAAGGTGTTGCGAAGGTGGAGCCGTCCTTTATCGATATTTATAATTTTATTGTTAATTTACAATTGAATTTAGATGGGTCATTACACCATAAATTGAATGAACTTGTATTATTAGTTTCAAATCTAACAGTACCTATGCATTTCTACATATAGTACCATCGCACTACTGCCACATTACAAACCCATATCAGTAATTATACCATATCCATCAGTAATTTAGTCTTACAGCTTCTACAGAAATATGACAACAATATTAAAGAGAAGCGCATTAACAATCAAAGCCTTCTTGTGTCCACTAGTAACCATTGTTCAACTAATAGAATGTTTCACAACAGTTTCGGACAGTCACACATCACAGTACATACTTATCTTTATGGCTTAGAAATCTTCACACCAAAAGAGAAAACGCTAATCAAAAAGACAAACTCGTATGCGTTAATCAAATTCTTTGTCTCAAACCAGGCAAACGAAAACCATTAACAGCAATCAGAATCGTGTAATCTATAAAAAATCATAGATTAAAATAAAAAAACAATATTGCTCTGTGTACGAAATTAGGATACGAGTAACTATAAAGCACGGAACTTGTTTTTGGAACTGGTCTTAAGTAAAGTGCACTCGATATTGTACGGACCGGATCGCCGGACCGGTATGCTAACGAGTCGGTAGATGCTGATACATTTAATTAAAATGATCCACCGGAAACGAGCCGGCCAGTCAACACAAATTTATGAAATGACATAAATGTCTCGCTTTGAGGTGAAACTCGCGTTATGATTGTAGATAAGCTCGATGATAAGGCCGTGACGTGGGCTGCAAATGTTAGGGCGCACGCGAATGGGATTTTTTATATTCTTTTGATTGACAGAATGTGGTTTTGGTCCTTTATGGTGTTTTGAACGATACTAGGAGAGAGAGAGAGAGGTGAGAAACTACTAGTTAAAGTAACATTTCTTGGGTTAGCATGATATATAATTTTTACTTGTTCATTAAAACAGATGTTTTGTGGTGAATTTTTCTAAAATCATTACAGAATAAAGGTGTCTATACCAAAACATTTATAGGAATTGTATTGCAAGCAATAAGTTTGACTTCAACAATAATGTACATTTCAATTCATACTTCAAGAAAATCGTCTCTTTGAAAATTATTCTTACCAGTTTATGTTAAAATGATGGGATTTTCGTCACTCTTATTGAGTTCAAGTATGCAAGCTACAGCTGATGTTACTTTCGCCCATTAACACTACACTGTATTTACGACTTGTGAACGGGATAGCGTGATTATGGGTGATTTAATTATAACATTCAAATAATATGTAAATTATTTACCGCCACTTTTAATATGTTTGACAGAGATTACATATTGATCTCCAGTTCCATAAATTATACAAAACATTATGTCAAATTGGGAAAAAAATGTATACAAAAATAAATTATAATTTTTATATATTTAATACGCACTTTTTTATATATTTAATCGTTAGATATTAACGGTATATATCTCTTTTAGTGTGTATCTAATTTAATTTGTTTTATGATTTGCATATTACTGCAAAAGCAATAAAATTATATTTGCAATAAATCGGGTAATGACTAATAAAGTATTCTTTGACCAATCAAGTCTGGGATTTCACGTTTTATATTATTGTAAAAACAACTATATTAGAATTAAGCGTCAGTATTTAAATAGTTCTTTGTGCATTTGCATATTGTTTGCCATTGAGATCGAATAAGTGAACGGGGTTACCAAAAATGGTATCTTCTTTAATAATATCTACGGATGTCAAAATTAGATCATCCGTTTTCGGTGTCGTCTCTCACAGACAGACTGACGCGCGTTACGTAATCTAAATGCTAAGGTGATTTTGTAATGAAATTTAAATAATATAAGCATAAAAGATTTGATATAAAACATCCGCTGTCTAAAGGTATCGTACGAGTGAAATCTAAAACTTTTTTTAGAGGATGTCACGAAACTTACTCGACTTTAAGCAAGTAGATAAATTGACAATGGTTGAAAATATAAATTATGTCGTAGGTATTCACTATTAACTATAAAAGAGACAAAGCCATATTTTACATCGAAAACACAATTTAAATAAGTAATTAAGACAATCATAAAAGGATGACATCACTACATTTGATATCCGTTACACAATTATTTATAATCAAACCCGTATTAAGTTCTATGAACAAATAACATGTATCGGCCACATTTCCATACGGGGCCACTTTGATTGCGATGTCACAGCAATTGTACGAATATTATATTTATTTTATGCTAATTTCAACATTTTAAACGTTGAGTTCATTATAAATTATACTTATGTGAATCCGGCGCAGATTTAGTATTATTTCTTCAAAAAATGTTTATCTATAACGGTGCCGCGATGTATCTTGGTTTATGTTCAATGTGCTCTATTTGATATCTTGTTACATGGCTACATTTAAATATTTTAATGGAAATTGTGTTTTTAATGCTTTTGGCTCTATCTGCGGTGTGTGACTTATCTTTAAATTCTACTTGCACCTCAGTCTCATTCACCTTTGACATTTGATTATTAAGTCTCTATGTACCTGCTGTGGTCAAGTTTACATATATTGCAAATAAATATTTAAAAAATGATATATGCTCGTCGTTTATTCTCTAATACTTAGGTATTTAAATGGTTGTGAAAAATAATGTGAGCTACTTAAAAATAAATCATTTCGCATTATGGCAGAATAATAAGTATATCGCCATCAGACGTAGGTGTTATTCCGAATTCATAATTCCGACCCAAGACAATGAGGCATACAGCCTCATCTGTCAAATCCGTTCAATGTTTTTAAAAGGTTCTGAAGATCGACCCGGCCCGACTCGTTATTGTTATTTATATTAAGTTAAGAATTGCCTGGCCCTTCGCACTTGGCGTTTGAAAAAATTATAACAATACTGCTGGTGGCTTTAATTTTGATACTTGAATTTACCAAAATAGAGTTTAATTTTCTTTGTTCCTTAAAGCATGGGTCAGTAATGGCGAAGGGTATGGAATGCAACGGATTGCGTTCGGCATTAGGTACTTATTTTTTGTCGGTGTGTGAAAGGGACAGATGTATTTGAGGATCTTTCGCGAAGTGCACTAATGGGGATTATATGGGATTGCTTACGCCATCACGTCATTTCTTACGCTACATTAGATTCGACGCTTTATTTTTTACTGTAGCTATATTTATCTCGAACCTTGTGGAATAGTTAAGGCATTGTGTAGCGGTCTGTGAAAGTTAACAATTAAGTTTACGACGCAATTTTGCAAAATTAGAAGAATTGATTGTCTTGTAGGTCAATTTGTTTGTTGGAGATTCTTCTCCTATTGTAACGGCTTTAGAATGGCAGTGTTTAATCAACTTGTTCTCACTGACTGTTTTTATTGAATGTTATAATTGCTTCATCATAATCCTTTAGTTCATTGTTCTTAAATACCTTTTATCTAACTGTTAATGTCCTGTACCGACTTTCAAATTCCTCCCAATTGTAATCATTCTAGAAACCATATTCTAAATTTGGAACATAGCTGGCTGGCACAAAATACCAAGGATCTTGTATACCTAAACGAACTGGCCCTGGTATGACGGAGTGACGTAATATTCCAAATTTAAAGTAAACTAAGCACGCTAAAAGATTATTTTACTTTCTCAAAGTCCAAATTCAAATCTTCACAAAACAATTCGGGCTTGGCTGACTGACACAAAAAGCCAACTAACCCAATGTACGAGCGCGAAGCACTCGATATAGCACATTGGGTCACATTGGGCACCGGTCGTCCTTCGCGGCCTGGCCGTATGCCTGTATAACTTATGATACCGCGGACCTAACCCACTGTTGCAAATTTTTCGACATTCGAAATATGATTTTGTTTCTTTTTTTCTTTGTTGGTGGTGAAGACTTTTTTGATGGGTTTGCAACAAATTTAGATTGGAGAATACAATGTACTTTACATGCAATTTAATTGTCTTAGAATCGTTTACCACTCTAAAATTCCTCAATTGTTGTGAGTTGCGAATAAATTACAATTACTATTTTTAGTTAAGCTTATTATGTATTGTTCCGAATGTCTAATACATCCGTTAAACCAACAACTAGTCTCAACCAATAATAAACCGACGAGAGAATTAAACCGATCTTTCACTAGTAGGTATTTAATTCATAATCCTTAGCAACTGCTACTTAAACAGCACAGAACTTATGGTCAAAAACATTTTGTGAGCCCTGAACAGTGATTGTGTAGAATATTACATCATTAGTCTCTTCTCTATCTTTGGTATTTTGCTACTCATTAGAATTGACTGTACTGTTACACTATCTCGTCTTTTCCTTCAAAAAGCACCTTATTCAATTCTTCAACCAAAACACCAACAATATTTCACCCCTCTTCACCCCCATCTATAAAACTATCACCACCATGCACCCCATTACTGTAGCCACCATATTTTACACTTACAATAACAAAATCTTTATACTTACGTACGGCAGTTGTTATACTTTTTATTGTCCCTTGCACCTCGTTCTTTTAGAAGGCTGTAAACATTTAATAGGGTAGGTTTACGATGCACGGGGGAGAGACGAAGGGGGTTGACTGGCGGAGGGGGGTAGACACAAATGGTTTTAGGCGAACGATTTATTTGGTGTTTTGTGGCCTTGCAGTGATGGTTTTTGAGAATTTGGGTTTTGTATTGGGTAAAGTATTGGAAATTGTATTCTAATCACAAAAAATTACGTTTCATCCGATATTCAATTATTCTCACAGAGTTTTTTTTTATAAATTTTAAATGTGTTATTTATAAACAATCAATTTGAGCGTAAATAATTCTAATTGAATCTCTGACGTAAACGATAAACCATGCTGCACACATGACCTACAAACTAAAATAATTATAGCACACAAAGTTCAAACACTCAACAAGCAAAAACCATATAATTTTCCAAATCGATAAACAAATGGTTACCGGTTCTAAAACCATTGATAATTTAATAATTCGTGTGTATAAAACTACAAGTATTAATTACATGTATGTACATAAATATAACACTTTTGGTACAAAAACTTGGACCAGTCTGCTGCTACCCGCCAATTACTGTCGACCTCTAAACTAATACTAACAGACGGAATTATCGTCCGTACGCAGATTTATATGACTTTGTTCAATTATATAGGAAATTCTTTAAATTAATATATCATATCGATGATGGGTATGGGAATGGAATCTTTAAGAGGATAATATTTAAACAAAAAATAGCCTAAGCATAGTAAAAAAGTGTATGTTTTTTGTAAGTCTAATTGAGCAAAACATAACGGGTGCAGTTATGAAACTGCATCGCAGACTATGAATCACATATTCTCTTCCGTATGAACTCCAAAAACTGCAGCCAAAGTGACCAATACGCTGCCAGTGACGATGCTGCGGTTTTTTTTATTTACCCTATACTTTTCCACTGTTAGGCAAAGGCCTCCCCCAACTTCTTCCAGGTATTCTATTCTTAAGCCTTCTCGAACCAGTCCCTGCGGTAGGCGTCTATGTTATTTCGCCACCTCTTCTCAGATCGACCTGCTGAGGTTATTATTATTGCTAAGTATTAGACGAGCACTGTTTTAATTGTATCTACCATCAACACTTCGTAGACAAAAAAAAATCTATATTATAGTATCAATATTTTTAAGATTGCTAGTAATTTGTAGCTTCGAGTGGACATCAAATTGATAGTCACTAGACCACTTGAAGCCAGAGAGAAGATATAGTATCTAACAATCGATAGGTGCCTGTTAAAATAAGTATGAATATACCTTTAGGACACCTAACCCACTCTAAAACACATCTTTCGTCTAACAACAAGCAGCTGAAGGAATATAAATTCCTTAATCCCGAAATCAGCAACCAAATAACTTACCATACATTGTACAATCTGCAAAAAATGATTTATACATCGAGGCGCCGACACCTGCCCTGTCGGTACTTGGCATGTGCTGACTTAATTCCGGCTATTAAGTTTTATTTAAGTAGCAATAAATTGCTCGAATCAGGGCATGTATGTTATTACCCAGTTATTGCTATAGGGTGATAATATTTAAGGCTGGGGGGTACTAATTCTGGAGCTCGTTGTAAACCGTGTTTTGATTACAAGTGTTATTGTTTCTATTACTGTTTTGATTTTGGAGATACCTTTTTATTTATTTAAACTTCATGTACAGTAGTTATACAAAGGCGGACTTAAAGCAACAAGGCATTCTCTACCAGTCTAATAAATTAATTAATGATAAGCCGTGCCTAACAATTCTCCGATCTATGTATTTAGTAGCAGCCTACTTTAATTATTATTATATTAGTTTTCTGCGTGACTTTCGGGTTCGTCTGCCTATAAATAGTTTTCACCATACACATTTTTGGTCGTCATTTTATCTCTTTGGGAGCAAATTTAGGAAATTATCTATTAGTGCTCGCCTACATTAAAAAAGGAAGCCTTGTGCAAATTCCACCGGTCCACGACTTGCATTTATTTTTCTTGAGTTAACAAGGTTGGTAGCGCCATCTATTGCGTTAGGGATGAACTATTGGGGAAAAATTTAAGTATTTTTTTTCTGACCGGTAGGTTTTTCTATAAAGCTTTGCCAAGCTTTTATACTGTGTGGATGGTATCGTCACATTTAATTGAATTAATCCAAAATGGAATAATAAGAATTAGAAAGTGAATTCTGTCTCCGTTTCTAATAAGATTTTCATCTTTATTGGCAACTAGCTTCAGCCAGTAGCTTCACCTAGTAAATAAATAGTAGCCTATATTTTTGAGGGAAGATATAGCTTTCTAGTGGTGAAAGATTTTTTGAAATCGGTAAAATAGGTGTTGAGTTAAATTGTAACATAAAAACCTACAAAAAATAAAATAACTTTGTAATAATAGTTTAGACAAGACAAACGACGCCAAGTATCTGTCTGTAACAAGAGCTCCACCATATTTCATCGTCCTCCAAAAACAAACCCTACCTGAAAAACAATAATCCATCTTTTTAAAACTAATTACTGCAACAAAACGGGAATTTAAATTACACTGTCGTTGGTTTTCACTAGTTTCAGCGTTGAGTGAAAGGGCGGAAGCGAGCTTCCAAAACTGGGTCAGCAGAGCTGTCAGTGCCACCCCCTCTCTCATCCCCCCTCACACTTGTCACTCCAACCAACCCCATTTACGGGTTAATAGTGAAAAATTAAGCGCAGCGACGAGGGGGTTATTTAGTTTCCGTTTTCGTTAATTCTGTTGTTCTCAGTTTCTGCCATTTTTATTTGGAATAGACAGTTTCATATTTGTTGTTTATTTGACGTCGATGGAGGAAAATGTAGTTAGAATTGCTTCTGGGGAATAACAATTGGTGTTTGCTTCCTTTGATTATGATTTTTGGCTGGATATTTATTTGCTTGTTATTTTTCCTCTTTTTTTATTTTCTGAAATCTGCAGCTTGATGGATAAATTTCCCTGTAACGTGATTTCTGGAGACGAAAGATTTATAACCTAAGTTACATAAGCATAATCAACCTTGTAATGTTCCTACTGCTGGGACTCAGAACTCCTCTCTACGAAAGGATTCAACTTTTCAAATTCCCCTACTTCTACTACTACTTCATCGAGGGTACAGGAAGACGCAGCGTTAGAAGGCCTCCCACGATGTGGACGAATGACCTAATGACAGTTGCGGCAATGCAATGGATGCAAGACGCACAGGATTTTCTTTGTGGTGACACTTGGTGGAGGCTTAAGCCTATGTCCAACAATGGATGTCTTTTGGCTTAACCTATCAGATACCCGCAAAACGGGACACGATAGTAAGACGATGACAGCGCGGTCGCCGGTTACCGCTTGAAGATTCATGAATTAAATGATGATGATGACATGTGGGGTACAAGTTAGAAAACCAATAGGATAAAAAAATACACTATCCATTTTTATTCCGTATCCTTTTCGGTGAATAAAACTGCGTCACAAAGCATATTGTAACAAACAACTCATCATTTACATAATCTCGAATCTTCTAAATACCGTCAAAACTTGCAAAACATTGCACAACGTAATAACCGTTTGACGTTCGTGATTCATCGGCAATGATCGGAATACTTCGCCGCAATTGATTTGCATACATTGCTCATTATCCGCTATTATGGCTTGAACCGTGTGAAATAGTTTTACATCTTAAAATGTTATCAACACCCACGCTTTTCCTTAAAATATCGATGTGAATGATTTTTATTATGATCTTTATTTCTTCTGTTTTGATTTAAAGGATTGTATTTTATGGCTATCTTATTCTTTATTGTATTTTCCTACTGGTCTTATTCAAATTAATAAGATAATTATTGATTATTAGAAATGCTACAAGGCTAAGTCAACATCTCTCTAGCCTTTACCTAACTAGGTTAGCGACAGAATTTACCCACTTTTTACATGGAGCGACTGCCTATCAGACCTCCAAAACCCAGTTAGTGTGCAACACGATACTTTTCATAATAAAAATAAATTGAAATAAGCCACTGGCTGTTGAGAGATGACCAGTGTCAACTGACGGCACCCGTTCACGAGCATGACAGTACAACACCAAGCAGAAAAAGTTGGCAAAATTACGAGGTAGTGTTGCCTACTTCTCTTGTCAAAGGTACTTCTTTAACTATCTCTCATGTACGGTCTGTGCCCTATTTTACCTGACCCATCTTTGAAATACATTGGGAGAAATATGGATCAGACAATAAGAAGCACTGCCTGTTTCAACAATATATAGGAGAGTCAACACTCTCCTATATAGAAAATACTAAGGGCCTGTTTCACCACCTATGATTAAGTTTCGAGTATCTTACTTGGCAGATATTTTCATACAAATCTGTCACATTTTTGAATTTATTCAGTGAGTAGTGCCTACTCAGACATTGTGAAACAGGCCCTTAGAATAATGTTCTCGGGCAGCATTAATTCGGCAAGGTTCGGGAACGCTCGGCTCAGGCGGCGTCGGCGTCAACACCTGTCGCTGCGAGCTGCGTTTGTCTGGCTTTGACTTTTGGCAAGTGTTTAGAGATGGGGTTATAGAAAGGTGCGGGGTTTATCGATAATTTCTTAACCTATCACATACCCGCAAAACGAGACACAATAGTAAAACAATAACAGCGCGGTCTCATTGGACCGGTCGGGGATTTATGAATTAAATGGCCTATAAATATTTGAATCAAAATTTTTGTGTACGCAGCAAACATCAGTTTAAATATGTTTACATGTGTTTTTTTTTCAGAACAAAGAAAACAAAAAATACTAATTTATTTGCGTTACAAATGACGCATATAAAAATAACAAGAACAAAACAATAATATATGACGCATAAAGATTGAAGACTGTAGTAATTACACGAGTGAGGATGAAGACACTGAAGACACCTGTCCAGCATTTGACTGTTATATGCTAACAAAGAATATACATGACGATTTATGCTGAGCATATTTTGATTCCAAAATGTATATACTCGTGAAACTTAAGTGTTTTCGCAAAATGATGACACTTCACGAAAAAAGGAACCTACCAAAGTCACGATTTCAAGCTGTTAACACGAATGAGGTTTTGGTAGCGTTACCTCTAACTTTTTCAATTACCGGTAGCGAAAATTCGATAGAACTCTTATATAGGTGTTCTACCAATAGATCAACAATAGAGACCTTGCGATCTCGGTTTAGTTTTTGTCATAGATCACTATCTAAATTAAAATTGATCTGTGAAGTTTTTGTAATCACTGTTCGCGTGCAAATGGTCATAAGCCAGTGCTCTACTTATTGGTACAAATTGAAATAAATGAAAACTTAAATCTGGCTTTTAATTCGTCGTCTGCTGAAATTAGTTCAATTTTGAGGTTCAATGACATATTGCTTTTTGTGAGTTTTTCGTTTGAATTGTTAATTGCTTCATGACTACTCACAAAGTTTACCAGTGGTTACCGACTGATAGTCCTCAGTTCCGACAACTAATCTAACATTACAATACTGATTAACTCTTGAACAGGCGATAGAAGATTCGATTACGATACAATTTTTCAACCATATCTCATTATGGTACATTGACTATGTTCGACTCGTTTTCCAGTGAAACGAAATGGAGCTGTATTTCAGTATTTTTACATTAGGCCACTACCTCTCTGACCTCCGCAACCAAATAACTAGGTATATTACAATGCCATCTTATAGAAATTGAAGTAAAAAAAAATCTTAAAATTGGTAAAATTGCCATTGTAACATTTTCTTCTTTGACTATAGTTACTTACGTAACCTGGAATAGCGGTGCTTTGGCGTTTTCTAAGATTGTCTGCCATCCACAGACGAACGTCGGCAAGTGTTACTTAACCTTGAAGATTGACTTGTATAGTAGTTGTTACTTGTTATAATGCCTTTATTAATAAAATGCAAAGTTGGTCAGGGATTAAACAGCTTAATGTGAATATATGATTCACACTTATATAATTTACGGCACAAATCTAGGTTTGAGAGGCCGTTTATTATATGAAATTATCGTAATTATAAATTATCAATTCGTCATGATATAAATTCGTCATTATAGCCTCAGATAAACTCTCTCTGCGATAGGTGTAATTTTAAATATTAGTGACAAAATTACAGACCCTAAAAATCCATCGACATTTTTCTTGATCACCAAACCCGGATCTAAAACTCGAACCATCACTATCGATATATTCCTCCCACCCCTATGCACCCATAATGGTAATTTCGGTAATGGCGTGCCGGGCCCCCAGGGCCGTCGGGAGGGGGCAGCGCTGCCCTTGCGGGCCCCTGCCCTTGCGCAGGTCACCTTGGGTACCCACAGGTACGCGCATGAGCCTATTGCACAACTAACCTTTTAACCCCCTACACTCAAATGTATACCTTATACTTAAGAGCTGAAGTTGATTTTTGAATGGGGGCTAATCTTGTTAGGGCTGCACACACGGTTCCGGTATTGTACGGTTATTGATTTCGAAGATTAAATCTAGTATCAGATTTCTTTTTTGGTATATCGATTCGATAATGTAAAAGTATCGATTTAGGTTTGATTTATTGATTGGAATCCGATTCGGTTTGTGGAAATGAAAGTTTATTTTTTTTAAGCCTAGTTGGTTTAATGTAATTCTCATATTGGTTTTTGAAGAAGGCATTTACTTCATATTTTTCGTAAAAATAGAGACTACGCTAGGTATGAAAGTGATAAATTATTTTCTTATGTTCTTATTCAATTAGACCCACTTTTCTACAGATGCCATATTCTTATAAGCATTTTACCGGAACAAAATCTGATACTCTTTCCTAACCTATGGTGCATTCCAATAAAAAGTTTCCAAGTGTGAACCGACCTTATTCTAACGAGTTCCGAATTCGGTTTTTTAAGCCAATTGCATTTTATAGGCGAGCGTGACAGGATAATTTAGGAAAGAGTGGGTTTATCTTTTTTTGTTCAATGCCTTGCGCATGCGATTCCCAAGTGTCTGCCATTGTTTTTGCAGGCTTTTTTGCCCACCATTGTACTACAATACGTTGATAGGTATTGAAGTAATAAATATTAACGTTTAACATTCGTTTCTGGTATAATTACGTCGAGTTTTTTATTCAACCGAGGATCGACGTGCAATAGTTTTGTTTATAGTCTATGTGTCCGTTTTTTATGACGTCAGGATAAAACCTTGTAATCATATTTTGTTATACTTGTAATTTGCTCAGGTGTTTCTAGTAAAAAATCGCAACGATCGGTAATAAATATTGCAATTACATTTTATTATCCGAATTAATCTATCATTCAATGTTGTAAATAAAAAATTAAAATGGGCGCGTTGCAAAAAATGGCGGCAAAGATTTGAATACAGAACGACCATAGATAAAGCTTCCTATTTTTTTTAATTCAAGCCCTGGTATTCGACCATTCGTCACCAAAAAGTTTTGTATCGAGCTCTGCGTTGTTTAAATGGCTGCTGAATTTTTCTCACGAATTGAGGCGTCTTATTATAAGGCAAGGAATAAAAAGGCTTTCAGTACTGGGAACCGAATGATGACGTGTTTATAAGGATTTTTCCTCCTGTCTGTGTCTGTAATTTCTTTAGCTTTCTTCTAAGAAATAATATGAGTAAGATGTGAGTCATACGTAAAGTACAGGTCTTATCTTATACTTAGGGTAAGGTACTGCGTCACTTTGTAAGAAACTTTGCAATGTTATGTCGTCAGCTCACGGGCTGGCTTACGGAACTTACACAATCTAAGAGGAAAATCCCGAATCCAAGAGGTTTATAGTCCAAGAGTAGATATGCCCCCTGCAGTATACTGAAATATTGATACAAATATGAAAAGCTTCAATACTTTTTTAATGAGAACGATGCTTCTGGATGTCTAGTAGAAATGACTAAGTTTTTATTTATAGGAGTACTTATAAGCCTTTATCTGATGAATTGTTTTAGTGAATAAAAATTATAGTAAATTGTGTATGTGCTAGGTATAATACAAAATATCAATGTTTTTGATTCATGTTCTGCGGTCAATACCTCACGTTTAATTTTAATTAATTAAGTACCTATCTAGATAAGTTCAATGTGTTAACTACGAGTATCTTCCTAGGTACCTGAAATTGTTTTATTTGATTATTTCAGTTTTTATTTTATTTTTTATAAAAAAGAGAACATTGGGCAATTAAAGCAGGATATTTATTGTTTCTTTCACAGGAATCATCGCCAACATTGACGCTTTTTTCGTCAAAGGTGAGTATTTCAAAAATCGAACATTGGCATCATCCATTGTCATTGCTTGACCAGAAACAAATAATATCCTGCGTTTTTTTTTTTCGTTTTTTTTTGTTGTGTTTCTTTTATGTATTATTCTGTGTATTATTTTGTTTGTGTATTATTTTTGGGGCGGGTTGTGTTGCATGGTCGTAGAAGCCATTCATAATCATCATTGCTGTGTATGCTAATTTGGTGTATTTCGGTGTATGAGTGTTAGATGTATTTAATTAAGTTGTTTTATATAAAATATTAAGCTAAAGTAAGTACGTTTTTAGATGAAGCTGGCTTCGGGCCGGATGAGATGCTAAATATAGTTTTAAGTAGTCAGTAAATAGCGAAACCAATGAAGTAGTGTTAGTAAGTAGTAGTTATTCCCAAAATATGTAAATAGTAGTGTAGCCTAATTATAAGTAAACTAATATCAGTTTATTTAGCTATATTGTCGTACGTTTTCAAGTATTTTAATGTATCTATATAAATAATGGTGTTGTATAAAAGGGTAGGTAAGTACCAACGACGTTAATAGCAAGATCAAACAGAATAGTTGACGGTAGGTATAGGCTTGTAAAATAAGGGATCGTAAAATTATGAAAATGAATGTGATACATGTAGTTTCACCTACCTACGAGTAAATTATACCAAGTTTAAATAAAACATAGCTTTTTACAAAATGAACAGTAAAAACTATTCATTCTGATCTAAATATAACGCTTTTAACATAATCGCGTAAATCACGTGTTTTATTTGTTTCATAAATTAATTAGGCGGTATCTGTACGGTTTTCACGCAGTTTTGGCCCAGTAAAAGTGTTAATAAACATGAAATTTATGGGCTATAAGCTGTTAGATTAAAAAAAAAACTCGCATACTTCGTTGTCATAGGACAGTTTACCTAAATTAAAAAGGTTTGTCAAACTTGTAGGAAATTATTAATTAAATATTAAATAATAATTGGTTTTGACAGATCAAAGCTAAAATAACCGACGAAGATTCCAAACATTTAATTAATTGATAAAATCTGTGATTATTATGATGATCTAAAATAATCAAATATTTTCTTTAGTTTATGGTTTTTAATTTCTATCGATACTTTTATTCTTCACCGGTAGCTGCTAAAAAGTTAACTTTTCGTCTCAAAGGATCACAATCATAATAAATATAATATTAGTTTTGGCAGAATTTTTTCGAGGAAAGATAATGAAAGATGGCTATTTTAATGATTCGCAAATCATTAATAAATAAATCATTGAAACAGGCAAAATATCGGTAAAAAAGGACTGAGAATTTTATTGTAATTAATTTTAATTAATTTTATTAGTATTCACTAGAGTGCGTCTGTTGAAAGTGCGACCTGGAGGATTTTTTTTTAAATTTAATTGGCAATATTATTCAGCCGCAATTGTAGGAAATTTAAAAAAAATTGTGTAGTGTCAAGACATGATTCTCCTACTAGTTAGTAAAATAATAATATCACCTACCTTTTTTTTTGGATTTGACCTCTTTTTCTTAGGTCGCGCTTTCATTAGACGGACTATATCACAGCGAAGCTTGTCGAGAAGGCTGGCTCGATACAATTGCTGCCGAATACTGCAATAAAACATTAGCATGTTAAATAACAACTAGTTCCCCATTAGAAAAAGAATTACCTACAATCGTATTTTAATGGAACTCAAATAAAGTGACCGTAAAAACAAAATACTTTCTAAACTTGACTAAATGCACAAACCTTGCAAAGACAAAACAAATAAAAAACTATAATTAATTATCAAAATTATACGTATTTAATAGAAACAGGAAGTCACTAAGTATAATAAGTTGAACAAAATTCTCCAAACAGATTTAAAATGTTGACTATTAGAGGTAGAATTTGGTCTTAATGATTAGATCTGTTGATTCTGTGCAGTACTGTTACCATACTGTTATGTGAGGCCGGTTTGTTTACATCTGGCACAGGCGAGAGGCAGTAGGCCAAGTCTGTGCAGACCTCGAAGTTTTTGGTGATGAAATATAAGTTTTAATAAATCGGTGGGAGAGATACATTTTTATTTATTAACTAGCTTTCACCCGCGGCTTCGCTCCCGTCAAATGACTACCCTACATATCCTACGCTACCCTACCCTACCTTCCCTACCTACCCTACACTACCCTACCTACCCTACACTACACTACCCTACACTACCCTACACTACCCTACACTACCCTACACTACCCTACACTACCCTACACTACCCTACACTACCCTACACTACCCTACACTACCCTACACTACCCTACACTACCCTACACTACCCTACACTACCCTACACTACCCTACACTACCCTACACTACCCTACACTACCCTACACTACCCTACACTACCCTACACTACCCTACACTACCCTACACTACCCTACACTACCCTACACTACCCTACACTACCCTACACTACCCTACACTACCCTACACTACCCTACGCTACCCTACACTACCCTACACTACCCTACACTACCCTACACTACCCTACACTACCCTACACAACCCTACACTACCCTACACTATCCTACACTACCCTACACTACCCTACTTTACCTAACTTTTTTTTTTTAGAATTTTCTCTCCGTAAGAACCATCATTGAACTTCAAGGAACATTTTAAAAAAAGAATCAGCCAAATCGGTCAAGCCGTTTTCATGTGATGTCGTGACAACGGAAAACGGGTTTCATTTTTATATATATAGATGTAAACCACGTGAAAACTATCCGGCAAAAAGATGATAATATAAATGATAGGTAAGAAAAATGTAATCCTAGTACTCTGGAAGGAATTTCAACATTCAAAATAATCATACTTTACACAATAAATAAATTATTGAGTTGGGTAACTATGTCCTAAATGTTAATACACTTTTGATATCTACCATGCACTCGATTACGTTTCCTTAATGATGTTAATATAATTATGGTCGTATTCGAGTTTATATAAGAGTAATTATCAATTTCAGTCCTGTTCTTTATTCAAACTCAAGTGAAAAACGAACGTGTCAGTTGTTTTTCATAGATTGACACTGTAGCGACATCTATGGCGCCACATATGAATGACCGTGCCATTTATTTGACCTATAGTACTTACATTCACGTTAAGAATGCAGTAAAGTCATAATTTTATTATATCATTGGCCTAGACTCCACTCTAACCAATCAAAGCTGTTTAAGTGTTTTTTTTATAAATTTATTAAACTTAGGGCCTGTTTCACAATGTCCGAGTAGGCACTACTCACTGAATAAATTCAAAAATGGAACAGAATTTGTATGAAATTATCTGCCAAGTAAGATACTCGAAACTTAATCATTGGTGGTGAAACAGGCACTTAATCTTATAAAATATAATTTGTTTGGATTTAACACTACTGTAAATACACCTTTATCTTGCAGTTGCACTGATAAATCACTGCATTCTTAACGCGAACGAACTATACACAGTGATACATTTATTTTTCTCCTATTGTTTAAATAGAAAACACCATAGACTTTGACATATAAACTCCAACAGTTCGATCATTTGTTTCACCGAGATGAGGCAATGAGCTTACTGATTATTCTGCCCAGTGACACCTCGAGGCACGCCCGCTCGTATTAATATATTTTAATTAAAACAACTTGAGAGGAGTTTATAAAACGCGGCGGGCGGCGACCAAACTATCGTCATTATTTCGCTAATACGCAGTTTTAATATTAATCAGTGAAATTGTCAATCCAGGCCACAGTTGTCCCACGAATGTTTGATATCTTCAAACTGGGCAATAAAACGAATGTATCAATATAACCATGTGATTTGCTGATCTTTTTGTCAAAAAGTTAGAAAGTATACCCATTATGTGGGCATTTAAATGACGAATAAATATTGCCATATTTAAATATTTATCGTTCGAAACATCAGTTACAAAATTTTTAAAATTAATTATTTAATGTGGTTTTTACATTAATAATTTTAATAGGTATAATTTATTTATTACTTGTCGAGGTTTAAGTGAAATTTTAATGATTTGTTTTTAGAATAAAATTAAAATCAGAAGCTATCAATTTATTTTTGGAGATTTTTTTGAATGTTACATTTTCTGTAGCTTTCAAAAATGTGTCTATAGAATACCATGCAGTGATTATTTTAATTCAAAAAAAGCAGATAGGTACATAACGTTTTTAGGCTTAATATTATCACTCTTACCTATCACACTAAAATTATAAAGGCGAAAGCTTAAGTGTTTGTATGTTTCGTACATCTTCACGCTCGAACGGCTGAATAGATTTCGATAAGACTTGGTACACAGTTAGTCCATATCCTGAAATAGGATATAGGATACTATTTATCCTGGGAGTAGGTTTCTATGGGATAATTATCCTAAAGAAGGTATTGCACGGGTGAAGTTACTGACAGAAGCCGGTATTAACTTCTAAATAAAATCTATTCAATAGATCGAAAAACTATTCAGATAAAGAAGATTAAAAACTGATTGGTAGTCGATTGCTTTCATTAAGGCAAAGGCTGTGTTTGTGGGTGTGTGTATGTTTTGTGCATCTTCACACATCGCGCATGAACGACTGAACGGATTTCAATGAAACTTGGTATACCGGTAGCCCATGTTCTACTATAGCACATATAATACTTTTTATCCTGGGAGTAGGATCCTTTGTGACAATTTTCTACTATCACGCGGGCAAAGCAGCTGATAGAAGGCAATACTAACTTCTAAATAAAACCTAATCAACAGATCGAAAAACTATTCAGATAAAGAAGATCAAGTACCAATCTAAGATGCCAGATAAGCAGTGGATTGCTTAACCAACGTTAATAAACATGAACATGTTTAACTACCGTACTTATTCTCTGCCATAAACATGTCGAGCCTAAATTATTTCCAATAATGAACCATTAAAACCTGTATTAAAATTATCACGTTAATTAGTTTTTTTTAATAATTTAAATCATCGAAACGATAAAACGTAGTTTGTGATAATTATTAAATTATGGCCAATTATTTTTTGTAAGTTTTGGTTTAATTTAATTTATTTTTAGTTGGTGATTGGGGCTTTATATGATTTTTCTTCAATGATAATATTATGAGCGCGAAAGTGTGTCAGTGTGTAGATATGTTTGTTACCTTTTCACACTCGAACGACTGAAAAGATTTTGATGAAACTTGGTACACCATAGTCAATATCCTAGAATAGCACATTATATGACACTTATTATCCCAATAATCTAATAAACAGTATTAAAGGCGAAAGTTTGTGTATATTTGTATGTTTGTTACTTCTTCACGATCGAACGGAAGAACTGATTTTGATGAAACTTGGTACACATCTAGACCATGCCAGCACAGCAAGCACATGTTATTATGATACTTTTTATCCCAACAATTTATACAGTAAACAGTTTTGGGTATTCAAATCAGTTAAATATACATTAGTTACACTTATTTAACCTATCAATACCCGCGAAACGAGACACAATAGTAAAACAACAACAGCGCGGTCCAATGAGACCGGTCGGGGATTCATGAATTAATTAAATACCTATACCTACATATTAAAAATGGCAGTAATATATAATACGTGCCTAATAGTGTGAAGTACGAGTGGTTGCCCCACGGTCCACCACATTAATAACCCATTTTCCCAGTACACTTTTACTACTTTCTTACGAAAGATATGCATAAACAGCTCGTAAACCTCATGTTTTTCCTATTCCTGAGCATAGAACATAATAATAATAAATTAAACTTAATGCAATAACTATAAATTGTTAATCGCGTAAAATGTAATGTGTCTAATTTTTAAAAGCTTTACTATTTGTTAAACATGATACTGAAACTTCTGAAAAATTAATATAAATCGGAACATTCGCGAAGCTTGAAACCGCGTTACCGGCACGAAACAACACACACTGATCTTTTTTTGAGGGTTAATCATTCAATGACTTCTCTAGGGTGGAACAAGAGAGCGTAACAGACTTTTACAGACAAAAACCATCTTCGTCTTTCAATTCCCTCTTGTGGTTCAGTCCCAGGTCTTTCCTTTCTGATATTTTCTATGGCAAGGCAAACACTGATTTGACTCCCATTTTAATTATTCGGGATACGCGAAAGATCATCATCATAATCTTACTGTCTTTGTCCCGTGTTACTCTTGGTCGATACAACACATTTTTTTCTTCCATTCTTTCCTGTCTACCATCACTGTCTCTCTTTTCTTTCCTATCTCTCTTACATACAATCCATCCATCTTTGATTTGGCCTGCCTCTCCTCTCCGCAAAATCTCAGAACAACTTCGTGGAAAAATAGTCGCATCGGTGTCACATGTCTGCGGGAGGCTTAAAATGACACATATACACGAAGCTTTTGCCTACATATGCCTGAAACACTTTAGTATGTAGTCGTCATCGTCCTTAGTAATATTCTAGTAAACCCTAAATATAAATCCAAAAAGTTGTCGCACCACTCATTGCAGAATAATTTCCTGTATTTAAAAGTAACTAAATGAATCGTTTACTAAGGCATATGTACAGTCATTCGAGCTTAGGTACGTGTGAAATTATTATAAGATGTGAATAATATGAAGTTTCTTAGTAGAGCAGTCTTTTGTAACCGAGGATTTCGAGACATATGTAATCACGATTGTACTAAAATTACGGTGCCTAGGAGCTTAAAGTTAATGGGGTACAACGGGCGAAAAATTGGATTTTTATAGGTATTTGTGATATTTTTTATAGATGCTTAAATCAATATATCGACTATAGTCGTTGAATAGTCCGTCGTAGTGTAGTATATTGCAGTCTCTTTTGGCGTATTCTTCTACTTGTCCGTTTAATACACCACTTATTGTATTTAGGCCCTTTTTATCGTGCTTATTATAAAATAAGTTTTTTTTAATACGCACAGAAAATACAAAGATAAAATAAACAAATAAATAAAGTTATCAACTATGTATTAAAAGACGAGGATGACGATGCGAAATAAAAAAATATCTAATCGACAACTATTACAAGTTGCATAAAATAGAGAGCGTGTTCTTTAGATGTTAATAGATGCCCAAAAAAGGAGCAATTAACATAATCATTAACTAAAATCGTCACAAATCTCTCAAAAACTATTTATTACAAAGATAAAGATCTCATCAAACATAAAAATATACACCCAAATTCCGTCACTGTACAAAAAATCTAAATGTTTGTTAGTTCCCAACCGCGACCTTTGCCTATCGCAATTATATCTCCGACAATTAGTCATCTAGCCAGATTTCACTTAAACAATGTTTCATTGCATCCGGATGATATTACTCATCGCAATTGGCGTGCTTAACATATGAGTAATGTCTTTGAAGTTTAAGTAATGGAGTGCTTATACCTACTACCTCTAAACGGTTTTATATATTATTTTATTAATTCCTCTCTTAATATTATTGAAATTAGTACATGACTGTGATTCGAGCTGATGGTAAGCTGTGATACAATCATGAATGGTGACTTGGACGGTGTGCACTAGTTTATTAACGTTTGAGCCTATATTCACTGTAATCTTGAAGAAACCTAAATTATAATTGGAAGGGAAGACCGCTGCTGGCAAATCCAGTACTTCGTTCGATGCACGTGGTATAAATGACGCGAAACGCTTAGTCCGGACCGTAGAGGTGTCAACAACGTAAGGGTGAAAAGTAATAAAACGTCCAAACTTGACTGGACCAAACACCCAACTGCCAAGGACATAGTTCTCAAATAAGTAATAGCTTTTCTAGACAAGAGGAGCGTGTGTAAATCTAATCTAATCCAACTTCAAAGACCAGAGAAACGAGATGGACACTGGGATTCTTGATATGATTAGAAATAGGATGGCTACTCTGATGTCAATTGATAAAAGATATTTTGTCTAAAAATCAAGTCTTTAGTCGATAGCCGCTGGATTACTTTCAATAGGCAAGCGTTTGCGTCATTCATGCGTTAGTTAGCTTTCCATTTCTCTCTACTCCGTGACGTTAGTACCGAGATCTTCGTCATTATTACATCTCATTGCGATTGTCAATAGAGGTGCGAAGGTGAAATTACTTGACGGTAATATTTGCCTGTTTCTACGAGTGTAGGCGTCTTTGAGTGACGTCATTGTTTGTTTAAGTAATCAAAAGCATTGTCCTTATTTCCAAGTCTGTGTTTCCTGACAGCTTCAGCGCAAAAAAAGCTTAAAGTTAAAGCTCTTTAAGTCATGAGTGAATAGGGTACTTCTAGGCAAGCGTCAAGCTCCATCGACCACATCGTCGATAACTACCAGGTGCAATAGTGGTCAAACGCAAGCCTATCCTAAAAAAAATCCAAGGTTCAATATATGTCGTTAGACTCACCTAGAGTCACCCATTTCTGAGGTCTTCTTTTAACATCGTAATCTATCACATACCCGCGAAACGAGACACAATAGTAAAACAATAACAGCGCGGTCTCATAGGACCGGTTGGGGATTCAAACGTTAAAAACTCAAGGATTCAATTAAAAGCATTACTAACAAATATCCGTTTTACCATACGTACAGACACGTGCTAAGAACTTCTAAGGTCCGTTTTATTTTATCAACGCTATGACATCCCATACCTTATATGGACGTATTTTTAGCATGAGCTTCGTACTTAGGTACGGTACAGGATGTGCTTACTCGAAGTTTCCTAACGCCCGTTTTCAATAACCTACCGCAGTTCATAAATAGATAGCTATCTCCGATAAACAGTAGATTCTAGTTGTCAATGTCACAACTTTTGGTAGGAAATGCTAACCGTCGGTAGGTTATACGAAAGCAAGTAAGGGCAAAAGGATAGATTTGATTATTTTTAGTAGCTGCAACTTTAGATAGGTAGCTAATTGAAAATGGGCGTTAGTTAAGTACTCAAAAATATTTGAAAAGGCAATAAAATCTACATCGTGAACAAAAGGAAAGGAATCAAAGCTACAATTAATTGCAGCATGGAGCTAAAAGCGAAGAACATGAGTCAGCCGCGTTAGCTACGCGTGCGACGTTGTTTTCTTACGGCGCGAGCGCTGTCCGGATGCGGGCATGCCGACGGTGTAGATGGAGGAAAGGATAGATAAGGCAGAATGTTATTGTTTTTTGGTATTTTCTTCTTTATATATTATAGTTTATTAGATAAACTCATTATCTCACTTAGTCATGTAGCCAAAAAATCGTTGAGTTCACAGGTTTAAAGATTTTTTTAATGATATAAACTAGTGCTTCACTACGATCCCACCTGACGGTAAATATTAACGCAATCGTCGATGGTGAAACGCGCTAGTTTAGTAAACGCCTAGCCTAATCACTCTAGCATTATAATAATGAACTATATGTAAATTTTAACTAGATGAGTGGGTCTCTTATATTTGTCCGGGTAGTCAACTAGGAAATACTCGTGTTTCCTAGCTGACAACCCAGAGAAAAATCACTGAAATAAACTCAGAGCTCTCTCTTAAAGTCAACAATCTTGCCGTCCAAAATGTAGAGCCTAAATATATTATAGCTACATTAATATTATACATATATATAAATTAATAAATATTTAGTGGTCGTTTAACACCCAGCCTTCTAATATAAAATATACAATATATTAAGAGTAAGAGCAGGTTTTCGTAGTTAGTAAGAGTACTAAAAAAATATTTCTGCCCGCTCTAACCTATACCTAACTCTACACCATGAAAAGTCACATCGAGATATTCAGTAAAGTACAAGAAGTGAAGTGTCTCTGCTACTAGAAATAGTCGCTACTACTGCGGGGGGCGCGGGGGGGGGGCGGTAGCGATGTACTTGCGGGGCGGGGGGGGGTGCAGGGGGGACATATACGTTTCCGTCGCGCGAGCACGTGGCGATCGCGTTGATTTTTTTTTTTCGTATTTGTGAGGTTCGTGGCTGTATGAGTAATTTTTGGATTGGTATTTATCCTTTTTCATGTGTGGTCTGTGATTAGCTGTAGGTAGGTAGGTATATAGGGTGAATGAAATGATTCGATTTTTGAATCATGACTGCTTTTTGTTGTACAAAAAGCTAGGTTTTTTTTTTTTGAAGGAGACCTGTAGTATTTTGTCAACTTTTTAGTTTAGAACAGATTGTAAAAGTTTGTAGAAGCATGTTTCTAAAGTTTTTCAAGCTCATAGTGTCATAAATTAAAGTAGATAGGTCTAATTTTTATTCATGCTAGTCCGCAATTTTTTTTATAAAAAATTAAGTGATAGTCCTGGTTGGTAAAAAAGGACATAACATTTTGATGATTTGAGGAAAATAGGGATTGTTACGAATCCATTTATAATATTATCTAGGCAGATTAAGTACCCAAAGGTACTAAATCAATTTTATTACAGATTTAAATCCCGGAAGACTTTGATTTATATAGGTGATTTGTATAGGTATATGAAAACCGTAATCCCGTATGAAATTGAATATGTCTAATATCGGGAAAATCGATATGGTGTAACGGGGTCATATTTTAGATACTGCTTTTGCCCCTGGCCATTTCGGCACGAAATACCATTTTAGAAGCGTTTTTAAAAGCACTTCAGAAATGGTATCCCATGTTGAACTGGACATGGACAGGTTTAAAAGTATAAAATAATATAAACATAACATATTTATTTTATTATCTAGCCTATATATTGTCCCACTGCTGGACAAAGGCCTCCCTCCATTCCTTCCATCGTTCGCGGCTTTGAGCCACTTCTTGCCAATTCTTAAGGAAGGCATCCAAGTCGTCCCGCCGTCTCCTTCTTGGTCTGCCGCGACCCCGTCGTGCGATTTCAGGGCACCAACATAACATAATTAAAAATATATAAAAATGAGGCTGTTTTCGCATATCTTACCCTCTTCTAGCCACCTTGAAAAACTTTCTACACATATAAACCAACCTAGACTTATAGTCTTAGTAAAGTTTTTCAAAAATTTTAACTTTTGGTTTAAAATTATTTCTCATTATTCTGAACCATACCATCCACCACATTCTTCCACACAGCAACCCACACTAACATAATCTGTTAGATTAATACCGATACATCCACAACGCATGTACTCGTAAGTACTGTAGTACTTTGCATACGGAACCCGTCGATTTATCGGCGGCATTACCAGGGGAACAGCGACCGTAAATCTAGCCGTGCGGTAATAATGGCGGTGTAATCTTTATAAATTCTCACTGACCAGGTAAGGTGGGTACTAGGAGTTTAGAAGACGGAGATGTGCTATCGTTGGCAATATAGAATAGTAGTTTAGATTGTTTGTTGCGAGATGAGAAAGCATATACTGTATATGCTGATGCATATATCTATGTAAGATTGATTTGTTTATTGCCAAAAAAAGAAAGATAATATATTTATTTCTTAGCAGCAAAATTAATGAAATATATATTTTGATACAAGTGGTTTTTCCTTTTTCACACTATTGTAGAAAACAGTAACTTGTGTGCCTAAAAGTGGTAGAGATAAGGGCGGGTTTTCGAGTCTATCTAAACAAGTTGTGTGCCCTGTGGGTGCGCTAAAATAGATTCATTTAAGCAATATTGCTAGGTTTAGTTTCCCAATTAGCGGTCTTTATTAGCCAACTATATAAAAAAGAAACTATTATCCCCTTTAGGGAACTCTCTTTCATCAGTCTGTAGTACATAATATAGGCTTACATTATCCTACTAGTTTAATAAAGAAAAAAAGAATATTTATTTAGCGACAGATGGTTAAAATGATGATTTAATTAAGGCATCACGTGCTTAGCTCTCTGAATTCAGAACTTCCTTTCCATTTATTTCTTAATAAATTTGAAAAAAAAAATGCAAATAACAGTTTTTAACAGCAATAACAACTGCAAATTGCATTTTTTTAAACCTTTATTTTTGTACGAGTTTTCAATCGCCAAAATTCGTAGAGCATAACTTCAGACTCGCCAAGTTATAATGGCCGTACTGTATCTATCAAATGTCATATTCTGTCATCCACGTAAAATTTCTTCGATGTAAGGTACTAACACGTCTGAACCGTGGAGCAAGTAGACCGCGCGTACATATTTCACGGCGATGAGGCAACGCGGCGTCGCCAACCGAAATACTACGGCAACGTGTGGGTGGGATGCACTCGCTGCCACATCGAGCCATGAAGAATACTTAGAAAGAAATGAGAAATCAAACTTATCATCACATATTATTTAATAACTAATACTTTAATACCGGTATTACTTTATTAATAACTATTTTGTATAATTATATTTATTGTCCTTTTACTGCCACACACGCTGTCTACTTCTCTTTCTCTTCCAACTCTCCTTTCGCGGTATGCTGGAAGAGATTTCTTTAGAAATAAGCATTACCTTTGTACCTATTTTCTGTCTCCTTTTTCTTTTCTAATTCTTTTGTGTGTGTATACATAAATCGTTAAATAAATAAATATTAGGAAGACGAAAGATTAAGCTTAGCCGGAAGGCGGACCCTGGCAATAGCCGGGATTAACGCCAGGTAGAAGAAGAAGATTAGGCAGGCGAAAGATTTAATTTGTATTCGTATCTTACTCCCTGACGGCTCGGATTTGTAAAGGCTCACGGGTAGAATATGTCCTGGAATAGCAAATATGATACTTTTTATTCATTGGAAGAATTTTCTACGTTTACGCGTGCAAAATGATATGAAATTTAGAAAATCATCCAATGACTTCTCTCGCTCTTTGGCGGTGCGGGAGGGCTAAAACACTCCTGTTCCTTCTTTGCCTTCGTTCCAGGGCTTCAGGGTTCACTTCCACATAACCCATAGCCTTTTGGACTGGGTATACATATAGTGTGTTTTGAAAGGAACGCAAACGGCACCTGAAAGACACAAATGGCCAGTACATCTGACACGCGCTTTCCTGCACCCTGGAGCAGGAAAATAATCATTTTATGATTTTCCAACTCAAAAAAATAAAACCAAGTACCTACCTACCTCCTAAGATTGCCGCACACACTGCCGCCTCCGCCCGAGCCCTACACTCGCCATCATTAAAGTATTTTTATAATCACACTAGCGTCTCCGTAAGTTTTAATCTGGTTTCTAGCATTATTCACCGGCCGATGAGCGATATACACTCCCTCTCCATGCGACAACATTATACTCTCCTTTGATTTAGACCTGGCGCCTCGTTTTGTGAATAAATATGATTTTTATTGAGATTTTAATAATTAATGGGTCTTGTGTAATAGGGATGTGTTAGAGATACTTATGGTTCTTTTTTTTCGTTTTTGAGCTTTTGTAGTTTCAATGAAAGTAAGTTGGAATATCAAGGCGGTAACTAGTCTGTTCTTCTTTAAGATGATGTGAACATATTCGTAAGAAGGTAGTAGAATCATCACAGTATTGATCGGTAGGATTAATTGTGTGGTGTATCTAAGTATGTATGTAATTCTTTTATATTTGTGTTCTATGTGAATCGTGAGGTTGACTGGTAGAAAATTCCTTCATAATTATGTTGTTAGACCGCCCTTGTACTGTGTTTCATTCAAGTGCACAATGTTATAGAAACACGGACTCTAGCAGGGATTTTTGGCACTCTTTAGCTGTCTGCATAAAGACAGTGCCTTCAAAATGTTTCGTGTGTTTAAGTCAGATGCTCACTACATACTTGTGGCGCATCGCCGTTGCTCTAGTGGTCCGTTAGTAGCACGGTTTTATTAAAAAAGTTATTGTAGCGATATCTATGACTCTACATGAGAACTAAAATTCGTAATCCTGCATCGCGCTATTTAGTGCCATTATGAAATATAGGTACAACAGCCCGAAAGCAACTAACGGGCTGTTATCTAGACTAGATTTAATACCCGTCTGGTCGGAGGAAACGGAATAAATAATTGTTTATCCTTCATGAGCATATTACTTTCATCTTCTTGAAATATTTCCAACAAACAACAAGTCATCCAGTCTCACCATATCAATCCTCCATCACTAAAAACACCTGAAAATAATCCGACACCATGACACTACGTGATCCGCGCGGGGGAAGGCAGATTACGAGGTGGCCACCATACCCACCGAAATAGCGCGTCTATGTACCCACGTAATTGTAAAAATAAGTTGTTTGTTTTGACGCAGCAAAGTGCTGTCTCCTCTGCAAGATGGCTTCCTTATGTCCGTGGAGTGATTTAATGGTTTCGGTTGAGAGGAAAAGGAAAGTCATGATTTTTGTGCAGTTAGTGATTATAGTAAAGTAAATTTTCCTTTAGTGTCAATTCCGTGGCCTTCTGTATAATTCCTGTGGAGAAGGTTATTTTTAGGTTAACATTTGACTAATTTCGCCAATTTCACCTGATGGTAAGCGATGATGTGGTCGATGATGGAGCACGCTTGCTTAGAAGTAACCTATTTACTCCCGAATTAAAAGTCTCTAGGTTGTAGCTATTACGAAACAGAGTCCAGCAAGGAATTTCGCTCCTTAGCTGTACTCGTACGTACAATAAATGTGTTCCTAAACTAAAACGTTTTGTACGTATGGGTAGGACGTTCAGTGATGGAACGGATTTGGCAGAAATTGTGCCATTCCAGTGCACACTTCCTGAAATGGAAATGATAGAAAAGCGACATATTTTGTGTACCAAGGGCCAAATAATCTTATTATTCGGTTCTTCAAGGACTATTTTCACCTAAAAAAAAGAAAGAGAACTTTATCAGTACAATATCCAAAAGTTCTTCAGTTATCAGTCCGTACTCTCACAGACTAATAACAACAACTACCCACATGTGAACAACAAATATTTCAGTCACCAACAACATTCATTATCTTCATACACCATTCAGCTAAATGACTTGAAATCGCGAAAGAATACCAATAACATTTGCGAACGCGATAATATTCGTTTTGGCGCTCAATCATAACAACTTTTAATACCACGGGTTCAGTACCACGTGCGCGGGCGCTGGTCTTCGGTACGGAAGTGTAGGGAGATTCAGAAGTCTCACTTTTGCACTTTAAAACGAACTAGCTTGTGTCAGCAGCTTCACTTGGATTTCTTTATATAAACTTTGATCCCCTGATTCTGGGGGTGAATTTGTTTTTTGTTTTTTTTTTTAAAACAAAACGATATATTGAAAAATCCTCTCTTAGTGCTCATCTACTTTCATGTAAATAGTTAAATGTTTTTATTTGTTTTTAATCCCGGCAGCCCAATGCCCGCTAGGACCGCGTAGATTTTCTGAAAAGCAAACCCGTAGGCAATTGAAAGGTACAGGTGTGATTTTAGTCTGTGGGTCTACGGGAGCGGAAGAAATCATTGAATAATTTCCCACATAAAAAATACCTGTCTGCTCTGGCTGAAATAACGTAGATACTTGGCTATCTGAAGTACAGAATCAGTGTTGTGCTTCTGTTAGCTAAGTATCTACTTATCTACATCGTACAGCGCACCGCGTAAGTGAATAAAAATGTGACAAATGTTTGAATTACAAGAAGTGTGCGCAAACGCAGTATTTATAGATCGGTAGCGGTACACGCGTTCTTTATAACTCGCGCTATAAAAATTACTCTGAATTATGTGTAGTGACTTTAGTGTCTCGTTACTGCGAACGACTTTATTTGCGGCTAAAAATAAACTTTATTTCGTGGTACGTCTTTCTGTAGGTACTTACTACAGTGTCACTAGGAGTTGTCGTGTTTTTCATACTTACTTTGCAGGTATTAACTTTGAACGTTAGTGTCGAAGTTTCTTTGACACTTCGTTATGTCCTACTTTTACATATTGTAGTTGTTCTAGCTGTTCAAGTAGGTACTTACTTGCACAACTAGAATAACTACTCACACACTCATACACTTGTGTGAGTGTGTGTGTACTCATAACTTGTGAGTAGATTTCTTCAGGAACATTTCAGCCTGCAGTTTACTGAAAGAATTATATATATACATAATATAAATGTAGATAGATTTAGAGGGAAACCAAATAAAATATTTTAAACGTTTAATTACTCAGATACCCGCGAAACGAGACACAATAGTAAAACAATAACAGCGCGGTCTCATAGGACCGGTTGGGGATTCAAACGTTAAATATGTTTATTATTTTACAAATTCACCTTCTTGTCCCTTATTGTGAGAAAAAAAACACCTTTCTAAAGGCTTAACAATTTAGAAAGTTAAAACTCGCGAAACACGAAATTCTAATAAAAATAATTATTCCTTTGGTGTCCATCATTACTTTGAAACATAACCATTATCATAGTACACAAATTGGCAAACGTATATATATAAACTGTGGGTATCTCTGCTATGTAGGTACCATCAGCAAAACTTAAAATGGCGATGTTCTATCAATCAAGTTTTTGTTTTATGGTCCCAATTAAGTTGCTAACGGTACTCGCACTAAAACTTAGGTTAAATGAACATTGTTTTATTATTATTTTTTGTAAATTGATGAGTTAGTTTTCGTGCCTTGCTTTGTCTGTAACAAAAATTTTGTAGAGATCTCACAAGTGTCGCCATATTTGCTAGAATGGTTTTATTTCACGTTGTGTCAACAAATAAGTAAGAAATGCATAGTGCATGTGATCACCTATAGAATACTCTTTCTGGTCCAACAAGTCCATTTCACCCAGCGTTTGGTGAAAAGTTTTAAACGGTTTTTCACTTCACTTTAGTAAGGAAATAAAAACGAAAAACTTTTTGTTTTTTAATTATATGATCCAGTGCTTAATTGCGATCACACCTGATGGTAGCAGTGATGCAATCGTTGATGGTAAATAGTGAGCCTATTAAGAGCCTATTCACTCTAGCCTTAAAGACACCCAATTTATAATCGAAAGGGAAGACCGCAGCAGGTAAATTGTTCCAGTCCTTCGATGTGCACGGTATTAACGACGAGGCGAAACACTTAGAGGACGTTATTAATTTAAATCGTCGTTTCTTAGCTCAAAAACAAACAAACGAACAACAAATCTCAACTCTCCTAACACACAAAAGTCATATTAAGCGAAATTTACACAATTAGTTTCGGTATTTTTGCGAAGTGTTGGCGCAATTCGCTAAAATAATGATATCAATCAGTTGAGCGTTAATGGTTCAAACACTCGTCAATAAAAATAAAAATACGTTGGCTTCTAAATCCGTTAGTAAACTATTATTTTTTCACTTATTATTGTCAGTTAGTGTTTCGTACGTTCGGTTTAATGGCTCGAAGAATTGTTGTTGTTATAAAAACTTGCGAAAATGTTCCGTTGATTGGTTCGTGGAGTTTAATTGTATCGTTAATTGTTAAGTGATACATTTAACGTCTTGTTCTTAAACGTGAGCTCTTGTTTATTGATCACTTTATTTAGAATTAAGGCTTCGATTTAATTAAATTATTTATGGAGAGGTTACGATCACATGACTTCTGTACCTTTTGTAATATTAAGCTTACAAAAAGTTAAGAAAATTCATCCCACCCTTATGTTTAAAGCATTTTAGGAGTACGTAAATAGTGCATACATCTAAGAAGTGGAATTCCCTGCCGGAGTCTGTTTTTGCTATCTGTAACTTCTAGGCAAGCATGCTCCATCGTCGGCCACATCATCGCTTAACATCAGGTGAGATAATGGTGAAATGCGAGCCTATCTATAATAAAAAACTTACATAAGAATATAATAAAACTAAAAATTTATAGAAATG
This sequence comes from Mythimna separata, assembly GCA_030763345.1. Classification (NCBI taxonomy): domain Eukaryota; kingdom Metazoa; phylum Arthropoda; class Insecta; order Lepidoptera; family Noctuidae; genus Mythimna; species Mythimna separata. Next base: position 22,835,757 of record CM061176.1, read on the forward strand.
AAATAAAAATCTGTGCGGGGCCAAAAAGGCTAGGCACATCACATTGCATCTTTATATAATAAAACTATTATGTACAGTCTCTTAAAACTGCACAGCTGTAAAATAGCGTTTCAGGAAAATACCTCACATCTATATAGACTTACAGAGGATAAATATGCTATGGTCTATCGGTTTAGGAAGTTAACTAAAGGTATACAATCTTGGTATGTCTTTTTATATTAAAGAGGTCGTATATAATATACACAAAGATTATTTAAATTTAGTTTATTAGCTAACATCGATTTAGGTTTCGATCGAGTTAGGTTGTCGATGTAGGTACCTAGTTGCAAAGATTTTTACATACAATTTTTAGACAACTTTTAGATAAAAAGACATGCCAAGATTGTTTACATTTAGTTAATTACCTAAACCGATAGACCATAGTATCAATGGTGATTGACACTAGCATCTCAACCCTATCTACAAAATATTCATAATTCATTGGTTACAAATAGGACTTTTACGCAAATCCTATTGGTAACCAATAGGAGCAGGAGTCAATCTCCCACAATATCCTCCCACGTTTAAAAATACTAAACTCGCTTTTGGATAACATCATCTACCTAGCCTTTTCCCAACAATATTAGGGTCGGCTTCCAGTCAAGCCGGATTTAGCTGAATACCAGTATTTTACGAGGAGCGGCTGCCTACCAGACCTCCACAACCCATTAACTGGGGAAACACGGTACTTCATAGCAAGACTGGAGTCAGATTTACTGGCTTCTGACTATCCGTTACGACTGCCAAAGATCTATATATGACAGCCGGGACCTACAGCTTAACGTGCTATCCGAGGCACGGAGGAAACTCGTTATGTTAAGATGGTCACCCATCCACAGATCAACCTTGGCAAGCGTTGCTTAACCTGGAAGTTCGACCCGTGCGGCTGTTATTATCTAGCCACGAGCTCCTCCTCGCTTTTGGATAACGAAAACAACAAATTTTATTCCAAAACCAAATTTCAAAAGAATCACTTATTTAAACTGCATGTAAATAGTGTCGAAAACGCCATAAAGATTAATGAAAAATCCCCTGGAAGCTACTTGACACATGTAAACGCGACCCGGAGACGTCGGTGCCTCGCGTGCCTTCCTAATTGCCTAACTTTGTACACAACTTACCTACGCACCGTGCTGCGTTTACACGTAAGTGGCAAGTAGAGGTGCTAGTCGAGTATTGGTTTGTTATTGCTTTTTTTATGAGTGTGATATGTAAGGCATGATATGAAGGTTCGATGTGAGGAATTAAAAGGGAAGGGAAGTAAAAACATATTTACCTAATAGATATCAATAACCAAGCAACCGATTAACGCATCAATTACTTATTTTTTCAAATGCGTATTGCTCATATACAAAAAAACAATAAAGTAGACTCAACATACAGATAAAACATAAAGATATTTCTGTCCCTTCCATTCTAATAATACAACATCGTTTGTTTTTCCATACAATTATTAAGTAGACGATCTAATCTCAGTGTTACTCATCTCCGTAAAACAGTTGGCAACTCATCCGATTCTTTAGTAAACAAATGCACGATTCCAAATGTTCTAAATATGTGGGACACAGGAAAATTCTTTCATAAGTTTGCAACACAAGATTAATTGGGCTTTCTCTTTGAATATTTCAATTTTTTAATGCGTTAGAGAATTGAATAGGTTAATGTTAGCGCCGCGTTTATTGTTTTTATGTGTCTTCTTTTAATTTTCTCTTTTTATTATTGTTAGGTTCGCGTTTGATAACTGTCTCACCATATGGTAAGCGACGATGGGGCATGCTAGAGGGTTATAGCTGCCAGGAAACACCGACTCCGGCATGAAAATTGCCTCCTTAGCTGTAGGCATAGTCAATATGCTCCCAAAACGTATCGTGCGTATGTGTGGGATGACCACCATGTACCGATGACGGTACCCAGTACTTCTAGTGGTCTAACGATGGAGCAGGCTGTGCAGTATTAAACTGTGCAGTTACAATGCAAACCAGTTACTACCATACGTATTTTCGAACTAAACTTTTGCGAATTCCGGAAGCTGAGACGCGGTTCTCAGAGTCAAAGATCGTTAACAAAACTGAAAGGAAACCAAAACACAATCTAGGATAGTCCAGTAACTAGCTCCACTAACTATGGCATACTAAACAGGTCTATTGCAAGTGCGTGCGCCCAATACTTACCCGACTTTTTGAAGGGAAATGCGGACTGTGTGAAATAGACACGGGGTAGCACCTCTTATAGTATATCTACAGGTTATGGGTATTGTGTAGTGATGGCGGTGTTATGGCTTTGTTTTATGGTTAATGAACTCATTATGTGTTGTTCCAGACTTTATATAGGTGATAAAATATGTTGCAATCAAAGCAATCGAATCTGACTTTAGGACATTATATTATTATTGTAATAATTTTGTACTTATAGCAAGTTAGCCCATGCCCATGAACGAAAAAGAACTCCGGGACCGTGGAACGAAGGCAAAGAAGGAACAGAGAGTGGGCTTTAGTCAGTATAAGTCTGACACGCTCTCCCGCTACGCTCAAAGCTAGAGAAGAGAGAGAAGTCATATTGATAATTTCACACCTTAAAAAAAGTGGTCGCTTAAAATTAAGCTAACCTCTGCCTCGATTTCCTTGTTGATAAGGGTTGGCAGCTCAAAAAATAATTTACAATTGGGCATGGTTCACGCAGTGGTTGAGTGGTTGATTGCAACGCTACGTGACGCGGGCTCGAAATCCGCCAATAAATATTGACATCTAAATGAGCCCTCTATCTTTTAAGCCTAGTTGCAGGAACTACAAATTTGTGTTTGTTTTTAGTATTAAAATGATGAATATCACTGTATTTTTTAAACATGTTTTTGTTTTTATGGGCATGCAAGATATTCTAATAAATATATAATTATTTGTATGGCCTAATGATAAGTGTTTCAGGTTTGGGTGTCTTGTGTACGTGAGTTTAGGTGTTTGAACTCACATACCTACGTAGGCGTAATTCCTAGTGTGGGTTGAATATTAAAAAAAAAAAAACAAATCAGTTATCATTTTATTTGAAAGCAAAATCGAGATTAATTAATTCACCATCTTCTGCCAGTAACTCTCTTCTTGATAGTAGAAACACCTCTTAAAGGAATATAATCCAAAGTGTCCTGGACATAATCCACCCGGGTGCCAAATCGTCAGACAAACCCATTCAGCGGCTTAACAAACGCATAGATTGACTTTACAATACATTGGTGATGTGAAAATGCGCAATTTTAAACTAAACACGCAAATGACAGCAACCAGAGCCTATAAACTCAAAACTAAAAGCGTTACCACTACAAGGACCCCTAAAAACAATCAGAAATAGAAACATTACGCACTATACGGAACCGAGTTGGAAACTCTTGATGACTGGCAATTATTTAGAGGAAATAAGTTCCACGCTGCGGTCACAGCTATGGCTTGCGTGCGACTGGGTACGGATAGCAGCGAAATTCGATCAAAAATTGTTTATTAAGAAAAGTAAAGCTTAAAATGGTTGAGGAGCTCGTGGGATAATAACAGCCACACAAACACTTCAAGGTTAAGCAACGCTTGCCTAAGTTGGTCTGTGGATGGGTGACCATCTTAACATAACGAGTTTCCTCCGTGCCTCGGAAAGCCGTTAAGCCGTAGATCCCGGCTGTCATTTGTAGATCTTTGGCAGTCGTTACGGATAGTCAGAAGCCAGTAAATCTGACTCCAGTCTTGCCATGAAGTACCGTGTTACCCCAGTTAATGGGTTGTGGAGGTCTGATAGGCAGCCGCTCCTGGTAAAATACTGGTATTCAGCTAAATTCGGCTTGACTGGAAGCCGACCCCAATATAGTTGGGAAAAGGCTAGGCAGATGATGATGATGATGAAGAAAAGTAAAGCTTATACTGACTGTCATTTAAGCTTGTTAAAGTACTCAAAACTCAGAAAAAATCTGAAACCAGTCTTGCTAAGATCGTTGTAGGATCTAGACACAAAACTGCTTTGTATCGTAAGAATCTACGAGCTTGAACGACACATCGCAAAAAGTGACGAATTGATTCACATCGCACATTGTATAATCACCTGAAGCGATGCTTTGCCGCGCGAAATCGCATCGCAGGTTTCTATGATGCGGCATTGATGCAGTTTTATGTGAGAGCCCTTAAAAATAGTTCGGTGATCCTATCTAGCCTTTTGCAAACTGTCTTGGAGTAGGTTTCTTATGGAGCAACTGCTATCAACATCCATGGCATCCACAACTTGGTAAGGGTAAGCTATAACCCAGTTTGCAAAAGAATAGACACTAAAAAGCTAAAAGCTAAGGCTATGGAATAATTTGGTGTTAACTTGGGTGACAGGAAAAATTTATTGAAGTTTTTCCTGTTATCCTTTCGGCTTGTTTTGCTGACGGTACCATTGCTTGCGTGCTACTTGCCAGGCACCACGCGAACACAACGACAGTAACCGCAACACTGCTGGCTTTCTTTTACAACTTATACTTCCATCATCAATCCAAGTGGTAATGTATAATGCCTATGTAACTTCGGTCAAATACTCGTATACCCTATTTCCGACTTAGGTACTAATATCGAATGAAAATCAAATGTCTGCCTGTTACCTCTTCCCGCTAAACTGATTAAGTATAATAAAATTAAAAAAAAAATATTAAAAGACTAGGTTTTGCCAGTGGTTTCGTCCTCGTGAAAGTGGGTACATATAACCAACTTTGAACCGTAACTTTGGAAGCCGGTTGTATTCTTTGGTTTCTTTATTTTTTTGGCGAATTTCAAAATGTTGTAAAGTCTGGAATTGAACACATGACTTTTCACGAACCCATTTTACACTTGCCTACTCATAACTTTTCGATAAGCATCATTGCTGATAGGAAAACACTTAGAGTTCTAGCAGGACATTTTCTTCGGAAAATTATCCGTGAAAATTATTTTCACTTAGGCAAACCCGCGTTCAGTAGCTAGTGCGTAATAAAGAATAGTTTTGACAGTCGGACAGGTGTTAAATTTATAAGTTGGCGTGTTTATATCTCAGATGCTATCGGCCTAAGTATCGTGGAAGCGCCTCGTCCGCTGTTCAGACATTTTATTGCCTTCATAAATGTTAATTTTATGTAAAATTCCTCCACTTTTTGTTCGGCGTGTCGGGGTGTAAGCGCGACTCGCGATGGCGTCACGATATCTCTTCTAAATGGTATTTGTATGAGCTTTCTTATCTGGTGCTTATGTTGACACTTTTTGATAGGGCTATGCAGGTTGGTGTAGTATGGCAACAGGCACAGGTTTTGTTTAGGTTTAGGTTTATTCACTGCCGGAGTCTGTGTTACTTTTAGGCAAGTGTGCTCCATCGTCGGCCATTCTTGCCCTTTTTAAAGTGAAAAATCATCTAATCTCCCATTTCACGCTTTAGGTACAGCGAAAGGAGGTGTCATACTTTTTCTGTGTTAGAGCCCTAGATTTTTTTTTATACATATATTCTACCGCAGACATGGTGGTCTGCGCCATTTGTTTATAATATTACATTGTTAATAGTTCGTTTTGTTAGTATGGCAGTTTATCTTGCCCTCATCTTGCTTTCCTCAGCTTATATCTACGCGAGTCCACCTCAGACTCGTTTTTTTTAATTATGAGAATACATATTATTTATTCATTTTTTTTTCTTTTCTAGTTTTTCTTCTAGCCCTCCATTTTAGACCTTCTAGAAATGAAAGATCACTTGGGACACGACCTTATTACTAGTTTCTACTTCAGTTAAGTCGATGCACGTAAGGAGGGTCTATTACAAAAATACTTTAATGTTTAGCTAGCATACGACTTCACTTGACAAGCTCTATAATCCCCTTCTACAGTCTCCTAGAATAGATTGATACATACCGACAAATAGAGCGTAAGAATTACGTGCACCATGTAATTTATCATCTATTTTCCAGCACAGAATATTCTAAATTGAAGATGACTATAAGACCTAAAGTGTAGTCTAGTAATACATACAGCGTTTTGGCAACACATTTATTAAACATACAACTACTTATATAAAGAGGGGAATTCCTTGACGGAGTCCGTGTTTTTTGGTACTGCTAAAACCTAGGTTCTTTAAGTCAAGAGTGAATAAACCTATTCACGCTTGTCTAGAAGTAACCACTTCTAGACAAGCGTGCTTCATCGTCGACCATATCTTCGCTTACCATCTAGTGAGATAGTGGTCTAACGCGAGTTTAACAATAAAAAAAGAAAGAGATGCGGAAAGACACAATGCTTAATGAAGCATTTCGGAGATTTACGAAAAATCTACAGATTTGATAAAGTTAAAACACCTTGTTGGTAAAACGTTGCTTGTAGAATATATAATCTGTCAAATAATCAGAATAACTCCATGTTTAGTAGTCCGAGTTTTTAATCGATAAAAGTCATTTATAGAGTCATTTGAAGATCATGATTTTTGCTATCATACTGAATTAAAACACACTATTTATCTAGCATTTATCCTGAAGAATAGCATATATTTTTGTTTCTGTTTACTGTATCATATACTTTTGCGCACGATAAAACTCGCAAATAACTCCTACGAGTATAGCGCCCTTAAAATATAAACACGTAAACTAAAAGTAAACAAAAATAAGATTAAAATCTCCCACTCGTATGAAAAGAAAAACTGAAACACGGAAACGCCTCGTTCCTGTTTCCAAAAACGCATGCATTTACTCCACTTGAGGTGAACGCACTCTCATTAAAGGGCCACTGTTTTTAAATCTAAAACAGCATCCAACGACGCTTCTGTTCCTATTTACTTATGAACACAGCGAAGTGTGCCGTCAATGTACACAAAACAGAGTGTCACATTACGCCGCCGACGCGGGCCCTTCTTATTTTTATTTTGTCAAATTGTAACTGAAATAAACTGGAGTGAGTAATAAAAATACCATCGGTACTGTTATTGCAGCGGGCTCGAAATAGAGGTGTCATGGCGTCCCCTCCGAGGCACTTGTCGTGAGGAAATGTTAATAGATAGGATGTAAGCGGCGGATGGCGGATAAGAAGACGCTCTTGTTTTGTTTTCAGACGCGTTTAGATTTCATGTAGCTACTTGGGTTTTTAGGACACACGTTTTGTAGATTTTTTTGCTGTGAAAGTAGGAACTGAAGTTTTCTTTGGGTTTGAACTCTTCTTTTCAGTCTTGCACTCTTCTTAGAGTGGTCGTGGTCGAGTCTTGGACGAGTCTTGCGCCACTACAATGCCATGCTGTTCTGTGTTTGGCGGCTTAGCAAACGTCATTTTTTTTGTGGTCAATCATTAGAATAGAATAGAATAAACTTTATTGTACACCAAAAGAAGTTATAAATTGTACAGAAACTTAAATCTATGGGTACAATGGCGGTCTTATCGCTGACAGCGATATCTACCAGACAACCTTAGGATGGATCGTAAGAAAAATAATGCAGGGGTAGTCTGAGGCGTACAACGTTCAAACGTTAGTCATTCAATAACTTCTATCGCTCTAAGGCGGAGCGGGACTGCGTGTCAGACTTTTACTGACTAAACTCTCCTCCAATGTTCCTTTTTTGTCTTCGAGAAACTCAGGGTCTTCTTGCACACAACTCAGATCTCCAGTAGGTTTTGACCATTCTGGGCCGACGGTTTACTGACGTCTCCTCGAGGTGCGCTTGCTAGCATTACTGCTTCGCAGAAAGAGGCCACCGCCTGCCATTCCTCCTTGATTTTGACCATGGTCCCTTTGATGTCAAAGACCATGTCAGACCTTTCTTTTATGATAGCAGTTTTGAAGCTTTATAACTTCGCTAATCAATCATCATCATCTGCCTAGCCTTTTCCCAACTATATTGGGGTCGGCTTCCAGTCAAGCCGGATTTAGCTGAATACCAGTATTTAACCAGGAACGGCTGCCTACCAGACCTCCACAACCCATTCTTTATAACTTCGTTGTTGATATTATATATTTATTTTCATATTTGTTTACCATAGCAAAGAACGATTTAATTTAGTAAATAAATAAATTACATACATATTATTACGCAATATCAAACGGCACTTTATTCTCGTGACGCAAATCTTGTCATAGTAAAGTGAACTGATGAAAGGTGTACCCTAAATATGAAACCACTACTGTTATGATTTAGTAGTCAGAGGAAAACTCTTTGAAAAGTTTCTGTTTCATGAGAAAAATATTAAATTTCAGTTAAGCGGAATTAATGATTGTAAACTAGGATTTTTTTCTAGATTTAGTAGATGTATGTTTGAAAAGTTTTGAATACATAAGACTAGCCTCTGCCTAAGGCTTCGCCTGCCTAAAAGTAGAAAATAATATATAGCCTAGGTCACTCAGTGATAAGGTACCATTCTAACGGCGAAAGAATTATTAAAATCTGTTCAGTAGTTTATGAGCGAATTCATTACAAACAAAAATACAATCATGTATATATACCAATCTTTTACAGTATTTTCAGTGTACAGCATACATAATATAGATTTCACACATTTTTTTCCCGAAAGTAAATATCCAAAAGTATACACCTAAACCAACGCGTGTAAGTACAAACTAATAGTATGATGTAAAGGAAACAAATACAGAATTAAAACTAATATATCTGCCCGGAAAATTCTTTTACATTGTACTCGAAAACTATTATAGTTGTTACGATAATAAAAGACAATGTACCTACTTAGTTATTGCGCCTACGCAGCCGCCCGCGCTTGCCCTGCGCGTACGCATCTCGCGTTATTTTGACTATCACACCATAGGACTATCATAATCGTATGTTAATCTGGGTACTTTTTGTTAATGACGACCGGTGTCAGTGTAAGTCCAGTTTTAAACATGGGTTGAAGGGATCCATGTCAATATTTGTCTATACTAATATTATAAAGAGGTAAAATTTGTAAGTTTGTAGGTTTGTAAGTTTGTATGTAGGGGGTAATCTCTGGAACTACTAGTCCGATTTGAAAAATTCTTTCAGTGTTAGATAGTCCATTTATCGAGGAATGCTATAGGCTATATATCATCACGCTACGGCTCACGGGAGCGGAGCAGTAACGAAAAATGCGGGTGAAACCGCAGGGGACAGCTAGTCACTTATATGACCGTGGTAGAGGCGTGAAAATGTATACTAAAAGTTTAAAAATTAGCGGAAAACACAGTTTTGGAAAGCATTTCCGTCTTAGGACTTAAAGTATCACGGATCGGTAAACCGCCTCCGTATGTGCGTCTCGTAGCCCTCGGATTAGCGCAACCTGTCGTCGATCCACCTTGTGGGAAACCTAGCCTTTCAATGCTAGGCAAAGGCACTTCAGAACCTTTCATCTCATCTGTCCTCTGCGAGTAATGAGCCCTGCCCGACCTTCCAGCCCCATCGATCATCTGTTCTGCGAATAACGTGCCTGCCCAACACCACTTTTTGGCGATTCTTCGGGCTATGTCCGTAACCTTCGTTACCCTGCAGATATCTTCATTTCTGACGTGATCACGTAAGGAAACTCCAACATAGGAGAATATTACTTCAATATTCCACAAGCAAATACGAGTACTAGTCAGAAATTGCAACAGCAATCCTGATAAGCCGTCAAGAATTATTGGCATAACATCCTTAACTCCCATACGAAAACACTCGAGCACAATATTGAAGCCATTCAAGAGTGTTTCGAACGCAAAGACAACTCCTTCCTTTTGCCGCATATATAATTATTAACATCTGAAATAGAACCGAGTCGTTCACCCGTCGACGTATTTGGTTAACTTGGCGGTTATATATAACTGGCTTAGTTCATATAGTAACTACCTACGCATCTACTGGTGACAAGGGAATTGGAGACAGAGTAATGTTTGAGAATTTTTCTTGAGGGCGATGGTATTTTTGTTTATTTGTTTGTTGAAACTTCATGGTAAAGTACAGTATTCAAACTTTATGCACTGGTAAATAACACTGCAAAGTTGGATAGCCTTAAGCGTTTTCTACCAGTCGACCTATGGTGGTACAGCCTATAACATAACATGGCGTAACTTAATTCCGCTTAGTCCTTTCTGTCATGGCGTAGGCGTGGAATCTTTTGTTGGAATCTGTATTTACTAATCACTACAAACTGGCGATCTTTAATCAAGAGTAAATCGTTGACAGCTACTTTGACGAAAGGGATTTGATTAGCGAATAAACACAGCAGGAAACCTATATCTTTTTCTCATCGATATTTTATCTGCAAAGGGGAAAGGGATTTTTAGTTTCCTTTAACTAGAGCCACAAGCTACAATATCCAGTGGACAACTACAGTACAGAGAGAAAGAAACTTAACTCTAGGATCTCCTTTGAAACGCGTAGTCCACCAGACCTAAAGGTCACATAGGTATCCTTTTTGCAGGACATATTAAGCAATTCTTCTAATAGGTATTCGTAAAATGGTTGCACAAATTAGCCGAATCATACTCAATTCATTTGAGTCATATTCTGTGTAAATATTGTTGATTAAAAAACACATGATTCACATTATTATCATAATACGATCCTACTAAATTGGCCTTTTTAAGCCTGCTGAAAACGAATTCTCTTTACACAACATCCCAATAGACAATACAACACGTCACGGCTTACATTACGCTACTGGTTCCAGGAGCTATTTATCGTATTCTTCACTAGGTACCAGCTGTAGAATCTTTACCGATGATGACAAGGAGTAATGTTTGAGACTTTTTTGCGGTAAATGATAATTTTACTAAAACTACCTAACTGTAAATGCATTTCTTACAAAATCTATTTTGCTTAAAAATAATCTGGAAACAAGCAACTAGAGCTCATTCATCAAAACATTCCGGTGGCAAGCAAATGTTACAAATAATTTCGTATTTATTTCTTCGCTGATTCTCGTCGAAGCTTTAAAACTCATCATTTCCGATCATCAATCTTGTCCCAGTCGCAACACGTAACCACAGGCGCCGGCGGCACAAGGCACAATATAACAGATATCAAACAATAAATGCAAAACAATCCATAAATGAAGTTGATTACTTCATTTTAATGAACAACCATCGCGTAAACAACATAAAATATTACAGGAAAATATAATAAAAAATATTCGTAAAAATGGGTCATAGAAATAATGTCCCGGATTCAATCAACGTTGCAATTCAGACGCCATTCTACGTAGTTTGGGCGATACGCCAATAACTAAAATGTGTAAAAAACTATTTTGTTTTGCCGCGTATTATTTAATTTCATGTTACTATTGCGCAAATGTTACCTACGACACATCGCCTACTGTTTCGTCTGAGTGAACACTTTATAATATTCTGGCATTCCTCCAATAGAAGTAACTTCTTCATATTTTCAGTTCATTCATTAATGATCTAATGAATTTTATTGATGGACTTTGAAATGTGTTTGTTAACATAAATCTAAGCTCAATAATTTCTTCTTTAAACAATATTCTCGGTTCATTTATCACGTTATTTATTAGTTCAAATTTTAATTTCGGACTTGATGATCTTTTGTATTAATTTGTAGTAAGTCAAAACACCTTCGCATAAAAACACGTTCTTTCAGGAACTTTTTATGCTACCACTAGCGCCATCTGCGTGCTTTTCATTGAACTAGAAACTGCAGGATTCGGAATAGCGCCATCTATTGCGGGCATGTGAAAGCTTGGCAGAGCTTTCAAAATGAAGCACCCAGAACGAAACTTCAAACTGTTTCCTAATTCGATAGTGTCTGTTAGTTTCTGTAGAGGTCGCTTTAGTGATACGATGATAGGGTACGTAGGTATCAGTTTTATAGAAACAGTATTTCAGTAGTTTTCCAATATTTTAGCGAGAATACTAATGGAATGTATATTGAGTTCTTTTGAAGGCTTAGTTTTTAATTATTGTTTCATTTATAATAGGTAAAATAATATGAAACATAGAGTTAACTTTCAGCAATTTCAGCACAGGAATGAGTTATGAATTTAAACTTTCAAAGGATTCTATAGGACTTTACCGCTACTGAACATGAAGTTTAAATACTTAAATAAATTTATGAATACGTTGCCTACGTATTCATCAATTTATAAATACGTAGGCAACTTATAAAATCAATAAGAAAAAATGTTCTTAGTAGATAAGTACCTATATCTTCACTCAAATTTCGGCGACCGTTTTATAATTACATTTATAATTAAATAATAAGACAATGCCATCAGTTGCCAACCACTCTTGACAGATCAATGCCGAAGAAGCGGAACCACTGGCTTCACTAATCTCACCCATAATTACCAACTAACTAACATTCACTTAACAAACAAATTTAACCCTTATAATGATTGGGCTAAGATGGTTATTGAGTGCAGGAGTAAAATTGTCGGGATGTATTCTGGTAATATGAAAATAGTTTTGGCAGTATGAAAATATTGTAATGTTGGCTTTCCATCGAACGTTATGTTAGAGATAGTAAGGAATGAAGAAATGAAAGAGTATACTGATCATTGATTGTACCTAAATCGTGGTTATTTTATAAGCGTTAGGTACGTATGTGTATTGAGGATTATACCTTCCTTTAGGATAGACAACTAAATAATCTTTTGAAACTAACATTACGAAAAACATACAAAAGACCTCAAAAATACTCAAGCCTAAAAATTGTAAATAATTTACGAACCATATGCAAGCGAATTCTGTCGCAAACGTAATACAAAAACAAATTTACCTACCCACATTTTGAAATCATAGCACTGTCAAATAATTTTATAGAAACAAAATTGAAAGGGTAGATGGAAAATCCATAATTTTCTGAAGTAAATACCCTCATTGATGATTTTACAATCACCATTAATAATATAATAATAATAATAATATCCACAACTTTCACACAACATCATCTAGTCCCAAGCTAAGCGGAGCTTGTATTATGGGTACTAGATAACTGATAAACATACTTATATATTTCTAAATACATACATATTATAGATAAATTACACCCAGACACAGAACAAACGATCGTGCTCATCACACAAACATTTGTCCTGGGTGGGAATCGAACCCACGACCTCCGGCATAGCAGTCAGGGTCACTAACCACTAGACCAACAGGCCAGTCAATCATTAACACATTATGTAGGTATGTATTCAAAGATCGATAATCGTGGTGGTAACTCTTATACAGTTGGTACCAGAAACGACTGGTAATGGTAAGTTACCCTCAAGGTAGATCTGGTACTAAAAGGTCATTTGGGTCTTATTAATTATTTGGGCTGTTGGGGTAAATTTTTGGATCAATTTGCTTACTTACCTACCAATCAATGTAACTTTTAAAATTACGTTTTTTCGTATTATATCTATCAATTTCCACGGTTGTATTTGAATACAGGAAAAATCAGAATTCGAGATAAATCAGATAAGGTCTAACTGCTGATCTACCTGATTTATCTCGAATTTATTATTATTTATTTAGATTTGGAGTTATGATGACACTCTGAGAGATTTGTAGATCAGTAACTCGACTTGTAGCTAGCCCAGTTCTTAAATATCTTTTATGAAATGTGAAATTTAAATCAGAGCATCCGTTTAAGGGCTGCGATGCTGCAGACAGACACGCAAATGTATAGACTACTTATGAGCCCAGATCCGACCAGATCTTTAAAGACCAAAAAATCGCAATGATACGATTCTGTAGATAAACATACAAACACACTAACATATAATATTAAAGTGACATCGACTGCAGACAAATCAATGTACATCACCCATCTAAAATCCTCGCTCACAAGTCGCGTCTCCCACAATACTCGCCATTATTTTTAGCGCTCAGCCGTCGCGCTCCCGTGGTCGTGGTCATCACAATATTATGCATCGCGCTTAGCTAGTGTAACAGTGATAGTGTTAAGTGTATACAGTGAAATGTGCGTCTTATGACGAAGGCTCAACCACCATGGATCACTTCAGACGACGACCTCGGTATAAACTGCGAAGGGTAAGACAGGACAGAAAATTTTCAACCAAAAATTTTGAGGTTATGTTACGTTTATGACATTTCTAGTTTACTCTAACTTGATAACAAGTTTATGACTTAAAAATACTTAAATTCGAATTTATATTTACAAGGTTTTGTACAAGTTTTTCTCATAAATAGTCTGTATACGTGTCAGTACAATGTTGCCAGGTATTAGTCGTGTGTTGCCAAATTTTGTAAACGTTAATTATTGTGTGTAGTATGAGAGCATTAGGTTGCTTTGAATTTATAATAATACACTAAACAGGAGTGATATGTCGGTAGATATATGGTTCTGGGTAATGGGGAGTGAAGAGGTTTATTTAACATAAGTATTGGGTTAACTTTGTTTGCTATACCTACAGTCTATGACGTACGTAAACTGGTGAATTCGTGAACCCTGAATGAACTTGAACCAGGTCATTAGTTGGTTGAATCTTTACGAGCAACATTTACAATTAATAATAGTGTTAACATTGTCAGGTAGAAAGAATTTTAGACTTTTAATAATTTGAGGGTAGGTCATTTAAATATCCTTGACCCTATCCTTGACGCATTTAACAGCCGAAGGTCTACTGTATTATATAAATTGTACAATATTGCTGATTCCCTTCTCGTATTATACACAGTCCGTTTCACACATCAAGGTTAGGTCAGTAATGCATCATGTTCTGTGATTGTGTTTGCATACGTCATACAAACACTTGAATGTGCATCTGTTGCATTACTCCTTGAAGCAATTGTACAAAGTGACCATAATACTGACCAGTTTTAGCAAGACATAGCTTCTTTTATACCCAGTAACTGGGTTTCAAAAGCTATATAAGCTGTCGGTCTATTTAATCTATCACATACCCGCGAAACGAGACACAATAGTAAAACAATAACAGCGCGGTCTCATAGGACCGGTCGGGGATTCAAACAATAAAATAGGTACTGATTCTAATGGCCTACGGTTGGACTCTGATACTAATAAAGCTAGAAAAGGGTAACTCAGGTGGATGACTGGTTTGACCTTAAACCTGTAGATTGGCTTTTATATTTGTATAAATCATTATATTTGGTGTTCAAAGTAGTTCTTTAAAAAGACTGGAGAACTTTTATGAATGGGAATGTATGTAAGTAAGCTTTAATCAGAAAATAGAAATACATTTTGTAATCAATCAAAAAAGGTGCTAGAAACAGTCCTACGCTTAGAACTATTTGAATGAACACCAAAAAAGTAGAGCAAAAAGTCACTCAATAAAAAAGTTCGATGCCATAAGTTACTATGCGTGCGTAATGCGTAGTACCTACTTGAACACACGACATTTTTAAGTGAAACAATACTCATAGCGTGTGACTAGTAATTCCGTATTTCATGAATGGCGCGTGAGTCACGATCGTACGAGTTTGAACGTATACAACGCGCTGAGCATTAATGTGTTCAAAGAGAGATTTGTTGTGAGTACGCGTCTGAAGGTTTTCTTGTGCTTTGGAAACTGAACTGTTTTACAGGAATTCATTCATAAAACTAGGTACTTCAGTTTTCTCCGAATGTGAACTTTCCTTTGACTCACCTTCTGCAGTTAACTCAAGATTCGTCGGGACTATGCTGTCTATTATTTGATAAGCTTTGTTTCTTTAAATGAATAATGGTTCTTCGTTCTTATGAGGGTTAAGTGAAATAGGATTGTGTATTAAATTATTATAATTTAGGACCTAAGAATTAACACTTTCGATAGACAGGTATTTTACTGTCAGTACAGCAGTTTCTTTTTAAGGAGGAGCTCGTGGCTAGATAATAACAGCCGCACAGGTCGATCTTCAAGGTTAAGCAACGCTTGCCAAGGTTGGTCTGTGGATGGGTGACCATCTTAACATAACGAGTTTTCTCCGTGCCTCGGAAAGCACGTTAAGCCGTTGGTCCCGGCTGTCATTTGGAGATCTTTGGCAGTCGTTACGGATAGTCAGAAGCCAGTAAATCTGACTCCAGTCTTGCCATGAAGTACCGTGTTACCCCAGTTAATGGGTTGTGGAGGTCTGGTAGGCAGCCGCTCCTCGTAAAATACTGGTATTCAGCTAAATCCGGCTTGACTGGAAGCCGACCCCAATGTAGTTGGAAAAGGCTAGGCAGATGATGACAGCAGTTTCTTTTTAAAATTCCTTTATAACATAGTATACCGTTTGTATTACAGTTTTACAATATCAATAATATTCAGCACTAAGTAAAAATCTTGGCCCTGACCTTTTACCAACTTTCTATTGAAAGTAACTTCGTACGTTTTGTCCTTGAACTTTCAAACGTCTTGCCAATACTTTCTAATTATACCCCTCTCGATTTCTGCGCCACTAGGCCTTGTACATGTTTTGAAAAGCCCTCGGATGGCCGTATCGTCCGCTACGGTCAGAGTGGGCCCTTGAACAAGATGGGTCTCTTAAAAAACCTTGGAGTCAGTGATTTTATAGTTGCAGGGTCCCGGTGACCGCGAATTTGCAATTCTTGCGTCTCCAAGTCTCCATTACTCTAGATTGACTGGTAGAGAATACCTAAGGTATGAACGCCTGCCTTCGGATTTTTATGTTGTGTTGTGAAGACTAAATGAATTCCCATTTCTACAATATCAATCTCGGCAAAAACTACAAAATTAGATTTGGGTGTAAAGTAATAAAACAAGTAAATTTTTTGCTTGTGTTATTTTGTAGACTTTCTTATCAAATTCCATAATGTGCCTTTAGAGTTATACAAACCTGGATATTATTATGACATCCTGCAAACCTCCTTTAACCTATCACATACCCGCAAAACGAGACACAATAGTAAAACAATAACAGCGCGGTCTCATAGGACCGGTCGGGGATTCATGAATTAAAAAAGGAGGACCCTCGATCCAGGTGAATATAGGTTAAAAAATCGGGCTCACCAGTAGCGGTATTTTTAATTTTAGTTACTATGTTGCGACACAGATGTCGCTACATGCCATATGATCTTCTCTTATTTTCGTTTGTTACTGAAGTTAGCTATGGTGTGTTTTTTAAAACCTGAGACTAAAATGACATAACGACACAAAGAAATTGTCCTCATTCCTATAGTAAATTTGACATTACTTGTGTCAATTCAGTCTCAGGGTTTAAAAAATAGACCATAGTTAGATTCTTCTCTACAGTGCACTGATTAAAATCTTCTTCTTTTTCTTCCAGCAAATATAGGTTTGTTCAATTATATATTTAGCTAAACACTCATGACCTGAAGTTTCATGCCAAATGATTCTTGTTCCCAAAAATGCGTGAATCACATTTACAAAATGCTAGCAATGTGTTTTTCTCATTAAATCTTACTCATACAATTAATCTTTCAATAAAATTTTACATCACGGAGAACGCTTTTATTAGAGTTTTAAAAAATACATGTTATATATCCAGTTTCGGCTGACTGAACTTGAGACTCATCGCTCAAGACCTGACTAACAAGAAGTATACCTTCGTAAATAGTTTGGCATAAAAAATATGCAACTACTGTTCCATTTTGTAGCGATATTTGACCAGTTTTTTAAAGTAGAACACCATTTAATAACTGCTCCTAATATAATAGAATAGAATTCTAAAAAAACCAATAAAAAAAATTCAAAAAAAATCAATTCCAATTCAATTCTTCAATTCCAATCAAAAATAAAATCCAATCCAATCCAAAAACCAAACCAAATCCAAGCCAATCCAAGCCAATTCTTTTTCCCAATCTGCCTAGAATGAGAGAGTAAATTTTAAGAAAATACCCACTTATGTTCTTTCTTTTGTCTACCTTCTGCGTTTTTGGGCAACGGTAACTCTTTTCAAAGTATTCAGCAGTTCATATCAGTTCCTACTGGATCCTAGTCAGTCGAGCTATCAACTTATATACCGACCCGTTTACCATGACACGATACATTCTCTGAATCACTGTAAAAGAATCTACAGTTCCCCTTACAGGGTGTATGTTTAGAACTATTAATTCTATACCACCTATTGTACAAACATGTTTGCAATAAATCAACTTCATTTGGTTTCGTTCATTTTCTCGCGTAGAATGTTCATAGTTCATCCTCCGCTCCGCTTAAGCCCGTCAACCCGCTACTACTTCCACCCCACAGATGCACAATTCCCTCCGGTCTACCCCTAGCTACTTGATCATCCCTCGCTACAATGCCATTTGCTTGCGTCCTATATTTTTAATGATCTTGTTTATTTTCGTCCTGGTCATAATCTCTGGCAATAAGGAAAATAGGACCTTCTTGTTTTACAATGTTTGTGAAAAATGACACTGAGTGAATCTGATTTTTCAATTTCAGTCATGTAAAGTTTATTGTATTTTCTTATGATATATAATAATATTTTTTTTTCTTTTTATTGATAAGTGAATGATTTCAATAATCATCGATTTAGATATTAAAAAATACAATTAACTTGCGAGTCATATTTTCTTACAAACAATTACCGCAATCATTCTTGAATCTTATTGGACGTTGCAATGTGACATATTGCCTTAAGCTCTTGCTTTAATCATAAATATAATTTATTTGGGTTCAACACATATTTCTTCATTATTGTACTGTCAAAGTGTGCAAATAATTATTATTACATACTGTTCAGTAAGTGAACCAACCAAGTGGACTTGGGAGGACTTAATGAATGCCACCGATTCTGCAATTAACGTAGCCGCTGATTTTGTTTGAGAAGCAACATTCAATATTTCACAATTATTTATTGACAATTAAATGTATGTTGAAAAAGGAGGATCCTTTACGCAGACGTGTGTCGATTATCTGGTATGGGCAACTACCCGATAGATGATTTCTGGCTGTCGTATCTGTTCAAATCGCGCGAAGAACTTTAATTTTATTTTGCGATGCAGAATTTCGTAGTTCTTATGTAACGCGATAGATGTCGCTACATACATTTCAATTGCTTAATGCAACATACCATTCTCTAACAGTCAACTAAAATACCCTACAGTGCCACCATTTCTGTAGATATATTTGTAAGAAGATACATAATAGGGAGAACACAAACAAACAGTGATTATTTTCTTCTCATCTGCGTGCTTTTCCTTCTACATTTGCTATACCAATACGCCTAGAATATAGAATCTCGTTACATTTCCATATCAGGTATCCACAACAAATCCATAACCCCTTATATACCCACGATCCGGCTAATCGAAAATAATCAATCGTAGCATAACAATAAAGTTCAAAGTAACTTGCACAAGTTCAAGATAATAATTGGTCCCCCTTGTGTGTTACGTGGATGTATAAAAGCTATCTAATATGTTGTTATGTTGTTCATAGGACACGCCATGACTTGGATATTTTAATGTTTACTATTATAAAGAATATTATCAGTTTTTTCTCGTATTATTCGTGTCAGGATTGGTCTGTGGATGGGTAACCATCTTAACATAACGACTTTCCTCCGTGCCTCGGAAAGCACGTTAAGCCATAGGTCCCGGCTGTCATTTGTAGACCTTTGGCAGTCGTTACGGATAGTCAGAAGCCAGTAAATCTGACTCCAGTCTTGCCACGAATTACCGTGTTACCCCAGTTAATGGGTTGTGGAGGTCTGGTAGGCAGCCGCTCCTCGTAAAATACTGGTACCTATTCATTTAAATCCGGCTTGACTGGAAGCCGACCCCAATATAGTTGGGAAAAGGCTAGGCAGATGATGATTCGTGTCTCTTTATCTATTCTTGTATTCTCGTAAGTGTAAAGGTCAGTCAATTTGTCCATTTCTCCGGGTGCATTGTGCGACGGATATTATATCGTTACTCACTGGACGCATGGTTACCGTTGAGTATTAAGACTTTTTTTTTAAATGGCAATTCAGTCGGTGGCGACTATTCTGCCAGGACTTTATTAGGATATCATCAATGTAACAGATGACGTTTCCATTTTCTAAAGTCTGTTTTTGAATCCTTGAGACTAAATTGACATAGGCAAATGTCAAACTTAGAATTATAATGATGCCAGTTCTTTTGTGTTGTGACAAGTATGACAACCCACGTAATGTCATTTTAGTCTAGAGATTCAAAAACAGACTTTAAATAAACTGTTTTTTTTTGTAATTATGGACCAGTTGCAGTCAATCAGTAGTTTTTTTTTTTTTTTTTTAATGGGTATAAACTAGTGCTTGACTCCGAACTTTGGTTATTTTAAAGAAACAGAACAATTGTCGTGTAAAGATTGTATTTTTCATCGTGTAACCCCAAATATCTTATCTATCATACAATACTTTTAGTATAAAGATTATTTATACATATCTTTAAGTATATATATATTTATTTATACATAATAATAATCTTTATAATCCTAGTCTACACAATATCTACTTAATGGTTTGCCAAAAAATGTGGCGAAAGAAAAGGAAAAAAATGAGGATCACGGATTCGTGGCACAAGGCGTTTTATTTTCCTCCCATGGGCATAACCCATAGGGAATAGGCGTGAATTTATTTATGTGTGAAAAATGTGAGAGGAATAATATAACATCGTGGATTTAACTTGGAAAGAATGCCGTTTTTGTGTTTCTTTAAGGGCTAGCAAATGTAGTGACATCTATATCGCTACATATAAACTATAGTGTATCGCGCTATCAGTTTTTCGCACGATTAGAACATATGCAACTGTTTGACTTTAACTATTGGACAGTTGCCGGACCAGACACAATACTCGTCAGGTCGGAGGATCCTTCCTTTTTACCGGGAGGTTGGTAGGATTGACATTACACCCTGTTCCCACTAAATATGTTATTACGTAGCTTCTGCCAGCAACTTAGCCCGCGTGAAATTAAAAAATATACAACCTATATTATTAAGTAGCATTTTTATGGAGAGAGAATTTTAATAATTCTGTCCAGTGGCCTTAAGAACGTAAAACAAAAATTACCTATTTAGAAATTAATGGTTCACACAATACTCCCACAAAAACTTTTGAAAATTATTTTTTGGACCTTGAAGGTCCAAAAAATAATTTCAAGGGTCCATTTTGATATATCCATTTAAGTACAGTTTCAGCGAATTCATGAAAAAGTCCATTGGAGATTAAACGAAATACAATTTTCATTTGAACAGCGCGAACCCAGTTAAAAGCAGACCAACCCAATCTATTTTTAGTTGCGGTCATCCCACGTGTCATTTTAAATTTGTTTTTTTTTTATTACTAAAAATAGCACCAGAAAAGTTCTATCAAAATCAATAAAAACTCAATATGCCCAGAGTAAACACGTTAATACATGAATCCCCGACCGGTCCTATGAGACCGCGCTGTTATTGTTTTACTATTGTGTCTCGTTTTGCGGGTATGTGATAGGTTAAAACAGTTTAGTAGAGTTTTGTATTGTGGCAAATAAACGCTTTATCTATCTATCTAGTATACCCATTTTATTTTAACTCCTCCCGTTTTGCTTGGAGCGAGAATGAGTATCAGATCCTGATTTTCAGGGTAACGCTAACTAGAGTTTTCAAGAAAATCCACACTACCAGAAATATATATATCTTTTATTTGCAAGTTAGCATTACTTAGCCAAAAGGACATTTACCTTTGTATAATACGCCTAATATTTGAGGCTTTAGTTTAGCAATTCTTCGGGCTACGTCTGTTACTCTGCTTCTCCTGCAGATGTTTAAATTCCTCATTCAATCACGCAAGGAAAATATTGATTCTTTTTCTCCGATTGTTTTCTACTTCTTTATGCCTAAATTGATCGGAATAAAATTTAATATAGATATATTATAAGATGATAACACATACTTAGTCTATGATATAGGATACTTTTGTGAATTACACGCGAGCAAAACCGAAAGAAAAAGCCAATACTACGAACTCAAACGTCAATTTACACCTGCGTCACTTACATAGCTGGGTGAACGTGAACGCCGCGGTTGTCGACCTCAACCCAGCGCGTAATGGACCGCGCGCGAGTTCGTATCATCGCGGAAGTTGAACGTACGCGCGAATAGAGTGCGACTCTTTGTTAGTAGAAGGGTAGTCGAGTAGGGTCGGTTTAGGGTAGTACCCAATTGAAATGATATCGTATTTGTCATGTATTTTTGTAGGTTTTTTTTTATAATGGGACGTAAAAAGCTACCCTTCCTATAATAAAACTCGCTAAACGAGTCGAGAGGGCAGTGACCGCTGTTTTGTTTTATTGACTACAACGATCCAAGGAAGATACTATTGAAACTGTTCGTATTTTTGCTTGGCGCAGAAATGCATGGTTTTAAATACGTCTGTTTGGACATGCAACGCATTTAGTAGTTTCTTTAGGTTGCAAGTGAACACTGAAAAACAACTGATATAATTATGTACCATGTCAAGGATAAAACATTTGATCATATTATCACACCTATATTTATTTATTCTTAGTAGGGTTTCGTATCCGAAGCCCTGAAAAACAAAGAGCAACTGAACGAACAAAACCCACCTGAGGTTTTAGTCTGTAAGAGTCTGACAATTCTTCTTGCTCCACACAAAGCGGGAGAAGTTATTTAATGAATTTCCTTCCTCAGAGAAAGAGTTTGGCAGATGTTAATTTAGATAAAAACCTAATAATACTTTGACTGAACCGGGAAATCGAAGCCAGGACCTCATACTTAGCCATAGCGCTTGCGGTCACCAGACCAAGGAGATATTAAAGCATTTATTTTCAGTATTTACTTATATACATACACTTACTACGGTGTGCGCCCGCACTACTACTATCAGCCTTGCTAAGAAGTATCGTTTTACCCAGTTACAGGGTAACACTTTATACGATATGTGATGGTCTGTATTTGAATTGAATTTTTTATTGTAATGATTTGTCATGTTGTTTAATATGGGAATAACTTCCTAAAATTATTTATTATTATTAAATAGACAGCCTCTTCATGTAAAATGCTGGTCCTGCATTTGGTTGAACTAGGAAATGTCCCCAGTACATTGATTGACTTAACATAGGTAGTGTTTACAGTTGTAAAGGTGCACCGTTGTCGAGCGCGCGTGCTGTCACCCGTACTCGCGTCTGCCACAAGTAGGTCAAACGTCGCCGGCGCGGCGCCCATCGATCCGTTCCCCGCGCATGCGCCGCACCCCGCCAAACAAACAACAACCTTACCCGCATCAAAACAAGGCACACTCTCCATTGCCACAAACTCAACGTTTTACCGCATGCCAACTCTGAACTTACACCGCAAAATTAACATAACCCCTTCTTACATAGACTTAGAGTTCATTTTCCTTTAACAGTTCCGCGGTAGTTCCGAGGTTAAGTTTGGTAATGGACACTGGTGCGGTCGTTTTGGTTCGTATTACAAGGGAGTAAGGTTGTGAATTGATGGGTTTTATAAGAGGCTGTTATGGAACTATTAAATGACCAGTCGATGTAGTTTGTGCAGATTATTATGTAAAAAGTGAGGAACTGTCGCCCGTTGTTGTGTAAACGTCGCTTGTTGAAGACGTTTACGATGGCATTGTATATGTTTCTGATAGATTTAAAAGTGAATGCTACACGGTAACTCGCTTTAACTTTTTTATTATTGAAAGGCGCGTTTGACCACTATCTCACCTGATGGTAAGCGATGATGTGGCCAACGATGGAGTACTTGCACTAGCACACTACAGATGGAGATCTTGACTTAAAGACCATTAAGTTTTTGTATTTTTCAGATCAGTTTTAGGTTCTGTGTTCATCAAAATATGATTCGCAGGTCTAACACATATGGCTAATTAAAAAAATAAACATACACAAATATTAATATAACATATACCTACATATATAGAGGATAGGATAGAGGTTAAGTCGATGGCTGTCTTTCTGGAGGTGGCTGGACTTGTATAGCTACCTACGCTTCAGATCAGGATTTGAACCCTTTTGTAACAAAAGTTTACTCCGTCACTTCTGACTACTGACGCTTCATAATAGAAATAATCAAAAAAAAAAATATCTTTACTACTAGTTCATTTGGTTTAGGATTTGACAAAGTACTAAAACTTTGTCAAATCCCGAGATCAAATAGTACAAATCAACCCTTTAGGAAACCCCACGGAAACTCGCGGGTCTACGCATAGGGTCTACGAGGTCTACGCCAGTGCGGCAGTGCTACGAACGCTACGCAATCGCTACGAGCGCGTAGCAGGTTCGTAGCCAGTTAAGTGGGCGTTTGCGAATTTATTTACAAAATTATTTTATCACTGAAATGGCTAAATGTAACTATTGGTTTTTTAGTAATATTTTTGAATTGAGTTATCGTTTTGTTTAACGGAGGTTAATTATTGACTGCTACTTTAACTGATATTATTTATAATAAAATTATATCAAGCATTCAATAATCCATACAAAAAAAAATATATATACATTTCAGACCGTATATCCCGTATTAGACCAGGGTAGATAAAAATTTTGATAGAGAACCAATTTATAGTAGGATGAAACTTATTGTAAATTATAGTAAATAAAATTAAAAGGATAAATAAATTTCGGGCGATCCGAAGTCGATTAACGAAGCTATCTGCACTAGTCTATACAGTTAAAAGCTTACATTGCGTACTATTTTTAGGCAAGCATATTATTAAAAATTTCAATAAACATAAAAATAAATCTACCGTAAATCTTTCGCCACATAAACTAACCAACGTTTTGAATGAAAATAAAAGGTCTAGTAATCATAAAACGCGGAGTATTGAAACGAAAGCCATTGCCGACGGTGTGAGTGCGAGGCACTCACGGACGTGAGTCACCGCGTGTATGCGGAACTCACACATACCGGCCTTGTGCTCCTCGTCACTAGGACAGACTAGTGTCTACGTACTGAGGTAATGGTGGCTTCAGACGAGCGACAGTTGCCCGATAGTTGGCTGACAGTGGCTCAAGAGGGCTTATTATTTTCATCTAGTAATATGCTTGGCCAGGTTTAGGTGGTACTGAGATAATGGAGGCTTCAGACGAGCGACAGTTGCCCGATAGTTGGCTGACTGTGGCTCAAGAGGGCTTGTTATTCTCATCTAGTAATATGCTTGGCCAGGTTTACGTCGTACTGAGATAATGGTGGCTTCAGACGAGCGACAGTTGCCCGATAGTTGGCTGACTGTGGCTCAACAGGGCTTATTATTCTCATCCAGTAATGTGCTTGGCCAGGTTTAGGTTCACCCGTGTCTGTGATGTTTTACATGATGATTATGATGATGAAGCACAAGAGCCTAACTTCTCATGGTTTTTTTTCCGAGATTTTTTTTTTAATATACCATAAACTAGTGCTTGACTGCAATCCCACCTGATGGTAAGCAGTGATGCAATCGTTGATGGTGAGGCGCACTAGTTAATTAAGAGCCTATTCACTCTAGTCTTGAAGATACCCAAATCATTTATTAAATCATTTATTTTTAAATTATGTGTTGCAACTGGCCACAAAGTAGGCTAAAATAATCCTGTTTTTTTTTTTCACTAAAATGGTAACATAATTTTACTAACACTTAAATCTGCGAGCATAATGGCGGTCGCATCTTCGTGGAGCTATATTATTATGTAAACTCACATACACAAGTTTCCCAAGCCCGGAACAACTATCTGTAAGCCATACAAATATTTGTTTCGTGTGGGAATCGTACCCATGACACGTAGTGCAGCAGCTAATCGCTCAGTCATAATTATTTAAAACCGTATTTGTCATAAAAATTAACCGGAACCCACTGCATTTAAAACGCATTTTTTTATTATTGATAGGCTCGCGCTTGACCACATCTCACCTGATGGTAAGCGATCATGAGGTCGACGATGGAGCATGTTTGCCTAGAAGTAACTTATTCACTTTTGACTTAAAGACCCCTAGGTTGTAACTATCAGGAAACACCCGGCAGGGAATTCCACTCTTTAGCTGTACGCATAATAAATGTACTCCCAAAACGCTTTGTACGTATGGGTGGCTATTTATAAAATTAACCTGACTTCGTTTGTGTGTCGCTGCCTTTATAGCTTACTAGCAGCCCGTCCCGGCTTCGCACGGGGTAGACAATTATTTATTTTTGAAAATTTGGATATAAAACACTTTTTTTAGTGACTTAAGACTCATTTTTCTACACCTTCGGTTACATTGTTCAAATATTACCTAGGATCCCTAATTTTTTTCAAAATGTAATGTGGCCTATGTCAAATTGGAAGAATGTAGCATTCTATTGGTGAAAGAATTTTTTAAATCGGCCTAGTACTTTTTAAGCCTATTCATTACAAACATACAAAAATAGGTACAAATCTTTCCTCTTTATAATATTAGTATAGATATCTTGATTGTACGTACTTGTTAGTCCAATCGAGTTATCTCTGGAGCGTACTCATACTCATAGTGCGCTATTGCAGGCCCGAGCCAGCCGATAAAAGCTCCGCTCTGGAGCGCAGCGAACTCTAGCATCGGGAGCGAAGTACTTATGTACTTGTAGCAAACTTTTGCACTGGAGTTAAGGTTGACCAGCTTTCTGGACTAAAATACTCTCATGCAAAAACAATATAGGTTCGTTTTAGACATAAAAATAAAAAAACCGACCAAGAGCGTGTCGGGCCACGCTCAGTGTAGGGTTCCGTAGTTTCCCGTTCAAAACAATAAGTGTCCCCAATTTTTAAAGAAACTGTTCGTCCTATCAAGTTCAAAATAATTATCCTAGAAAGTCTTTATAAAGCTCTACTTTCCAGATTTTTTTCATATTTTCTAAATTTATGGTTCAAAAGTTAGAGGGGGGGGGACACATTGATATTTACTTTTGGAGCGTTTATTTCCGAAATTATTGATATTATTCAGATAGCATCCAGAAAAAAACCATTGAAGCAGGTTTCCGGAAAGTGTTGTGAAAACTTCCACATTGATTCAATTGATTGGACAGACCAAAACTATTTATTGAGACTTAAAACTATTTGAAACACTCGTATTTGCTAATACCTGGGTAGTACTGGGTGGTAGTGGGTCTTACCAAATAATAATAATACAATGTCGTATTCATAAGCTAGGTATGGCCTGCGAATGAAATGAATAGGTATTTTTAAAACTCTACTTGTAACGATTCTTCACCGTTCATTCATTTGTTCGATTTTATGCAAATTAACATAAAAGTAACGTAATGATTGTGACCTTTAGCTCGATGCCAATCTTGACACGCAGTTGGTTACCTAAAACGTTTTACTCATTCATCGCGGTACATGAACTTATTACAGGGTTTTTGTATAGGTAGTGGAATCTACTCTTTATCGTTTGAATCCCCAACCGGTCCTATGAGACCGCGCTGTTATTGTTTTACTATTGTGTCTCGTTTCGCGGGTATCTAAGTAACTACTTCTGAAAACCTAGAGTAAAGCGAGGGTAGTTTGAACAGTTAGGACATTCTTGAGTTTACCCATGAATTATACTTTTAGACTGATTAGCTATGCCAATATTATTATTTTTTTTAAGGAGTATCCTTGAATTTTTTGCCGGTTCTTCTCCATATGGAACGACCAATTGAAACCTTGCGCTAACTTCTGATGTTCTATAAGTACTGCCCATATAGGCTATGTGAAATATTTTTTTTATGATTTAGAGTTCATAAAATTATGCTATCCAGCAACCTTCTTGGCCTTTTGATTGTCTTTTGTTTGCTCCGTTGGTGCATTGGCAGAGCGATTGGCGTTAGCTCTCCGTGTCACAGTTTTAATTTTCGCATGGAACAAATAATGGCATGGCCTACCGCTAGATGTTCGGGGTTCAGTAGTATTTTGTATGTGAATTTAAATGTTTGTGAATGCATCCACAATATAGGAGTAATTCCTCAATATTTATAAAAATAAACTAAGTCTGTAGTATTAAATCATTAACACCAAATAGAGAAAAGGAATAAATCTATTCATTTATATTATCATGTTCATCTAAATATTTACGTCAAATATCGATAAAAAATTTCAATACTATCGTCTGAACCCGTCTGAATTTATTGGGAAGCGTATTGATTCCCCTTAAACTCGAGTTAAGGTCCACTAAATATAAGTTCAGGGCCGTTTGCATGCACTGATATTGCGTGATGATAAAATTAATGGCTTTTGACGATGCCTAATGAAATTAATTTCTCTTCTGATCGTAAAATTGTGGACACGCTAATGTCATCTCATGATCAACAGTAGAGGAACCCAAAACATCTTGATATAACACATGTAATAGGAATAATAGGTACACATTGTACACCCTTATACACATCAATTAGAAACTTAAGTTACAATCATAATTCAAACAGTGAAATTTTGCTGTATCGGACTTAAGTTTTTTTTAACAAATTAATTATCCTTATTCTTCTTCTTCCTGCCCTTATCCCATATTACTTGGTGTCGGCGCAACACGTTTTCTTCTTCCATTCTGTCCTGTCGTCCGTCACATTATCACTACCTAACTTCCTTTTCTTTCATATCAGTCCTTACACAATCCATCCATCTTTTGTTTGGTCTCCCTCTCCCTCTCCATCCATCCACATGTAAATTCAGAACTCTTTTAGTAATTAATTATCCTTATATAAAGCAAATAATGCTAAACTATCGCGTAGAGCGCATCGGTATTGGTATATTGCGACACTAGAGTGTTTATGTATGCGTCAATAAGCAGAAATGAACAATCAAACACCAATCAAGATTTATCATGAATTCATCAAAATTTAGGGTTATTTTTTAATTCTAAAATTATCAAGAATTTTTTAGGTTTTAAAAATTGGCTTCTATAAAAATAGCTGAATTCGATTCAGTAACCGATTCTGAACATACTATTTTCAGGATGTGCTTTTTTATATTACGTTAGATATCCTATGAATAATTCCTATACCGATGGTGTGTTCACAGGCATGTAAGCTTACCTACACAGGGCACCCAAACCCGTAACAACTACGAATAAGCCATATACACAAAATTGATCCGTGCGGAAATCTAACCAACGACACGGCGTATAGCCGCCAATTACTTAACCACCGCACCAACCGTGTCATCGATATCGGGGTCACAGAGCATACCATGAGCTCTATAACACGTTTTATTCTAACTAAAGTCTATTTTTTAATCCCTCAGACTAAAATTACATTATTTGGGTTGTCATATTTGCACACCACAAAAGAACTGCATCATTCCTATTGTAAGTTTGACATTGCCTAAGTCAATTTAATCTCAGGCTTTAAAAATAGACTTTAATTCATGAATCCCCGACCGGTCCTATGAGACCGCGCTGTTATTGCTTTACTATTATGTCTCGTTTTGCGGGTATCAAAAGGTTAAACTGTTAAAGATATTGACCTATATAGAGTCTGTATCTCCATCCCTCTTTGTCATTCGCACGCCTGATATGTTAACACGTCATGGTAAGTCCACAGGTCGACATCGCAAGACCGCACAACGTGAAGAATCGCACGACGTTTACTGAGTATTCCGTAATTAATAGATTTTGATCCCATAATGGAATATACTCAGTAGTTTTATTCGAAGTCGAAAAAATTTTTCATGTATGCCAATATCCTCCTTCTCTTACCAACCAGCATCATTTGACTGCTTGGAAAACCTTTCTTAGGCTGACTGTCACTAATGTAATTCCTTGGTTTTGTCTAACTGATCTCGCTATATTCTACGTTATTCCCAGTTTTATTTTTATGCCGCGTACGTAAATCTTATGTGTGTTGGTTTAATGGGGTTTATCCAGCATTTTACAACCCTAATTTATGTTAATTGGTCTACTTACATGCGAGAAAATTTAAATATGGGATTTTAATTGGCCGTAGTTTGCCAATAGGATTCATTTTTCTTGAGATATGTTTCCTCTATAGAGGTATATGTCCAAATTAAATGCTTCATTTAGTATCGTCGATTTGTAAATCCTTTTCGTCAATCCAAAATCTACAATTTCATGTTAAATTTACCCGTTTCCGTCGCTTTTGACCTTGAGAGTGGATCATGTAAACATGAACCCTCCCATTTCAGTACTAATTACATTAGCTCCAGCCCTTTGACTGCGTTCTGGCTTCATAACTCCATTCAAGCTCTGGCAGCGTCTGTCGACACTGGAAACAATTGGCCCTCCATTATCTGAGGTGACCCACTTGCCGTAATCCCTAATCTTGCTCCCAACACGGTTCGTCAACCGGAGCGGAGTCCTGCGCGCGCACCCATTCACCTAACGGCGGGGGAGAGTCCGTCAACCCGAGGGGGGCTGGAGATTCGGCGTTCGGAGATATTCGGGCTCATTCGCTCGCGACCGTCGCGCTGGACGGTAGTGCGGCAGCTCCGATGTGCCGCCACCACGGCCGACCCAGACGCGATCCCACTGGTGGTCCGCAGTGGCCACCACCTGCCACCATGTCGTAACATGATGGGGTACAACAACCAGGGGAGCGGGTACAACAAGTTGTTCACACAGGTGCGCGCGCAGTGTTGTGTTGTTGCCTAACAAAGTGTTGATTTGTGGCTTGTTGATGATAAGGGTCGCCATGTCGTAATGTTTACGTAATGCTGATAATGTTGTTTGTTTGTTTACTCGCGTCATGGTTCTGTCCCGAGCCTGCATCAGCGGCCGCCCGCCTGCCGGCGATGACCTATAACTTGCAAAGGCGGGACCGATGCAATCGGTGTCAGTGCTATTTGGGCCCTGCCCTGTTGCGATCGTTGCTTATAAAGCCATATTTAGATGTGTTTCTGTACGGTTATGTCCGTAATTATACACGGTATTGTGGTATGCAGCTCTGAAGCATGTCTGTGGTAAGATTTTTCACGTTCCTCTGTTAAATATTGACGACTAGCGGACGGTTGATGTTATCCAGGTAGGTACACTGTGTACGTTATAATAATGTTCCTCGGCATCAGAATGTGTTGCGAGCCGCGTCTGTTCTGCGAACGGCTCTATTTTCGACTCCTGTACTCTTGGTTTGTTTGTTTGTTTGTCTATCATTACTGTTAATGTACGTCTATTGTATAGTGAATCAGTTAAACGTACGCGCACGTGTTATTCGATGTACTTCGACGAAACGATTAACAACAATTTATTTGCTATTTGCAGCGGTTTTGTATTTACGTTTAGTTTGAACGGTTAAATAATGTTTGTTAACATTGTAGTTTAAACAGTAGCGAAGCAATAAGTTTTCTATGTTATTGTAGTCAGGAATAGTATGGTAAATAGTGCCAAGTTCCTCAGAGTTTACCGTTTACCCGTAATGGGCACTAATGGAGCTCCTTTATTGCCCGTTCTGGGTCAAAAGTTTTGTTGATTCTCGATAGTAAAATATAAAAAACTTGGCACGCGTGGAAGTAGAAAATTATCCCAAAGGAAAACGCTTCAGGGATAAAAAAGTGTCCTATCTTAGTACATAGGTCCAGAAGCATTCATTTTGTGTAGACCACATCCTGAAATAGTTTTCAGGATGTGGTCTACTCATGTACCAAATTTATCCAAATCTGTTCTGCCGCCAAAGTAAAACGCGAGTAACAAACATACAACCTAATAATTTTTGTGGGATGTACTTTTAATAACTAAAAATTAATAGGGTGCAATATACCTACCCTACCTGTCATTACCTATGACAAAAAACTATAACTAAATCATCTCACGACGCACTTCACAAGCCCTTTGATAAATAATCCAACGATTAACGTATCAGGTAAAACAAATAATAGGACATTCTAAAACAGAACAATTTTCGAATGCAAGAATAATAAATACATAGATGCGACGATCACCAAATTTATTTTCCCATTCGCTGTCCGTTACTAGTATCCTTGATTACTGCTCTGGTCCCGTAAGTTGTAACGTGATGATAGCCTTCCTGAATCCAACACTGAAAGATTTTTTAATACACTTACTCGAAAACTCGATCTTATCCCTACCGCTAACGCAACTTACTGTTTTCCGCCCTAGTACGGAAAACTACGCGAATATTTATTTTATTTATCGTATCAGATTTGAACTTTCTCCACTCGTAACAAAATGCACTATTCCAATGAATGTGATTAGTGTATATCAATTGCGTCCATAGCAACCCATCCAACAATATTTAAAATTCAAAAAAGCTATTGCTTATTTTTAGGGTTCCGTAGCCAAATGGCAAAAACGGAACCCTTATAGTTTCGCCATGTCTGTCCGTCCGTCCGTCCGTCCTCGCTTAATCTCTGTGACCGTTAGCACTAGAAAGCTGAAATTTAGTACCAATATGTATATCAATCACGCCGACAAAGTAGTAAAATAAAAATTGGAAAAAAATGTTTTGTTAAGGATAAAACATTTTCAAAACTTTCCCCATACATGTAAAGTGGAAAGTGATTTTTTTTTAATTTCAACCCTAACGTGCGATGTATTGTTGGATAGGTATTCAAAAATGAATACCCCTATTCATTTTTGAATACCTACCACTAAAATCATTTTTTGATACTATCGATAATTTTGGAAATAATCGCTCCAAATGTAAAAAACAATGTGTGTGTCCCCTCTAACTTTTGAACCATAAGTTTAGAAAATATGAAAAAAATCTGGAAAGTAGAGCTTTATAAAGACTTTCTAGGAAAATTATTTTGAACTTGATGGGACCAACAGTTTTTGAAAAGTTGGGAACACTTATTGTGACGGACGGGAAACTACGGAACCCTACACTGAGCGTGGCGCGACACGCTCTTGGCCGGTTTTTTGTATCTATTTATAGAATACCCTGGCAAAGACAGTTAACAATGACGTAAACAGAGACAAACCTCGTAATTTGTTGTTGCGTCCTAAGGAGCATCCATCCATGTAATGTAAAGGGTTACTTCTCAATATTGTTCTTGAAATATAAACCTGTCAGTGGCACTTAACTATCGCTGCTTGTGATGTAGTCCTGTGGTTACGACACACATTTTATTTTAAACTTGCTTTTGCCTTTTTTGCGGAAAAGTTGATGATCACAAGAGAACATAGCTCCCTTCTCAGGATAAAAAGTATTGATTTTATTCAATGGTTGTTGAAACCAATGCTGAAAACTGTAAATATTTTTTTTAGGTAGGACATCATACAATGACTTTTCTCACTCTAGGGCAGAGTTAAAGCGCCTATCAGACTTTTACTGACTAAAATCCACTCCTACAGTACGGTAAAAAAATAAATGCCAATAACAGTTTTTAACCGTAATAACAACTGCAAATTGCATTAATTTTTGGTTACTGCTCCGCTCCTATTAGTCCTCGCGTAATGCTGTAACCTTCCTGAATAAATAGGCTATCGAACAGGGACAGAATTTTTCAGATCGGACTAGTAGATCCTGAGATAGCGCGTTCAAACAAAAAAACAAACAAACTCTTCCGCTTTATAATATTTTATATAGTATAGATTTCGAGCGTCAAAATTCGCAGAGCCTAACTTCAGACTCGCTAAGTTATAACGGCCGTACTGTATATCTTTGTTAGCCTTGCATTCCAGGACCGTCTTTCCCGATAATTACACGAGCAGAAATATTTTAAATATAACACTGCACTCTTGTCTATTTTTACCTCCTTGTGCGTTTATAAGTATATAAGCAATCATACTAACGGTCTGGTCTTTTTGAATAAAAGTTATCTAGTAAATATTATCTTAGCACTAAATTACAAACAGTAGGGTGAGTAGGGTCGAAGCCTACTGGGTCCCTATATTGAACGGAAGAGAACCCCGGGACCCTGAAATGAAGGCAAAGAAGGAACAGGAGTGGGTTTTAGTCAGTAGAACGCTGACACGCCCTCCCGCTCCGCACAGAACGTGAGAAGTCATTCTGATGAGACCAAATAAACAAAAAACTCTTTCAAATTAAGATGCACTTTTATACCATCAGATTGTGTTTTTTTTTTTCACGAAAGATGTGCTTTCAACGTTGATCTTGAGAGATGATGACGAGAGATGACCTTTAAAAAAAAACAAAGTACTAAATTATAAAACTGCAGCCTACAGACTTACGCTAGGTCCAGTATAATCCAATACTGATAAGGTGGTTGAATTTAGAGCATTATCTCTGTTATCAATCTTAATTTATTATCTTAGTCAATGGAACGTGTATGATCCATCACATTAACTGGGCTAATGTTGAACATATGGCTTCTACATAATACACTAAATTAGTTCAATGTTGTGGTTTTCATAAACCATAATGCTGGCCATTATTATCTTACCAACTAGATCTTTGGAGGAATGCGGAACAGAGTGTAAAGTCCCACATACCATCATTGCTTTCAGGATGCTGTTGAGACTACCTCGCTACTGTAGCGCGTCGGAGATGTTTGCGCAAGCCCGTACCGACGGTTTCTATGCGATTATACGCAAAAAAACTGCGTCGCTTTTGAGGAGAGTGAGGGACAGTCATAACAGCATCTTGAAAACTGTAACTGAGAGCTTCGGCTCTCCAATCTTTCAGAAGTTTGTGCGGAGATTGATTATTACTAACACTAGGCAGTAAGTTTTTTCTTTATATGTTACTAACACTCTATGGATTTGATGTCCGAAATAAAATTATTATTATTATTATTAAAAAGGAAGGATCCTCCGACCAGACGGGTGTTAAGTCTGGTTTGGGCAACTGCCCGATAGATAAGATTTTGAGCTGTCGTATCGGTTGAAATCGCACGGGAAACTTTAATTACGCGATGCAGGATTTCATCGTTCTTAAGTAAGGCCATAGATGTCGCTATGGATTGATTACTATAAATATTATACCAAAATCAGCCATCTACTGTTCCCACAGCTAGGACTATCTATGGGATAAAGGGAGGGATAAAAGAATAGGTCATAATCCACCATGCGCCAGTTCGAGTTATCACAAACACACACACACACACACACACACACGTCTTTAAATCTTTGGTTCTAGGACATGTTAGTTTCCTCACGATGTTTTCCGTTACAGTTTTTAGAGCAGTGGTGATGAAATAAACTATACAAAGTAAAGCGCCTACCTGGGTTTGAACCCATGACCTACTTACAGATTGTAAGTCGAGGCCGTTACCATTGTTAAACCCAATCGTAGATATTTAGTATCTTCCACTGAATAAAAGCCATTAATTCGCTGAAAGACAACGTAGTTTCAATCGTGGGGTGAAAAAAACGCGTTTTTTTCTTCCATTTGGTCCTGTCACCCGCCATACTATCACTAACTCCCTTTTCTTTCATATCAGACTTCACACAATCCATCCATTTTTTCTTTGGTCTCCCTCCTCCTCTCCGTTCATGTACACCATAAAAAAAACAGTAGGAAATTAAAATAACCTCCTTAAGTGGCCTGCGGACACCGCGCGCTATTTCGAGTTGAGACGAAAAAAAATACGTTTTTGAGGTGGATGGAATCAATCCAGATAGTATAAACAATTCTTGGACACACTGACTGGAGTAAAGTCATCATCAGTACACTGACAGTTGCTTGCTGTGATAGCAATACAAATTATTGGAAATTTGGGAGATGTTCCGTAATACCAAAAATGATGAATGAAAAATTAATGTATTTCCAATATTGTTTCAAGTATTTATAACTTGATAATAATATCTGTGTTCCTACGGAGAGATATTTTGAAATATTGTTGTTTATAATATAGAAGTATAATATAAAAGAAAAACAAAATAAAAACATGACATTTTCGCTGTAAAAAAGTGCAAATTTGAATTCGCTTAAATTTCGTTTGGGGTAAGTTTTTCAACAAAAAGACGATGTAGGAACCTAGATAATTATTGTCTGAATCCGAATAACATCATATTATGGTGTAAATATGCTTAAACTGCAAATGATTTTGGTATTACATTTGTATGGATAATTCTAACGTCGCGCCCGCCTTAAAAAAAGAACAAAAACATAAAATTAATCATCATCTACCTAGACTTTTCCCAACTATATTGGGGTTGGCTTCCAGTCAAGCCGGATTTAGCTGAATACCAGCATTTTATTAGGAGCGGCTGCCTACCAGACCTCCACAACAATTAACTGGGGTAACACGGTACTTCATGGCGAGATTGGAGTCAGATTTACTGGCTAACAAAAACATAAAATTAATCATCAAATTAAATCTCCTTACGGGTTCAAATTCGGAATGAATGTCTGTGTGGAAGAGAAGCCTCATTTTTGCAATTAAAAATCCTATTGGAAACATTACTTCACTTAACTACGGTAAAAAAATTACAGATTAATTCATGAATCCCCGACCGGTCCTATGAGACCGCGCTGTTATTGTTTTACTATTGTGTCTCGTTTTGTGGGTATGTGATAGGTTAAATATATACATGATAAGAAACGCATCCTAAAGATCATTTTCATGTTGTAATTTTTCATAATTTAAAGCGTTGTGTAAAAGCATAACGTCCAGTTATTTTCATACTTTTCGCAATTGTAATAGCGAGAAGTCAAACATTATGTATGGCGTACGTGTAAACAG
The DNA here is from genome assembly GCA_030763345.1 of Mythimna separata. Lineage (NCBI taxonomy): Eukaryota > Metazoa > Arthropoda > Insecta > Lepidoptera > Noctuidae > Mythimna > Mythimna separata. The sequence continues at coordinate 22,872,122 of CM061176.1, forward strand.
ATGCTAATTAAACAAGCGCAACAGTAAACAAAACCGCGGATGAAATCATTCATCATCTGCCTAGCCTTTTCCCAACTATATTGGGGTCGGCTTCCAGTCAAGCCGGATTTAGCTGAATACCAGTATTTTACGAGGAGCGGCTGCCTACCAGACCTCCACAACCCATTAACTGGGGTAACACGGTACTTCATGGCATGACGGATGAAATCATTATTTTTGTTTAAAACTGGATTCATAGAGAAAGCTCACACGGTTAAAAGATGTACCCACAGTAAATCTGTACTGTTTTGTAATCGTGTGAAAACATCTCGAGTTACTTATAAGCAGTAGCATAACTTATCATAGGAGGCCTGTGACCAATTCATTGGACGGGGTCTCAAAAAAAATGGTCACGTTGTGTGATTTAATTTTAATTAATTTTGCTAGCTAGAGTTGCAGTGCTTATTGCAAGCAGTAGTAGGCATAATACTACTCGAAACTAGTTAATTTTTTGGCCATGGATAAAACCTATTTCTTTTTTTTGTAAATAGTTACCCCACACTGAGATGGGGGGATGGGTGACCATCTTAACATACCGAGTTTCCTCCGTGCTTCGGAAAGCACGTTAAGCCGTAGGTCCCGGCTGTCATTTGTAGATCTTTGGCAGTCGTTACGGATAGTCAGAAGCCAGTAAATCTGACTCCAGTCTTGCCATGAAGTACCTTGTTACCCCAGTTAATGGGTTTTGGAGGTCTGGTAGGCAGCAGCTCCTCGTAAAATACTGGTATTCAGCTAAACCCGGCTTGACTGGAAGCCGACCCCAATATAGTTGGGGGAAAAAGGCTAGGAAGATGATGATGAGTTACCGCACACTATGAATTACTCTTGTATTCTAAGTGCGTTTTCAAACATGTAAAATTACATACACAGGGCACTAAAGCCTGGATTATCTATCAGTAGGCTGTACAATATTTGTTCCGTGCGAGAATCGAACATGTGACACGTAGCGCAGCAGCCAATCGCTCAACTACTGCGCCAACCGTGACATCAGAGACAATATTTTACAATCTGAAATTAACAAAAACACCTTTTCACTGAAACTCGCTCTATTTTTATTTTCATTTCGACGTTTCTCACATTCATCTCTGTTGGATATTTTCTATCAAAATAATATTGTTTTATTTCAGTTGATAGAGATTAAAGCATGTTATTAATAATGCTAGACAGTGAAGAACAAGCCATAGGTCCTTTCCGTAATATATCTACCTGAACTAATCCACCATTAAACTACTACTCCACCCCCCCTTTTTTTAAGGTGGGAAATCATCCAATAACTGCTCCTGCTCTAGGTGGAGCGGGCGTGTAAGATGTTTACTGACTAAAACCTACTCCTACTCCTATTTTCCTTTTTTGCCTTGCGTCCCAGGACCTTTGAGTTCTAATTTGGACAACCCATGGCCCCAGTGAAAACCAAAACCGCTACACCACCACCTGTATCTACATGTACAACCTACAAAGCCTTACGCACAGGCGTAGGGTAGGTAGGCCAGCCTTTCGGTATTCTACAGGATGCATTTCGGAGAGTGTGCGCAGGAATTACACGAATTGATTCCGCCATCCCGTTTTTTCCATCGGACAAACCGTCGTACGGCGAATGTCCATCCTTTTGTTGTTGAAACCTCTACGGTCCGGACTAAGCGCTTCGCTTCGTCGTTTATACCGCGTACATCGAAGGACTGGAATAGTTTGCCTGCTGCGGTCTTCCCGTCCAATTATAATTTGGGTGTCTTCAAGGCTAGAGTGAATAGGCTCTTAATAAACTAGTGCGCCTCACCATCTAAGATTGCATCACTGCTTACCATCAGGTGGGATCGCAGTCAAGCACTAGTTTATATAATTTAAAAAAAAAATGTTTTTCCTACACTGTGTCTATCTAAGTGTACCAAATACAACAGTTGTCTTTCTTTCTTCTTTCTGTTTCGTTCAGTTGCCCTTTGCGTTGCAGGCCTACGGGTTTCCTTTTCAGAAAATCCCCTCGGTCCTAGTGGACATTCTCCACCACCGCTACCCTCTTATCAACTTTTTATCTCGATTACAAAACTAACTATACTAGCAAACACTAGGAATAGCAAAACAAAGACCCAAGCAATTAGATTTACGACCCGCAAAGTGACTAGTGTGTCAATGTCGGATATTAAACAATAATTCGGCGATAAATCCTGCTGAATTCAATAGCCAATAAATTCTTGGAAACATCGCCACCCGTTTACAACGTCATAATAATATGTTGGCAACACTCTCGTGTTGGATTGTTGATGTTGGCTACATGTTGCACTATTACTTGGTGCTTAGTTTTAAGCCGTTAAAAGTAAAATAGCGTAAATCGAAAGAATCGAAGTCGTTAAAATAAACTGTCGAGTCAACCATCGACTTGAAGGGGTGGCATGCGGTCGCCTCCTTCTGCGAAGCAGTAATGCTCGTGAAGGAGGCTGCTGACCGCGAGCGCGTGAGGGAACGGTCCTCACGCCGCCGCCGCCGAGATCCCGATCCCGATTTCCGACCACCGTAGGCGCGGGTTCGCGGACGGCGAGCTACCCAGTGCTCGGCAGTCTGGAAATAATCTGGACCGAGCCCAGTCGTCAACGGCGCGTTCTGTTCCACGCGTGCCTCAAGGAGTTGTCAGCAAACTGTAGGGGCCCGGCAGGGCCGAAGCCTCTGGGGGGAACACGTGGTATTCCTAAAGGTTGACACCGAGTCCCCCCCAGAACGAAAGCAACGAAGGAACGGGGTAGGGATTTAGTCAGTAAGAGTCTGACACGCCCTCCCGCTCCGCCCAAGAGCAGGAGAAGTCATTCTGATGATTCCACTACCAGAAAAAAAAAACATCGACTTGACGTTCTTCAAAATAATCGAGATATTTTTCGATTGCTCCAAGTCTACGGAATCGACCGCTGGTTTTCGATTGTCCGAATCAGTCACTTTCACCCGAAACTCTAAACCATTGAGGAACAACTCGCGAATGAACGCGCCATTCGCTAGTCGCAATCAGACCGAGTCGGACTCGAGTCAAAGTCGGAAACAATCGAGAATTATCGAGATGTTCAAACTATCGAATAAAACTTCTCGACATCGCGAATTGCAAAGAAGAAAGTACTCGTAACATACGATAAAGTACCAGAAGTCCCTGCTTTCGAAGACTCAGGAAGACCCCCCACGAGGTGGACCAATGACCTAGTGAGGGGTCACGGGAATACAATGAATGTGAGACGCACAGGTCCGGTCGTTGTGCCAACACTTGGGGGATATCTATGACTATGAATATAATCTATGAATGTTATAGTATAAATGAGGAATATATATAATAATATTGATTAAACTAAATATTATTTATTTCGCTATGTTAGGTTAGTTTTTAATTAGAAATAAATAAAGAAATAGTAACTGCATTGTCGCATTGGGTTGAGGCCTGTAAAAGGTTATGCGGGTAAATAAATAAATATTTTTACTAAATGTATTCTGGCACGGATTTCACTGTTTAGTAGAGTATCTAGCACTAATTTATTGTTCTTTTTGACGTTATTTTATTCGATTATTTGTGTTGGCAACATTTTCCACTAAGTATAATGTATGACTTGAAACTTAATTTCCTGAAAACTTGGATCAGCGTTTGCCAAGGTCTTTAGGAAAGCATTGCCAAATGCTGCAATTTGCTTACTCGTTTTGGTCCATAAAAACCTAATTGAATTCCTCCCGGATCGTGTGTATGATGTCCTAATATGCAACTTAGCCGTCACTTGGCTCGGGCGTGAAATTATTTTCATTGTTTTTTTTATGACGTCATTATATTCCACATTGCTCGATTAGTACTTTTACTGCTTTGTCAATGTTATTAAGATCCATTTTGGCAGTTTTCCATATCGATATTATGATTGTGATGTTTTTCAGTCTGTCTATTTTATAACATTAGATATCTATGTATATAAAAGGAGGAACTGACTGACTGATATATCAACGCACAGCCGAAACTGCAAGGCCTAGAAACGTGGTTTTTAAGGCTTCCTTACATAACATACTAGACGAGCACTAAAAGAGAATTTTCCAAAATGTACCCCCTTAGGGAATAAAAAGGGGGCCGAAATTTGTATGGAGAAACGTATTTTTACTCGGGCGATACCGTTGGCTAGGCAAACTAGACACATATCCTCCCGTCCGCTAATAAATCTCCAGGAGATTTCTGTCAATTGTCTTACTATTGTGTCTCGTTTGCGTATGCGAGTACATAAAAATCTTTCAACGAAATTTCATAAAATTTGGCACACGGGTCGACTATAACCTGAATTAGGACATAAGATATTTTTCATCCTTTGGGATAATTTCCATCTTACACGCAGGTAAAGCCGATGTCAGAACCTAGTAGTTTATAACAGTATTTGTTCTCTTTGAAGATGTTTTATACACTGACGGGAATTTTACGATTGCCATAACTATCTCGCATTGCTATGTCTGTTTGTTCTTGAATCAATTCAGCTATTAGTGTAGTTTTCTTGTTGTTAAAAATAGAAGTTTAATTGGAAGTGTATTTTTGAATCGTGAACCAGGATTTCTGAGTTAGTCAGCGATTTTGTTTAGAGATGTCGGGGATTGTATGTTTAAAAAGATACGTATTTATCGTCAACTTGTCTTATACATTTGTTAGGATACTGTTTAGTGTTTACTTAGGTGTCTACGCATTTAGTTCGATGACTCTCTCACAGTGATATCGAGTCGATGACGACATTCCCTAAGTAATATGGAAATAGTACTTTTTGATACAAGAGGAGAAAGTTTTTCATTGCAAACGAGGCGGGCTAATTCCGAAATTGCGAGGGTTTTGTGGAGCCGAGTGCTGCAGTAACAAACTTTCTCCACTTGTATCAAACGAAATTTTTAATACACTTGCAAAGAAAAAAAAACCGGCCAAGTGCGAGTCGGGCTCGCGCACAAAGGGTTCCGTAGCAGCAAATATAATACAGTTAAATCAACCTATCTCAAAAACTATAAGAGATACTTTGATCAAACCAAAAATCGTTGAAAGAGTTAATTAGCATGCATCACCTCTATTTTTTTTAGAATTTTATACCCCGTAGTTATAAAAATAGAGGGGGGGGGACATACTTTTTACGACTTTGAGAGCTGATATCTCAAAAACCGTTCACTTTAAGAAAAATGTTTTTTAGAAAACTTTATATCATTTTAAAAGACCTTTCCATTGATACCCCACACGGGTATGTACATCGAAAAAAAAATTTTCATCCCTCAGTTACATGTATGGGGGGCCCCACCCCCAATTCTTTTTTTTACTATTTAGTGTCATAATTTTGTAGCGGTTCATACAACACATATTCCCATCAAATTTCATCACTGTAGTACTTATAGTTTCCGAGTAAATCGGCTGTGACAGACGGACAGACGGACAGACGGACAGACGGACATGACGAAACTATAAGGGTTCCGTTTTTGCCATTTTGGCTACGGAACCCTAAAAATGGGTCGACGCGTGACTCGTGGCATTCGCTTGATTCAATAAAATTTCGTCGTGGAGGAATTCGCGCACTTTTCGGCATTAGTGCAAAAAAGACTAAATTGCGGCGATAGGGATAAGAGCGGGTTTTTAAGTGTCATCATCATCTGCCTAGCCTTTTCCCAACTATATTGGGGTCGGCTTCTTGTCAAGCCGGATTTAGCTGAATACCAGTATTTTACGAGGAGCGGCTGCCTACCAGACCTCCACAACCCATTAACTGGGGTAACACGGTACTTCATGGCAAGACTGGAGTCAGATTTACTGGCGGGTTTTTAAGTGTATCGAAAAATATTTATTAGAGACTTCCAGTATCTGCATAATGCCTATTCGCTACAATCATTATCGTTTTAGTCTCACAAGACCTTCACTGCTGGACCTAGATATCCCTACCTCAAGTATCACTTACATCAGTCTGTCCTATGCGTATATCCAGCGGACTTCCACGATCTTCACCAGATCATCCACAAAACCTAGATACCTATGGTCTATCGGTTTAGGTAATTAACTAAATGTAAACAATCTTAGCATGTCTTTTTATCTGAAAGTTGTATAAAAATTGTATGTAAAAACTAGGTATTTACCTAAATCGATGTTAGCTAATAAATTAAATTTAATTCATGAATCCCCGACCGGTCTTATTAGACCGCGCTGTTATTGTTTTACTATTGTGTCTCGTTTTGAGGGTATGTGATAGGTTAAATAATCTTTGTGTATATTATATACGACCTCTTTAATATAAAAAGACATACCAAGATTCCTTTAGACCATAATATCCTATTTATAAAATATAAAACCGTTAAATATTTGAAGATCCATCCGCTTTCTGAAATCTGTGTGCCTTGTCTACATTTTTTCGAAAGATAGAAATGTTGCGGTATGTATAGTACTTATACTCGTATTTCATGTTTGTTTTACCCTTCTAAATGGCACTCGGTCGCGAATCACTCCATTTACGACAGAAATAGACTAAAAAAACATGCTCCTATTATATTATGCACGTCATCGGATCGTCGAGAATATCTGCCCGTTCGATAGACGGATCGGTCTAGCTTGTGAACGATAGGCATTCCATCATACCATGCAATTTTATATCGTAAAGATAGTTTATTTATTTTAAGAGCATGTTAACATCGATGCTACATTGTTTATCCGTATCAAAATAAACATGGCTGTCTATTATTTTTTTAAATATTTGACAGGTTCTAAATTTGAAAATTTGAAATTCAGTGTTTAGAGTTGTGCTCGATCATGTTTTACAAAAAAAATCGACTAAACTCCAGTTGCTAAGGACGGTTTAATTATAATGCTAGTGGTTGTGAAATAACTTGTAGCATGATGCATTATTCATGTTCTTGTTTTATTGGTCTGAACTTGATGTGATCGTGATAGGAATGAGGTCATAATATTAATTGTAATCGAGTTCTTAGTCGATTTGCCGGTTCTATACTACATAGATTTGCGGATGACTCGACAAAAGTCCTTGAATCTTTCGTATTGAGGTTACATCTACCCCAACCCCAATAACATTTACAACCAAGCCAAACACGAAAAATCCGCATAATAAAAAATAACTTACCAACCCACGCAAAAACAAAGTACTAGCGCTAGCCAAAACAGTGGTTGATAAATAAAAAATCCTCTACTGGCGTTGCCCCAAAAACAGGGGCGTAAAGTATGCACAGTGGGGGTTATCGAGCCAGTGCAGGGTGGCCGGGGGTGGCCATGACGTCACCACTTCGACCCGCCAGACTGCCGCCGAAACCGTCGAGCCAGTGTTGTTCAAGCCTTGATCAATCGCGGCCAGATAAAGCCTCCTTCCCGGGCTGAATGGGTTAATACCTTAGCCCTTAGAGTTTGAATGAAAAAGTTATCGCGTTGACGTTTAATCGTAGTTCTAAATTTGAATTCGATACAGATTACAATGGATTGATTAGTTTTGTCGAAAGTTCTGGTCGGTTCATCTTGTAGTTTGTATGTAAAATGTTTGTAAGTGTGAAGACGATTTTTTTGTTTTATTTAAATATTTTTGGAAGCTTTGGCTAAGGTGAGCGTCGTCTGTAGATTTTTAGTTTTGTGTGGTTTAGTTTAGTTTTAGACGCTTTTAATTTATTTAAATGCTATAGGTCGGTAGTTTCATCTCATTTGCTGTTAGATTATAATCCACATACATTACTCAATCCTACAAAATTGTTTTTATTTTTAGTTTTTTTATTTTCAACATTTTTTTAGTGGATTTCGTTTTAAATTATTGTCATGAACCCTTTTAACATTTTTTTCATAGAATTTAGTATTTTTATTTTTTTGGTTTAATTGTTATTATGTTAAACATTAAATTGGCTGTAATCGAAATTGTGATAAAAATTGGTGTTAATAAAAAAATATTACTATGAATATTCTAAATTCCAAATTGGTCCAAAATTCTGAGATGATACTAACATAATACAAGTCCACAGTAACTGATTAACGCATGAACTAACCGTTTTGTTTTTTAGATTATGTGCCGACATTACTTTGTGTACAGTTAGCGCCACAAGTCTTATAAATGCTTCGACTTTGATTCAATAATAACTCTAAATTCAAATAATTTTTATTTTGTAAAAAAAAATATGTGAATATTGCCAATGTTGTAGTTGAAATATACCGCTAACAAATGGGCAATTTTATGAAAAAATATATAAAATTGAGGCTCATCTTACTTTAAGGGTTAAATATCTCAATTAATATTGCCATTGTTAAAAAATACCACAAAATTAGTAACGGCACTATTAAGAAAATTTCTTTTTTTAATTAAAGGTTTTAAAAATGATTTAACAACTTTGTAGAGTTATTATTGAATCGGTGGCGCCCTGTACTAGCTCCAAGCATGTCTGTCTGATTTCCGTCTGTCTGTGTCTCGCATTGCATGCAGTTGGCACCACTCACCACCGACCAATGACAAACTACAAGCCCCTGGTAAGACACTTGTACTTTTTATTTCAATCCTGTGTGCTTTTCACCCGTGTTATGTAAGATACAAGAAATCTGTTCTTTAAAAAACTCGCGACCGACTACTAAGACCTCTTGTACACGACACGGCTTTACTCCGTACGTAGCCACGGTTAATTCGCCGTCCGTAGGCACGACGCGCAGTGTTGTATGGATCACTGAGAGAGCTTGGTGACACAAACGGCGGCGCTACGGAACGGCACCGCCGCCGTGTGTCATCAGTGTTATGTTGCACACTATGGACACTTATACACGTATGGACGTTGTATTATTTGCCGTGGCTACGTACGAAGCAAAAACGTGCCCTGGGCCATGACTTTACGCCTGATGATCACCAGCCTGAACCTTCATACAAAGCAACATATGCAAGTCTCAAGCTGGCGTATACTAAGCTTATGAAGCAATATTATGACGAATAAACGTTACGCGTCTATGAAACTATGCGTCTGTGGACAGCTGTGGTCCTAAATTATACGATGCTACCAAATCTGAAAAAAAACCAGAATGTAACAAAATTAAGGAAATGCCTACGCTAGATATTTTGCGTGAAAATAACCTGTCTGTTAGAATTAAAAATATTATTATATAACCCTTATGTTCTAATACTACAAAACACCGGATTTATTGCCATCAAACTGCCTTAAGACTCCCTCTTAGCAACAGTCAGGATAAACGGTCTGGCAGAATGATTTGCCAAGATGAGGGTCAATATTGTAAACCCAATAGTTTTTTGAAAAGAGTAACCATGGAGTTTCTTACCGGTTCTTCTCCACAGGAAACGACCAATTTGGAACCGTGCACTAGTTTTCGACGTTTTATAAGTGCCCATGTAGGCCTATGTGAAATAAAAATATTTGATTTTGAAATATAGTGTAAGAAGAAAAACTAATAGATGTTTGTCTCTATGCCTATAGTATGGTTTTCAGGAAAATTCACACCATCAGTTAGTCAGTAGCTGTCCGGTCTTTTCCTTTGAAAACGTATGCGTGACGTTGACGTCTAACGTTTCATGTTGACGTGACACTCATTAACGTTAGCGTTTTGGAAGGACTTGACGATTTAGTAGTACCACCTATACTATACAATTTTTTTTTGTGGCAATTGAGCCGGTTTCGACTATTCTGCCAGTATATATACTAAATTTGTTATAGGATAGTTTCGGTGACAGCTGTCAGATTAATACAACGCAGCTCTCTATCCTAAAGATGCATATTTTTGTCCTGCTGTCATCCAACCCATGCTATGTAATAAAGACTATAGTGAAAGTAATGTTAGAACACACTCAAAAAAAATTGCTCGCTAGCATTTAAATGAAGAACAGATCTAACTATGGCTTGAGGGAGAAGACTACAGAGAAAATGTCTTTATTGAAAAACTAGCTCCGGCCAGCGGCTTTACCTGCGCGAAAGTTGCTTTGTCCATACAAATTTTGGACCCCCGTTTCATCCCCTTAGGTTATGAATTTTGGGAAATCTTCTCTTAGTACTCGCTAAAAGGAAACCTTATGCAGAATTTTATGCTCCTAGTCACAGTAATTTCGGCTGACTGTTATGTAAGTTCTGCGCAAAAATCTCCTTTCGGGAACATCTTACGAAGTGACCTAGATATTAAATAAATGACGCAATATAATCTTGACAGCGTGCCATGGGTATGGGTAGTACTTCTCCTTATAACCCATGGTAAAAACTGCATGATAGCTGCGTTGCGGGCATGCGCGCGCCGCTCTCGGCTCGTGCCAAAATATTTGCACTACTTATGGATTGTTGGGTCAACTATAACCTACAGTTTTGTTTCAGTAAACGTCGTTTAAATGTTTTGTAAACGGCGTATTTATAGGCGGAATTAAGATGTACTATTCTGGGTAGGTTACGCATCTTGGAATGTTAATCGAGAGAGTTAAGTAGTTCTTTATTAAATGGTATTGTTAGTTTTTCAGAATCAGGAGATACACACACAAATAAAAAAATGTGAATCGAAGAATATTGAAATTTTGCACAAATATAGGTATCCTATGTCGAAGATAAAGTATAAAAATCCTAATTATCGCTGTTTCAAAAATATCAATATCCATATTGATAGCTATGACAATTTTTAATATCATCTGTGTACATATGGATGGCAGTAAATTATTGAGAGCAGGTTTGAATATTCAGTAAGAATGAAAAATTTATCTCTAAACAAATTATTTTAATGAGGGGATTTAAGTTTGTACAGGTATTCTCATTTTTGGCAAATTAGTTCATGAATTCCCTACCGGTCCTATGAGACCGAGCTGTTATTGTTTTACTATTGCGTCTCGTTTTGTTGGTATGTGATAGGTTAAATGTTTTATACTATACCCGTCTTGTAGATGAATCACCACCTACGGAGAAAAAAAAAACAGCTTTTTTCCGCGATTTATCCTCATCCAATTGTTTATTCGGAGAGCTTCATTCTGTCTGCTCGCGATCCCTGCCCGACGAGCTTCCTCTCGTGAGATGAAACACACGGCGCGTGTCTACTCACAATATTAAACAGATTTACGACTCGTATCTACACTCACGTTTCTGACAATGACTCACCAAGTCGAAGATCATCGTGAAAAAATCTAAGCGATTTCAAACGTGAACTTTTATAGAGAGATTTTACTAGTTGAGAAATCATCTAGTGAATTCTTCCCCTCTAAGGTGGAGCAAAAGGGTGTGTTAAACTTTTACTGACGGAAACCACACATGTGTTGCTATTTTGCCTTACGTTCCAGAACCATGAAACCCATGGCTCTAAACCCAAGGCCCCAAATGTACACACCATACTGTTCCAACATTTTTATAGGTCACACTTACTCGTATACCGATGTCAGTTTTCCCGCTCACGACCGACTTTTTGTAGGTCCGATAGTCGACCCGACAATCGGCACGTATTATAATCCTATAGTATATTCTGACCGACTTTTTGTAGGTCGTGTGCGTTGCACTATTGGTATCAGTGTGTTCTATTTTTCAGACCATTGAATTGCTTTCGGACTGATCGATGAGCCCTGAAACCGGGCTAGGCTTTGTCCATTTATGTTGGAGTGGGACTCCGATATTGTCCAATGCAGCCGAATAGTTATTTTAGTCACCATAATCGATTGGCCTAAAATTATTGCTAGACCAAACTATTTAAAAGCTCTTTGTGAGAACGAACTTTTTCCTCTACCTTTGTTCATTTTAACCAAATTGAAGGATTCTAGACTTAGCGATATAAGCAAATTAAAAAAGCATTTAAAGCGGAGCTGATGATCGAAAATATGACTAAACATGACTATAAAATTAGCAATAAATGTTAAACAGCAATTGAAACATGCAATAAACATAAACTAACTGTTGTTTAATATGTTGCACTGTCAGTACTGTCAAGTGGTGGAACGGTTCCAAAAGTGTCAAGGAGTGAAACCTTGAACTGTTTGACACGTAATGACGTAGTGACGTCATCTAGCGCAGACTAGGGGATGAAGATTGGATTTCTGTATGGAATATTAAACTAGGTTTCTGTCCTGGTGACCTAATTCCTTTGATTATTATAGTAGCTAAATTAGTACGCCCTCATCTTTGTTAGTTACAACCTACCTACTTGTATGTATTAATCTTGAACGTCCGTGATCCTGATCCTTTTCATACTAATCCATTCAGTCGTTTGAGTGTACAAAAATACACAGAATATACAAACTTTTGCCTTTATATTATGAGTGCGATTTCGACGATTGGACTTCTACAACACTACAAGATTTTTTTTCTTAAGCTTTACTGTTCTACAGCTGGTCAGCCTCCCTAAAATCCTACCAGACATTCTTTTTTCGCGTCATCTCGAGCCTCCGTTTGAGATTAAGATACTGCAATTTAAAACAAAGACATGTTTTTACGAATAAACAAATAGAGCAGATATTTAGATACAGTATAACTTTTTGTCTTACCACTTGAAGAGTATTCCACTCTGAAAAGCTAGCTTACCCTCTGTTTATGAGAATACACTTCAAAAGTGTACAAATGTGCCTGCTAAAATTTCTAAATTTTCCAGTGTATGCTTCTATAACCTAACTTTCCTGCCTCAAGCTGTAGAACTAACCATATTTCTTGTAATTTTGCAGGGCTCAGCAGATTCAAACTATTCGCAACCATCGTCGGAGCTGTCGCTTGACGAAGACAAGGAGGCGCTGCGCCGCGAGAAGGAAGCGCAGGCTATCAAACAGCTGGACAAGGCACGGGTGAGTTGGATATCATCATCATCATTTCAGCTAAACGACGTCCACTGGTAGACATAAACCTCCCACAACGCCCGGTTCTGTCAATCTCTCAATTCCGTCACTGCCGAAAAGCTACTCTACGGCTAAGTTACCATCATATACTTTAAATCCTGAAAAAAATCAGGGTTACAATAAAACATATCTCATCATCATCACCATTTCAGCCACCACCCACGACCCACGACCCTCGTCCATCCACGTCCATGTTCCACTTGAGACAAAGCCATGTATGTCCCAAGTGTGCGTCTCACATCCATCGGATTCCCGCGACCCTCATCAGGTAATCAGTCCACCTTGTAGGAGTTCTTCCAATGCTGCGTCTTCCGGCACGTGGTCACCAGTCCAGAACCTTTCGTCTCCATCGACCATCTGTCCTGCAATACATTCTACTTAATGCAAATAAGGATTCTGAATGACGATTGGTTTTATTCGATTATTTAGATCTCTATGGTTTTCGATTGTGTCAACTTTGACTCGAGTACGACGCGGTATGTTATTGCGACTGACTCGATGGTTAATTTTAACGACTCTGAGTCTTTCGATTGTGAAAACGGCTTAGAATCGCTTGAGTCAATCATTGACTCGCCGTTCTACAAAAGAATCAAAATGATACTTGATGGTATCCAGTCAACGGAATCGATCGTTAGTTTTCGATTGTTCAAATTACTCAAACTCTCACTCGAAACTCTAAACCATCAAGGAACAACTCGAAAATAAATGCGCCATGCGCCGGTCGCAATAACAGACCAAGTCAGACTCGAGTCAAAGTCGAAACAATCGATACTGATTGAAAAACCATTAAGATGTTTGGACAATCGAATAGAAGTAATAGAACCGCCATTGCGCCGCTACCTTAGAATATTTTTTTAGATATTTGCATACCTAGATCACCACTGCCCCCAAAACCTTTGTTAAAAAATCAGATAGCAGTACTGGAGCCCTACTCTTCCGTATGTTACAGGAGAAGCCAGTGGCGTTCGCGGTGCGCACCAATGTGTCGTACGATGGCACCGTGGACGACGACTCGCCGGTACACGGCAGCGCGATCTCCTTCGAGGTTCGCGATTTTCTCCACATCAAGGTAAACTACACATTATCATCTACCTAGCCTTTTCCCGACTATATTGGGGTCGGCTTCCAGTCAAGCCGGATTTAGCTGAATACCAGTACTTTACGAGGAGCGGCTGCCTACCAGACCTCCACAATCCATTAACTGGGGTAACATGGTACTTCATGGCAAGACTGGAGTCAGATTTACTGGCTTCTGATATCCGTAACGACTGCCAAAGATCTACAAATGACAGCCGGGATCTACGGCTTAACGTCCTTTGCGAGGCACGGAGGAAACTCGTTATGTTAAGATGTCATCCATCCACAGGCCAACCTTGGCAAGCGTTGCTTAACCTTGAAGATCGATCAAGGTAAATTACAAATATTCTTGTTTAAAGGCACAAACAAACGCACAAAGCGTTTTGGGAACAGATTTATTGTATCACAGCTAAGGAGTGGAGTTCCCTGCCGGAGTCTGTGTTTCTTGATAGCTAGGTTAATAGGTTAGTTACTTCTAGGCAAGCGTGCTCCATCGTCCGCCACATGGTGGCTCACCATCAGGTGATATGGAGATATGGTCAAACGCCAGCCTATCCGTAATAATTAACAAATATACATATAAGTATAAAGAAATAATGAAGAAAACGCTTATTCTGCCCTAATAGACGTCAAATCACATTATAAGAATTGCAGATTAGTGTCTGAGATGGTTTTCTGAGGAAAGAACCATACAGATTTAAACGGACCTGTGCAAACAGTGCGAGCATTTGCTAGTATTCATAAAGTTCAACTGAGGAGCTCAACAATACTAAGGAGTTCAATCGGTTCTTCATTCTGTATCTATTGACTACTTCCGTGAACGCTCACTTGGCGAACGGGAATATTTAACACAAAATAACTAGAGTGCGTCTAATGAAAATGCAACCTGGAGTTTTTTTTTTAAATTTAATTGGCAACATTATTCAGCCACAATTGTAGGAAATAAAAGAAATTGTGAAGTGTCAAGACATGATTCTGCTACTAGTTAGTAATACCACATGCAAAATTTTTGGAATTGACCGCTTTTTTTCAGGTCGCGCTTTCATTAGACGTACTATAGCAGTATACCTAGCATAGGATAGCATAATCAGCCTTTTAATGTTCCAATGCTGGCATTCAGGCCTCCTCTTTAGAAGTTTTCGGTTTCCTCTCAATGTTTTCCTTCGCCGTTTTGAGAACAGTGGTGATGAAATAAAATAGACTTAGTGTGCATCTGACTGGGATGAAGCAATGGGTCTACCAGTGCTCTATTATCATTGAATATAACTAATAAAAATGTAATATTATATTAGTAGTAGGTAGTATAGTATAGTAGTCAAATTTGATATTCGGATTGAGGGTATCCATGCTTTCATCATCTTTCTAGCCTTTTTGTTACCATATTGGGGTTGGTTTCCAGTCAAGCCGGATTTAGCTGAATACCAGTATTTTACGAGGAGCGGCTGCCTACCAGACCTCCATAACCCATTAACTGGGGTAACACGGGTATCCATGATTAACAGGTCACAAATAATAAGCCACTTATTACAAAACCTTCCAGGAGAAGTACGACAACAACTGGTGGATCGGGCGCCTCGTGAAGGAGGGCAGCGACGTGGGCTTCATCCCGTCGCCCGTGAAGCTGGAGGCCGTCCGCTCCGGCATGACGGCGCGCCGCTACCCGCGCCCGCCCTCCACGGCGCCGCACGGCCCGCACCCGCCCCTCTCCAGAGGTAGCACCCCTCCCACGCCCGGTACGTCATGCATACCTCATGCTGCAGTGCACGCGACTAGTGGTCTACTTACCGATGCTCGAGTCGCGGCTATCGGTTTTTTTTTTGGTGTCTGATTTTTGTAGGAACAGTTTTGTTGGTGACTGTACTCGACAGCTGAATGCTGTCTCCTCAATATTTCAGTTTTTTTTTTCAAGAATTAACACCTATACATTATATAGTTGCCTCTAGCTAAAAAAATGTTTTCAATACATCGTCAAATATTTTATAAATATATCAGATACCAAATTATTCGATTATTTAGTCGATTTTAAATCGATAGTTGCGGAATCGAGATGATGCTGCTACAATGAAAATTAAAACAAAATATTTTGCTTTTCATTGTTTATTGAAAATATCCCAATAAGTTTTATTAATGTGAAGGCATGAATAGTAAATTATATATTTAATCTGATAATGTAGAAAAATAGGATCAGGAAGACTTATTGGGATATTAGAAGCAGAGTGACCACCTGCCTAAAGCTTTATCATGCCCTGGATAAAAAGACATACACAATGTTTATAAATTAGTCGAATATTAATTTATTGTGACTCGATATCTGAAGGTAGTTGACAATTAAATTAAATATAATGAAGTATATACTTCTCTGGCAAAGAGCAAAAAAGACTAAGAACAATGTTCTGAATGGGTGTAAAATAACTCCCAGTTTCTAAAACTGGCTAATAAAAGTAAAAGTTATAAATCATATACTAAATTTGAAGTAATATACGTAACTACCATTAAGTTTTAGTCTGGTTCGAGCAACAATGATATTATTTATCTACTTGTATTGTTTGTATGTCGTTTAATCCAGTGCCTGTAACGTACAACGCAGTTGTTTGTCTCTCTCTTTTTACGTCGTCTTGCTCTTTCTAACACTCTGGACTCGCTACCAAAATAATGGCCTTTAACAAAATTTCTTCAAAATTAACAAAAATATTAATTATTAAAAAGCAAGACGGTTCTAATTTACTGTAGTTCGTGATTCGGTGTTACAATTGGCATCTTACAATTATTTTGTAAATATCTTACTAAACAAAATTTAACATAATTGCACCTCGGCGCGGAGTATATTCTTATTTTTATTATTTATCAATATTAATTTATTTATTTTTTATTATTAAAATCAAAACAAATATCAGTTATACTTAATTTATGTAGATTAGTGTTCTTCAAAATTATTATCTTCTTGCACTAAATTCGATTTCTAGCAATAAAATTGTACTCTCTCCACAATCAAAATTTTTATATTACTATACTATAATAAAATGGTATGTATAACTGCTTTGTACTAGCCATTCATGATCACTCATCAATTCGGTGGAATTTGCTGGAATTTCCTGGTCTATAGAGATGTACCGATTATTGACTAATATCGACTATTAGTCGACTATTCCCTGTTTTAATCAGTAGTTAGTCAATTCGTTCGCAGAAAAAACAAAGCAAGTATATTACCTATATTTATATTAAATAAGCAATGTATAATATTTAATTAAAATTATTTATTGTATTATAAAATATGGTGTTATTGTAAATGAGCAATTTTAAATATTTAAATTATTTGTATTACCTATAAAAATGTTTCTATGGTAAACGATCGAATCGACTAATCTGTTGACGTTTAAAAGCTCTTAATCGACTAATCGAGTCTCTTACAAATTAATCGAATAGTCGGGCAGCACAATAGTCGATACATCGAATAATGATACTTAGCACTCACGTTTGCCACATTTTCAGATGTGCCATCGTTCGACCGAGGTAAGCTCACGCACTCATCGCCAACACCAGGAAATGTCGTAAATTTTCACCTTTTTAAATTTTTATTAGATGTTACCCGTGGATTCGTTCGCATAAGTGTTATTATTATTATTTTGATGAAAATATTTAAATATATAGAATGGATTTTTACCCCTTATTTAATCAAGAATTGTACCCTGTTTTGAACAATTTAAATTAAAAATATCTAATTGATATAATCAAACTAAACTGAGTGAATAAATAAATTAATATTATCCCAAGAAATAAGGTAGCCAAAGTACATTGTACCTTATAATAAAATGCTTAATACTTGATACTATAGTCCCAATATTAGAGCTACCTAATATAAAATTTAGATTATAAATATCTAAGTAGATACTTTTGCTCGAAACTGTACACCGTTGCCATCCCACATTTTCCATTATTGCATGAATCCTTTATTATTAATTTATCTATTTTAATTACTATTTAATATTTTTCTTTAATATCTCTTGGTGTTTTACAGGAACGTTTTAGCTATCTTATATTTTATTTATTTATTTGTATAATATGTCTTCCTGGTATGGTAATATTTTGGGCAGAATGGCTATATTCTCACTTGAGACTATGCTTTTGAATGTTGTCCAAGGGTCTTGCGGTTATGTATTTATTTTATCTGTGTAAATACACAGTAGAGGAAAATAATTGGATTTAATTATTATTATTGTATTCTGACTATGAAATAGTCAAACTAGATAATGATATGCCCTTACTAATGCTTGTATTATGGACATTTAAGTCACCTTTGAAAGTTTAAATTTATTAATTGGAATGTGGTAAAGTCTTATTTAAGGTAGTAGGTAATAACTGATCAGCGTGTTCTAATATACACAAGAAGAAGCCTTGCTTTGTCAGGGGTTGAAGCAAAAATGTTCCTAAAATTTTGTTTTATGACCTATTTTTGTGATTATTATAAAGTTTTTCCTCTACTCTGTAACCTGGGATGTCTCCACACGTCTTGGTGTTGTCTATGTGTATCGTAGCAGATATTTATCAACGTTTGTGTTTTGTATCTTGAATGAAAACTTTGATTTGCTCCTTATTGCTCAACTCCCAAAAAATATAGATTTTATTGTAAAAAGAGAGCATGTTAGCTTTAAACTTTGAAGGCTACAAAAAATAAAAGTGAGTATCTATGGTTACTTTATTTTGGAATGACAAAGGTATATTGAACTCGTTGGTCTATGCATGAACGCTGGTAATCCGTATCAGGTAAATGTTGCATCGATGGGAAAAAGGCATGATGATATTTTTGGAAAATTGCACTTGGAGGCACAAACCTAAAAGATAGGGTCTAATAGGTGTATCAGGCACACAGAGCGTGACAGCAACTTTCTAGTATTTCCTATGTCCCAGGCGAGGAGTCGGACGGGGCGGGGCGCGGGCGCGGCGGCGGCGCGGCGGGCGGCAAGGAGAAGCGCAAGCCGTTCTTCAAGAAGGCGGAGGCCAGCACGCCGTACGACGTGGTGCCGTCCATGCGGCCCGTCGTCATCGTGGGGCCCAGCCTCAAGGGCTACGAGGTCACCGACATGATGCAGAAGGCTTTGTTTGATTTTCTCAAAAGACGCTTTGAAGGCAGGTGAGGGTGGTATCAATGGAACTTCCTCCGATAATACTTTGCAATGTATTGTTCCAATATTGGCGTTGTAAGTCCCAAGTCTACATAAGTTCGTCGGGTAAATTTTGGCATGATTAATTAAAGTGAAAACATGTCCCAATATGAATTTATTGTCAAATCAAAACTGACCCAAAATTAACTCACTGAATTGGCAATAACCCTCTAAGATTACTTATTGGCTTTTTACTATCAACCCGTTTAGTAAACATGTTGCGCCGAGCCCAAATAAAATGAGACAAGGGCTGGAAGATGATGATGACTATCAGCCCGTTTAGTATTCCTGCAGAGGCTGCAACAAGAGCCTTCCTAACCCTTTATTTCAGAGACCGGCCCGACCTAAAGCTAACTCACTAACAACTAACAGTTTACCACACGGGACTAACATTGCAGGATAATAATAACGCGCGTGATGGCCGACATATCTCTCGCGAAGCGCTCTCTTCTCAACAACCCATCGAAACGTGCCATCATGGAGCGTTCCAACTCGCGGTCCACTTGCCTCGCTGAAGTGCAGGTATGACGTGTTGCAGGATCATCATCACGAGGGTCCAGTCCGATATATCGTTGGCCAAACGAACGCAAAACGCGCCTAAGAAACCGTTCGTAGAGAGGGCCGGTAACAGGACCAACTGTTTAGCCGAGGTCCAGGTGCGATTTAATTAGTAGGCCTTAGCTGTGTTGTTGTTTGCGGCACGTGAACTGTCGTGGGCGTGTTTGGAATGAGTGGATCTAGATCGGTGACGTCACTACTGTAGGTTCTACCTTAATGTCATCACGTAAAAAAATTCTGAGCACCTAGAATTTTGGTGGACCTTCGCGAGGTTTTAGGATCACAGTAGGTGTAACAGTCAAAATCCCAATGGTATTTTAGAAGTCAATTATCTCAAACACACACAGTTTGAGTCCTCTGTCGGTCTTCCGAATCGTTCGTACTTATTATTACAGTTTTCGCCAACAGATCTAGTTTGGACGAAAGACACAACCTCTGATCAAAGTCCTGCAAAACGAATTAGTGTTTTTGATCAATTTAGACTAGTGTTTTCATATTTAATCGCCAGGCTAGTATAGTGCGTTTAAATTTTGCTTCTCTTCACGCTAGAAAATAAAGCTTGAACAAAAAAATTCTTCCATTTTTTTAGATTTAGACTACACACTTAGAAATGTTTAGTAGTACGCTCGCTCGATCCAAACATGCTCATTATTATGGTATTTATAACATAATGATTGATTAGTAACTAACATACTAAGATATCCTCTCCGAAATTTCCTTCACAATACCTATGTATTTGAATTCCTGAACAGTAATGTCTCCTAGGTAGTCTAAACTTGAGAAAGTATTACAGATATTATTTGGAATATCTATTTTGCCATCATATTCTGGAGATTAGGCTCTCTTTCTTCTATAGCGTCTGATTAAATAGTATTTCCTTCAATATTCCTCAATTCCCCAACATTTTCTGAGACATTATTAATTTTAAACTAATAATATATACCTGATAACCAATTATCTAATACTAGTACCTGAGAACCCATCCCCACTAGTTGGATATTAAGTTCTTTCAAAATAAAACACTATAAACATTATTACACTAAACATATCTTATATTTGGTACTCAGCAAGTTATCATATCTTTTGGTCGTAGTAACCACTCACAATAGTGCTGCCACACCCTGATTTTCTTTATAGCTCAATATCGATAAAAAATCTGAAAATAGTTAGACTTCCTCACAATATCCCTTTCCTACTAATGTACAGTATGACGTGTAGTAAGTATTTACTGAATGAAGAGTGAATCTGCATGAATGATTGACATAACAGTTGCTGAAAATGTATTGATTTGCATTGCCTTACGTAACTCTATGCTTTGACTGCTATTTGGGCCTCAAGTCTGTTATTAGAATTCTATCAAAATTATCGATCATTGGCTTTAAGTCAGCCAAGTTTCATCATCATCATCATCATCATCATCTCAGCCGAATGACGTCCACTGCTGGACATAGGCCTCCCCCAAGCGTCGCCACAGCGACCGGTCCTGTGCGTCTCGCATCCATCGGATTCCCGCGACCCTCGCCAGGTCGCGAACTATCAAAATCAACAAGTATGAAGCCAATAACCGACAATTGTGATACAATTCTAATAGCAGACTTTAAACCTTAGTCTATTTGCGGTATCCATTTTTTTTTACTAAAGATAACATCAATTGAAGTTGGTCAAAGTGTAGAGATACAATTACGAGCAAAAACTTATTCGCATTTAAATATCTGACTGACGATATAGCGTCGATAATAATGCTAGTGATGGGCCGCCTATAGACTTGCGAGACTAGCAACTAGTTGACTAGTTGGCGTATATTTCTACACTTTCAAGGATATCAATATTCATAGGGACCTGACATTGGGCATGAAACAAGGTCACACACACGAAAACACAAATTGTATCACAATCATAGGAATTACTCTGAAATCTGTATTTTATTTTTTTTAATTTTAAATTATATAAGCTAGTGCTTGACTGCGATCCCACCTGATGGTAAGCAGTGATGATGAGTATGTCAGAAAAAAAATCTCGATTCAGATAAATCTTCGAGAATCGATTCGGGAATTGATATATTTACAAAAGTCAGTTTGTGAGGAGCCCTCAGTATTGTTGTTAGTTTCACTATCTTCTACCTATATAATTCAGTTCTAGATAGTAGGAAAGTCAAGATAAGGATACGTAAATATATTAACTTATTACATATCTGTACCTAATTAAAACTGTATCGCAGTCAGATATTGTTGGTTATTTGTGCCCCATAACTGAATAACATTAACTCAAAGACCAATAAGTAGGTATACTCGTATGATTTACATTATTATTTTGAATATTTTATTAGTATAAATTAGAACGTGCCATTTTAGTTTTTATGTTAATTTCTATTTGTAGTGTTATGATAGCATTTTAGAAAAAAACGTGGATATCTACGAATATGATACTCCACCGCCATATAAAAATGTTATGTTTTTTAAGTTATTGTTTTTAAATAAACAAACATATCTATGTTTTTAGTAGTTAATAACAACAATAACTGTAGGAGCGTAGCAGGGCCGGCATTGGCTATCCGTTAGTAAAAAAAGTCTGACACGCCCTCAAGCGCGGGGGAAATAATGGATGATTTCCTACCTAAAAAACAATAGTAAATAACAACAAACAAATAACTATCCTTCAAGTTGATTCAATTGATTCGTTTTTCTTTCATATTAGGATAATATGATTATTAATATAGTCGCTCCAAGCGCTTTACAATAAATTTCGCTTCGCGATATTGTGGTGACATAATTGTATTTAAGTAACTATTTATTAGCTATTTTTATTTATTATATTGGAAATAATAAAGGCAACAAGAATTATTGGCTTTTTGCAAAATCAAAAAAATTGCGCTTCTGTAGGCACCATCTTGGGCCAAATCAAGATGAGAGAGAGGCATCTTTGAAAGCACTTTGCAATTTCAAATTAAGATCAAAAGTCGTCAACGGCGCGTACTGTTCCAAGAGATGTTAGCAGACTGTAGAGGCCCAGCAGGTTCGAAGCCTCCAGGGCCATGTGTGGGATTCCGAAGGGAAAATCTGGAACGAAGGCAAAGAAGGAACGGGGTGGCGTTTAGTCAGTAAGTTTGACACGCCTTCCCGTTCCACCCAAGAGAGTCAGAAGACATTCTGATGAAACCTAATAAATAAAAAAATCTTTCAAATTAAGATGCACTTTTGTACCATCAGATTATGTTCTTTTTTCACAAAAGAAGTGCTTTCATAGATGTCTCAAAATTCCTCAACTAAGACCAGTTGCATCATAATCAATTAAGTGCATTTAACGTTACACGAATTTAAATTATAATTATGTTTCTACAAATTATTAAAAGATATTAGAGGCAGAATTATAATCTTAATTCGTTTAGAACTAAATGTATTTATTATGAGATACGTGATGCAAGTGGGCATACATCAACTCGCAAAAGAAATACCATGGATCCAGTATATGATTCTGAAACCTCTGTGGTAGAATTTTTCCTCGGCTTTTTCCTAATAAAAAAAAACAATATTCATCATCATTTCTGCCGAAAGACGTCCATTGTAAGTTGGACACAAACCTCCCCTAAGTGTTGTCACAAGAAACGGTCCTATGCGTCTTTCGTATACGACTTTAGTACTATACTTTGTAAAATTGAGATTTTAGTCTATACTTTGTAAATTTCATAAAATCGTAATAACTAAAAAGTTATTTATTTATTTTTTTATACCAAAAATATCACGGGGATTCATTACAATGCCAGTTTAAATTAAAAAATGGACAAATATTTTTTTTAAAAATTAGGAAAAAGCTGTCAAAAAGTCCACTACTCCAGGGGTCCAGAATCATGTACTGGATCCATTATACTGGGTGTAAGGGACAGCCCTCCACAAACTTTAAGGGCTTGCTCAGTAGACGAATCTGAACATCCTCCCACAAAAATTTTTTTCAGGAAAAGAAAAAACACTCAGCCTCACCATACAAAATTATAAATTTTATCGGACAGTTTGTATGGGGAGGTCGACTTTTTTTTTCGTTTCCTGAAAAAAAAATTTGTTTGAAGATGTTCAGATTGGTCTACTGAGCAAGCTCTTAAAGTTAGTGGACCGTCCCTTACACCCAGTATTCCTTTGTGCGTCGATGTCCGTGACACACGGTGTACACATTGAATCAACCTAATTCCACCACCACCAGGCCGAAATCGAGAGGATATTCGAGCTGGCTCGGACGTTGCAGCTGGTGGTTCTTGACTGCGACACCATCAACCACCCCTCGCAGCTGGCCAAGACCTCGCTGGCGCCCACCATCGTGTACCTGAAGATCTCCAGTCCCAAGGTGGTATTACAAGTGCCTTTCTAACAGTGCCGCTGTAGCATTACAGGATAGAAAGCCCCAAATCAGATATAGTTAGGTTTATGTATGAAAGCAGATGCGTTAATGACTGTAGTGGAACGCTACGTCTGTCTGTCTGTCTGTCTGTCTCTCTGTCTGGCTGTCCGTCTGTCTATCTATAAGTCTGTCAATCCGTCTTTCTGTCAATCCCCTTTATCTCGGGATCGCGTAGGGGCATCGAGTTGAAATTAACGCTATAATATAGTTATATTATAAGCCATAAGCTGTAAAAAAAATAATTAAAAGTTAACGGAAAAAAAAATATGGCCGTTTAGTCTTGGAAAACGCATATTTAAAAAATCTCAATGGAATCAAAATTCATAGGGTCCCGCTGATCTAAAATCCCAAATTTGACAATATAGGAAAAAGTCTGAAAACTATAAATTTGTATTTGCGTGACAAAAAAAATTGCGATTCGGAAAAATCTTCGAAATTCAAATTGGTAATTAAACTGTTTTCGTAGGTAAGTCTGTATGGAACCCTCTGTGCGTGAGGCCGAATCGCACTTGCCCGGCTTTTTGAGGCTTAGGTTAACATAGGGGAAGGTCTAAGGTAGCAAAGTCCGTGGAAAAAGCGTACATCGCACTATGGAATTTGATCGCCAATACAATATTTGATAGTTGCGCACTTGATCGCCAATTCAATATTTGATAGTTGCGCACTTGATCGCCAATTCAATATTTGAAAGTTGCGCACTTGATCGCCAATTCAATCTTTGATAGTTGCGCATTATATTCAAACTCCATAAAACGAGGCGTGTAAATTTAGTTATTTGTATACCACACTGATTTTGAAGCCTTAGTCCTACCCAAGTAACATGGGCATTGAGCAACAAGTTAAGTAGTTAGAAATTTTACTTTTAGAGGACAAAGAAAAGTCCAAATAAAACTGATTGAGATAGTAACTATCGCAATCAAAGTTTATAACTATAATAATTTTGATTGAAACCCGGACTCCCATAAAGTAGTAAGTCAAAGTTTTTAGTAAATGAATCGCTGTTGCATCTGAAGTTAGATTTGATGTTCTGAATGGTAGCTAGCTACATGTTGTACTATCCTCTCTTCTTCCGCCTTGTGTTAGCTGTTCGTACTCTTCTTCTCAGTTTGGTCTACAATCTTGGTTGTTTTGTCACGTAGGTTCTGCAGCGGCTGATCAAGTCCCGCGGGAAGGGGCAGACCAAGAACCTGTCGGTGCAGATGGTGGCTGCGGAGAAGCTGTCCCAGTGCCCCACCGACATGTTCGACGTCATCCTCGATGAGAACCAGCTGGAGGATGCTTGTGAACATATTGCTGAATATTTAGAGGTCAGTCGCACTAATGTGTAAAACAATAAAACCAAACTGCGTCTGTAGGCACTGGACCCGCGTGGTGGATACAGCCCATTCCCTCTCCTAGAAAGAAGGCCTGAGTCCCAGCTGTGGGAACATTATAAAGCCGATAATGCTAATGCGTCTGTAGAGAGAAGATTTTTCTACAGACGTATGCCTTACTAAAGCAAGATTCCGGGTTCCTGAATATCTTTTTTCAGGAACCTAATGACACATGAGGGTAACAATTTGACAATCGATGAATCTACAAGTTTTTGAAGTACCTAGTGACAGTGTACAGGCGCAGCATTGGACTTGACTAGCCTCTTGGTCTACTGGTTAGTGGCCCTGACAGGTATGCCAGAGGTTGTGGGTTCAATTCCCACAAGGGACAACTTTTTGTTTGATGAGCACGAATTTGGGTGTCATTTATAGGTTCGTCAGTTGTGTAGTACCCATATTCCTTTGTTTGAGATTAGATGGTATTATGGGAAAGCTGTGGAATACATAATAATTATTATTATTTATTTCTATTGGGAATCCCCACTCAAGGTGGACAGATGACCTGATGAAAGTTGAAAGAGTCCACTGGATGCGAGGATGCGTGTCCCATTCGACAAGGGACAACATCCGCGGTCCATACATTCTTCCATACATCCAAATTTGAATGTCAAAGCCAATGAAAAAAAATACTAATTACCTAAGTATAATATTCTGATAGAACTTGCTTTCACAAACATTTTTTAAAATCGCAATAAAACTGTGGGAGCCAAGCTTGAAATCTTTGATTTTATAATTCATGTTACGGAAAATGTTCGCTATTTGGTGTTTTAACCTATCATTTACCCGCAAAACGAAACACAATAGTAAAACAATAACAGCACGGTCTCATAGGACCGGTCGGGGATTCATGAATTAAAAGGACAATGGCTCTACAGTTTTAGTTCGATAAAAAAAATTCGTAAGGGGTCAAGTTCTAACAGATTATGTTTTTTTTCTTGGCTTGTTATATGAACCAAAATGAATGATCTCCTTTCGACTGTTGATTTTTTTGTTGTTTGAAATGATGATGAATGATAAGTCTAGTATAATTATATTAGTATAATTGTGATACTGTGTTGCAGGCGTACTGGCGCGCGACGCACCCGCCCGTGCCGGAGGAGGCGGCGCCCACGCGGCCCATGACGCGCACGCACAACGCGCACGCGCAGCCTGGTGAGCACGCACACACACACACAGACACACACACCCATAAACACACACGCACACACACACCACATACACGCAACACACGCTGCACTACATTGATGTTCTAACGTAACACTCACTACAATTAAATATGCTATAGATTTTACTACGCACCTTCGACTGACGTCGTCAATTACAAAGGGACTAAACGTGCAATTTTTTTATTTGCTTAGTTATATATTCCACAACTTTTTCACACAACGCCATCTAGTCCCAAGCTAAGCAGAGCTTGTGTTATGAGTACTAGACAACTGATAAATATACTTCATATGTTTCTAAATACATAATAAATAAATTACATCCAGTATACATAATAAATAAATTACACCCAGACACAGAACAAATGGTCATGTATGCAATACTTTTTAGTTCTGGTAAACAAATATGAAAAATTATTAAAATAGCTTCATCTACAACGAAGTAATAAAGCTTCAAAGCTGTTATTAAGAAAGAGAAGTACGACATGGTCTTTGACGTCAAAAGCCATGATATCCGATCCGTCGCCATATAAACGGCGCGCATCTTGACGCCGCATTGCTTTCCTACAAATTGTGATATTGCTTTCACAATCAGTTTTCTATACGACGCTGAAAACCAGCGCTGTGGATTAGTCGCACTATAATTTGTGTGTGCCCACAGCATCATGCTGAGCGCTCGTTACCGTTTTTTTTTTATATTTACATATATTGTACATGTTTTGTAAATTTGCCACTGTTCATGTAAATAAAAAATTTTTCTTTCTTTCTTTCTATACAATGTGGATATGACAATAAATGAAAACACTGGCTAATACTCTAAGGATAACTTTTAATATGGGATCAAACCTGAAATCGCAAAAAAAAATTCAGCTGTCCCGTACATTTCACATGTCCCTTATGCAAACATAAATGTATAGGATATCTGCATTTTTTTTCGCGATTTTAGGGTTGCTCCCATACTAAAACTTATTCATAATTATGAGTATTGCCAGTTTTTTCATTTATTGTCGTATTGTCATATCCACATTGTATTTGTGTATTTATTGATAAACTGGTTAGATAACAATAATTTTTCATGCATATTTTCTATTGTATAGTAATTTTTTTTAAAAGCCTGTCGTTCGAAAATTGTCGATCGACGTTTGTCGAGTTGGTTTAGTAAAATACTTGAGTGCGTCTAATGAAAGCGCGACCTGGAGTTGTTTTTTAAATTTAATTCGCAACATTATTCAGCCGCAATTGTAGAAAATAAAAAAAATTGTGAAGTGTTAAGACATGATTCTCCTACTAGTTAGTAATACCACATACAAAATTTTTGGATTTAACCTCTTTTACTCAAGTCGCGCTTTCATTAGACGGACTATAGCCACACATCCACGCCTCACTACAACTTACAACTTAGACCGTTTTCACATTTTCCGATCCGATATCGGTATCGGACGCCGATACGATATCGGGGTAAGGTAAATGTTTGAGATATGTACCTGTCTCTCATATTGTCCGACCCGATGTCGGATATCGGAGCACAGCATTTCATACATTTTACTTACCCCGATATCGTATCGGCGTCCGATACCGATATCGGATCGGATAATGTGAAAACGGTCTTACGTACCTGTCTATAATGGAATTAATGCTCAATGATAGGTATACCATGCACAAAATTACGATTTTATTTTGAAAAGAATTATTCGTACATTCTATTACCTACCCGAGAATCGTCGGTCACATGGTGCAAAATGGTACATTCAAACGGGGTGAATAGAGACAAAATTTTGAACGGCTTTTTTCACACTATAAAGAAATTGTTTGCAGCATTTAAGTTCTTTGTTATTTTGGTTGCATTGTCATACAAATATACTGGAGGCTTGCTTGAAAGCAGTATTAGAAAAAAAATATGAAAGTCCTACTCAAAGTTTTATTTCTTTTCACCCCTGTGCGTTCCTATTCACCCCGTTTGACGGTACTCTAAAACTTTAGCATTAATAATTCGATGTTTTAACAAATTAATATTGCTGAAAGTAAACGTCATATTTACACATACAACAAACCACAAGTAATTTTTTTTTCAATTGGATTTATTTATTTTTTTATCTACACCATGACTGCTAGAAAAAATCTATTTATTATACAATTTTTTTCGTTGGCAGGCAGGTACATAATGCCTAGGCTGCTATTTACCTTTTCTTTAACAAGAAGATACATTTCAAGCCATTGCATACACTGTGTGTTGTTGATGTGGTACCGCAAAGTGGCACCTTCAGAACTCATCATATTGTTTATCTAGTTCCATATCAAGTTTTTCTTCTTCACACGCAGCTCATACATATACACATAAAGACTACTATAAACCCTCTGTATAAATATTGTACAAGTATGTAATCGTGTACTGCGATATTTTGAACCCCCTGCTAACACTGGAGGGCATCGCGAGAGGTCCGACTCGTATAGCTACGAGAGGGAAAGAGGTAACTAACCGCAATATGTATGTAGATAAATTGAAAAGAAACATGGTGTGTTAGAAAAGGTAATAAAAGAAAAGTAGCTTAGTCGCTAGTCACCAGCAATATATGTATATGCCAACTGCGTCGTGCACCACAACTTGGAGGAAAATCAAAATGGCGATGGGATTTTTTTTCTCCGAGGAATTGAATTTAAAAATAACATCCGGTTTTTACTCTTGGATTTATACATTCTAGATAGATTATACAAGTAAAAAAAGAAATACAAGGTGCATTTTGAAAAAAATCAGGAGGTCGTTATAAAATTCGTAAATAATCATATAATAATCTCTTTAAAAAAATAGAATCAGCCGTTGCATCGCGCGTCACTGCAAGTGCAACAGCCTGTATGAGCCTCCGCCCATTTACTCTATGAAACGCTTTTATTGGTTTCCATAAACTAGAATAACATTTTAAAATTGTTCATTCAAGACTAAACTAATGGCATAATTGCCTCCTGAACTTTTTTGCAAATTTCTAAACTGGACTCAGCACTTTGTATTTATGTACTCTTAGTAGATTTTATAAACTTAGTAGATACTATTTATTTGTTTCATATTCATTACATATTATTTTCATTGTCAATCTATTCTCAATGTCTACTAATACCTAAGGTACAGTCACGGACTAAACTCAAACTAAAATAGCACTCAATAAAGCTGCTTGAATTTTGATAATATTCCTCTGCCAGAAAACAAAAGGCTGGTTCTCAAAACAATCTCTGACCGTGCATGTACTCGTATTTACTTTACAAATATATGCACGGTCAGAGATTGTTCAAAACTTGCTAGCCCACTAGCATAATTTTGCATTCTTCTCTTGAAAAATTAGCTTCATGTAATCCAGGGCCCGTATAAGTCCGTTACTGTTCCTCATAGTATTAACACCGTTAGCATACCATCGCTGCATTCTGTGTAGATGTCGCAAGCGAGGAATTGAGCGGCTTTGAGGTGTAGTTAGAGCTCAAATACACGAGCGGAATATTGCCAACCGCAGAGACACGTTAGCCGCAGCAGTTGCGGCTCGACGGCAGCCGTCATGTGTCAAGTGTCACTATAGGTGGACTGCAGTTACCTCTGCCGTTGGCAACATACCGCGAGTGTGTATTGAGCTCTTTTCAAGCTGCTGACTAAATTAATAGCGAATTAAGCGATGGTGTGCAAAACAACTTAAGAAATAGATGTTGTACGTACCTAGTAGATGTTGTCTCCCCGCCAGAGGACGCCACGCGCCACTCGACTGACCTTCCCCTTCATTTCAGTACAAGCGTCGGGGCAGGCCCACTAACATCCGCGCCGAAGACATAATTCCAGGTGTTTATTGTCAGACGCACCGGCCCCCGTCCAGGTTGCAAACAGTTTCTAGCGGCCCCCACCCTTCTAACCGCTTGATCGCTTCAGGGTGACGCTTCACTAACCCTCCAGAACCCAGCCGTAGGACAACACTGCTGGGTTCCGCCTGCTAACACGTAACAGAGGTTCAGAATGACGCTAACTGTGATGCGTTTTAATAAATTTTGGGTTTTGGGGCATTGACATTTTTAGGAGGTCGCTGAGGAAATTTTTGGACGATGATATTCAAAAAAGACGATATTTGTCGTTTTAAGCTTCAAAACTCGTGTAGTGATTGATGTAAATAGAAAAAGAATTTTTGGACCGGTTACACTGGCTGCTTCCGATACCATAATCATTGGACTTGAGCAGATCCTCATGTGTTATGACATGACCATCTCATATACCTTCTGCCCTTTCATCGCAACCTATTTCGCCGTAACAAGTCGTTTCGATCGTCCAGTCAAGCACCAAGCAGAACATATTCCATCAAGCAAGATACTTCCAGCCTTTACCAGGCTCATAGTGTGCAGCGTCTGACGTGCACTGTTCCGCAGCATCCCCAGTGCCGGCGGCCGCGGTGGTCGTGATCCCCGTGCCCGGCAAGGTGCGCACCCCCGGCGGCACCAGCATGTAGCTCTGAGTCCGACGCGTCCGTAAGTCTGGGTGCCACTCCCTCGTCCCCACGGTGCTCCCCACTCCTCTTGCCCCGTGTGATGTGTGTGCTCTTTGACCCCTGAAACCCTGGTCGATGCAAAGGCAGGATGGATTTCCAGGGCCGTGATCAAACTGAATATTTTTGAGTTTTTTGTGTTCGAGTGCGTGTTGATTTTCAAGGATTTTTTTTCGAGTTGATGCCGTTTTAGTAAAGTCCTTTAACGAGTGCACCGTGTGGTTGGCAGGCGGCAGGTCCCGCGTGGCGCGGCCGGAGCGCCTGGAGGAGGAGTACTACCCGCGCGGCGGCGAGCGCTACGAGCGCGGCTACCCGCGCGAGTACCACGACTACGGGCCCGAGTACACGCGCGAGCGCGCGCACGCCGCGCACGCGCCGCCGCCGCACGACGCCTACGGACACGACTACACGCGCGACGCGTACGCGCGCGACGAGTACGGGCGCGAGTACGCGCGCGACGAGCGCGAGCGGCGCCGCGACCGCGACCCGCCCGACGACTACGGGCCGTCGCGCCGCGCGCTCAACGCTGTCTAACCGCACCGCCCCGCGCCGCCGCGCCGCGCGCACGCTGCCGCCGCCGCAGCGCGCCGCACGCCGCCGCGGCGCCGCCGCGTGCCGCACGCGCCGCACGCGGGCCGCGTTCCGCTGCGCCGCCGCTTGAGCGGCGATTGTATAAATTTTACATACTGAACGAAGGAGGAGCTAAGTTTAGTACCGTTAGATATTATCCGTTTCCCATTTTTTGAACATACTCTGTAATTATATTGCATCGTCTGTACTTCATTGTTGCAATCATTTGTAAATAAAATACTTTATATCGATGACTGAAGTTTCACTGGTTTCTCGCTCTGGTAGCACTTCTTAGGAAGAAAGTGACACTTTCAAAGTGACTCAGTAACACACATCTAGAGAGATAGCGTTTACTTGCCATTGCCACAACACAAAACACACCGAAGCATAATTTAATTACCTATAAAAAAAGAAAATACGAGGTTTTTCAATACACGACGAAATACTTTTTCCTTAATAATATATATCGGCGCAAATACGTTATCTGAAGCACGACCTCAGTGTGATGTAATCCACAAAATCCAGTTACATCAACGAATAATCAGATTAAGAGTTGATTAAGATTATGATCACGACCGTTATTATTTAAAAACATAAATTTCATTGTTATTAATTTTCGATTGTTATTGTTATTGCATGGTTCAATTAATTATTTAGTTAACTATTCTAAAAGATTGTCAAAACAATTATTTAGTTATAAAGTTTAAAACCTAAACTAAAAACTCGAACACGTGCATCGAACACGTGACCGATCTCTATAAATACAGGCGACGGCCTCAGAGCGGCTCAGTCGCGCACGAGCCGTTGAAGTGAACACATCTCCGTGAGTCATACTGTGCAGTGCTATTTATACTGATCGTTACGTCATTCAATAAAAGTTGTTGAAAGTGTACCAAGTATTTTTATTTGAAGAAGATGGAAAATGATAACCAAGATCGTGACGTCAGCAATGCTGACGTCACTCTTTTTAAAAACAACCATGGACCTGACCATCCGTCATCAGAAGTGGGATGTGAAGAAATCCCAGCTTCTACTTCATCAGCAAACCCACCACCGCCACCACAAACAGCGGTGAATGCACAACAGCAGATGCAAACGCTGATGAATTTACCCATGCCTAACACATCCATGGGGGGTGTACCTCCAGAATTTCTCATGCAAATGATGCACATGATGCAGCAGATGTCTGAGCGACTTTGCAAGACCACTGAAGTAAGGGTCAAGATAAACGACATCTATTTACCATCCTTCGACCCTGATACCAATGTTGGGGTACGAGAGTGGTGCCAGCACCTCGACAAAGCCATTGAGACATACAAGCTAAGTGACTTCGATGTACGCATGAAAGTGGGTGGTCTCTTGAAAGGACGAGCTAAAATGTGGGTGGATGATTGGATGGTGACCACATCTTCCTGGGAAGAACTACGCCATAAACTCATAACTACATTTGAGCCAGAAAACAGATATTCTCGAGACGTCCTTCGCTGTCGCGAACATGTTTACGACTCGTCTAAAGATATCGCAGAATATTTGTCACGCGCTTGGGTGTTGTGGAAAAGACTGACTAAGGATAAGCTTAGCAATGAAGATGCTGTTGAAGCCGTAATTGGATGTATCAATGATGAGCGGCTGAGAATAGAACTGCTAAATGCAAGGGCAACCACAGTTCCTGAACTCATTTCAGTTGCCTCTTCGATACGAACAAAACGCCCACATCCAGGTCCAAATTCTACGGTGCCAAACAAACGTGCACGAATGTCAGAAGGCACGCAATTATCTTCATCCTGTCGTTACTGCAAAAGAAACAACCATAACTCGAACGATTGTCGATTTAAGCCCAAAACTTCAGATGCCAATATCAATGCTGAGACATCAAACAAAGACGCGAAGAAAACCAACGCACCTACTTGTACATTCTGCAAGAAAGTGGGCCACACTTATGATGTCTGTTTCAAGCGTGAACGTTCACTAACATCGAACGTGAACTGTATTGGAGAATTCAAGCTAGCACCAATCAATATAAAAATAGGCCTTCAGTCTATACAAGCTGTGTTCGACAGTGGAGCAGAATGTTCAATCATGAAAGAAACCATAGCTGAAGCATTACCAGGACAAAGAACTCAAACGGTAAACTACTTGAGAGGAATTGGACGATTTCCAGTACTGTCTCTGACAATGTTGTCTACCGTATGCATCATTGATGACATCAGAGTTGAACTACAATTTCATATACTGCCAGACTACGAAATGTCTACAGACATACTGGTTGGGATGAATTTAATCAACAACACAAATTTAAGCATGATTATCACATCAGCTGGGACCAAACTCATTAGACAACAAGCAATCAACCAATTGAATTCCAAGAACCCAATCTTTGAAAAACTGGAGTGTGATCTCACTAGCGCTGATGAGATTGCTCAACTGTACTCACTTTTGAACAAATATGAGCATTTGTTTATCCGTGGTTTTCCAACAACACGTGTCAACACCGGTAAATTAGAAATTCGACTCAAGAATCCCGATAAGTACGTGGAAAGAAGACCATATCGTCTTAGCCCAATTGAACGAGAGAAAGTTCGTGAAATCATTAAGGAGCCGATACCACTCATACGAACTGGAGACACTGGCAGTGGTGCGCGCTATCAAGCATTTTCGCCAATACCTCTATGGCCGTAAGTTTATTGTCATAACCGACTGTAATGCTTTGAAGGCATCTAAGCACAAGAAAGATCAGCTTCCAAGAATTCATCGCTGGTGGGCATTTCTACAAAAATCATAAAATTATTCGTGAAAGCAAGTCACTATTTTCAAGTCCTATAATTTTGGTCAAGAAGAAGAACGGCGATGATCGTCTATGCGTGGATTTTAGAGAACTAAACTCCAACACATTACGTGATCATTACCCGCTGCCACTGATTGCAGACCAAATCGATCAGTTGGCCAATGGCAACTATTACACCAGCTTGGATATGGCTGCTGGTTTCCATCAGATCCCGATTTCGGAATCCTCAATTGAGAAGACTGCTTTCGTGACTCCTGATGGTTTATACGAATATATGACCATGCCATTTGGGCTGAGCAATGCCAGCGCAGTTTACCAGAGATGCATTAATAAGGCTCTACACTCACTGCTGGGTACCGATGCTCAAGTTTATGTGGATGACGTACTAAGCAAATGTGTGGATTTCACTGAAGGAATATCGAAGATTGAACGCATTCTCATAGCCTTACAAGAAGCTGGATTTTCAATCAATGCTGACAAATGCAGTTTTTTTAAACGTTCAATAGAATATTTGGGCAATGTAATCTCGAATGGACAGGTACGTCCGAGCCCAAAGAAAGTAGAAGCTCTAATTAAAGCACCGGTTCCCAAAACGGCTAAACAGGTGAGACAGTTTAATGGCCTGGCAGGGTATTTCAGAAGATTCATTCCAAATTTCTCACGAATCATGGTACCATTATACGAGTTAACGAAACAAGGTGCAAAGTGGGAATGGAATTATCGACATGAGAAAGCTCGGAGTGACGTTATACAGATTCTGACGTCAGCTCCCGTATTAACAATATTTCAAGAAGGAGCACCAATACAGTTATATACTGATGCAAGTAGTCTGGGATTTGGTGCGGTACTTGTACAAATAATTGAAGGACGTCAGCATGCAGTAGCATTCATGAGTATGAGGACTACGGATGCCGAAAGCCGATACCACTCATACGAACTGGAGACACTGGCAGTGGTGCGCGCTATCAAGCATTTTCGCCAATACCTCTATGGCCGTAAGTTTATTGTCATAACCGACTGTAATGCTTTGAAGGCATCTAAGCACAAGAAAGATCTGCTTCCAAGAATTCATCGCTGGTGGGCATTTCTACAAAATTACGATTTTGAAGTAGAATACCGTAAAGGCGAACGCCTACAACACGCTGATTTCTTCAGCAGAAATCCAACTGATCTTGCAGTTAATATCATGACAAGAGATCTGGACTGGTTGGAAATCGAACAACGTCGAGATCAAACATTACGGCCCCTAATGGATACTCTACGAGACAACAACCCAGTAGATGGTTACATATTAGAAGATGATGTCTTAAAGAAAGTTATACAGGATCAAGTTTTTGGAGAACAAGCTTGTTCAGTGGTACCCAAATCATTCCAGTGGAGCATAATAAACTCTTACCATACAGCACTGAAACACCCTGGTTGGGAAAAGACGTTGCAAAAAATCAAGGAAACCTATTGGTTTGACAAGATGAGTACCACGGTTCGCAATTTTGTAGATAATTGTGTGATATGCAGGACATCTAAAGGAACATCAGGTGCCGTACAAGCCCAACTGCATCCAATCCAAAAGCCAAGCGCTGCTTTTCAAGTTATACACATGGATATAACGGGGAAGTTGGGAACTCCTAACGATCAACAATATGTCATCATTACAATCGATGCCTTTACAAAATATGTACTCTTCTACTATGCTACCAATAAAAATCAGTACAGTACACTGGGTGCCTTGAAACGACATGTGCATTTATTTGGCACACCTGTACAAATAATTGTTGATGGAGGAAGAGAATTCCTAGGTGAGTTCAAAAGCTATTGTGACCAAGTTGGAATCAACATCCATGCCATAGCGCCAGGTGTCAGCCGAGCGAATGGACAAGCTGAGCGAATAGTGGCGACACTAAAAAAATGCATTAATCATGATAAAAAATTACGAGACTGAGCAATGGCACAACGTACTCGAAGAACTACAGTTAGCTTTAAACTGTACTCCTCACCGTGTTACTGGAATCGCCCCACTCACTCTCATTACCCGGCGAAAACATTGCGTACCACCAGAACTCTTAAGCCTGGTGAATATTGATGAACAAACTGTGGATATAGAAGCACTGACTCAACATGCACAACAAAAAATGGCCCTATCTGTGGAACAAGACAGACACCGCTTTAATCAGCGGAAGGCCAAGATTCATCCTTTCCAAAGAGGAGACTATGTGCTTATAAAAAACAATCCACGTAATCAAACTTCATTAGATCTCAAGTTTAGTGAACCTTACGAGATCTGTCGAGTACTAGATAACGACCGCTACCTAGTAAAAAGAGTCGTTGGCAGAGGACGACCACGAAAGGTAGCGCATGATCAGCTTCGGCGTGCTCCAAAACCAGGCGATCAGGCAACCGTATCGGCGGTTGATGATGAACAACCTACAATGCCAGCTGGGGAAATACAACCAGCGCCATCCACCTCACGAACTGAGGTGCTAGAGCAGCAAACACAAAACTCAAATGAGGATAATACACACCCGCAATAAATCGTGAGTAACAAAGTACTTTTATAGGGAAATAATTATTCCTTGTCCTTTACCATTTAGAACCTCTGTGTATAACACAGCATCGACCTTGTTCTTATTCCCAATAGAGCCTCTGTGTACCACGGCGAACAGGACCGCCCAGAGCACAGCAACATAATCATCTTCCAATTTCAACGAGACAATCTCCGAGAACCAAAATGTGTGTAGTAGACGTGATGGAGGGTCGAAACACATCATAAAACACAAAAGTCAATACATAAGTACCAGAGAAGAGTATCATTATGGTTGATAACAAAATATTTTACAAAAAGGCCAACATAAGTTAAATGTTTGGCTATTTACAAAGTATCCCTAGTAATAACATATCTGCTTACAGATACCAAACTCAAAGAACAAAAATAAATCTCATTGTTTCAGACAAGTACAACTTTAAAACACAGGCTGGTGCAGAGCACGCACCGCCTGTCAGAATGGCCGTATCGGCGCAAATACGTTATCTGAAGCACGACCTCAGTGTGATGTAATCCACAAAATCCAGTTACATCAACGAATAATCAGATTAAGAGTTGATTAAGATTATGATCACGACCGTTATTATTTAAAAACATAAATTTCATTGTTATTAATTTTCGATTGTTATTGTTATTGCATGGTTCAATTAATTATTTAGTTAACTATTCTAAAAGATTGTCAAAACAATTATTTAGTTATAAAGTTTAAAACCTAAACTAAAAACTCGAACACGTGCATCGAACACGTGACCGATCTCTATAAATACAGGCGACGGCCTCAGAGCGGCTCAGTCGCGCACGAGCCGTTGAAGTGAACACATCTCCGTGAGTCATACTGTGCAGTGCTATTTATACTGATCGTTACGTCATTCAATAAAAGTTGTTGAAAGTGTACCAAGCATTTTTATTTGAAGAAGATGGAAAATGATAACCAAGATCGTGACGTCAGCAATGCTGACGTCACTCTTTTTAAAAACAACCATGGACCTGACCATCCGTCATATATTATTACGACGCATTTTTGTTCATTTTGTACTTACTTGACATAATTTTCCAAAGTTGCCATACATTTTAGATGGCAGCAGCTGCTATCACAAATATTTTTTACCTCGATCACAATAACTAGCACCGTAGCATCTTTCTTTAATTCTCTTAAAAAATCTTAAATTAGAAAAAAAGTCACAACTACCACAAAATTAAATGAATAATAGTATTTTTTCCCGCGCTTTACCTTTGCAAGTTGAAGGAGAACCAAAGGTATCAGACCGATACTTACATCCTAAAATCAAAATTAAAAAATTTAATATTTTTGAATTTAGACGTCGGATAATTTCCATAGGTCAAAGTTGTCATTGTCAATTTGTTAGTAGGTAATTAAACACATTATTGTTTAGTTCCTGAATCCCCGACCGATCCTATGAAACCGCGCTGTTATTGTTTTACTATTGTGTCTCGTTTCGTGGGTATGATTTAGTTACGATGTTCATAAACACAATTTAAATTTACATGAAATATTAAAACCTTAAAATATTCGCCTCTAAAAACAAACAACAAAATAAAAACAAATGTTACGAGAAATTTAAAAAAAGCACGGTGATTTAAAAGGCATATCGAACCTAATCGTAAGTGCGATAAGGGTCAGTTTTCGAAGAACTTTAAAAGATATGTGGGTACTTCGACAAAAATAAAAATACATAGGAGCCATAGTGCAGTGTGCATCTCAGTGTGGCACCAAATGGGAGTTCAGCTCAGCACGTATAATATATCCGACGCTGGTATTCTGCTGGATCCTTACGGTTACATTCTGACGCTCAGCTGCTTATAAGAGCGAAGTTTAATGTGCAAAGTGAATTTAGTGTGTGTGGATATACAATGTGGATTTGACAATACGAACAAAACACTGGCAATACTCATTATTATGAATAACTTTTATTATAGGACCAACCCCGAAATCGTAAAAAAAAAATTTTGCTGTCCCATACATTTTGTCCATAGTGATTACTTACTCTTTTTTTTCTCTTTTTTTTGATTTTGTCGACTTATGCAAACGTACGGGACACCTGAATTTTTTTTCGTGATTTCAGCGTTGGTCCCATACTAAAAGTTATTCATAATGATGAGTATTGAAAGTGTTAATTTTTTTGTCGTATTATCATAAACACATAGTATAAAGTTGTAAAAGTAAATAATGCATATTAAAATAATAGCGTATGTGTGTATACCTAAATCTATTAAATAAGTTGAGACAGACACAGTAGGTACTTTCCCAAAGCACCAAAATATCAAGCATAAGCTATCAAAAGAAATTGGGTGTCTTCAAGGCTAAATAAAAATAATAATAAATGATATTTATAAATGATAAAATAATAATAATTACTCAGATACCCGCGAAACGAGACACAATAGTAAAACAATAACAGCGCGGTCTCATAGGACCGGTTGGGGATTCAAACGATAATAGGCTCTTAATAAACTAGTGCGCCTCACCATCTAAGACTGCATCACTGCTTACCATCAGATGGGATCGCGCTCAAGCACTAGTTTATATCAAATAAAAAAATATCATGTAGGAGTGTAGAGACTTCCAGCAAACTGTCTTGGAAACAAAAAATACGCCAATATGATGGTCGTGTTCGGAACAATCATGCCGCGTTGTTTCTGTGAAGTTATGAGATATTGTCGTTAAGTGTTCTGAAGGTGTTAATTACTCAGATACCCGCAAAACGAGACACAATAGTAAAACAATAACAGCGCGGTCTCATAGGACCGGTTGGAAATTCAAACGGTAGTTACTCAGATACCTGCGAAACGAGACACAATAGTAAAACAATAACAGCGCGGTCTCATAGGACCGGTTGGGAATTCAAACGGTAGTTACTCAGATACCTGCGAAACGAGACACAATAGTAAAACAATAACAGCGCGGTCTCATAGGACCGGTTGGGAATTCAAACGGTAGTTACTCAGATACCTGCGAAACGAGACACAATAGTAAAACAATAACAGCGCGGTCTCATAGGACCGGTTGGGAATTCAAACGTTAAGGGGGAGGATCAGGGTAGCCCGCGAAATTCAAATTTTCTTACGTTTTTTGCAATTTGCAAGCTAATGGTACCTAGTTTGTATGGAGTTAAGTCATGAATCCCCGACCGGTCCTATGAGACCGCGCTGTTATTGTTTTACTATTGTGTCTCGTTTTGCGGGTATGTGATAGGTTAAAAATATCTTTTGCGACTGTAAAACGTAACTAGTTACGTAATTATAACCATAAAAATCATCAATACATCCCTCTTAGTTCTTATAAGTCGAGGAAGGATTTTTTCAAGGTTTAAAACGTTCCTAGACTTTTAGTAAGCCTGGAGAAAATTTGAATTTTGCGGGCTACCCTGACGCTTTCAACTTATATATTATTTAACATTCCTTGTCGGTGGCGGAATGTTGTTCCAACATTTGTATGCTACGTACCGAAAACTGCCTCTAAAGGCAGCTGTCTTAGGCGAAGAAATGCACAGTTGCTGCGAGCAGTCTGCTGGCACATTGTCGTCTTCTGGCGATCCATACTTAAAGGTAAGTCGACTACCTGTACCTTATCTAAAAAACCTAGAACACCACACGTTTTTAAGACCGGTCTTAAAGGTCTAACACACCACCCGTTTCTACAACTGGTCTACGTAGACTGTCGTTGAGTCCACCGAGTAGTGCCTAATAATATGTCTTACCCTTATTGCACTATGCGACGTAGACTAAGACCGTTCGTAAAAACGAGTGGTGTAATAGACCTTTTAGGGTCAACTCACACCGAAAGAGCGGCAAAGGGCAGCGAAGCGGAGTACAGTTTCAGTTTCATATGCATTTTAACTTTATTATCATTACCATAATACTTATTATCGCATGAGAAACTCGAACGAGTCGCGCGGATGCCCGCGGCGCCGCAGGAATTCCGGGGAATTCCGGGGAATGAGTTTCTCATGCGATAATAAGTATTATGGTAATGATAATAAAGTTAAAATGCATATGAAAATGAAACTGCGCTCCGCTTCGCTGCCCTTCGCCGCTCTTTCGGTGTGAGTTGACCCTTACTCTACGTCGCGTAGTGTAATAAGGATAAGACGGTCTCACTCGTGATTCCGACAGCAAGGCCGGGCTCGGCGAGGCTTACTGGCCTACTGTCTGTGTATCGAGTTGTGCAACAAGAGTAAGACCGTTCAGTCTGCGCGTCGCGTCCGAAGGGAGCGGACATAGATGAGTACTGGAGCGGACGTGCGCGATAACTAGCCTGTTGGTCTAGTGGTTAGTGGCCCTGACTGCTATGCAGGAGGTCGTGGCTTCGATTCCTACCTAGGACAAATATTTGTATGATGAGCACGATCATATTTTGTTCTGTAGAGTGCGTCTAACGAAAGCGCGACCTGGAGTTTTTTTTTTAAATTTAATTGGAGACATTATTCAGCCGCAATTGCAGGAAATAAAAAAAATTGTGAAGTGTCAAGACATGATTCTCCTACTAGTTAGTAATACCACATAATTTTTTTTTTGGATTTAACCTCTTCTTCTCAGGTCGCACTTTCATTAGACGGAATATATCTAATGTATCTATAATATTACATGTATTTAGAAATGTTACGTTTACCACAATGGCATGCAGTAAATAAAATAAGTTTTAGTAATACTTATTTTCTCCGCGCGTCAGTCTCTCACGTCCTAGAGTTGTACCACGAAGTGCTATTTTTAACGTTTGAATCCCCAACCGGTCCTATGAGACCGCGCTGTTATTGTTTTACTATTGTGTCTCGTTCAGGATCAATATTTGTGGTGAATGCTTCAAGTAGCTCGCGAAATTCAAATTTTCTTACGTTTTTGCAATTTGCAAGCCAGTGGTAGGTAGTATGAAATTAAAAAATACTTTAGCGACTGTAAAACGTAACTATGGTCTATCGGTTTAGGTAGTTAACTAAAGGTAAACAATCTTGGTATATCTTTTTATATTAAAGAGGTCGCATACAATATACCGAAAATTGAAGAAGAAGCCGCTGAAGTCTAAAGATGGTCAGCTCATTGTGACGGCAGAACAGCAGCTGCTCCGCTGGCGTCAGCACTTTGAGGAGATTTTCCGTACGTCCGCAGCACTGACTCCTGATGCGTTGCAGATTCAACCTACACCAACTCGGCTACTCGACATCGATACAGAACCACCATCAGCCTTTGAAATTGCTAAAGCGGTCCTCTCTTTGAAGACAGGTAAGGCGCCAGGACTCGACCTGATTACGGCGGAAATGCTACAAGCTGACTTATCCTCTGCCGTCGATGTTCTGACGCCCCTTATTGAAAGGATCTGGACCGCCGAGGAGCTCCCGGATGAATGGAACAAAGGTCTCTTAATCACTGTACCGAAGAAAGGTGATCTTAGTCAGTGCAATAACTGGAGAGGTATTACGCTGCTCTCAACTCCCTCAAAGGTGTTTTGCAAGATCATCCTGGATAGGTTGTCAAAGGCCGTGGATCCTCTCCTACGCGAGGAACAAGCTGGTTTCCGCCCTGACCGTTCATGCACCGACCAGATCAACACTCTCCGTATCATACTCGAGCAGGCATCAGAATGGCAGAGGGAGATTTATCTAACTATTGTTAACCTCGAAAAAGCCTTTGATACGCTGAAGTGGTCCAGCATCTGGTCTCGCTTGTTGAGCATTGGAGTACCACCCAAAATTGTTCGTCTTCTGGAGGCTATCTACAAGAAGTATTCTTGTAAGGTAACGCACGACGGCCTCATCTCTGATGACATCACGGTGCACGCTGGTGTCCGCCAGGGCTGCCTACTTTCGCCGCTTCTTTTTCTTGTGGTTCTTGACGGAATAATGCTCCGTATCTCCGACAACAAGCGCCGCGAAATAGAGTGGGGATTGTCCAACGTCTTGGAGGACCTAGATTACGCCGATGACCTTTGCCTCTTGAGCCATACCCACTCCGACATGCAGGCTAAGTTGGACGATTTAAGTCAGGAGGCTGCAAGATCTGGCCTTAAAATTAACATCCGGAAGACGCAAGAGATGCGAACTGGTGTGAAGTATCCCTCACCGTTGATGCTGAACTCAGAGGTAGTGGAACGCGTACACAATTTTACCTACCTAGGAAGCGTCGTTACAGAAACCGGAGGTAGTGAAGAGGACATCACTTCACGGATCGCCAAAGCCCGAGCAACCTTCGCGCAGCTAAGACCTGTTTGGCAGTCAC
Source organism: Mythimna separata (assembly GCA_030763345.1). Taxonomy (NCBI): domain Eukaryota; kingdom Metazoa; phylum Arthropoda; class Insecta; order Lepidoptera; family Noctuidae; genus Mythimna; species Mythimna separata. The sequence goes on from CM061176.1 coordinate 22,915,268, forward strand.
GTAAATTGACCCGAAGGATAAAACTCAAGATCTTCGGGTCCAATGTCAAACCTGTACTGCTCTACGGGTGCGAAGCATGGAAGGTTACGAAAGATATCTCACGCCAGATCCAAGTTTTCGTCAACCGCTGTCTCCGTCGCATTCTCGGAATTTACTGGCCCGAGACTATATCTAACATAGAGCTGTTAGAAAAATACCACGAGAGCCCGATCGACCTCCAGATCAAGCGTCGCAAGTGGAGATGGATTGGACACACGCTCCGAAGGGATTCCGATCACATACCCAAACAAGCGTTGGATTGGAACCCCCAAGGAAAAAGAAAGCGTGGCCGTCCCCGCCAAACTTGGCGGCGCACCGTACTGGCAGAAGCGGCAAGCAACGGAATGACGTGGAGCGAGGTGAAGCGGGAAGCTCAAGACCGTTCGCGATGGAGGATTACTGTGGACGCCCTCTGCCCCATCTAGGGGACATAGGACATTAAGTCAAGTAAGTCATACAATATACACAAAGATTATTTAAATTTAGTTTTCACCTCAGCACCTCAAACAAGTATGTTTTGCAGTTTAAAGACAGTGAGCAAAATTCGATTTTGCTGCGAGCGTGAGACAAAGTAACTTTTTAATTATTTTTTTTAAATGCCGAGTCAGTGCTGGGTCTACTCACAACATTCGAAAGATTTGAACTTCACTTTGTTCTGTCACTTTCACTTCGATACGAAAAGAGCGAGAGATAGAAACAAGTCGATTCAAAGTTCGATTTTCAAATTCCATATTAATAGGCTCAAAAAAGAAACCAACAATAAAACGTTCGGAAACACGTCACTTATAAAATTTTAAATCAAGGTTTAAATGTAATTATTATACTTTTCTCTTAATAATCGAATTATATTTTTTTATGATCAAATAAAGAGATGTTGAATTAAAAAATACGAAGTTTATCATGTATCTACATAATTATTTAAAGTTTTAACAATCTTTATTGTGACAGAATAATTTAGTAATAGTGCAATTTCCGAACGCATCTTTAAAAAATAGCGGGCTTTAAGGTGAATGCTTCAGGTCAGCCCGCGAAATTCAAATTTTCTTACGTTTTTTGGCATTTTGCAAGCCAGTGGTAGGTTGTATGAAGTTAAAAATACTTACGCGACTGTAAAACGTAACTAGTTATATAATTATAACCATAAATACTATACCACTGGCTTGCAAAATGCAAAAAACGTATGAAAATTTGAATTTCGCGGGCTGACCTGAAGCATCCCCCTTAATTTTTTATTGTTTTCTTCTTCTTTTCGCTAGCTACAAAGTGCGATTCACGTTGGATATTATTAAAATAATAATAAATAAATATGAGTGAATCCAGTGATGATGTCTGCGATTTAAATATTGCCAAGTTGTATTTTTTATTACCTTTACATTATTTGTTCTCGCTGCTGAAGTGAAAAGTTGTATGTGCTACACGAGACCAAAGTTATTTGTATCTCGTGTCTTTGAATCCCTCGCTGCCCTCAGGATTCTAACCTAGAATCACTCGCTACGCTCGTGATTCAAATATAGAATCCTTCGCTTACTCGGGATTCAAAATCAACACTCGCGGCAAAAACCAACTTTGCTCTCTTGTTGCACAAATAACTATTATTAGCTAACATCGATTTAGGTAAATACCTATTCGCAAAGATTTTTATATACAATTTATAGACAACTTTTAGATAAAAAGACATGCCAAGATTGTTTACATTTAGTTAACTACCTAAACCGACGGAGTATAGTTATATATTTATAACCATAAAAATCATCAATACAAGCCTCCAAGCTCACTTAGTTCCTCCAAAAAATCGTTCCTACACTTAGGTGAGCTTGGAAGCTTGTATTGATGATTTTTATGGTTATAATTATGTGACTAGTTACATTTTACAGTCGCTTAAGTATTTTTAACTTCATACAACCTACCACTGGGTTTCAAATTGCAAAAAACGTAAGAAAATTTGAATTTCGCGTTCTAACCTGAAGCATCCCCCTTAAAGAATTACGTTCGCAGCATAAGCAAAAAAATTTTCGATGAAAAAGCGAACTTAACCTCGGTTTGAAAAGAAATTTGTTTTGAAAGTGCAGGCGTCATGACAACCGCCAACGTCGACGTTTGGTGTGCGAATGAGCAAGCACCCGTTATTCCGTCTGGTGTACAGTACCCGGCACGTAAGTTGGCAATATTTTGACGTAGTGGGGGTAAATTCGCGCATGTGGTACAAAAAAGCGAATGAGCGAACGGGACGTAGCGCAATGCGGGGGAAAAAGTCGACTAACGCACCAATCATAGACTACTATTATAATACTGCACCAATCGCGTGCCGGATCGGCGCTACCTATACCCCGCGTCCCGTTTAATAGATCTAAAAAACGATTTCTGCGCAACTAACAACTCTTGCCAACTTACGTGCCGGGAACTATAATAGCGAGCTGTCTACGCAGACTCTAAGACAGTCTATTTAGCCTCTGCTGAATAACCGGTGGCACGGTGTCTGTAAGTTCGAATAACTAAGAAGTTCTCGTTCACGTTAATAAATGGCGCTTCTTTGAGTTTTAATAAATGTAATTACCTGCTCAACAGATTTCACTGCCAGACGCTTTCATAATTTAATTTATTTATAATGATTGTAGCATCAGTCTGCCATTGGCACACTTCTTTATGACTTAATAAAATAATTATTTTTATATAATACTATGGTCGGAATTTTAATTAGATTCCAGATTTGACATTAGCTGTTGTCATTTTGTGAAATAATGATACCACATATTATAATAGTGTAGTGATGAACTCAAAAATCGATAAACAATCAGTGTGTGTGTCATCAGTGTGCCAATTAAAGACTAAATTATTGGTTTTTGTTTTAAATAAATACATAATTATTCATAATAATTATTTATTAATTAGTAATCGCTGCTTCTTCTTCTTCTACTTGGCGTTAGTCCCGGCTTTTGCCAGGGTCTGCCTTCTGGCTTAGCTTGCTCCACTTTGCCCGATCTTCTACATCCTTGACAGTAAGTGTTAGAAAAAGAAAATTAGACCTGTCATGTCATTGTATGTCACTTCGGTAAAATCCTTTTAAAGAAAAATATAATTTTTCAAGTAACAAATTCAATGTTGGTTTTTATTTATCATTAAAACAGCACAATCCATTAGATTATATATCTAATAGTAAGGCCATTGGCTCTCATGTCGGACTTGACGACGTCCAGCCAGCGCTTGCGAGGGCGACCACGAGACCTAGCGCCAAGGACAGCCATATTTATACATCTCCGGACAACGTACTCCATAGGGCGGCGCATGATGTGGCCATACCATCGCAGACGACACTCTTGCAGTTTTTCCCCCACGTCACGGACACCAAGACTACCTCGGATGAATGAGTTGCGTATGCGATCGGATCGCGTTACGCCGCTCATCCACCTCAGCATCTTCATCTCCGTGACGCAAAGCTCCTGGGTGTGTCTGCTTAGTGCTGGCCAACATTCGCCGCCGTACAGGAGGACAGGACGTATGATGCATTTATATATCTGTCCCTTAAGCTTCGGAGGCATTTTGCGGTCGCATTAAAAACGCCTGTTACCTCTCGCCATTTAGCCCATTTAGTATTTTAGGCAGTAGATTTAATATTTTGAGTAAGGGTAATTTTTCTTTTTTTGTCGGAGCTTTTATTACTACCCTAAAATAAATTATTACTTACCATAATACATCTATCTGTTTTATTTGTCATGTTCCTTCATGATCACATTTTTTTTATTTATTTCACACACAATTATAAAAGAAAAGTCTCAGACCGTTAATTAATCGTCAAAACTAAATTATCGGTTCAGAAATATTTAATTTCCTGATATACTTAGTTTACGAGAGTAAAATTATAAACGAGAATAATCGATCCAGATATATACCATTTCCATATCGAATAATTTCGCAACGTCACTATTTATTACTTGTCATAACGTTGCAATACTGAAATTGTCAAATCTGGAATCGAATTAAAATTCCGACTATAGCTTTTACCCGCGCAGCTTCGCTCCCGTCAAATGACTACCCTACCTATCGTACGCTATCCCTACCTACCCTACACCACCCTACCTACCCGACCTACCCTAACTATCTGACCTACCCTAACTATCCTACCTACACTACACTACACTACCCTACCTACCCTACACTACCCTACTACACTACCCTACCTACCCAACACTACCCTACCTACTCTACACTACCCTACCTACCCTACACTACCCTACCTACCCTACTTTACCTAACTTTAGTTTTTTTTTTTTTATTCGATTTTTTTAAAGATTATTCTGCTATTCGGGGCGGAGACAAATCCAACGAATCAATAACCATGAAAATTGGTTCAGCAGATCTCGAGTTATAAGTGTTGTTACAAACCCGTCTTTGTTTTATATATATAGATTTTATAGTTGATTTCAGTTATGTTAAATTATACTGACATCTATCACAGTGGCAACTTTCCATCATATATTTAGTTTTGAAGTCAGATACTAGATGGCACTGGCTGTCTTAACTATGACAGTGTGAACAATCGGAAAAGGGTAACAGTGACGCAATAGTTGATGAGGCGCACTAATTTATTAAGAGCCTATTCACTCTAGCCTGGAGATCTACCTAACCTTTTCCCAACTATATTGGGGTCGGCTTCCAGTCAAGCCGGATTTTAGCTGAATACCAGTATTTTACGAAGAGCAGCTGCCTACCAGACCTCCACAACCCCTTAACTGGGGTAACACGGTACTTCACAGCCAAACTGGAGGTCAGATTTACTGGCTTCTGACTATCCGTAACGACTGCCAAAGATCTACAAATAACACCCGGGACCTAAGGCTTAACGCGCTTTCCGAGGCACGGAGGAAACTCGTTATGTTAAGATCACCCATCCACAGATCAACCTTGGCAAGCGTTGAAGCGTTGAAGCCTTGAAGATTGACCCGTGCGACTGTTATTATCTAGCCACGAGCTCTCTAGCCTGGAGAACACCTAAATTATAATCGGACGGAAAGACCGCAGCACGCAAATTGCCCCAGTCCTTTGGCGTACGCGTTGTAAACGACGAGGCGAAACGCTTAGTCCGGACCGTAGAGATTTCAAGACCATATGGGTGAGTACTCAGGTGGAATCTCGGTAATGCCTAATTGATATAAAGCATTACATCAATTAGAGCAGTGGTGGCCGAGTGGTAATTTAACGGCCCCGACTTAGGAGTTGTAGGTCACGGGTTCAAACCCAGCCAGGCGCATTACTTTGTGTAATTTATTTCATCACCACTGCTCTCAAAATGGTGAAGGAAAACATCGTGAGGAAACCGGCATGTCCTAGAACCAAAAATTCGAAGACATATGACATCCACCAATCCGCAATGGGCCCGCGTGGTGGATTACGGCTCATTCCCTCTCCTAGAGAGGAGGCCTAAGTCCCAACAGTGGGAACATTACAAGGCCGATAATGCTAAAAAATGCTAATGCTAAAATGTGATGTTCTACTTATGGCTTTATTCACCTGTTCTAATAAATAAATTACATCAATTAAAAAAACAAAATATGCATCATGCCCATTTTTTTATTATGACATACGTACGGAAAAAAACAAGAAAGGGTTAAGGTGGGCGCGACGTTAGAATTATCCATACAAACGTAATACCAAAATCATTTGCAATTTAAGCATATTTAAACCATATTATGATGTTATTCGGATTCAGACAATAATTATCTAGGTTCCTACATCGTCTTTTTGTTGAAAAACTTACCCCAAACGAAATTTAAGCGAATTTAAATTTGCACATTTTCACAGCGAAAATGTCATGTTTTTATTTTGTTTTTTCTATATTATAAACAACAATATTTCAAAATATCTTTTCGTAGGAACACAGATATTATTATCAAGTTATAAATACTCGAAACAATAATGGAAATACATTAATTTTTCATTCATCATTTTTGGTATTACGGAACCTCTCCCAAATTTCCAATAGTTTGTATTGCTATCACAGCAAGCAACTGTCAGTGTGCGGATGATGACTTTACTCCAGTCGGTGTGTCCAAGAATTGTTTATACTAAGTATCTGGATTGCTTCCATCAACCTCAAAAACGTATTTTATTTCGTCTCAACTCGAGATAGCGCGCGGTCTCCGCAGGCCTCTTAATGTTTTGTATTTCATTACAATTTCTAATATATCTAATGGGGTAATTATATAATTCGGTATACAGGAGTCGTAGTCAGGGCCAAGGTTATAATTCCGTCAAGCACCATGGTACATAGGCTTAGATGTTCCTTGACTGAAGGGTGCTCTTCCAATCTAGCCTTCCACGCAGCGGTACGGGGGAACCTGGAAGTAAGAAGCAACGGTACAGTGGAACAAACTAAACTAAACTGAAAACATAATTATTGTTTTCAAACATAGTACATTAATTTATTGTTACTACGTTTGGTGCCTTTTGTCTACAATTATTTCTTAGCTTTAACGTTTCGTTATCATCGTTTATTTCCTCGTACGTTGCGCAACGCACATAATACTTAAAACTAATAAAATTCTAAAACGTTAAAGTGTTAAAGTTAGTTTGGGAGAATTTTATGCTTCAGATTGATAAACTTGATACAATTTCTGATCAAAATTTGTAATAAAGACTGTCATTATTAGTTTTCCAAAACTACACTCAAAATACGGTTAAGTAATAAAGTTTTAATATTACCAACTATTGGGACAAGCTAGCATTATAAAAAACGCATTTTTGAAATATATTTTTATCAATCTTATTTAATATATCACCTTACGCCCGTTTTCAATAACTTACCGCAGTTCATAGATAGATAGCTATTCCCGATAAACAATAAGATTCCACATCTTTGGTAGGAAATGCTATCCGTCAGTAGGTTCCTATAACAGGAAAGCAAGTAAGGGCAAAATGATAGATTTGTTTATCTTTAATAGCTGCAACAGTAGATAGATAGCTTATTGAAAACGGGAGTTAGTCATCGTCTAACCCGCTCATATAGGCATGTTCTTGAACATGCCTATATTTTGTTATTAACGTTTGAATCCCCAACCGGTCCTATGAGACCACGCTGTTATTGTTTTACTATTGTGTCTCGTTTCGCGGGTATCTGAGTAATTAAGGCTCGCGCTTGGCCACCACCTCTGTTACTACTACTCACCTGGATAGTAAGCGATCATGTGGTTGAAGATGGAGCACGCTTGCCTAGAACTAATCTATTCACTATTGACTTAACCTTTCACATACCCACAAAACGAGACACAATAGGACCGGTCGGGGATTCATGAACTAATGAACCTTAGCTTGCACCTAGTGTTGCCAGGCGTCTGGATAAAGTTGGACTCGGTCAGGCTTTTTGATTGTGTGTCCGGCCAAATTAGGCGGAGTACGGCCTGTCCGGCGTTTGTTAGGCTTTTTAAATTTAATAATGTTTATAGATTTTTCATGTATTCTTGCAATTGCAAGCGTTTCCAAACCTGCAACGACTAGTTATTTCATTACAATGTAAAAAGTAAAACAACCGAGCATGGCATCAAAAAAATTTGTAGGCCTTTTTAATCAAATGTCCGGCTAAAATGGCTGGTTTGTCCGGTTTTTCGGTTTGAAGATCTGGCAACCCTACTACACCTATAAGTTTCATATTGAGGGGGACACAGAGTTGCTCGCTTACTTGTCAGGATCGAGGTTATGCACGGACTGCATGGCAAAAATTGTGGCTGCGAGGCTGATGTCGGCGATGGTGAGGTAGTCGGTCGCGATGTACGCGTGGGCGCCGAGCGAGGCCTCCACCACGCCGTACGTTTTGTCGATGGCAGTCTTTACCGTCGCCGTCGGGCCGTCCCGGTCGTAGAATGGAACTGGAAACTGAAAAAAGGCACATTCAACCGTCACTACTGTTTTCCATCATAAGCATAGGCGTCTTTGGTAAAAGCTTAAAAAAATGGTAAAGCTTCCACATTACCATTTGTTTGTTAGGTGTAATATCATCAAATGGCTCCTCCCACTCTAGGTACAGCGGGACGACATGACAGACTTATTGACTAAAATCCACCTCTGTTCCTTCAGTTGCTCTTTCCGCTACGAGGCTGCGGTAACTCTTTCAGACATAACATTTCATCATTACACGTTAACAACAGCCCAGGACATTTACGAATGCTGATGACAGTTTAATTAAGAATTACTGGAGTTGGTGATCATGATCCTGGTATACACTCACCTCAATAGCTTTAGGCGAGATGTAGAATATCGGCAGGTACTTGGCCAGGCTGGCGTCGAAGAACATGGCCTGGTCGACGAGCGCGCGCCTGCGCATGTCGCTCGGGTAGAGCATCTTCGCCTTCTGGCCGCCGTACTTCGACACCAGGTACTTCATGATAGCATGACTCAAAAAAAAGAAAACAAATTCCTCAAATATTTATATAACGTGATGGTTTAGAAAATATACATTTAAATGTCTACATTAAACACTATGGCTCTTTCAGGTCTATGTCCAGCAGTGGACATCTTTCGGCCTCTAAAAGCACACATCGGATTGGTCGGAGTGTTTTGGCGTCCTATTCGCCAGGGTTGCTTGTGTGCGTGCTACTGGCTACTCCATGTCGTTTAACTCTTCGATCCCTATAGGTGACAGAAGAGCTGATGAGATGGAGTATTTGGTCGTGGATGTGCACTCGAATATTTCAGAAAACTTTTCCAAGGAAATACGTATTCTTTTTTATATCCTGCAGAGTATGGAAACAATTTTAATCATTCAGAATCTCTTGTATCGCGTGAATGTGTAAGGTTGCTATGGATTTGGATTTTGGACATATAATATTTCCTTTACTTTTTTACATTTATGAGAAGGTACCTACTTTTTAAAGGGCCAAAGTTTACGCAAAATAGCAGATTTTTAAAGATCTTTACAGGAATAATTTTTCACAAATGTGTGTTTCGTATCAGTAGAAACCTAAGTTATATCCTCAAGATAAGTATAAGTGTTTCCAAAATATCTAGAGAAAGACATCTAATAATATCATAATCAGGTAAGAGCGGTTTTATGGAAATACCATCTTGGGAGGTCTACATTGAACACTTTATTAGTACTTAGGTTCTTGTCAGCTTTTCTCATCTATTTATAACTACTCCTGCTACCTTCAGAAACAAAGCAGAAACGACTCGTATAAAGCAAGAAGGATTTGCATGTTACTTAGTATTACTGATCAAGGAAGAATGAAGTATCAAGCTTTCTTCCCAGAAGTAACTATTTATATAACAAGAAAAACAAAATGTTACCTTTCAGAGATGATGAACTTCCCCTCTTCTAACACCGGTACCGTACTCATGGGATTCAGCTGTGTAGGCAAGAAGAGTAAAGATATTTTATTCGTTCAGTAAAACGTAAAACAGTTCTGCAAATACCATTAAACAGTATATTTAATTTCATTTATTTAGCGTGCATAATTTGTGTGCAAGTCAGTATTTTTGATTCAACTTTGCAATATTTTGTTCGAAAAAAGGGAATATACAGATATCGATTTAAATACATGCCATAAAAAAAATGGTAAGGACCAAAAATGTCTGATCCAAACGCCTAATAAATACAATGTTGAGGTGCATAATTACCTTAAGGCGTCCAGCGGACACTCCGGGCTCCAGAGGAAAGATGTTCAGGTCTCTGACTTCAAGTTTCAGCCCAATGATGTCAGCGAGGATCAGCACCGCGTTCGACGGCGGGCTGGCGGCTAACTTGTGCAGTATCGGCGCCATTTTGTTCTCTAGGTGGATCAGTATAGCGATTCATTCTAAGAAATCTTATTTTATCTTTAAACAGTCCGGGCAAACTAAATAAATTCTTGCAAAAATAGAAGGAGAGAAAGTACGGGTTTCCGAAGCCGAAAACGAAGTTTTTGTTCAAGAATGGGACAAACTGTGCTGACGACATAGAGCAGTCTGACTAAGCGCTTGCTGAGACTTTACAGCTAGTTCTGAAAACTACTTACAGATTTTAAATGACTTCAGAGCACGTTCTCTATATTAGATTGAGAAGATTTGGTTCAGAATTCCGTCTCGGTCACAATGACAAGCTATCAACTTGTACGTACTATTACAATTAAATTAAAATTCACAAAGTGCACTTACCGTCTGATCTCAACGATGTAATTTAATGATAAAAACTAGCCAATCAATAAATATGAAATAGTTAATATCTCAAATACCTTGATAAAAGGCGGTCGTACTTAGCATAATATCACTGCACGTTTTGAAGTAGCATGATAAGTATGTTTTGCACACGGTGCAATGATTACACACAATTTAACAACAGACTAATAATAATAATAAATTGCTTTATTGACACATAATTATACAGGTAACATACTTTTTGAAGCCCTGGCTCCTGAGCTAGGTAGAAACCTGTGTTACAAGAGTCAGTGTCTTCACCCAGTTGCATGTGGTACAAATTGACCTATTAAATTTTAATACATATTTGATAAAAAAGTGCAACAATGGTAAGATAAAATAAATGAATGAAAGTGCACGCATGCTTTGAGTAAATTAGTAGTAAAGTATTTATTGTGTGTGTTTTTGTATAGTGTGTACGTTTGAGCGTGGGTGTAGGTGTAAGTGTGCGTGTGTGATAGTATGTTTGAGTGTGTGTGTGAGTGTAAATGAGTGAAAATTATTATTATTATGAACATGTTCATGGATACCGTCGTTGTATTAAATCTTCCGTCTGGTGATAATCCAGTGTTTGAAGCCATGTAGAAAGAACATAACGAGTTCCTCCGTGCCTCGGAAAGCACGTTAAGCCGTTGGTCCCGGCTGTCATTTGGAGATCTTTGGTAGTCGTTACGGATAGTCAGAAGCCAGTAAATTCTGACTGTAATTCAGCTAAATTTGGCTTGACTGGAAGCCAACCGTTACATAGATGGGAAAAGGCTAGGCAGATGATGATGATGATGGTTGACAATAAAAAATATGAACTTAACGTCAATGAAAACAAAGTACAATTCAGAATGTGCAATACCTATTGCTTCGTAATCAATCCAGGGTAGATATAAAAGATCCTTGGTCAAAGCCTGTTAATTGCAACCATAATAAATTTCTGCCTACTCACTCTTGTAGGCTTTGGAGTCATTCTTGGTCATTGATTTTTATTAATAATACATTTTGTAAAATAATACTCCATGTTGTGGATCGGTCTACGGCCCGGACTAAGCGCTTTGCCTCGTCGTTTATAACACGTACATCGAAGGACTGAAACACTTTGCCTGCTGCGATCTTCCCGTCCGATTATAAATGGGGTGTCTTCAAGGCTAGAGTGAATAGACTCTTAATAAACTATGTAGTACGCCTCACCATGAACGATTGAATCACTGTCTACAATCTGGCGGGATTGTAGTCAAACAGTAAATTTCTAGATTTATCTTATGAAAAAAAATATTATACTCTCATACACTAAAACCAAATTAATTCATGAATCCCCGACCGGTCTCATAGGACCGCGCTGTTATTGTCTTACTATTGTGTCTCGTTTCGCGGGTATTGATAGGTTAAACAAAAAATATTAAATACAGCGCCATCTAGCTCAGACTAAGTTGAACTACGAAGGCATTGAGGATATACAGTGCCATCTGTTTCAACTTTATAAACTTATATTACATTTCTATTCTATATTCTATTTCTTCTTCTCGATTCGATAGTGCAGATGTAGGAACACTTTGAGCACTCCAATAAGAATGTCTATGGAATATTCATTGAACTGTCCTATTGCCTTGTTACCTTCATTTTTACGATCAATTTACCTACTTTGTATCGATTGACGAAGATAAATTCAGGTTTTGAGCAGGTAAAATGAAACGTAGATAAATGACTAATTAGTGTGGTTCTGCTCTCGCTAGATGGCGCTGTAGTATAGTGATATTTATACCCACATTTGTTTTTATTACATTATTTTATAATCATTTCCATTACTTGATCTTTGTTCTCATGACTCATCTCTTTTTACACCTCATCCCAATTATATTGTTTTTGGCTATATTGTTATTTTGTAATATACCTCGCAAAGAAACATAACTATCTTTATTTATTAAATACCTACCTCTCCCTCTCTCTCCTTCCTATCAGATTCCACTCTTACAACATTTACCACTCTACTTCGTTTAATTTCACAGCTTGCTTATTAATTTAAATCTCATACCATTTATAAAGTTCCTTCTACTCCCTAAACGTTACTTACGTTATTTGTTTTTTTTTTTTCGTTTTTTGTGTACGGTGTGTGTATTTATGGTTAAAATGAAGGTGTCAGCTGAAATCGGATATTCCTTTTATTCAACTTTGTGAAATTATTCACCATTTAGACAAACTGAAAATAAACCATAATAAAATTAGAGATGTGAACAGTCAGAAATAAGTGGATATTGAGGCAATCATTTTTTGAGTTTAGAGAAAACACAAATTGTATCACAATTATAGGAATTACTCTGAAACCTGTAATTTTTTTTTTTGATTTTTTTTTAATTTATATAAACTAGTGCTTGACTGCGATCCCACCTGATGGTATGCAGTGATGCAATCGTAGATGGTGAGGCGCACTAGTTTATTAAGAGCCTATTCACTTTAGCCTTGAACACACCCAAATTATAATCTGACGGGAAGACCGCAGCAGGCAAATTGTTCCAGTCCTTCGATGTACGCGGTATAAACGACGAAGCGAAACGCTTAGTCCGGCTTAGTTTGAACAACCAACGTAAGGATGGATACTCGCTGTACGACGGTTTGTCCGATGGTAAAAAGGGGATGGCGGAATTAATTCGTGTAATTCCTGCGCACACTCTCCGAAATGCATCCTGTAAAACACCTTTTGACACTTTTGACTGGCCTGTTGGTCTAGTGGTCAGTGGCCTTGACTGCTATGCCAGGGGTTGTGGGTTCGATTCCCACCCAGGACAAATGTTTGTGTGACGAGCATGATCATTTGTTCTGTGTCTGGGTGTAATTTATCTATGTATTTATTTAGAAATATGTATATAAGTATGTTTATCAGTTGTCTAGTACCCATAACACAATCTCTGCTTAGCTTGGGACTAGATGGCGTTGTGTAAAAAGTTGTGGAACATATTATTATTATTATTAATTTAGGAATGGGATCTATCATTTAGTAACTGCTATTTAAATCAAGAAATGAGATATTTAATTAAAAGAAAACTACACATATCAAAAACATATCGCAGTTTATTACAGACGTGTTTGAAGTAAATTCGATGACGTTTAACATGTCAAGATGGCGCCCACTAGGGTTGCCATATTCAATAAATTAAACATTAAATCGCGTAACAGTTGTTAAATAAATTTAATTCTTCATAATATTATCGCTCGTGTGCTTCTTTGGTGTCTACTAGCTAAATAATACAATAATTATATACATTCTCATAGAATTACATTTTAATAGTTGCAACATTTTTGTGGAGATTAATAATATAAGAGGAAATATCCTTCACCTTCCAATATATTATCGAAAAAAAATCTGATTCTTAACAAAAATTCCCAAATATAATTGTACCTATGTGCACTTACAAGTGTCTGTGAGAATACATTGGAAGGAGATTTACTAAGAGATAATTCGTTTACAGCTATTACAAATAGCATTCTAGCATCTTTTTTATAAAGCTTCAACACTATGTACCATTAAATTTACATTAGGCTATGTACCGTTTACGATCAGTGGTGCCTTAGGTAATACAATGGCAAAAGCTATGACAATCTTAGATACTATCAATTCACTTGTTAGTTTATGTCAAAAATTGCAAATGTTCTAGCCACAATGGCTCATAGCTTCAGGCTGTCTCGTACATTAACTACTGAACTCTGAATACATTCTGGGTCTTTCTGTGACTTACGATAAACTTTAACTGCCTCGTTTTGTTAGTTACAAGCATTATTGCAACAACTCTTTGGTTTCACACTCACTGAGAACCCTAGCCGATTGAAACCACTCTTTAGATATTCATACAAAAATATAAATCGTTTTCGACCTTTTGATGGGCCTTGAAGACCTATGGCCATTTCACTACATGACCATTTTTAACTAAAGGTCCACAACGATCCGTTCCATCACGACAGGGCCCAAAGTTTACACCAAACACCCTAACCGTCCAATATCCATATTTACACTTTACACAAACTGAACCGTATTTACACTTCACAAGAGTCGCTTTCTCACTGTGCCATCGAGGTGCTTGCGTCCTTTGGCGCGGCACCGGAATCGTCTGAACCTGGCTAAGTACACGGCTAGTCAGATGTATAGATAGTCATTCTTGGTTTCCCTACAGTAACTGATGCTGGGGAACTTGTAGACGGGGCTGTATCTTCTCTTCTCGCCTTCAGCTTCGAGGGAGAGAGCTGATAGAGCTCTTGAAGGTTCCTCATCTTCGGAGACAGGTTCCTCCGGGGGAGGCAGGCTCCGCGGCGGCAGAGGAGGAACCCTGGGGTTCCTGCGCACTCTGAAGTGGCAGTCGCTCTCTGCGGGCCAGGAACGCTGCACCATCAGGGGAAGGTCATCAGGGTGTAATTTTCGCTCGTACTCCTGCGAGGGACTGACCTGAAATGGAATAATTTTGGTTGATTAAATATCAGTTGTTTTTAGGCTTTTAGGTATCAGGGATAACGTTAGAATATAGATATACAGATATTTTTCTATTGAATTCTGTTATACTCGACTACTCGTACTACCAAAATTTGTAACTTTTTTTTTTAATTATATAAACTAGTGCTTGACTGCGATCCCACCTGTCATCATCAACGTTGAGAACTCAGGAAATATAGCTTACTGAACATTTATGTGACATATTATTAGCAATCTTACAAAGTCTCACTCATGAAAAATGAATTGCTTTTGGCGCATTCACAGAAGGAAATCAAAACGAAAATTTTGCCAAAAAACACACATCGATTTTTTTAGGCTCGAGTATGTTCGAACTAGATAATTAAATAATCATAAAAGTCGATGGATACGCACCTCATAGAGCGAGAACCTCTCCACACCCTCGTTGGAGTCGTAGCAGTGGAGCAGGATGGCCAGCACCTCGTCTGCCGTGGTCCTCTCGCTGGTGAGCAGGCACTTGTACTGCGACGAGGACATCAGCGCCGAGTCGTAGATCTTGATCAGACCGCCAGGACGCATTTGAAGAGAGAACCTGGAAAAAGGAAAGGGAAGGAGATAAGCAAAGGAAAATTTTAATAAAAGTGTGTGTAGTTACTCAGATACCCGCGAAACGAGACACAATAGTAAAACAATAACAGCGCGGTCTCATAGGACCGGCTGGGGATTCAAACGTTAATTCAGGGATACAATACAATGAATCGTGTATATTTAAGGGTTTTGGGATGCAATACAATGAATCTTGCTTATACTGTACCGGGTTGGTGCCACACCAATTTAGTTTGTTGGATACAGCCAAGAGTCGTAGTAACACGATCTGCTAAAAGATGTGTAGTGACAATACGATCATTTATGACGCCACATATATACTGAAATACTTAATCTTGCTTCGTGCAATGGGAGTTCTCTGCGTAATCTTAACTAATATTATAAATGTGAAAGTGCGGATGTTTGTAGTAATGTAGTGGCCTTTGACATAGAAAAGGACATAGGCTACCCTTTACCCCGATTCGATTTTTTTTTTGAAGTCCTAGCAGACGAAGTCGCGGATAGAAGCTAGTATGAACATATTATACAACAGCCCGAAACCATCTGTGGGGCGGTAGCCCACAACAGACACAACCTGACCTGACCTGTATAGTCGGAGGATCCCGGTTGGTAACCCCAACGTAGGACAGGTGAATAAAGCCATATGTAGAACATCACATTTTAGCATTAGCATTTTTTAGCATTATCGGGCTTGCAATATTCCCACTGCTGGGACTCAGGCCTCCTCCCTAGGAGAGGGAGTATGCAGTAATCCACCACGCGGGCTCAGTGCGGATTCGTGGATGTCACATGTCTTCGAATTTTTGGTTCTAAGACATGCCGGTTTCCTCACGATATTTTCCTTCACCGTTTTTGAGAGCAGCGGCGATGAAATAACATCACAAATATGAGTAGCCAATTTTGTATTTATGTTATAAAATGTTAGTAATACGAGCTTTCTAGTTTTGTAAGCTGTACAAAAGAACTGTTGCCTGTTGCAGAAACTGATTGCAACTTTGTAAACGGTTGCTCAAATCCAACAAATTTTACTTCATTCGCCTTAATAACTAAAATTCTCAGCCGCCTATTCAATGCATACAGTTTGTCCGCAAAGCCTTGCTTACTGAATAGTTCATTCTCACGGCTTGTCTTGGCTAACGAGCAATACACATTTTTTCTCAGTCCCGAAGGTCATTCTAACGCAAAAGATAATTTTGACTATTATTCATTACGTATGTTAATTATTTTAGTAATTACTTTTAAAGAAATATTACCTAAAATATTTATCTAGTGGCTAAAAGTTAGTTAGCTTTTTAAATTACTTCAGATAAGCATGCAAGGAAACGCTGTTGTCGAGCAAACATTAAAGCTTCAAATTCATCATCACAACGAGAATACGTATTTAATCTATTGTTTATTTTGTAGGGGAAGCCCTATTTATAAACAACACTTTCTTACCGAGCCCATAAACTATATTCGAAACGCCCATAAACCCAGTAATACATTTAAAAACATACTTCTTTAACCGTAATAACGACCCGTTTAATACTAAAGTTGATCTCGAGCAATCTACTAGAAACTGTCAACACAGAGAAACACGATACATATGGTCAGTAAAGCTAAGAGAACTCTTTTAAAAGTTTTTATAATTTTTATCGCCGCGTGTTTACCGGACCAGAATAGCTTGTGCCGGAAGAAGGGACAAAAGTGGATCTTTTCGGTGTACCGGCCGGTGGTCCCGAGTTCCCGACGCCGTATTGAAGGGATTTCTGTTGACCGATGGCGGGTTAAAAATAAATTAACAGTGAAAGGGTTTCGCTGATTTTGTTGTATGTTTGAAAACAATGTGATTGAATAATATATTTGTGTTGTTATTGTGTTTTACATGGATATAAGACTTCC
Organism: Mythimna separata; assembly: GCA_030763345.1. Lineage (NCBI taxonomy): Eukaryota > Metazoa > Arthropoda > Insecta > Lepidoptera > Noctuidae > Mythimna > Mythimna separata. Next base: position 22,932,375 of record CM061176.1, read on the forward strand.
ACAACCCAATTACTGGACAACACGATACTCCTTTAGCAGACTGATGGTCAGAGTTTCTGGCATCTGACTAACTGTAACGACTGTCTAAGATCGATCTACGAATAATAATTAGCACCAACGGATTTATGTACTTTAAAAAATCACTTGATAATAAAAATAAAAATGATGTAATGAAACTGTTTTGAAGTTGTAATAGTCATGAGTCTAATTCATCCACTTATCATTTTGTTGAAACAATTAAAACATAAATCAGACAACTGTTTAACTGTAACCCAATTTGTAGCATTAGATTTGAACACCAGTCTTCTTCAATATTGCCCAGATGGCGAAAAGATCAGATAGTCAGCAAGGTCGACAAAGGGGCTATCTACAGAATCTTAACTTGTTAATTGTTAATGCGTGTTTTATTTACAATATAATAAATCACACAAAACCTAACCAAAATACAAACAAATACTACTTAAAGGGATAAATAACCCAATGGCTAAACGAACTGAACTATACACAAACGCGCATAAAAAACTTTTCTATTAAACTAATAATATTATGTAGAAAATACCTGATACGATCACAAGAAATCATTCACTGAAACAAAACTGTTACTGTGTACCAAACACTAAGTAGTTACTATTTATTTTAATCCAAAACAATATCCACTTACTTAGAATAACCCTTCGGATGGCACGCCTGCAACGCAGCAGGCCTCGCATCATCATCCAACACCAGCGTGGTCCTGAGCCCCGCAGTCCTGACGCGGACCTCCATGCTCAGGTAGAACAGCCTGGGGTCCCGGTGGCGCATGCGGAACTTGCCCAGGAGTGTGGAGACCACTTCCTGAGCACGCGTGCCCCACGTCACGGAGAGGGTCTTGTACTCAATGTCCGGCCGCAGGCGACGGGCGTACACTTTTATTGTCGTCTGTGGACAAAGAAATAAGTAAGTATATTAGTTAAATATAAAAAGGGTAAAAAAAAATTGTTAAAATTACTCTTAAATTCTTGCTTAACCTATCACAAACCCACAAAACGAGACACAATAGTAAAACAACAGCGCGGTCTCATAGGACGGTCGGGGATTCATGAACTAACCCAAAGGTTGACTGCTAGAGAATGTTTTGTTGCATCCGCCTATGTACAAAGGCAGAGTACCACTACTGTACATGAAGTTTAAATAAATGCCACAGGTACGAATTATCTCGAACAAGCCACGGTTCCTTTGACAAATATTTTAGTAAGAAATAATTTGTCGACGCTAAGGACCATAGCCTAAATAAAGGACGAAGGACGAACTCTTCTTGCAAATGACTAAATAACCTCGCGAAACGCCGTCACTCAATAGCTGGTTCTGGATTTTATTCCATTTGAATAGATTTGCATACAATGTCAAATTACGTCTGATGTTATCTTTTGTGTAGTTTATCGGGTCGAGCGGAAGATTTCCACTGTTCAATGGGCTCCCTTGTGTATGTTGGGGGAAACAGGTGTACCTATATCGTGTATATCGCCATGGTTAGCTGACGGAGTAGGGTGGTTAATGCTATATCCTGATTTTAATATTGTACCAATTTAGAGTTCCTACTTACGTATACAATTTTGAATCAAATATATTAGAATATTTTTTAATACTATATGACATGGATCTATCATAGGATGAAGGCATTCATTATTACAAGACTCTATTTTTTACATTACTTGTATAAGCACAGTGATAAAATATTTAGATTGAACAATATTTTGCTAACGCCGGTTTAGATAACTAATCGTTTTCAGCACAAAGCCAGGGCTGATAAAGTTCAAATTTTAGGTCATACAAGTAATTTTCAGCAGTTATTGATAAGCAGGTCAAACATATCAAACTTCCGTTTTTAGGGAGAAGTTCGTATAAAATTACAGCTAACACTATCTGTGTGCAAACAGAAGATTAAATTACGTAAAAATATTTGATGGTAAATAGAGATACTTAGATAAATAAAACTCGTAGAGTGAAGGGAGGCAAAAAGCCAATAATCGAATCGACGAAATATCGCAGAGATTATGTTTCACGTTTCATTCAACAAGGTTTGTATCAGAAGCTTCAGGTACAGTGCACTGTATTTCTTCCAAAGAATAAACATAAATCGCTAAAACAATAAGATATTTTGAAATGTGCTGATCTCTTAAACTCGAACAGTGTTGAAGAAATACAATTGTCTACTGATTGATATTGAGATGATATTACTGTGAGTGTAGACGAGTATTATATTATATAAAGGAATACGCATTCAACAGCAAATCCTTTCAACAGACAAGCTTCGCAAAACCGCTAAGCAAATCGAGGCACGACACAAGATAGTCAAGTACAGTAACTAACAACCAATAATGTTATTATTCTGTGTAACAGAATGCAAAGATTGCAGAATATCCAGTTCCCACGCGAGCCTGTTCTCACCGCACAAAAAACGCGAAATAATAATGAATAAAAGTCACATCGCAATAAAATTATAATGGATGATTTTGTGTTTTAAAGTTAAATGACTCACGTGAATGTTATGGGGGTGTAGCGCAAGGCGCATGCGCGGGGCCGGGACTGGCGCGAGCGCGGCCATGACACGTGCGTATGCGACGGCGCGCGGGCGACACTGAGCCCGAGACCCCGAGAGCCTTGAGCTCTGGGCTCGGTGTTCGAGCCCCACAGGGGGTTGGATTGCAAGCAGCTGTCGTTTACTTCCTCGTTTTATTGACGGGAACAGGAAAGTATATGGGGAATGTTGAGAGTTGTACTGATTCAGGATGTTGCCAAGGTGAAGCTGTGTAGCTTGTAAAAAGAAGCTTGGCACTTCACTGTACTTTCACGAAGTACATATAGATTTATAATCATCATTAGGACTTCAGATAAAAAAATGTAAACAAGAGACCACCTTAAAATTTTTAAATACACATTGATGCAAACACAAGTGATTGTCAGATGGTCACGCTTAATAACAGGACAGGCAGTGTAATTTAAAACATAGGACTTGCAACATGACCTGGCTTGGCGCCGGAAGCCCCAGCCCCCACACAAAGGGTAAGCAGACACCTGTCCTACCACGGAAACGATCCCCGATCGATTGTACCGACAGTTTCGAAATATAGCAGGCAGCGTGTGAATGTTCCAACAATTGGCAAGTGGGCAGGTGCTTCAAGGACCAAAAAATATGTTAAACGTGGGAAAGTGTACGAAATGATTTAAGGGTCCTTGAAAGGAATGTTGTTGCTGTTTTTGTAGCTTGTTAACTTTTTTGTTAGATTTCGTTATAAGTCCCTTAGGACTTGTAAAAAGAAATATTGAATTGCTCTTAGTCAACAGTCGAAAGGAGACTTTGCAAATTGATATTCATGAAACAAATATTCCTGCAAACCAATTCGTTCCAATCTAATTGGAACCGAACGAAAATCCAACGACTATTGTTCTAATATTATGGTATAACTTCTCGGTATCCGCAGAATTACCATACAATACCATTCAGAAGTCACATGGATAGAAAAACCTAACACTGAAAGCCAAACGAATTATTAAAAGAGAAGAAAGCACCGGTAAAAGTGGTCATCTTTCGTCGCCACTGAACTTGAACTGGTGACTCGACGAAGGAAACGCAAAAACAGTCACCGGACGGCCCAGGAATGCGGTACTGGCAGCCAAACCTCGCCAGCCTAACTCTGCCCGCGGCATAAACTAAAACTAAGTACGCTCATACAAATTGAAAGGCAATGTCGGACACCTAGCGCCGATGTAAGTGTCCGGCTACATTGGCGTGCGACAGGTTAGAAAATGCGGTGATAAAAAGCTTATACCTTAGATTAGACATCCTTGTGACAAGGCTATTGGTTATGGCCATTTGTTAGTGCTTATTTGGATTTTAACAAGCATGTCTGCAGAACTTGTCTGATCCAATCTCCTGTTCCGTTCTGAACACAAGAGCGTGTCAAAACATCCGTTTTATTTTTCTTTCTGCGGATGCTTCGTTTCTTATTATAATATTAAGTAGAAAGCAAACGACTACTCTGCTTTTTCAATGTTTGATCTAAATCAAAACCGACGTTAATCTTAGGAAATTTAGACCAGTAATATCTCAAAACACAAAACTGATTTCACCATCCTTGTTAACTACACAATAGTATCTGTACAGCTCTCACAGCAATCATCAAGTAGCCACCATTATAAAACAATAAATCCCAAAAGACCAATAATGGCCCTTAGCCTCAAATTGCTCGTAATATGACCACAACGCCCGCAGCGTCGACTCCCGCGCACATTGCGTCCGGCGCATGCGTATTACACTACATTGTTCACGTAGTTCGTAAGTGAATACATAGATGGCGCTGTGTGGCCATTGTTTGGTAAATAAAGATTGATGTTTTGATGGATGAGCGGTTGTCTACTGAGTGATATTGACGGACAGAAGTGAATTATGCTGATGTGTAGTGACTGGAAGTGTACAGGAGTGTTCATTGTGGAGCTGTTCACTTTATGATTGGTCCTAAAAATATATTTATTTACCTACACTTTACAGGCCCAAAATTGGAACTTATTTTACGAGTAGTGAATGGTGTCATTTAGATACGATCATCGTGCGTGACTACTGAGATAACAAATATCTCATAAAAGAAGAAAACACCAAACTCAATCAAGTAGGGTTGAGGACAAAGAAAACATATCTATTTTTATTGATCCGTGAGAAGGCTACAATTTATCCAAAGCACTAGAAACAAAAGCAACCTACAGACCAACTCCACCATTGTGTGGGCACGTGCTAGGCCTCGGTCGGCCATTACAAAACAGTCGAAAACCAAACAACGATGCCGGCTCGTGTCGCTAACGAAACAGTTTGTGCTGCCCACGCACAGGTCTTAGCGGGTAACACCTGCGTTGGTAGGCGGTTACTGCCACTGCTGGCAGATCAGTAGGTGTTATTAATGTAAGTACTAGGTTTGAATACACGTGCCAGTCTAATTATAATAGCACGTGCATTGTATTTACTAAGGCTCTAAGTATACAGGTAGGTAAGTACGACGGTTGAGACAAAGTTAGAATTTGCATTCATTATAGTGACCGAAGCCAGCTATTACTTAGTAAAAACATAAATGAGAAAATGATTTGAAAACTACTTACCTCTCATTTTTTTAATTTCAAGACGATTCCTTATTTAGAAATAGACAGTTAATCCTGATAGGAAACCAATTTTAAAGCCATCACACTTGATCCAAAATAAATCGTAACATTACAATTGACTAAATAGTTCAACCCACCTACCTACGTCTTCCTATAATTTTTCTGTACGTTTTTATCAACTAACTCAGCCAAAACAGCTTGCTTTCAAATTGGTCCTTGGATGGTATGAAAAAGCATTTGAACCCGCATTGGTAGTGCTGCAATCAGATCATATTTTTTTTCTGGCATGAAAACAAGCCGCATTAATTGTTACAAAGCATATGCTATCAGATGTTCCACATCATAGTAACCGTAACGGTACAAAACTGAACCCTGAGGCCACACTAACTCTAATTTAAACTAGACTAGCAACGACCTCCGAACAGGATAGATACGAATACCGTTAAGATTATTTGGTCGACGTAATCAGCGTACTACATCATTACAGTGAGGTAATGGCGGTTTTTTTGGTATTGGAATGCGATAAAGAGATTTTGAACTTAAATAAGGTGCTGCTTCACACAGAACAAGGTGTTAATTTGTTTTCGGACGGTGGATAAACACAATGTGGATAGAAAGAACATTGTTCATGATTGGCATTAGCATTTATATACTTTTCCAGCCAGGAAATGTCTGTTAACCTATCACATACCCGCAAAACGAGACACAATAGTAAAACAATAACAGCGCGATCTCATAGGACCGGTCGGGGATTCATGAATTAAAGGCCTAACTAGCAAACATTATAGATACCTACTTCTATTGGTACAGCAAAAAATCTGCAAGTTAATAGAAGAGTTCAGATCAGTACCCGTGTGGAATTCAATTGCATCCATTTAGACTAGATGTAGACTTCAACATAGTGAATAAAGAAAGACAGAAATAAAGAATGAGAAAGACAGTACAGAAAGAAAGGACGAAGAGAAAAAGTCAACGTGACGGGATTTCAATCAGCAGGATTACATATGAATGTCCAACATCCAACAAGGTCATTGACACCCATTAAGTTCCCCAACCCACCCCATAACTTGTAGTCAAACATTACGCAGCAATTGGCGGGCTTCTGTGGCGGCTTAGTGAGTGGTAAGTGAGCAAACATCCGCTGCGCCGGCGCAGGCGGGCGACGCGCACGCGCCGGCGACGCCTCGGTTAACGAGGACAGAGGGCGCGTCTTGTACTCCCAGTAAACTATCCAAGAGGATACTTTGAAGAGTATGACCATCTTAAAGAATTGAAACATGTGATACTATTGAAGATTAATGAGAGTACTGTGGGGGGTCGAAAATAATATAAAGGTTTATTCGCGTATTAGTATAAGATTTATGCTTACGCAATTACTCTGTTACTTTAATATAAAAACATTATCTCGCGTTCCTCTACCTCGAACGTTGGAAGATTCGAAAATGAGATCAAACCGAACCGCTTGCCAAATTACATAGAATACCAAAGTTCGACTAATGAATCTCTCTTTACGCGGGACCGAGATGTTGACGTTAAGGCTACAAGATCTCCAAAAATACTTTGGAGATGTGGTGTTGGAGACCGATTTTGACACCATACAGCTCGCTTGCCCTTCCCCCCATAGCTTGTAAGCACACAGTATCTACCTCAGTTGTCCTATTTTTGCTAGGAGTTACAAATGTTACAATTAATCTTACAGAAATACACGGTCGCTACGACAACGAAGAATCCTAAAAACTTTGTGAACATTGAAAGTCAAAGACATCTAGTGGGTCATCAGAAAAATATTCATAGTACAGTTCTATTAAAGCTTTTACATTAATAAGGGCCTATTTCACCACCAATGATTAAGTTTCGAGTATCTTACTTGACAGATAATTTCATACAAATTCTGTCATATTTTTGAATTTATTCAGTGAGTGGTGCCTACTCGGACATTGTGAAACAGGCCCTAAATGTAAAATATTATAAAAAATATCAAAGGCCTTCAGTTCTCGCTAATGTCATTTAGTAATTTCGTGAAGAAAATATGCACGTTTAAATATTTCTGACAGGCTAATGTAGAAAATTGGGCAGAATGTTTTCCTGTCCATTACTCTGTCGCTCTGCTCGTAAACTAGGCAGACATACGGACAGAGGACGGCGGATGGCGGACGGCGGCTTAATTTTATTGAAAACATCACAGTAGCACGCGTTATGGAGTTAAATTTTAGAGGCCAGGAAAACAGCGGGTAGATTATGAAGCTGTGTAAAAAAATTATATCGAAATTGCCGTTTTATTGAACTGGAACAAAATGTCTTTACTTAGTGTAAAACAAAGTCGCTTGCCGCGTCTTTACCTTCTCCTAAACCGCGCACGCTCGGTCCGGACGGTTACTGGATGGCCTGACGGCGAGCTACCCATTGCTCGTCGTCCGGAAGCCCGTATCTAGGATGGATCTATTTGCGCCCGAGCGAATAATGTGACCTGAACTATACTAAAGTGACACTCTTCTTCATTTAATAAACGACGAAAGCATTGTTTTGTGTCCTCTACAAAAACGAACCACAACATTAAACAATGAAGAACGTCTACACTAAACTGACCAAATTATGACAAGAAGCGCAACCACAATTATTTCTAGAAAACTAAAAAACGCTACAGCAATCTCCTCCGCTCCACTCGCCGCCAACTTCGTGGCGCTTGCCACAGGACGCCGCTAAATTGGGCCGAATGAGGTGTGACGTAAACAGCAGGAAATTAGGAAATGGGAAGCACGGCCGATCGCGACGGTTTTTGTCCGGCCCGGTTATAGACCGGCACGGCGCGTGCATCCGCCGGACCGGTTCCTACCTAATTATAATTGATTACAGCGATTTGTAGATTACCAGGGATACGGTGAGATGCTGTGTGTAAAAGTGTTTCATACTTGATGGTATTTAGGCAGTCAAATTACCAATAGGTGCCTATTGGTAAATGTATACCACACATGGGCTCCCACAGACAGGCGCAATGCGACAACGCGTTGACAACAGATTTCTGTTACAAAGCGTCGTCGTGGCGTCACTGTCGCGTTGTCACATGTTTATGCTTAAGTTTTTCCATTATTTATTTGATGCCCTCTTACAGTTTACTCATGATTGTAAACACGGCAGTTGTGTAAAAGGCCTTATACACCACCCGTTTTTACGACCGGTCTACGTAGACTGTCGTTGAATCTACGTACAAGTAAGACTGTCTTACCCTTAAAATACTACGCGACGTAGGTTAAGACCGTTCGTAAAAACGAGTGGTGTCCTAAGCCTTTAAATACTTCTAATGCATCAGATAAGTTCACATAACACCCACATATTTTATTTCTTGCTTCAACAATCCGATAGCAATCCCATAACTCGTGAGATCGCTTTGGAAGCCGCAGATAGGGTGTGAATTCGGCCGTTTAGCTGAAATAGCTGTACGTTACCTTGACAGGTTAATGGTCCACCTCACGGGTCACTCCTACGCAGCCATAGTTCACCTAGTTCTTGCTACTGAGTTAACACTCACCATTAGTGGAAATATAGTTTGAGTTTAAAATCTGGAAATGTTTAGATGTGGATTGTTTGAAAGAGTTACAGCTGCCTTGCACTATTACTATTACTTATTCTGTGCCGCCGCCCTAAAAAGCAAAAGGTAAATAAAGGAACACAGTTTTGTTTCGTCTAACCCAGTGGTTCGCAAGCCAGAAGTGGTCTACAAGAAATAAAATATGGTCCGCGAAAGATCCAAAAATTTTAGACAAATTAACTGCAAAGTAAAAGTAAGAGAAGAAACCAAAGTGATCTCCAGTCAAAAAAGGATTGAGATTCACTCGTCTAACCCCGTGATGATGAACCGAAGAGGTGATTAAATAAGTCAGGTAAACAATTGGAACTCACTCAATAGAAAAACAAAGGAAGACCAAGAAGGAAACTCAGATATTTCCATGAAAATCCTCGTGATTACGAAACAGAGAAAGTATCGATAGCAAAAAAAGCATTCGTTCAGCGTCTCGCGTCATCGGTCTCATGCGAAGGAAATGGGCGAAGCCATTGCAATTATAACAATAATGTAGAAATTACCGGGAAATGGCGTCGGACCGGAAGCCAGTAATTGTTGTAACATTAATTATATTGTTTTTGGTTCGCGGTACGTGTGTGACAGCGTAATTATTGCTATTTTTAAGAAGTTTCCGTCGATTTCTGTTTGTTTTAAACCAGTTAATCTGTGGATAAAATATTTGTAAGTAGCAAGAAGTAAAAGCCAGCCTAGCCAGTAAATCTGACTCCAGTCTTGCCATGAAGTACCGTGTTACCCCAGTTAATGGGTTGTGGAGGTCTGGTAGGCAGCCGCTCCTCGTAAAATACTGGTATTCAGCTAAATCCGGCTTGACTGGAAGCCGACCCCAATATAGTTGGGAAAAAGGCTAGGTAGATAGATGAGTAGCAAGAAGTAAGTAAGAAGTATAGTCACCGTGTTCCTGAATCGCAAAAAACAAACCTACTGAATAAACACGGTTCAATTTTAGTCAGTAAAAGTCTGATACTACTTCTCGCTCCACCGTAGAGCGTGAGCATCATTTGATGCATTCTTAATTTAAAAAAGCATAAGTAGATCAATTGCCAAAAGGCACTAATTCCAATTTCAGAAATTAAGTAATTCTCTGAGTAAAAATCTCATAAGTTCATAACTTATGTTCATAACTATTATATGTGTGAAAATCAAGTGATTTTTAAACAACTAAAATGTAACTAAACACACTCCAGTAAACTAAAAACATTCAAAAAGCTACACAACTACGCCGAAACTCATAGACAAACCTCCAACAAAAAATATTTAACGTTTTATCTAGAAAACGGTTCTTAACAAAACGCAATCTAAAGTGCCATCATCCGACATTTAACCCCTTCAAACTTTATTCGGTCCACAACTTTAAAACTACTTTTAAACACAATGAAAATATAACTTATCCCCTTGTTATAAAGGTTAGTTAAAGTGAATGTATAAGTTAGTTTTTCTTAAAGTGTCGCAAGGCAGTCGACACAGAAAATCGCCGTGATCCAAAATGTAACGTGATTTGTTATGCTCTCGAGAGGTCCATCTTAACCCGTGGTAATCCTTTTAATCCCGTTAAGCTTAGTTTAAATTATCACAGGAGTTAGTCAATTAACATTCTTTAGTCAAGATAGAAAGAAGAAAAAAACAAATATTTTCCACACATAGACACAATGAAGAAAAAACAAATAATAAAAAAAAAAAACAAACCAAATACTTATGAAGTTAACTTGCTTTTTTAATAAGAAAATTAAAAAGTCTTAGATCTTAGTAGAATAGAATAAACTTTATTGTACACCAAAACAAAGTAACAATTTATGCAAAAACTTAAATCTATGGGTACAATGGCGGTCTTATCGCTGACAGCAATATCTACCAGATAACTTTAGGATGGATCGTAAGAACTAAATTGTACGGTCTTGGTTCCAGTATTTTTAGCTATATGTTTTCAGTCAGTTTTTCCTTTTATTACTGTACACCTTGACCTAATCTCGCAAAAGCATTGCATTCAATGACCCGTTAACAAACGTCACAATTGAACCAATTAATTTACCCAATTTAAAAGCGTTCGAGTGAAAACACAGATGAACGCGCAAAACACATTACCCTCCTTTCCTCTACATGGTTAAAACAATCAGGGATTACGAAACTAACGTCAGGAGCATAAAAACAATTGAATATATAACTATAAAAAGCTCTCTTACGAAATAGGGACCACTTGAGACCCGACCTAATCTAACATACAAGTAGGTATACGTACTTACGTGACAGCTACGAGATTTTGACAGAAGGACAACTATTCACTAAATTATTGTAGACATAAAACAAGGCAGTGGAATAAATCCTCTCTCTCCCACAGAAAGGATGCCTATGATAAGCTGTGGGAATACTATATGCTGATTATGGTACATTCCCAAACAACACCGAAAGTTTCCGTGTTTATCGAGCCCATCTTATGGCCCTCACCAAGTCTTCAATATACATTTTAGGAGACCACAATATCATCATCATAATTTTAGTCGAAAGATATCCATTGTTGGACAAAGGCTTCCTCCAATTGTCGTCACAACAACCGACCATTTGCATCTCGTTTCCATGGGATTCCTGCAACCCTCATCAGGTTATCGGGCTATCTTTTAGGAAGACTTCTAACGCAGTTGCCACTCCAGAACCTTTCGACCCCATCGAAGATCTGTTCTGCGAGCAATGTGCAACTTAGGAAACCACACCATCGTTCTCAGACTTCACCAAACTATTTGTTCTCCATCTCAATTTGTTGTGACTGATCTTTCTGTCCATTCCTCACTGAATCATTTCTATTTAAGTTTTAGAGCTCATCAGTCACATACGCCTGACAACTGGAACAACACCGAGGTGTTGGCCCACCGGCTCGGCCGCAGTTCTCGCTACAGTCGTAAAACATCCCTTTTGATGATAAGTGCTCTTGTAATGAGAACATCTGGGAGTTGCTGAGAGGAGTCTTATGCAAGGAGCTGAAATAGATTTGGGGGCCTCTTGAGAAATAACTTCTTAAAATTTTGTTATTTTTTTTTTTGTATTTCGCAACGTTAAGTTGTAAGTTGATTAAAATACGTTTGGCGAGACGGATTTCTAGCATTCAAAACATTTGTACAACCAACAGTTTAATAATGTAAGACGAATTGAGAAAGTTATAATTCGGTAAACAAACATGTGTATCGCCGGTTAAACAGATTTATTACAAAATAAAGATTTACAAATAGTCTCTTAACTTCAAAACCTTTCCAAAAGACCACCTGTGCCCACAAAAATAAATGACCAACACCATTACCAAGATGAACACATTTCCAGCCTTCTATTCAGGATGTCACTACGACAAACATATCATTACTCAAGTCTCATCTGTTCTGCTTACCTAGTAATATGAACAGGACAATAATTACTACAAAACAAAAGCCATTACATCAGCTGCGAGTCTCACCTGCCTTCTCATCAGGCACCATTATTAAACACCATATGCTAAAAGCCCTTTTGAAACCACAGAGGGTAAAAAGTTGTTCTTAAAAAGCAAGGGTTCTCTTATGTGTGCTTTATTGAAGTTGTACTAAAAATAGACGAAACACACTTGATTTAAATCTTCTTTAATTCGTTTAGGGTATGGCCGTAGAAAAACAACGATAGTTCTTTGAAAAAAATACAATTTGTTTGTTCAGTTTCATGAAGGCTTTGAATAAAGAGATGGGATAAGTTTAAAACCAGGTATATTAATTTAGGGCTAAGTAAATTAGAAAATTTGTAGAACAATTAACTGTTACTAAATTATTGATTTCTAACTTACAAAGGTTTTGCTTATTATGCTTTAATAAACTAATAAACAACTTAGTAGATACTCGTATAGAAACGAACTAAAAATAATAATAAATTCAATAATAAATTATTCGTTTTAGTATGTATATATTTCCGTAAAATAAGACTGGGCAAGGCATCAGAGCATGTAACAAGCCAGTAAAATATAGAATAGGTGAACTGAACGAGATACACGGAACCATGCTAGGCCGCAATGATGACGGAACGACCTGAAAGAAGTGAACAATCATAGCTGTTGATAGAAATGTAGGAAGGTTTTAGCCCAGCAGGGGCAATATGAAAGAAAATCTGAAGCACCAAAAGTTTTTAGTACACTTACAGCAGACCACCTGCTACAAACATATCTCTCACTGTAAACTGTTTTAATTGCGCTATAAAAAGACTTAAAAAAAAGATGATTTAATAAAATAACACATACCTCTCATAGAGATAAAAGCTCAACCCTACCCTACTCACATTTAAAGACAGCCGCTTCACAGCAGCGCAAAAAACGCAGCGCCTGGCATGCGCGCACGCACGTGCGACGAGCCAGGTGCGCAGGAAGCCGCGCAATCACTACCATCTCACGGGCCAAGGCTTCTGTAGGGAGCCGTGTTACTAGAAAGCTTTTTTTCTACCATGTATAAAAGACCCGTTAGTAATGTACGGTTGGAAGGGTTTAAAGGAAATACCAATCTCTGGTTTGAAGACAAAAAGATACTGTCTGAGCATCGTCCATCATCTGGCCTTATCTTTTCTCTTGGACGACTTTTGCAGTTGTATATTTAAGTCAATTGCGAGACCTAGACCTCAACCAAGCGTCGCCATAAGTGAGGGTTGCGAAATAGTTCCAAAGATTCAACCTGGCAACGCAAAGGCGTGTGCTCTTTGCCAATTATGAAGCATGAGTGGGTTTTTTAGTGGGTTGAGGTGCTCGTGGCTAGATAATAACAGCCGCACGGGTCGATCTTCAAGGTTAAGCAACGCTTGCCTAGGTTGGTCTGTGGATGGGTGACCATCTTAACATAACGAGTTTCCTCCGTGCCTCGGAAAGCACATTAACGTTTGAATCCCCAACCGGTCCTATGAGACCGCGCTGTTATTGTTTTACTATTGTGTCTCGTTTCGCGGGTATCTGTGTAAATACGCCGTTGGTCCCGGCTGTCATTTGTAGATCTTTGGCAGTCGTTACGGATAGTCAGAAGCCAGTAAATCTGACTCCAGTCTTGCCATGAAGTACCGTATTACCCCAGTTAATGGGTCGTGGAGGTCTGGTAGGCAGCCGCTCCTCGTAAAATACTGGTATTCAGCTAAATCCGGCTTGACTGGAAGCCGACCCCAATATAGTTGGGAAAAGGCTAGGCAGATGATGAGTGGGTTTTGGAGTCAGTTGAAGTCTGATACTAGACCGGGACACGGGACCGTTCATAAGTGCCGCCAGCACTTGTGAAAGGCCTTTGTTCAACAGTGGACGGCTTCCGGCTGAGATGATGATGACCTTTTGCAAAACCCACTAAGACAACGGCCGCCTCTTCTAAGCCAGGAACAACATGCAGCATACATGCTATTCTACAAAAGGCTTTGAAAAATTGAATCTCTATCCAACAATTAGTCCCCTTTGATATCTTGAATCACTATGAATGCGAGACTATATTATCTTCGGAGTGTAGTCTTCGCATTCAATCCTTGATGGACCATTGTACGTGACTATAATAACAATGCTGACATCACATCACCGTCAACAGGCTCTAGCTTTAGACACACAATAGAGCTTTAGAACCTATCCGATTACCTCACCAACTTTTTACATAGATTAGGTTTTTTTCAGACCGCTAACCGTTTAATTTTTTGCCTTAAATAATTCAAGAGCAATGATTTTATTGTACGAAACATCGTCCTACTTAGTTTAGGTGCGAAAAACCTAATAACTTTTTTGAGATGAAAATTCTGATGACTTTTTGTGATAAAATTTTAGTAGAACAGCAATAAAACTTGGGACATGAAAGGCTTGTAGCAAGAAATATGGAGAAAAACTACAGCATATACTGCGGACATCAATTAACCTGTATTCGGAATATCGGTACATTTGAACATTTTCAACGCAGTCAATAAACTTGAGGATATTGTGAAGATATGTTACTCTGAAGAATATGGTATACATTAATAATGATTATAACTGACAAACAAATAAATAAGTACACATAAACTTAAATTCCACTAACCCGGCGTCAAGCTGTATATTTAATAAGAACGACATGGGACTTAGTAAGTGGCTCTTTTAGCTTTAGCCCGCAGTTTATCTGACAGCCGGCAGACAGACCCGGTCTAATACCACTTAAGAAAAGCAGTTTTTCGGGTAAAATCTGTGTAGTTCATCGTAGTATTGTATTTATGACCAAACAATATTTATATTATACTTGGTTTTGACGGGGAATTTCGAAAGTTTATTATCTGCCTAAAGCATTATTGTTAAGCGTATATTAGCAGTTAGACAACTGAGCATAATATCTGCTTACGACATAATGAATGTAACGATCATACAATTTATTGCCATACCAGTAATGGCTGCAGCGTGCGGCCCATTTATCTATATTGGCATTATTGGCCGTTTGAACGCTTGCCTTTGCGTAAGTAAACCTAAACAGTAATTGAAAACCCATTCGTTTCAACTGTCAAACTTGAACTCAACTGTCAATGAAGACTGACATTTAAAAGCTTCGTAGTTGACTTACAGCCGAAACCAATAACCTATCTATCACATATCGGAGATAGAAAAACAAATGAAACAACAGAAAACATGATAATTTTTGTATTGTATCATTTGTTTTACAATCTCCAGTATGCCAAAACTGGAGATCGATCCTATCTATCACATATCGGAGATAGAAAAACAAATGAAACAACAGAAAACATGTATAATTTTTGTATTGTATCATTTGTTTTAGTATCTCCAGTATGCCAAAACTGGAGATAGATAGGTTATTTGGTTCAGCCGTAAGGCTCGTATACAAAGACCAATATTGAACTATAAAAAAGCATTAATTACAAATTAACTATTGACAGGTGCTTTAGAATTTTCAAGATGTCAGTTAAGTCATAGAAATTATGCTTATTGCATATTCCAAAGCAAAAAAGTCTCTATAGAAAAGAATGTGCAACAAACTCCATGGACATTCTTTTAAAATTTTTAAATACCGGTAAATCATAAAGAAAAACAATAATATAGAATTGAAAATCATTTGTGACCAACATACCTTTGTGTATGTATAGATTGCTAACTACCTATTTCTGGGAAAGTTAGGAAATGAGCCATTAAAGATAGGTACAGTATAATTATCATAGTTTTCTTCCAAAACTTCAACTTATTAAGATCTTTATTAATTAATTCATTTAAATTTAATGATTTCCTTCATCTTTGCCGTCACTAAGCGATTAAACTTTTAAAGCAAATTCTTTGTCAACACAAATTAGGCGTAGTTCCATTTAGTCATAATTATAACAGGAATCACGAACGTTTTCATAAAAAAAGAGATGAAAGCGTTAGAAAAACTGAGGCAGCTACCGACAGAGCGGCAGTATGGAAATGATGCGTGCCATCGTAAGATCTTTACTCGAATTATATTATTTTTTCTAGTAACGTTTTTATCGCTTGAAGATAGCTAGCTCAGTTTTTTGAACGAGGTTCACTGTGGAGGCCACTTGAAAGTCTTCATTTTATTTTAGAATAGAGTAGACCTTTGTTGTGTCGCTAGACGAAACAGTTTACAAAAACTGAAGCTTATTTTTTAAATGTAGAAAATTATACTTACTGCAAATCATACCTTTTCATATTTAAAATAAAGGCGAAGGTTTGTATGGCCTG
Organism: Mythimna separata; assembly: GCA_030763345.1. NCBI lineage: Eukaryota > Metazoa > Arthropoda > Insecta > Lepidoptera > Noctuidae > Mythimna > Mythimna separata. The sequence goes on from CM061176.1 coordinate 22,948,742, forward strand.
TAGGAGTGAATGTATGTGTATATGTTTAATACTCCTTCATACTAAAACCGCTGAACTGAATTAGGCATATCTCTTATCTAGTACTCATTTCAGTGTCTCATAAAACTAAACCAAAAACTTAGCTTTACCGTATACGGTATAAAACCAACAAACTTCCTTAACTTACCGAAACAGCTTTACATTCCACATTCATAATTCCCGTATCAGAATGCCGAACAATTACGCCAACTGTTTAGCGATTGGTCGCAGAGCACTTACGCAATTAAACAAATCGGGAGACAGTTCGTTGAAGTTCGTTCGCAGTCGTCAGGCATTAAGCACAAAAGTGATAGGGACAGAAGGCAATCTACGCACTCATAGACACCGCTCACAGACACGATGTCTCGGACTCTCGGTCCATACGCGCTTGGGCTGTGACTGCGTTAAATCCCAGCTGCTATCTCCCAACCTCTTAACTCTGTTAACTGTTGCTCTGAGGCTGTTAATTCCGAGCCTCGACAAAATTTCTAAGGTGTTCCACAAGGAAGCATTTTGGGACCACTACTATTCCTAATAAAGAATTTGCCTTCTGTATCTATTTTGTACAACAAGGCAACAGCCCAGATGTTTGAAAGCGCGACCAATTGCCAATGAACATGTTTTGGCGACCACAGACCACAATTACTTGAACTTATTCCTATTACTTATCACAATGTGTTAGCACATTGGAAAGTAGGTCCGTTTGTACAGTGGCATTTGATAAGTATTGTGACTTGTGAGCTAAAGTTTGTTTGAGAGTGTTACTAACGTACCCAACTTAGTATAATGGAGGAATAATATTTCCATATTATGGAATAACATTTAAAAGTCAGTTATGAACTAAGTGTTAAATATTATTTAAGCAAATGAGTATATTTATTCATTACGTATAGGCGAATTTAATGAAACAAGGCATTCTCTATCAGTCAACTTTTGATTTAAAAAACTACACTGTGATGGATGTACTCAGTAAACAAATAATAATGGATTATCATTAAAATAAGTTGCATATAATATGTATTACAAAACATATATAAGCTAATTTAAAGATGAACAAAATATGTAGTTTATAATCTGATATTGTAAAAACCTTTGATTGTAACAGTGCCAAACATTATAATAATTTAACCAGACCTTAGTAAGTTTGATGACTCTATCATCAGATTTGAGACAAAGATACACAAAATCAAAGACCTAAGGACTAATTTATTTTCAGACGCACACGATTGTGATCTTTGTAGCTTCGATTGTCTAGTTTTTTAGTTTTTATTTAAGTGTATCTAACAAATCACGACCGTCTTACAATGCAAACCGGCTGGCCCAATGCTGCTGGATAAGCCCGAACGGTCCGATACAGCCATATTGTGTGCTCAACGCGTTGACAGATGTGCGCTAATTGACGCATGCGCACAAGCGCAACATTGTAAGCACTTGCATACTTGTTTTAGACTGAGCTTTAGTGATGAGACATGTTCCAATAACCCGGTTTTAATACAGAGATTTTTTAACCTAATATAAGTTTACTAACTTGTCCATTATTATTGTCAGCCTGTCATGTATTATTGTCATTACCGTGTCTACAATATTGTCACTTCTTTCAAAGTTTAGACAAAATAACTGCAGTGGTGGTAAGGTGTGACGTTTCACTAAATGACTCTACATTAACAATGTCAATTTATCTATAAATATTTAATGTTACGCCCCATTATTATAAAATGATGCTTTAGTCAGATATTGTTTAAAAACACTTTATATCTATACCTATAATGGTCATTGTTCATTAGTTACTGGATGTTAGTTAGCACATTGTGCCCCACTGCCGGGCAAAGGCCTCCTCGTTACTGAATGTAGGTAATCTTTAAGCATTAGACCCGAATACCAAACAACTCACAAGCAATCACTAGTAGTCATAAAAAACCATAAAAATCTTCCAGACAACCCTAAAAAACTTACAAGTAAATCTGAAAATTCGAGCCTTCAAATCCCGAATAATATCTTAGCATCACTAACCCGGTTCGGTTCGTGACCGGACCGAGTCGCGAGTTCGATTGGGTTGTTGTACGAACGATTAGCGTTCGATAAACTCGCTAGCCTGCATCGTATGACCGGCTTTACTTGCTCACTATTATTATGAATTTAAAACAGTTTCTCTAGTTTATGGCGTGTAATTTTTCTTGTTTGATCAGTGAAAGAATTTGTTTTCTCCATTTTATTTGGGTATATTGAATGAATGTTTTGTGTGGTTAAGATTTGAAAAAAAGTAGTCTTAACGTTATTGTTGAAGGGATAGTATTGAAGGAAAACACGTTGCGTTAACCTCCAAATGACATGGGAGATAGGGAAGATGATGATGATATTGGTGTAGTAAATAGCAACCCTTTCTTACTTCGTATTGCTGCAAACTTACACACAAATCGTTCTAAAGTAACGTTCTTTAAATTGAAGAAAATAATTAATTTTGTAAAAAAAAAACTTATGCCTAGATTTTAAACCTAATTAAACCTTATACATATAGGTTCAAACGTTTACTTAGAATTTCCCAGAACGTGACACACTAATTAATGACTCTTAATCACAAGAGCTGTGCTTATGACTCGAACAAATACCTTTCTACGCTCAATGTCAGTCAGACAGAAAAAATAAAGAACTGAGCTTAGTCAATCCTTCATTTAGTCGACATTAGAGGTCATTCCTACATCGACAGCTACGTATTTACTTTTAATATACTAGTTCAAATGGTGTGTATACGTGTATGTAACAATTAGCATAATTTGTAACCAATTCTGTACATACAAAAGGAGAATCTGACTGACCTATTAAGGCGCAACCGAATGTACGGGGACTAGGAGCTTAATTAAATTTCTCTCTCTATACCGTGTTACCCCAGTTCATGGGTTGTGGAGGTCTGGTAGGCAGCCGCTCCTCGTAAAATACTGGTATTCAGCTAAATCCGGCTTTACTGGAAGCCGACCCCAATATAGTTGGGAAAAGGCTAGGCAGATGATGATGATGATGATACGTCATAGAAGGGATGAAACGGGAATTCTACATTCAGACGGGCGAAACCGCTGGCGAAAACTAGTTTGTTGATAAACTGTGTTTTTCTTAGGCCAATAAATCGTTCTGGGTTCTTTTCCCATTTACAACGATATGGGTGAATTGTTTTGATGCTCAATAATTATTTTATTAGTCAGATCTTTTTTTTTATTCTTAAATGTCATTTGGTTTATCTTCGTTTCTTTGCAATGTAGGATTCAGATACATAATCTAATCGGTTCTTACGTATCAACAAACAATACGTTTTTCCAAGTTCGGAGAATTTAAACAATTACACACTGTTTGTGACAATGACCTTATCATGCGGACAGACAGACTGACTCTTTAATCATAATAATGAATTAAGTATGTTAATATAAGTCCCAATTTAAATATGGCGGCTTTGTTTTAAGGGATAATGAGAGCACGACCTCCTTTAAATACTTAATGACTGTGAAAACAGTATCAAAATTAACTCATTTGTTTTCGAGATAACTCCTATATTATACCTACAACAGTGGTACCTGGTGGCAGTGTGGATTGCAAATGCTGTTTGGTTACTCTTTTTTTAATTAAAATTCCAGACAAGTTTCTATATAAAGTCTGTCCACAGGTTTGACCTTCAGTTGGAAAAAACTTACTGTTCAATACTGCAGGTATACCTACGTGTTGCTAAAAAAATAGGTATGTATCTAAGTATTGCTCAGAAATGACACCTATATACAGTACGGCGTTATAAGTTGGCGAATCTGAAGTTAAGCTCTGCGAATTTTAGGCGCTTGAAATCATCATCATCATCTGCCTAGCCTTTTCCCAATTATATTAGGGTCGGCTTCCAGTCAAGCCAGATTTGGCTGAATGCCAGTATTTTACGAGGAGCGGCTGCCTACCAGACCTCCACAACCCATTAACTGGGGTAACACGGTACTTCATGGCAAGACTGGAGTACTGGACTGGTACTGGCTGGCTGGTGGTGGACTGGACCTTTATTTTTGGACGATATTTCCAGCGCCATTCGCAGAACCTAACTTCAAACTCGCCAACTTGATGTTTTCGTCTACAGTACGGCCGTACTGTACTGTAGACGAAAACATCACTAGTATCTATAAATTTTAATAAATAAGATTTTAAATAATAAAACAGTCGTATCAATTAAAAAGTAGTAAATACAGAAAAGGAGTTTTGTTGGTACTGCTGCTTCAATAGAGTAAGTAGACCTCTCACATTAAAATTCCATAAAAAAAGGGTATCCAGTAGTATGCTGTCCATACCCGTATCATCTTATTTCATATCTAAATTAATAAGTTACACAGTAGGTATAAAATGATTTAGACAATGACATTAAGTATATCTAGTAAACTGAAAAAAGAGTGGCTAATCTTAACAATCGCTTCTTTCAAAAGCTCCCAAAAATCGATATTTAAACGTCAATTAGCAAAAGAATTCAAAAATGGAATGTTCGATAAATAAAAAAAACAAATATGGCGCCACGGAAGGTCGGCATCGATTGACTGCGCGCGTGCGTGATGCACACAGGGCTACGATGCACGGGCATCGTTACGAGCAGTAATATGAGAACTGTCTTGTAGCTCAAAGGCGGTCATTGTTGTTTGAAGATCCTAAGGGCTGTCTGTCCTCGTATATTCGTATTTATAATTAGCCTTCTCACTTTACAAAGAGGTAAAATGTTTTGTTGTTTTGTCTAAAAAAGTAAAGGGTAGGCGTAATGATGTAAGGACCAAAATTATATCTTTACTGCAAAAATTCCGATTTGTTAATAAAAAGTGTCAGGGGGTGCATAGGAAGGTAGGGTAAAATAAAGTCAAAAATTTGAAGGGGATTTTTACGTTGTTAAAAGTTATTTCAAACATTTAAGTAGGTACTCCCATTTATTCATTAAATGTAATTAAAGTTGATGCTTTGACAGAAATCAATAATAAAAATAAATACCAAAGTAAACGTCAAAATCAAAGTTTTTTTTTTCTATTCCCCCTTACATTCCTATTCACCCCGTTTGACGGTACATAAAATAAATTCGTCAGACTGTAGAATGTTTTTATTGACTGATTAGCACAGAAAACAAAAATACAGTATGCTTATGTTTCATCAAGAAAGTTCTCGATTAAAAATAAGTAAATTAAAAAAGTAGAAAGTTTAACCACGACTTCAGGAAGCTGTTACTAAAACATTAGTTATTTATGAGGAAGGAAAGCACGATTCGGAAATCAGTATCCGCCAAACAAAACGATATTTAGTTAAAACCATTGATTGTATAAAAGATTTGAAAGAACTACCGTTTATTCGCAGGAATGCAAACAACAGTAATGTAGCAATTATATACGTTTTAACAAATAATAATAATATATTGCATATAATTATAGGTTGTTTTTAAGGCGGCCGGACGCTACATCCCAAAAATATTACAGCAAAAAAAACTGGTATGGTAAATGCCAAATATTCGCAATAGGAAACAATCATTTATTTTTCTCTCTAAGCTGTACTCTATCTAATTCTAGACCTTTGGTTTTTATGTGGCAGTTAAATTATATTTCTTTGATTACGTTTTACTAAATTTTACTTCTTTCCTTTTCAAATTATTATAATATAAGTACCACAATTTTCAACTAAAATTAAAATGAAATCTATGAATGCAAACTTTTCTTTTACAAACTAATTTCCTTTAGTAATCTGTCGTGCTTAAGAAAGGCCATGCAGTAACCAGTAGTAAGAACCAGCTATTAAAATAATACCGATATTTACACCGGTACACTTGGTAAGAATTTGACTTCCTATTTGCCACATTTGTTTTTTCAAACGAAGCCGCTGTCAGAAGTTACTACTGGGAATTCTCCTGACGAAACATTCTTGAGTAAAAGAAATAGGTTTATAGGATACCTTCTACAAGTTGTGGTATATATCTATATCAAAATTAGTTTAGGCATAAATAAAACAGCGTTACTTTCGCATTTATAATATGATATTATTTATTTAGACTGGCTTGTTGGTCTAGTGGTTAGTGGCCCTGACTGCTATGCCGGAGGTCGTGGGTTCGATTCCCACCCAGGACAAATGTTTGTGTGATGCGCACGATCATTTGTTCTGTGTCTGGGTGTAATTTATCTATAATATGTATTTATTTAGAAATGCTCTATTACAAAATGAGTTTATTTCATAAATATACTATAAAAATATATTATAAATTTAGAAATATATGTAAAAGTATGTATATCAGTTGTCTAGTATCCATAACACAAGCTCTGCTTAGTTTGGGACTAGACGGCGTTATGTGAAAGTTGTGGAATATATAGATAATATTTGACAGTATGGATGCTACTAAAGTCAGGCCAGCCCTATCGCACATACAGCGTGTAGTCAAAGCGGCCGCATGCACCGGAGTGGAGCGGTGTCACGACCGCGGCCGCCTACCGACCTGCCCTCGCGACCTTTCTCGGAATCTATAATTATTACAGCACCCTGTTAATGATTTATCTCGGCGTTTAATAATGGACACTACTCTGTAAAGATGAATGAGGGAGATGAGTAATTACTATGATGTAATATTTGACGCAGATGGTTGAATTTCTTCTTGATTACTTCGTAATCAGCACCAAAAAGGTGAATGTGGGATGCAACTTCTGTCAAACGCTGTGATATAAGTACGTACTGTTGGGAAACCCTAATACCTCGCCGTATTACTGCTTATATTCGTTCTGCCTCTCACCGAAACAACAAACAAGTTTTATCACGATATACTTAGTATGCAAACCCCTAATTTGCTGAAACAACTTGATAAAGAACCTTCAATAAATAACCCACAGATATAAACGAAAGATCTAAAACACTCATATTACAAAGCGAAGGATACAAATATATCGACAACGCCCTAAAGAGACAACCCCACCCGAAACTTTAATTAATTCATGAATCCCCGACCGGTCTCATTGGACCGCGCTGTTATTGTCTTACTATTGTGACTCGTTTCGCGGGTATCTGAGTAATTAATTCATGAATCCCCGACCGGTCTCATTGGACCGCGCTGTTATTGTCTTACTATTGTGACTCGTTTCGCGGGTATCTGAGTAATTAATTCATGAATCCCCGACCGGTCTCATAGGACCGCGCTGTTATTGTCTTACTATTGTGTCTCGTTTCGCGGGTATTGATAGGTTAAAGCTCCGAATTTAATTTACTGCACCTACAAGTCAACAAAGAAGATAAAACAATACATGATCTTCTTACACAAGACATAAAAGGTTGGGATTGTTTTTTTTTTTTTGATTGACTAGCGATGAGCGATACCGAGATGTTACTATAATCGAAAGAATCGGAGTCGTTAAAATAAACTATCGAGTCAGCGTTCTACAAAATAATCGAGATGTTTTCGATTGTTTCAAGTCATTGCAATCGACCGCTAGTTTTCGATTGTTCGTAGCAGTCACTCGAATCGAAACTCTAATGGCGCATTTTCACTGGTCGTTAACTCGTTCGGGGATAACAACCAATGAAAGTAACATGGTCGTTATACCGCATACGGTTCCCCGAATGCGGGCCATGTGACACGCGTTCCAGTAGTCTCTCGCACCCGGCATGCGGGCCCTATCGACTAATGAAAACGGTTCCCCGAATGCGGGCGCTGTGGCATGCGTTCCAGAAATCTCCCGCACCCCGCATGCGGGCCCTATCGACTAATGAAAATGCGCCATAAACCATTAAGGAACAATTCGCGAATGACCGCGCCAAGCGGCTGTCGCAATAACAGATCGAGTCGAACTCGAGTCATAGACGAAACAATCGAGAATCATTCGAACAATCGAATAAAACTTCCGAATATTGCAAGTATCCGCTGTGCTTACTATGCCCGTAGTGCCCGCTTGGCCCGCAGGCGGTGCGCGTACGCATCTCAACGAGCCGTAGCCAGTAGCCAAGCTAATGTGAAACATATGTTGTCGGTATCAGCGAAATGATCGCCGCTTAACGTTTCATTCCATGCAAAAACCTTTTTGAGATTGTGTTGCATGCTTGTGTAAATTAAGATATTGAGATAGTGTAATAAAAGATCTCAGTTATCATCAGTTGGTTTTAGAGATAACTGGGTCAATATACTCGTATAGGCTTCGTCGACGGATAAATAAACAATGTAGGTTTTCTGATTATCTTTTTATTGGTTTTTTAAATAAATAAAAAAGAGAGACTTAGTAGCTAATTACTTCCATATTGTAACGCAATCGCATTTGTATCGCGCCAGATTATCCAGAGTCCTAGATTATCGGAGATTTAATACAAAAATACCATTCTGTAAATTTACTAATAAGAAGAAAATGAAATCAGGAAAAATCCGATACTCTTTCGAAACAACGACGATGCTATCGAAAATGAAACTCCATTTACAAACTGAAAATAAATTAAAAAGACCTCATAAAGTACGTGATAATAAACCAAACAGAGAGATACAATCTATACATAAATCGACTCCCCATATAAAACTTACGGAGCGTAAAAATCTCCAGTTGGCGATCATAATAACTTGTACTGCATTACCATACAATAGTGCCCACCCCACCGCGGATATAGCTAGATGGATATGGTATACTGTGCCGTACTTCCGGGCAGTGTCGGTCAACACTGAAACTGCATAACTTGGATATACGAATAAAACAAGGAAACAAAGTCCAAATCAAGTGTCTTTTAGAATGTGGAAAGAGTCTTCGTAATGGCTTGATGAAAGGAAATGCCCATCAATTTATAAATAAAGAAGGTAACAATTGAGTTATAAAAGAAGATATCACTGACTCCAATCAATATGGTATAAGAGCGAGAAGATAATAACGGGAAAGAAGAAATACATGGAAGACCTATGTCCTTGACCATCAAAAAGGATGCACTAAAAAGAGAAAGCAAACAATGATTGTTCAAAGCTTGTGTTTTAAAAAAAGGAATGAAGTGGTAATAACACCCGTCTGGCTATAAACGAATACATATTTATTTTTGGATGACTGTATGGTTCAAGATCTTTCCACGTGTGACTTCATGCAGCATAAAATTTTATATTTTCAAATTGTTCCTTATACTGTTTTACTTTTAAATTACTTAGGATTAATTTCATCTGTTCTAAATTTACTGCTACTATCCGTTGTTTTAAACAGTACTAAAACTGTTATCCTGCAAATTTGTCACTCAGTTTCAATCTTTCCACCTCTCAGGACCATATTGCAGGATCTAAACGAGGCCAATGCCAATACAGGTTGCCAAAAACTGGGCAGAAAAAGTTTAATGAGAGCATCGATACGAAAAGAAGACGAAGAAGGACCACATTTTTCCGTTCCCAAAAATGGTCCTTCCATAAACTACATACTTAGGATTAATAAGGGCTAGTTTGATCTGCTCTAAATGTACTGCTGTTTCATCTATTAATTTAAACAGTACCCCACGAATTTGTCGCTCAGTTTCAATGTTTCCGCCTCTCAGGACCACTTTTTACTGTTCCCAATAATGGTCCTTCCATTCCGCAACCTCGTAGATATTATCAAAAAGATGACAAAGTAAACACTCCTTTCCAATTTACTTTATCCAATTACCGTGATGTGAACATGTTGGACAAATAACGAGAAACAAGCCTTGCACCCACGGTTCGCCCACGTGTGGGACCGAGGTCTTATGTGATGTTAAATAACTTTGAGTCCTTTGTTAGGCTGCTGTTATAGCTTATATTTTTAACACTGAGCCCATAAGGCAAGGTGTAAATTGTTGTAGTTTTATTTTAAGTATTTCTCTTGTATTTGAAAGTCTTGTTCAACGTTTCGTTGTGTTTATCACTATTTTGTTTCATCTGGCTGTTTCTATGAAGTCTATCAAAATTTTTTCAAGTTCAAATTATGATTTCCCAAATCAGGTTTTTGAGGATTTTCCTGGCAGTAAATATTTTGAATTCTTGAATGTAAAACAAGGTCTTTCGCAATGTCCTTATATTGTAATATCAAGGTTATCCTCAATTGTGCATTGAAGAATTTCGCATTTACCATAAACTTTGCATTGAATTGTATGTATCAACATTTTGTTTGGTTTCAAAGTCTACACAGAAAGTGGCAGGGTTTTTAGGCATAGAGAAGTCTTCTTCCTACTGGCTACTGACAGGTAACTAAGATCTACAACACTTTTTTATCTCTCTGCTCTCAAAGCAACTTATAGTCGATTTCTACTTTTGTAATTCGTCCAACTAATCATTTTATGCTTATTTTAAAATTCTCATAGAAGAAAATTTATGTCCCTAATTCTTACGAGCACAAAACAATCTCATACCTCATAAAAGAGACGGAAAACCAAGCCCTAACATTACTTACAGTCCTTGTATTCCGATCAGGCCCGCCCTCATTACCAGTCGTGTGCGTCTCGATCGCTCGCGTCTCCTGCAAGCCCTAAGATCTACGGCGACATTCCTCACGGCAAGCAGACTGTGACTGTGACCGAAATACTCAGATACTACTACCTACTGATGAATAACAAATAATCAGTTCTGCTAACGAAATGTCAACAAGATTATTTATTTGTGATTAAGTCATTCGGGAAGTGCTTCAAGAATTACTTCGTCTAAATATGAATATTGTACTATATAGGTTATACAACATAGTAGATATCAATTTAAAAAAATTAAAAGTGGTGGTGTTTTTTTTCTGTCTGATTCTTCTCGATGGGAAACGACCAATAATAGATCCGTGTACTAGTTCTTAATGTTTTACAGGTGCTCATGTAAAGGGCAATATTTTGACAAGCAATTATGCTTTCTATCACTTACTGCCAATTTCTTCACTAAACGTAACAACTAAAGTAGCAGCCAAAGTAACGTCATAAAGTAATAATATCGGTTAAATTCGTTTCTTCACAATTTTAACTGTTAGTTTTGTCCTTAACTTTAACTGCTCATTGAAAGTTGTATAAGTTTCATTGCGTTTATCCCTACATTTTATTTTAGTCGACTTTTAATTTAGCTGTCACTTGGATGAAAACATTGACAAGTTGACATTTGTTATTGACTACAGTAATTGTCAAGGAAAAGTTATTACTTTAGTTTTAGTTTTAGCTTTTTTGAAGAAATTGGCCGTTAGTGAATTATTTGAATCGAGTCAGTCACAGTTAGTCAAATAATTTCATATTTGTAGGAGACAATCTCTAGAAGGTAGGACTGTAGACTGTAGTCGCTATAGCTAAATTCCTTTCTAAAGTTGCCTTCTACAAACAACTTTACATATACCGCTATATTTCAGTGATTAAGAAATCACGGAAGTTCTTCCAGCTAAACTCTTCTAACCATTATTTAAATAAACGTCATTACTACACATGTGCTCCTTATTTGGTCCTGTCATCCTCATTAACTCGTTTCCTTCAATTAAGTCTACAAGACTTTGCATCCAATCTTTTTATCTTCCATATTGGTTGACAATCTCAAATATTTACTGTGACTATAAAAACTTGTAAGTTAATTGTGCCTGGTACACGTTAGATGCTAATTATGTGCAGCTTCCAATTATGTGAAGCTTGTGACTTACTCGCAACCTTCGTAACCGGTTGTGATGTGGTCTATGTGACTGCAGTAAAGGGAGAATTTGATTTACGCGTATGTACATTTGTGTACAAGGTTTTAAATCAGAAAAAAAAGCAATTATTAGGATGGCTACAAAAACTGATGTTTGCAATAACATCAGTTTTTGTAGCCATCCTAAAAATCGATTACAACAATGCAAAATACGCCTCTCCTAGCGAGGAAGCCTTGAGTCTCAGCAGTGGGATCATTATAAGGCTGATTCTATGCTAAAATACTTGTAAAAAAAGAGGAGAAGAAGATCAAACGCGTTTGAATATGCATAGTTTATTTTAGTAATAGGTAATTATGTTAATCTATAGGTACAATAGTCAATAAGAAAAAAGAGCACTACAATGACTTTGATTATAAATTTAAATGAAAACTAATTACCTGTTTATGGTCTTTATAGCAATAATTAGAGAACTAATTTGTATGTATAGCGTATCTTTTTAAACATACCGGTAGAATCACAATAAATGAGTCACATTACTTTATTTTAAACAATGCGTCGAAACAATTAGCCATTGAATGAATATTTGTATTTAAAATTATAGTAAGTTTTATTTAGCCATTATGAAAATAAAACTTACATAAAACTGAGTTTTATGTGTAAGAATTTTTTATTTATATTAATTTATTTGTTATAATAAAAAGTGTGGCTGACGCAATTATAATATTCTCTGAAGGGTTTTGAATCAAAAAGGGCTTTAAATTTGTATCATGTAAAATCTGCAAATCAATCGAACTACACCAACTTTCTCACAGTGTACGCGTCAAAGGAAATGCCTCTTTACCTCAATTACTAGGGCCTATTAGAGTAACAAGTTCGTCGCGTCAATTATCCGTCATCGTCATCAGCTCCGCAATCAAGTCGGTAGCGTCTCAATCAGACAGCTGCTTAGCCGAAGATACAGTGTGAAAGATGTCATTAGAAGTGTAAATGATTTTTAAAACTAAAGTAGTATTGTACAGGTATTGGTAGAAGATTTATTTTTACTGATTGTGACAGCTTGCTATTTGTACCGTTGTTACCCCAGGTCTGGTAGGCAGCCGCTCCTCGTAAAATACCTACTGGTATTTAGCTAAATCCGACTTGACTGGAAGCTGACCCCAATATAGTTGGGAAAAGGCTAGGCAGATGATGATGATGTGACAGCTTGCTATTTGGAAAGCACTCTTATGACCTTGTAGGACTGGGTCATAGGTTATTGTACTCATAGGTTTTCTACGTGGGTAATCAGCTAATGACTTCTCCCGCTCTGGATGGAGCGGAAGGGCGTGTCAGATTTTTTACTGACTAAAACCTGCTCCTGTTTCTTTTGTCCCTTAGGCGCTGCCATGCCATGCTGGGCCATTGTACTTATTGGTGATATTAGAGATTTGGAAGAATTTGGATTAATAGCTAAAAATCTTACTGCCAGCAGTATGACCGGCAACTTAAGCGTAGGTATTTGTTTTAACACCTTTTCGAGCACAAATACCTCTGAATCTTTTCCTCGAACATCATGCCTATACTTAGCAATATCGACATTTAAGGCAATACTCAATATTCTTGGAACAGCTTATTATCATGCGCTCGAAATCCTCTAGAGTAGGCACTGCAGAGGTGAACGCTTGCGACAGTATCGTTCCGAGAACCGCTGACGTTTAGAGGTCGCCACTTCGCCGCTCCGAGCCGATGTAGTGGCGACCTCTAGGGTTGCCAATAGTCCAGATGAAGTAGGATAGCGTTTTTGGAATGTGCACCCAGACTTTAACGATGTTAAGTATCTGGCCTGACCGACTTTTCAATCAATCAGTCAAATAATTATTTATAATTATCTGTTACAAATTATTTACAAATTATACTAAATAAAATAAAAAAACACCCTAACGAACTAACTAAAAATTGTTTATTAATGACAAATGGGTAACGTATAGGTTTTTATTACACAATTAAAATATAATGCTTACTTAAAAATGTTCATGCCATGATCAGCCACTTGATCATACCAATTTTTTGTCGGTAAAAATCATCTTTAGTTTTTACTGTAAATTACATAATCAAAAGTACCTTTGGAAATTACATAGTCAAAAGTACATTTGTTTTTTTTAAAATTTTATTGTTAAATAGAAATGATAATAATTTTCTAAATATATAAATGTATTATTGTTGTGTCTTTTCCTGGCTCGTAACTGCGCGGAAACTCGTTCGCAATGCAACCGCAGAGTGAGATTGATTAATGTGTATCGAAATGTCAATCGTATGTAATAAATGGAGATAGTAGTTTGTAAATGAATTCCATTACACGTAATGTGTTTAACGATACTGTGTGTGGCCATGAATGTCAATTGCATGTCAGTTTTATCGGCAGATAAAACAAATTGTTTCTAATTTAGATGAATTTTTTCACTGCACAGTAGGTATGACAGACATCCACCAACCCGCACTGTGTCCTTGTAGTGCATTACGGCCCATTCCCTCTCCAAGAGTGGGCACATTATAAGGCCAACCTTATAATGCATAAAAAGCTTAATAAGTTATGCTTTTTTTAAAGTTATATAAACTAGTGCTTGACTGCGATCCCACCTGATGGTAAGCAGTGATGCAATCGCAGATGGTGAGGCGCACTAGCTTATGCTATACCTAGTACCTATTACAGATTATAATATTATAGAGACTTTCTGGTTCATCTTAAGATGATCTATATTTTGATGTTTTATAAACTAGTGCATGACTGCGATCCCACCTGATGGTAAGCAGGTGGGATCTCTTCTTCAGTCTTTATCGTTCTGAAAATTTGTGCCAACAAGGGTAACAAAGACGTACTAAAGACGAAGAAATAGTTAAGATTAACTTTACTTCTCGATTATACAATTTAGGCACGAAGAATAGTGCAAATAGTTCTACGTTAACACAAACATCATAGTACGTAAAACACCGTTCTTTTCTACTTTGTCCTTAGCCCAGTCAGTGACCGAACGAAATGAACAAAGTCTACATCAGCGCATGAGTCAGCCGCGAACTTCCTTATACGACGATTAGTTAAATAAGATGAATCGGGTTCGTGACGTCAGCGTTCATGGCAATTTAACGACTGCACAATTAAACTTTTGGGCTGTAAGATCTTGTGATAGCCAGTAGTACTTGTAAAGCGTGGTAGACCCCTTCTTAGTTGGATGTTTGTACCTAATTAGCAATGAGCTACAGAATTAAGTGCGTTATTTGTTTCATGAGTGCCAGTTTTGTTTCAGAGGGTTTTTGTGCGGCTGGATTATTTTAATAAAGTTTTAGAACTACTTAAAATTTTGAATGACTCACTGGCCTATTAGTCTAGTGATTAATGGCCCTGACTGCTATGCCCAAGATCGTGGGTTCGATTTCCACTCAGAACAATCAATGTTTGTGTGATGAGCACGATGTGTCGTTGTCGTCGTCTACGATACGATTTTCACTAACAAACAAGATAGGTACCTACTGTTAGTTCTACTTACTCAGATACCCGCGAAACGAGACACAATAGTAAAACAATAAAAGCGCGGTCTCATAGGACCGGTTGGGGATTCAAACGTTAAACAAATGCGAAGCCATAGCCAGGACAGGCCACTAGTTATTCCACCACACCTCCACAGAACACGTTCGATCACGTAAAACAAAGGTCCGTGGAGACAAGTAGCCATAACGCTGACGGCCGACAACACAGCCACTGTCGATACTAAGTGCTTACTGATTAATTATCTCGTAAATCTGCGCCGGCGCCGTTTGCGCGGCGCGGTAGGCGCCACACGACGCCATGCCTTTTGCAGTAGCTTTTGTTATTGGTTTTACTGACTTTATAAGTATTTATCTTTGTCTAAATAGAGAAAATGTAATGACTATGCTAGGTCTAGGATACTGACAAAGTTCGAAGCACGATTAAATTAGAATCTGAAAAATTTATTTGAAAAACATAGGTCAAATTATAACCGAGAGTCAGGTGTTAAAGATAGGTAGATCCTCTACGCTTTGCCCGGAAACGTACTTTATTCGTATATTGTCAGTTTTAGCTTAACTTCTATTATTATGTAAACTTTCACATCATTAGTATACATATATGTGTATATGTAGGTTCTCTAATCGAAAAAGAGTTATGATCTGCTTAATACCGGCCAACAGATCCTAGAACTTAGGCGTATATTATAGAAGTGAGCTTCACAAGACACAGGGTCTCGCCCTGAACAACTGTCTCATACGAGTACCTATACTAGGCCACACATATAATATATGTTTTTATTCTGCTCTGTAATCGAACTGACACATAGTGCAGCAGGCGATCACTCAATCCTTGCACCAACCATGCTGTCAAAGTCGCCACGTAAGTACCTAACCTTATAATATCTCACTATCAGTAACGCTATTGCATTAGAATTGAAGAGAAATAAGTACGTTATTGTACTGTAACAAACCTTATTGTTACTTATTGCGCCGACACGGATACACAGACGGACAGACACAAGGCCGACACCGTGTCTACAGTTTATTGCACGACTTGACTAAAAGGCCTATTACACCACCCGTTTTTACGACCAGTCTACGTAGACTGTCGTTGATTCTATCGAGTAGTAAGACCAGTACGGCCGGTATAACCGTTTTTAACCGCAATAACAACTGCAAATTGCATTTTTTTTTTATTTTTGTACGAGATTTCAAGCGCCAAAATCCGCAGAGCCTAACTTCAGACTCGCCAACTTATAACGGCCGTACTATACCCTTATTACACTACGCGACGTAGACTAAGACCGTTCGTAAAAACGAGTGGTATAATAGGCTCTTTACTGTGACACTGCGGCGTAGATTCAAGAAGGCAGGAAGAGAAGTGGAGCACTTCCCTGTTATAGCAACAATGGCATTTCGCACGAAATTGCGTAACACGGAATCGATGTGGTTACACTATTTATTAGTTCCTTGATAAGTGTTGTTTAGATCTATTCGTTTAATGTGGTAATTAGTAAGGATTTACAAAGTAATCCTGAGAACTGTAGATGAGCTTTAATTGGTACTAACTCTAGATGGTAAGTTATTTATTAAATTATCTACTAACACTTTATAGATGTTTTTGTTTATTTTTAAATTATAACATAATAGTACATTACGATATTAGTGCGTAATGATGGTTATAACATTCGAGGCGGAATTTCAGCCCGAGCCGAAGGCGAGGGCGTAACTGAGCCGAGCATGTTATAACCAATACGCACGTATATCGTACGACGTTTTTTAACACATTTGCGAGGAAACAGAAAAAAAAAAATTAACATCTTAGTGTTTGGCGCCAAAGAAATCGGACGCAAATATTGTTTGGTAAAATGACAAAAATTACAAAAAATTACGAAAATGACTAAAAATGACTGAAATGACAAAGAGTGACAGAAAATCACAAAAAATGACAAAAATGACAAAAATTGTCAAAAAATGACAAAAAATGACAGAAAATCACAACAAATCACAAAAAGTGACAAAAATGACGCAAAGTAACAAAAAATGACAAAAAATGACTGAAAAGACAATAAATCACAAAAAGTGACAAAATATGACAAAAAATGAGAAAACATGACAAAACATGACAAAAAATGACAAATAGTGATAAAAAATGACTGAAATGACAATAAATCACAAAAGTTGACAAAAAACACAAAAAGTGACAAAAAAGACAAAAAGTGACAAAAAATGTCAAAAAATGACAGAAAATCACAATGAATCACAAAAAATGACAAAAAATGACAAAAAATGACAAAAAATGACAAAAAATGACAAAAAATGACAAAAAATGACAAAAAATGACAAAAAATGACAAAAAATGACAAAAAATGACAAAAAATGACAAAAAATGACAAAAAATGACAAAAAATGACAAAATGTAACAAAAAATGACAGAAAATCACAATGAATCACAAAAAATGACAAAAAGTGACAAACATGACACAAATTAACAAAAAGTGACTGAAATGATAATAAATCACAAAATGTGACAAAAAATGACAATAAATGACCAAAATTGACAAAAAAACACAAAAGGTAAAAAAAAACGTCTGAAATGACAATAAATCTCAAAAAGTGACAAATATCACAAAAAATGACTAAAAACCACAAATAATCACAAAAAGTGACAAAAAGTGACAAAAAGTGACAAAAAGTGACAAAAAGTGACAAAAAGTGACAAAAAGTGACAAAAATAACAAAAAGGTACAAAAAATGCCAAAAAAAGACAAAAAGTGACAAGAAATGTCAAAAAGTAACAAAAAGTGACAAAAAATTACAAGAAATGACAAAAAATGATAAAATATGACAAATGATAAAATGATGAGGCTATTCAAATTTCGACCTAATCGCCGCGCACGAAATGGCAAATAATGCTGTTATGGAATTTGTATGGACTATAACTTAACTATTTGCTTTGGTATAACACACGCGTTTTTTATGACCCGCTTTACATATTTAAAACCGGTGGAATTACATCAGCTTTACGAGCAACTGTGTTAAAAAGTACTTAACTAATCTATTCTAAGGGCATGTTTCACCACCTATGATTAAGTTTCGAGTATCTTACTTGACAGATAATTTCATACGAATTCTGTCACATTTTTTAATTTATTCAGTGAGTAGTGCCTACTCGGACATTGTGAAACAGGCCCTAACTGTAACTTAGCTAAGTAGGTAAAAGGTAAATAAGTAAATTGTTTTATCAACAATACATTGTAATAAAAACACAATTTCACCGCTTTCATTTACAGTTAGTTACCTATATAAAATATTGCCTTACCATATTGGCCATAACCAACGGATCTTATAATTATAATTTTCATAATTCATATATTTTATGACGCCGTTTATAATAACGTCACGCGAACTAGTTGGATAGGTATTTGTAATTGAACGCGTCACCGTGTCGCCACTAGCTGGTAACTTCAATTACCTACTACGCTAGTTATTTTCGCTTCCTGCTCTGGATATTCCAAGTAAATAAAACACAGTTGTCGTCATACATTGGTTTGTTTTGTAACTATATTCTTGGAAACTCCTTTCATATTGGTTTATTCGTTATTCCCCGATCTGATTATAATTTTGGTGTTTTCAAGGCTCGAGTGAATAGACACGTAGTTACTCAGATACCCGCGAAACGAGACACAATAGTAAAACAATAACAGCGCGGTCTCATAGGACTGGTTGGGGATTCAAACGTTAAACTAGTGCGCCTCACCATCAACGAGTGTATCACTACTTACCATCAGGTGGGATCGTAGTGAAGCTCTAATAGTTCATTTTTTTTATGGTCTTATACGACTAAACAAAAAAGAGATTCAAGTTCAAAGTGATTGCCAATTACTGACTACGCAAAAGAACTTTCCAATAAGAAATAGTAGAAATACCTGCAGTTCCGTCAACTTTCTTTGTACAAATAAATCCTAGACGAGTAGACATGATAGAACATAAACATTTAACGACAGTATTTGCAATTTAAATTAATACCAAGTCATTTCTACAGAAAAACACGAACCGATTACTCATAGTAAATAAGGCAATACATAAGAATAACATAGGTGTCAACTATTTAGTCAACTATTGTGAAGGAAAATATCCTAAGGAAACTAACATGTCCTAGAGGGTAAAATTCAAAGACATGTGACATCCACCATCACCATGGATTACAACCCATTCCTTCTTCTAAAGAAGAAGCCTGAGTACCAGGCTGATTATACCTATGCTTTTTATCCCCAAATACATTGTTTTTTAGGTGGGAAATCATCCAATGACTTCTCGCGCTCAAGGGCGGAGCCGGAGGGCGTGTTTGACTTCCCTTTCGGGTTTCTCTTCAGAAGCGAACCCGTGGCCCAAGTAGGCTTCGACCCTGCTACTGCCCTACAGGTTTGCTGACATCTCCTCAAGGCGTGCATTAACGTTTGAATCCCCAACCGGTCCTATGAGACCGCGCTGTTATTGTTTTACTATTGTGTCTCGTTTCGCGGGTATCTGAGTAATTAAACGCTACACTCCGTCGACGACTTTAGCTCGGTTCGGATAGTAACCGAACGGTCGGACGGCGAGATACCCTTTGTTTACCGTCCGCAAGCTCAGGCTAAGTATGCTTATTATTCCGATGTAATGCATCAAGTTCATACTTACTAAACTATACATAGACTGCGCAGAGTCCTACCAGTCGCAAGGCCGCTATAATTGCGGACTCACAAGTTAATGTCATCGGCGTTATCGAGTACCTATAGTAAATGTGTCAATATAATATGCGTCGGCATGAATCACCGGTTCTGTGTGAAGTAATGAATGATTTAATAATATAACCGGTGTTTGCACGTGGCTTCGGAACTCGTGGTTGTATGCACATTGTCGATAACAGTTCTATGGTGTAACGGTAACTATTTATTTTTGTGGTATCAATCATCTAACTTGTTCTGCGGTACATGGAGTGAGAGGTAGTGTCAAAGTTTTTACTGACTAAAACTAACCAGAAAAAGTACCTATACAGGAGGCTATCATGATGATGAATGAGTAACGCGTAAAGCGTGAACAAACTCGTAAGTAGTTACGTGGAAATACATCTATAAAATGCTTATTTCCGTTTACCGTAAATATCATGGCAAAACATTAAATCCTCACTCAAGTAAACTACGTCATTCGATTCGCAAATCACTACCAATAAAAATACAATAAATTAAAAACACAAAGCTTATAAAACCTATTCATCTAATACTTGTACAAAGGAAACAAAACGGAACTATATTTGTATAGAAAAACCGGCATAATAGCCACTTAACATTTCACGCTAGAGTAGTGTAGTTTTGTGCGCACGCGCGGATCTACGCTACAAGTGCATATCCGGGTACAATGATCGGCTTCCGGTCGTACATTGGGATCAATTGGCCCTATTGGGCCCGGGGAAATGTAGGGCTCTTGCCCTTCGTCCGGTATCCGGGATCAAGGAAGGGACCATGTCTGAAGTAATATCGATATATCGAAATTGTGATGGGACATTCACACGTATGATAACGCTAACAAAGTACGAAAGTACCAACAACACAAGGAAACCTAGTGTGAGTTCTAGGAATTCAAACCATAAAATAAATGTATTAATTAAAAAATATTCTCATTTTTATTCGATAAATCTAATAAAATTGATAGCTACCTTATTTATCTGCAATTAAAAAGTGTTTATCAAAATCATATTAATTTTTCAAAACTTTTTGTTTCCTTCTTATTATTACTATTGTCTTACGGTTATTTCATGTATTAGGTATCTACCTATAGGTACAATTAAATATAATATAAATAATTTAATCAACCTAACAAGGCTATCTTAAAAAGCTAACAACATCCAAATAACACAGAAAATCTTAACTAACCTTAACCAAACCAATACTCATGCAATATCCAGTCAAATCCATGCCATGACCAATCAAGTGCAAATCCGGCGCGATGGGCCACGTTGCACCAATCGCCAATCACGAACCACCCTAGCCCCGTTCACACAATGGCCCATGTTACGATGTAAACAAGCAGTCGACCGACATGCGGCTACTGACCATGAAATGCTGTTAGATAATCTTTTATGTACTCGGATGCATTTAGCAATGTCGAATATAAAGTTATATAAAAATTGGTTACTGTTATTGTATAAATTTTGAGTGAATTGGCTTTATTTGGCGTGAAATGTTAAGTTAAAAATGAATTTAACGATTTTGGACTGAATATGGGCAACTAGGTAAATGCTTTTACGATAAAATAAAGAATTGAGTCTGACTTGCTAACTCTTCTACCTGGCGATTTTTTCTACATAATACAAAACAAACTATCTATGCATATCCGCTAACTCTTAAACTAAAAAACAGATTTTGATGCGGTTTTCATTAATAGAATGAGCGATAAAAAAAAACAGAAAGTAAAAAAAATGAAATTGGAGGAAAGGTTTGTATGAATAATTAAACTGTTTTGACCCGTGCAAAGCTAAAGCGTGTTACGCAAAGTTCTAAATAAAATGAGACTATCGATAACTACACCCCATCCCTAGCCCCAGTTAATATAACGTCGGCACTACGTCTCGATAAAGTATTACATAAATACACGCCAACGCAAGTCACAGGTTATCGATCTATTGCTCGTCACTGCACTTTAATTGAATGACTAATTGGTCACCTAAGGAGCTCGTGGCTAGTTAATAACAGCCGCACGGGTCGATCTCCAAGTTCAACAACGCTTGCCAGCTTGCTTGGTGGGTCTGTGGATGGGTGACCATCTTAACATACCGAGTTTCCTCCGTGCCTCGGAAAGCACGTTAAGCCGTAGGTCCCGGCTGTCATTTGTAGATCTTTGGCAGTCGTTACGGATAGTTAGAAGCCAGTAAATCTGACTCTAGTCTTGCCATGAAGTACCGTGTTACCCCAGTTAATGGGTTGTGGAGGTCTGGTAGGCAGCCGCTCCTCATAAAATACTGGTATTCAGCTAAATCCGGGTTGACTGGAAGCCGACCCCAATATAGTTAGGAAAAGGCTAGGTAGATGATGATGACTAATTGGTCACCTACTGCTTCATGTTAATTGGTCACCTATCGCGTGTTAGGGATGTGGGTAGTGTACCTACTAATCATTGTTGAAGTAATTGTTAGTAGAGACAATAAAGAGAATCTTTATTGAGACAGGTCATGGACTAATTTGTCGATAGGAATTTATTGTATTGTTGTGGTTTTTAGCATGCAATGTTGATGTGTGTTTAATTATAACATTTACTTAGCATTCTATAGCACAATCAGCTTTGTAATGTGCCTACTGCTGTGTGCTACAAGACTCTTCACTGAGAGAGCCGTAATCCACCACACAAAAATTATGAAAGACGATAGCTATGGTTATAGTTTTATTTATTTCACACTATGCACATAAAGGTACAAAGGCGGACTTAATGCCTTAGGCATTTTCTACCAGTCAACCTTTGAGTGATGCAGAGAAGATTATCTAATGGTAAGTGCAATAAAAGAGAAGGGTTTTCATGTAGGGCACTTCACTTGCAAGCAAGATCAACAAATTTATGAAATTATTTGTATCATTTGAATTCAAATTATTGCTATTTTCAATGTTTTTTATGACCTCCAGATAACGTCACATCATTTTTAAAGCAGTGGGGCCAAAATTAAAGACCTATATGTAATCATTCAGACTTTTAATTAGGTGTAAGCATCATACTAAAGTAGTCAAGCAAAAACCCTGTCAAATATGTATTCTATGTGCTTATCCAGAACACATTCTACCCGCGTACCATTTTTGACACACAACCATTGATCTCATTCATCTCATAAACACAATATCACATTCGCAAACCATAACACATGAAACAAAACTCCTACACTTCATCCAACAGACGAAGATAAGTCTATCATCAAGTTACATTAGCTTATTATATAAACAATAAACAGTAGATCAGATCTGTCCGGATCGTTAGCAGTATGATGAGAAGCTGTAACCGGAGTCTGTGCGTAACTGGCGAGTAAGCTGAGATGCCATCTCAAGTTATCTTACTCGTGTCTTGACGGGAGCCTGTGTAGCTAAGTGGTCAAGTTACTTGGATGTATGGGTGTTGCTGATAGGGTTACCATCCGTACCAAATTTACTGGTACCGAAAGATAACCTGGAACGAAAGCAAAGAAGACACAGGACTGGGTTTAAGTCGGTAAAAGTCTGATACGCTCTCCTGAGGTCATATTCATGATTTATCACATCTCGCACCGGGCCCTGGTACAGACCATGGTCCGGAGCGAGGAGGAATAGCAGGCGGCCGCCTTCTTCTGCGAAGCAGTGATCCTAGTGAAAGAGGTGGCCGCATGCGTAAGGGAACGGATTTCCTCACGGCCAAGCAATCTATCTTCTCTCTTCCTAACTAGCTGTCGATCGAGTTCTATGTAGAGCGACTGCCTATCAGACCTCCACAACACAGTACTCCTTGGATAGACTGACGGTCAGACTTACTGACGTCTTACTATCAGTAACCGGGAACAATGGCTTTACGAGCATTCCGAGGCACGAGGTGCCAGTAATGTCCTAGATAAACTTATAAAAGTACATATTGAATCGAAAAATTAACATTGTTTCTTGCCCGAGTACGAAACCACAACCTCATGCAGCTTAAATAATATTGATATCTTTATCAGCGAAAACATCACGCTCTATCCTCCCCGTGTTATTGTTTCCAAGTCATCGCCCCCCATTGTGAGCTAATCTCTGAACGGATCTAGGAACAACAACGCATTTAGCAGTCAGCTTAGACATCAGCGCATCCTAGTAATAATCTAGATATAGACTAAAAATATCACAAAGGTGGCTTAGGCCTCTTGTACACGACACGGTTTTCTCCGGATGGAATTCTCCGTCCGTAAGCCTGGCGCGCAGTGTTGTATGCACTGAAGGAGCTTGTTGACACAAACAGACGCTTCGGAACGGCGCGCGGCGCCGCCACCGTGTGTCATCAGACTCATCAGTAAAAAAAGTGTTGTTCCGCAGTGTATGGCCGCTTGTACACGATACGTTTTTTGCGCTCGCCGTACGGCGCAAAAACCGTCTCGTGTACAAGACGGCTTACGATGCGCTTGCGACGGTGACTACGTGACCTTTCTGAATAATATGTACTGGACTCAAGGTATGCGCGTTCTGAATTAATCGCAGCGACACGGATACGGGCAGGTGCCTGCACAAGTTAATACCTATATAAGCCAGTATTTGCTTTGTGCTTTTACACACAGAAGAATGATAATTGATTTTCTTTTGTATGCAACACAGCTGTTCAGATTGGAACTTTATAGGTGCTTCATCGTTACTTGCAATCATGAAATAGAACTATTTTTTTTTATTCCAATTATAGTTTTGTAGATTTCGACTACACTGAAATGAAAAGCCGAAACAAACTCGAAGGACACAGGACTTCTGCAATGAGCAAAAAATTAAAAAGAAGAATCAGTTCTTCCTTTTACCATACTGTAATTTTAAATATACAGATTGTAAGGGCGAAGCGAGACAGAGTGCAGAGTCAGAGTGCATCAAAAAGATAATTTCAATAAAATGGTGTTCACAGAAATTTGAAACAGAAAGAGTAGAAACGGACAAGAGATAAAAAAGGTATGTTCTGGACATCGATAGTTTTATAAATTACAGACACTATCTTGGCACAAGCTCTTTCATAAAAATTGCTCCAAATGGCTCCAATAACATTAAAGACATTGTCACAAGACCCCAGCTGAGTTTAATCAAGTGACTCACATATCGTCATGGAGTAACGTCACATGTGCGAGTACTACAGTCCTTGTGCTAATGGATGCGCAAGAGTTGCCCATGATGTCATTCGCGGAGGGCACTGACGCATGCGCTTATTTACAATTTGATATACTAATGTATTTACAAACTAATTGTTTCTAGGATGGGATGGTCTATAACACCAACAATGTTCACTTGGTTCGCAACAAACGTTTTGACTTTGACTTTGACTTTGAATAGCTCTGGTATTGGATCAATTTTTTAAGGAATAGAAACTAGTGCTTGACTGCGATCCCACCTATTGTAAGTAGTGCTACAATCGTTGATAGTGAGGCGCACTAGTTCATTAAGAGCCTATTCACCTTGAAGACACCTAAATTATAATCGGACGAGAAGACCGCGAAAAGATAAATTGTTTCATTCCTTCGATGTACGCAGGTATAAACGATGAGACAAAACGCTTAGTTCACCGTGTATCTAGGAGGAAACTGTGTGAAATGAGTCAGAAGGTAAATGTTCCTAGTTTAGGACAACAGCCGGAAGAATATCACATCTTTAGTTAAACATCTCGTGATGTAAATAAATGGTAGAAAATTATTCGCGTTTACGCTGACGTTATGGGACACGTCATTTTATCTTACCGTGTGAATAGTTTTATTTATTTCAGGAATACACTCATCTAAAATAATATTCCTAACAGTTGGCGAAAATTTTTGATGACAAGCGTCATTGAACTCTACTGAAGTTTCATCTAGTCGTGGCAGGAGAACGCCGATCGCCTCGTCGACTAATTTGCGACTAATGTAATGTGGTCCATTAGTGTAGTTTTTCGTCAGTTTCTGTTCCATATTTTATTGTTTTTTTTTTACTTCCTTATCTAGTGTATTATTATGTGATTCTGTAGAACAAAATGTAGTGATGCGCGTGCCAGTAGTTTTAATAATAAACGTAGACAATTACACTATTGAAATGGATTAATTATTATTACACTTCACAGTTATAATATTTCTATTAGAAAGGTAATTTATGATTAGGTTTGTATGAGTTTTTGTATCTTTGTAACTCTTTCGGTTTCGTACACGGATAGACCTTAACCTGGAATGGCACCCAGGATAATTTTCTTACGGTAATTGCTACTTTCATGAGGGTGAAGCCACTAGCATGAGCCAGTATTTATATATTATAAAAACTTCCACAATAATAACATATAAAACAAATCTAAGCAGCAATAGTAATGCAGAATGTGTGATTCTAATACATGTTTTTCCTTATTAACAGTTCAATACTCCTAGGAGTTTGTTTTATTGTATTCAGGTCAAATCCGGGTTGAAAACACGCCAAAAAGTTGTTGATATGGGCAACCACCGCCAAAGTTGGACTGAGCAGCGCATTGACATGGGCAGTTGGACTTTCGCGATCATTTGATTTCACATTCACTGACTTCTGTGCAACATATTCAATTCGCATGATTCGCATACAAAAATGTTGATCTAATTCTTATCTTGATTGGCAACTTCAATCAAGCACAAACATTACAGTGAAGATAAATCATTGTAAGAAATGATTGAACGTATCTTCCTGATACAAATTAAATGGCTAGTGAAAACAGGGACACCCAAAGAAATACTTATCTAAGAATTTGACTGAAAACTGTGTTGTAGTAACATCCCTTTAGCGTTACTGTATTGCAAAAAGTAGGGGAAAAGTAATTTTGGAAAATTATCAAATACATTCTGTCGCTCTGAGGGAAGTGAGGGGTAGAGTCAGATTTTTACTAAAACCTACCCGTGTTCCTTCCGTTGGCCTTTGCATTCTTGGACTGCGGTGACTCTTTCGAATCATCCCGCAGGCTAATAAGGTTAATACCTAAATTGCTTTACACGGCAAGATTCTTGTCACTATCGACTGAACGACATATTTTTTCCCAGCAATGTGTCTAGCTATTAGCCCTGCCCTCCATCCTAGTCTGTAAAACCTAGTGCCTGTCAGTCTGTCCAGTTTCTCCGCCCGGTAGAAAGCCTATAATGACCGGAAGCGGCGGCAACCGTGTGACCTACCGCTGCGCTTGCGCAACACCCGCCGGAAATCCACGTGATAATACTGGAGTGCAGTGAGTGTGATGTGATTGTTTTGTTAAAAAGTGATAGCTTGATGTGAGTGAAGTGTGTGAAATTATTAATATGAGTGTAATAAGCATTAAGAATTATCGGCCTTATAATGTTTCCACTGATGAGACTCAGGCCTCCTCTCTTGGAGAGGGAATGGGTTGTAATCCACCACGCGGACCCAGTGCGGATTGGTGGATGTCACCTGTCTTCGAATTTTTGGTTCTAGGACATGCCGGTTGAGTTGAGGAGCAGTGGTGATGAAATAAATTACACAAAGTAATGGACCTGGTTGGGTTCGAACCCGCGACCTACAACTTGTAAGTCGGGGCAGTTACCTCTGCCGCCATGCTCTAATTGATTGATTTGATTGTAATAATCTTACTAATATTATGAAGGCGAAAATTTGTATGTACCTATCTGTGTATTATTGCCATACGCTCAAACAGCTGCACGGATTGAAATTAAATTTTGCACATAATACTCGGTTTTGGTATATAAGCTAAGATGCTTTTTATTCCAGTAGTATATGCCCTTCGGATAATTTTCACTTTCACATACCATTGGAAGAAGCTAGTTAAGAAATACGTTATTTTTTATTAAATAAAAGATTCTATGATGTGACGGTTAGAGATTACAATGTCCAGCAGTGGACGTCTATCAGATGATAATAGTACTAGTGTCAGATTTTTCTGTATGAAAATAAAACAGTTCAATAATATCATTGAGCTCGTTGTGGCCTTTGGGAGTTCGATAATTCCGGAAACATGACTAAACAAATATACACTTATCAGAGAGGCAAACTTCAGAGAAGCAGGAAGAACATTACATATCGCAGCATACAAATTAGGCCGCCGTCGCACGCACAATTAAACAAATATGGCTAGGCATCAATATCGCGCTAAACACGCCACGACAGGGCGCTAACTTGTCTATTTCTACTTCGACTAATAGGAGCACTCGGTAAGATAACTACAGAAGTCCTAGAACGAACATTTGCTCCTTGAAAGATATGTCAACTAGCTCCTGTAATAGCAGTAAATAATTGTCCCAAGGGAACATATTCCCGGGATAAAAATAGCCTATTTGCTATTCCGGGACATAGTCTACCCGTGTGCCGAATTTCATTCAAATCCATTCAGCCGTTCTAGCGTGAACAAGTGACAAACATGACACACAAGCAAACAAACTTTCGGCTTTATAATATTTAGTTTTAAACGGTTTACTACGGTTCGTTTAAAGGAGACAATTTCTTTTGTTTGGGGAATAGGCCCTCTACAAATTGTGGCGTATAGCAATGAAATGCACGTTAGTTTATTCCTTACAATCTATAGATTACAGTGGTAATATTAGCAAAACTTTATGAAACCGGAATACTGTGAAATACGACAGTCAAAACATGACTCTCATAATAACTTAAAATCTCACAAGAGCTATTATCTTATGAGTGGATAGGTCTCCTTGGTATTTTAAGTCAAAATAGTGCACTTTTCAATAATATATAGTATAAAACAAAGTCACGTCTGTACTACGTGACAGATTTTGATGTGATTTACACGATTTGATAGACTTATTCATGAAAATGGATTAGATGTAGGTATTCATTTCAAAATAGCGCGGTTTTTGCCGGCCAATACTGTAAATCTAAAATAATAAGGTGATGTGTTATAAGCTGGTTGGGAAAAAAAACACATTATAGGTACATCACAAGAAATATTATTACTGTTTATCTCTTAAAAGCAGTATTTCATCTAAAAAACCGGGCAAGTGCGAGTCGGACTCGCGCACTGAGGGTTCCGTACCAACTTACCTATAAAAACAATTTAATTCTCAAATCGAGTCTTGAAGATTTTTCAAAAAAAAAACTTGTGACGTAACTAAAAACTTTCAGTTTTCAGAATTTATTCTATATTTGTGCTAAAATTACCATGCTTTTTACCATAATTTCAAGATTCTAGGTCAACGGGAAGTACCTTATGAATTTTGATTCCTTTGACACTGTCGAAATGTACGTTTTTTGCAACATAAACGGGCGTATCTTCTTTTTCCGTCAACTTACAAGTTTGATATTTACACGGCTTCAAGGGACCACGGACTTGAATATATAGTTTTAATTTCAACTTGATACCTTCACGCGTTTTCGAGATAAAGGGTCTTGACAGACAGACAGACGGACAACCAAGTGATCCTATAAGGGTGCCGTATTTTCCTTTTGAGGTACGGAACCCTAAAAAGATGCAGGTGGCTCAACCTCACCTTGATGCCGTGCCCAAGATAAATACCACACTATACACATCACATGTGCACAGCAACCAACTGCGCGTTTGCCCACTTAAAAATTACAACAGTATCCAGCAAGAGCAGCTCTATTGTTAGTAATTGATGGAGTGGTGTCAACTAATATATAAATATAAGGAGTTTTCTTACTTGTGTGCCTTGGTTGTATCCTACCTTGTAGGAGATAATTATTTGGACCATAATCATGGACAGATACCTCGATTTTGAATTGTCCGAAGGCCCTGACATGCTCTCCGTAGTATGAACGAGATTGTTTGATTTGATAAATTCCTAGAGAAAATAGAATTAGGTCCTGGAATGACAATTGAGGAAAATCATCCAGCTCTGGAAGGTTGAAGGTTGCTGCTGGGTGTGGAAACTGGAAGACAGAGCAACGGGCTATTAATTACGTTTTGTTCCACGGTGATTTTGAAAATAAACCTAAAAACGCTCCTAACAAGCATTTTTTGCCGTAATACTATTTTACTATTATTTCATTATTCCGGTTACGTATCGATATAATTTTTGGTCAGTTAATTATAACAAGATTATCACTTTTTTCATGTGCAATATCATTAATAAACATTACCGTTTAACAGTGGGCCGAAAAAAAATTGTCTCCTTTGCTTTTCCCTGATTTCTGATTTGAGCATTTTGAAGTCGAGTATTTCTCAAACTTTAGTCTGAAACCCTGCTTTGAGGCGTGCTTTCGGTACTTAATTTCAAATCCCCCCATAGATGATTTAATAGAATAAGGTCTAATACTAATAAAAATTTCTTTATTGTGTATTTATTATGTTATCAATGAAATATGCAAATTGTGAACGTAAAACCGTCCTCATTAACTGCACTTCAAAATCGGCTACATGTTTTGAAGTTGTTAGCGGATTAGACAGACGCGCAAAGCGATTAACTGAGGCGCTTTTAATTACTCAGATACCCACGAAACGAGACACAATAGTAAAACAATAACAGCGCGGTCTCATAGGACCGGTTGGGGATTCAAACGTTAATTTCAACTAGCAATGTTGGAAGTACTTTTGTAACCCACATTTTTCAGTATCTTTCGAAGATTTAAGTCATCAAGTGGCATTTCTACACTTGCCTAAGGTATCGAGGTGCGTTAGTTTCAACTAGCAATCTCGTACTTTTCTAACCCTGATTTCTCAAAATATTTTATTGACGATTTTTTTTTTAAGTTTTATAAACTAGTACTTGTACTGCGATCCCACCTGATGGTAAGCGGTGATGCAATCGGAGATGGTGAGGTGCACTATTTTAAAACTCATTTAGTGGCCCTTCTACACTTGTCTACGGTGTCGTCCAATAACTGGATGATTAGCGGCAGCGTGCCAGCGCGCCCGCGTTCCCACGGAGCGCTGACATGTGCGCCCGAATGCAAGTGTGCATTGTCCTGGTCCAAATATGAAAACTATTGTCTTCTTTTTTGTTTCAAAATGGCGACTAATTTTTTACTGTATTGGTGCTGGTTAATTAAAGAAGGTGGATCAATGTTGTGTATCTTCTCCACTCACTGTAATATCTAGAGTTCCTACGTGAGTGCAATCAAAATTGTAATTTTTGAAGGTGTGAGCCTGGAGTTCTGTCACACAGGTCTTGAACCCAGTATAGACTCCAGCTCTCACAAAGGTTAAATCTTGGAATCAATTGTTACTGTTAACCCTGTACCTTTTTGAGAGAAACCAATAAATATTATTATTTGCGGGTATATTTCCTTTTCTC
Organism: Mythimna separata; assembly: GCA_030763345.1. Taxonomy (NCBI): domain Eukaryota; kingdom Metazoa; phylum Arthropoda; class Insecta; order Lepidoptera; family Noctuidae; genus Mythimna; species Mythimna separata. The sequence goes on from CM061176.1 coordinate 22,979,753, forward strand.
AGCTCTCTAGCTGGTTTTGACCACATTTGCGGGCTAAGTATTCCTATTATTATTATTAATGATAATATGAGGTATGTTACGTATTTTATATGTCACGCATTTTTTTAATTGCAATTTTAATTCAAATTTATTTGCAGACGGTGAGCAATGGGTAGCTGCTCCGTCCGGCTGTCTAGTAAAGGGGGGCAAAAAAGGAACATGAAGATTTGAGTCAGTAAAAGTCTGACACACCCTCCCGCTCCGCCCAGAGAGAGAGAAGACTTTAGATAATTTCTCAACAAAAAAGAACGAATTTTCTTGCCGAGTGAATTAATTGTAAAATAAATTGTTGATCGAAGTAAAATAATTACTTACATAAAACTAACATTAATTAAGTTCAGTAACACTAAAATATATGCCTAAGGAAAACCACAAACATCACACCATTTTAATTAATAACGCTTGCTTCTCACTGTCAAACGATTTCATATGCAACTCACAAAAGGCATATACTTTATTCCCGTTAGAAATGCACGTATTAGTATCAACTAGTAAAAAACAAAAGAAAGTGCAGATACAGAAGGCGTGGCTGGCTATTGTCTAGATGTATTATATGATTGCACCTTTACAATTAAATGAGGTTCCCAAGCCAGTACACAGGAAATGTCAGTTAGAGAGTGATCATTATGCCTGCCGCACATCTATGTCGGATATAAACGGTACATTGATTTATTTAATCAAAACAATCAATCATACACAGAATAATTGTTAAGGAAGCTTCTAGATTCAAAAACTCGGTCAAGGTTGTCCACAAATTCGAATAATAAACCTAGTTTTTAGAACACATATGTTTAATTAAAACAATATTATGTTAATCACATATTATCGAATGATTCATCCATGGATTTACATAAAAACTTCAAAGAATCTTAGAAATCTGATGATACATAACAGATGAGAAAAATTATAAAGAATAATATAAAATCCTTAACACATCATACTGACATATTTATTGACAATGATGCAATAAGCCGTTAACAGGGATTTTCAGGGCATCTGGTTGATGTGAATTATAACAAAGAATTAAGTAGGTAGGTAGGTACCAAAGAAATAAACTAAACACTCTACATATGGTAGCCAACCAGCTCCGTCTGGCAGATCGTTAACACACAGAAAAACCGGGCAAGTGCGTGTCGGACTCGCGCACTGAGGGTTCCGTAGTAACTTACCTATAAAAACAGTTCAATCGAACAATTCGACAGTCTCGAAATGTACGTTTTTTGCAGTATAAACGGACGAATCTTTTTTTCCCGTCACTTTACCAATTGAATTGAAAATTGATTTTTGCACAGCTTCAAGGGACCACGGGCCCAATTATATGGTGTTAATTTCAACTCAATACCTCTAACTTACCTATGAATAAAGTTCTATTCTCGAATCGAGCGTTGAAGATTTTTCAAAAAAATAATTCTTGTGACGTAACAACAAATTTTCAGTTTTCAGACTTTTCCCTATATGAGTGCTATAAAACGTTGCTTCATGCCAAATTTCAAGATTCTAGGTCGACTGGAAGTACCCTTTAGGTTTTGATTCCCTTGCGAGTACTTGCGAGTTTCAAAATATGCAGCTTAAATTGCTGTTTCTTTTGATTGCGTTGACATAGAAGTTTGATTTTGCTTTACAGCTTAAAGGTATTATAGACCTAAGTATTTGGTATGAATTTCAATTTAATACCTCTACGCGTTTATGAGGAAATGGGTAGTAAGTTTAAAATTATTAAAAAAAAATATATTATGTGATGTAACTAAAAATTTATGGTTTTCGTAATTTTTCCTTTATCTATGCTATAAGACGTTGCTTCGTACCAAATTTCAAGATTCTGAGTTCACGGGAAGTACCCTGTAGGTTTTGATTCCCTTGCAAGTGTCGAAAATTTGCGGCATAAACGGCTGTATCTTTTGATTGCGTTGGCTTAGAAGTTTGATTTTTTCACAGCTTCAAGGGACAGTAGACCTGAGTAATTGATATAATTTTCAGCTTCATACCTCCACGCGTTCCTGAGAAAAAGGGTCTTGACAGACGGACGGACAGACGGACAACAAAGTGATCCTATAAGGGTTCCGTTTTTTCCTTTTGAGGTACGGAACCCTAAAAACAATTAAACGCATATACTCGTACTTGACTCGACGGTAGAATTGACAAACGGTAGCAATATGATAATAATCGACTAATGTAAACAATTTTTTTAGTCAAGGCTTTATTGTAGAATACAAAATTAAAAAGAATCAAAAACGTTTAAAAAAGTGTTTTAAAAGCTACACAGGTCCAGTTTGGGTCAACAAGGTACAGGCTACGCCTTTTTTGGGTAACATTGCTAATTTTTAAGGCCTTTTGTTAGTCCATTTCCTGTCGAATTGTTGCTCTAATTTGTAAAATTTAAATAAAATATTGTTATTATCAGCAACAGCGATCCTCAAAGTCCAAATGAAACTATATTACAAGTCTATCAGAAATGCTGTCGTAAATTGTAATCGCATTAAATCATGCGATGTCTCCACCAAGCGCAAGCCTACTTCCACAATACAATAAACACTTAGTACTTACCTCACATAGCTACATGAAACTGCACTCAGGTATGTAGATAAAATTCTTTATTGGTCGATTTCCGGTCGTTATTATTTATTAGTCGTAGAACACAAGATTGTTGGGAAATCTAGCACTTGGCAAACCATAAAATGAATTAGATGAAAATCCCCGTGTTAGGAGTTTCCTAACACTATTATAACGCAAGACGAGACGATGACTGTTTCACACCGTCAACACATTTCTTGTCTTGCTATGAAATCATGATTCCCTGAGAGTTGCATTACTTGTCCAATCGTTTGTTGAGAAACTATGGCTTGGAAGCTAACACTTGATCAATCATTTGACCAGTGTCACGCCTATAAGTAAAGTGAACTATAATAAACGGCTTTTCACTCAAGATGAGGCCTGAAGACAGTAGTCACAACAATAGGTCATACAAAAGCCATTACCAGAGAAAGAATCGAAAACTTCCAGTTTAATTACACATAAAATATTGCGGCTTTTTCACACAATGAGCTACCAAAGTTTAACGACATAGCAAGTCTCATTACCGAGACAGTAACGATCGCAAGATGTTGGTCAACTAAACTAATTCGGATGCTCTCACCGCCGAGAACTTTCCACCGCAGAACAATACTTGGTTTAGCTCCTAAACCGAAGTTCACATGTCGCTAAACAATCGAGAAATCATCGCTTATCTCTATCGGCCATCAAAATGTCAGTGCCGAGCTTAATTAAGAAGTTGTAGAAGATAATGACTGAACGCAATGTCGAAATTGTCCCATTGTGCACAAATTCCCAGGAATTATGTTGAAAATATTTTGGTTTGCTCGCTCAAAACAGTTAGACCTTGGTGATGCAGAAATGTCACAGAACAAAAGATGTGGCCGACCATCTGTCTGTTCATATATGTAACTGAAAAATGAAATTATTGTAACAGAACCTTGTATGATTCAAAACTGTCGCAAATATTATGTAGACCCTAACGTAAAGAAGGTCGTTTTAGCTAATTAAAGCTAGACATCTCGCAATACCGTCATCCGATTTCTCAACCCAAACTTGTAAGGGAATTCCACGCGATTGCTTATATCAAACTGAACGTCAGTGATCGTTACGTGACGACAATATCCTTATAAGCATTCTGACATATTAAAAACGAACATTAAAGTCGTTTGGACATCAAGTTTCAATAAGTAAGAAACCAGAAACGCAGAAGCGTTTATTTATACATATCCAAATACAATTACTGATAACCGTATCTTCTGAGTCCACAAAGTATTTCCTGTCGTTATAATATTTATACGCAGTACTGGGTTCCCATGGTGGTTATTATCTCATGGGAGACGTAGGAAATTCCGCCATTAGCTGCCAAGAAAGTGAAATCGAATAATGATGCGCACGCACAACGATGGTACCGGTGGGTGCTGTCACTTTACATGTTATTAGAAAAATCTTTAGGGAGCTCTGAATGATTAATGATGGTAATCTTGTAATACGAGTAATACATATAGTAAAAGTTGCAAAGTTGAACAAACACATTAGAATGTCATAGTGCATATCTCGAGTTGTATTAGCAATGCTTTATTTGCAACGTGCAGAGTTCAGTATCACGCGTGGGAGCATTATTGGTCAGCAAACATAAAATGATAACGTTAACAAAATGAGAAGCCTTGTACTATCTTGAGCTCTTAAAAACGAGCCTTTTACTAAATCAACTAACAATCATAAAGGTCAAGGATAAAGTGTTTAAGAAATAAGTACCCGCGGACGGGATGCCCAATTTAGACTTCCTCTACAAAGGCGGTAACAACATACAAATCAAGAAACAAAACTAATTAGTGCATGGTGTTGTAACTCACCGTTCTATTGGACAGATCAGTGACGGAGTCGTGGCGGTGCTCGAGGCTGCCGAGGCTGCAGCAGGAGGCTGAAGACGCGAGACTGACGGAGTCAGCGCGCGCGCGGTGCGGCGACACCGCTACGTGTTTCAGCATGCCTACCGGGCCCTGGAACAATGGAAACCATCATAAGTTATACAATTATAAATATAAAATTAACTAGCGTAATGAGTGAGGATAAAATGGAGGAAAATACGTGTTGCACCGACCCCATATAATTCGGCACAAGAATAGGAAGATGACGATGATAATGACTGAAATAGAAAATACACAGCGGAATTTATATCCATTGCGAAATGCAAAATGCATCGACTTCTATTACCTAATAATCACATTTGGCCCGCATGATCCCTACGACGGATTCCTCTGAAATCTCATTATGAAAGTAAATATTATAAAATCTTATAACTACCTAATTCTTCGTAATTTCGCTGAAAGTGAGACAGTTAATCATAACACAGAGTCGATTGTTGGAGCAATTGAAGAATTATTTAATAAAAACATTCCACGATTCCATTGAATGTTACGCAATAAAAGACGGAAATATTGAATTAAAAATAAGAAAACTTGAAAATTTAATTTAGCCGACAATACCAATCCAACGAGGCAGAACTATCCAATTTAGCAGAATAACGTGACTATATTATGGAACCACAAATTAAATGAAGCATCATAAGCTACGGTAACAAAAGCTTCGTCTGATTCGGTGACAGGGCACTTGCGCACGCACATCCAGATGTCAGCATCCCTCATAGCGCCGGATGTATCTTCTACGAACCGACAAGTACCTGGAGAGCTATTGTAGTGGAGCATTGTTGTGCCCGGAAGATGGGTGTTCCCAAATGTGGTGAAGTTAAAAGAGAGCAGAAAAAAATAATGTACTTTTTTGTTGAGATCTACTTGTTTATTGATGTTGATCTGAGATAGGAATGCAATATATTTTGCGATAACAAGACGTAAGTAGATATTAATCATGATATACATACATATTATTGTGTAAGTTAAATAATATTGTATTACAATATTAAACGAAAACATAGCAGCACTGTTTCCAGCCACTAAAAGTTACCAAACAATGATTTTATCTGTACTGCATATTTAACTGTCACAAAACCCAGGAACTTATAAATATTCCCATAATCATAAATTGCAGATAAAGGTCTTAACGATGTTGCTGCAGCTTGCGAATGTTGCCTGAAGACATGAACAACTTTTACTACTAAATTGGTTCGTTTAGCTGAATTACTTTTGCTCTGTTTGTATCGAGCAGATTTATCTAAAATTTATGTAATTTCAAATCGCTACTGTCGGTTGTGTATCATCTACTTTTTCGTGCAAATCAGTTTTAATTTTTCAGTAATCATTGTCAATTCGCCACAACAACCGGTTCTATGCATCTTGCATCCATCGGCTACCATGCCATACCAAACACATTATGTTCTTCAAAAGCAATATTATTTCAGATAATTCGTCAATTACATATGAAATGTTAGCAAATAACGTGAGAGTGCCCTTATTGAACTCGTATATTGGCCTATCTGTCTGCTAACCCCAATTTTGCTAATGCATAGTTATAGTATACGTTATAAAGGTCGTGAGATTTAGCACAGATAGCGGCAGTACTAAGAATGAAAGAAATTATTAGATAGACAATAACAAGACTGCTATTATACTCTTGTTATTATCTATCTAATTTCTTACAGTGTATAATCCGGTCTACAAACCTTTAAGTGAAATCAAATCTGAATTATTTTGGTGATGCTCTAGAAAGCTATTTAAATCAAATTCACTTTCATCATGATACCTATTGTATTTAAAATTGCAGTCAGCAGTAACTTTGCTGAACAAGCAATTTCATCATGGGTAAAAAATAGATATAACTCGTCTAAAGATACAATGCTCAATGCTCATGTGCATTTTTGCCGCAACCAGTTATTGCAATAAGTAACACTAACGTATTTCAAGTTTCATGGGACGGTGGGAACAGAGCACAATAAGCTCATAACTTAATAATTTAGTTTAGATACAATTGACAGTAAAGTTTTTATTCGCACATGGATAACATCGTAAATGTTCTGAGTTGGAAGTGCTTCTGTGAAGCATGTGTTTAGCGAACAGAATTGTTACAGAAGGTTAATTCTAGAATGATCTAAGTAAGCTTTAGATCAAACTGAAGATTTGAAAGACGTAGCTAATAAACTTCAGAGACTACCAAAGTTCTTAAATATAAAATAAAAAGCATAACTTGACAAAATTATAGCATTTGTCTTGACAAGTCAAACAAAAATTTTTGCCAATATCTTGATTGCAGCATTAACAAATAATTATCAGTAAAAGACCTTCCGATGAAGCAGATTCCAACTATGTGTATAGAAAGCAAAATCTAGAAGAAAGGACTTTCATAGCGACATCACAGACTTGCACTACTGTAGAAATCTCATTCTTAAGCGCAGGCGTGGCCGCCGCACGCGCATCCGCCACGCCGTGGCATCTGTCGAACAATAATCCCCAGTTTTTGCAAGCACCCATTGTTTTTGTCTTCTTCCCAGAAGACAGGGGAAATCTCGCTCTGTGGGATCTATCTACAATATGCAGCTTTCTACCTAAGTGCATCTCGTTCGAGAGTGATAAACGCTATCGTTGTTCGAGATTAAAAGTAAGTATGTTTTAATGTTCCTGCTTTCAATCTGTCATCAAATAACATGATAATGTTTTGGAAACCAGATATGTAACTACAACATGTGCAACCAATATGTTGTGGACAATCAGCTACAAACAAATCGAATTAGAGATAATGCCTCAATTACCGAAAACAGAATCGATCCAATTAAATTGAACAAACAATATTAATCGTTGATGGAACGCACAAATTACAATTAACTTGCTCGTGACTGACATGCGTATTAAACAGGGCATTACAATTACGACCGTAATCAATCAACATTATAAAGCAATTCATCAGATTTTAATGAACCAATCGATTGCTACTGCAGATAATGACTGGCGAATTATAATTTGAAGTATAATTTGTACCTGTATGTATATCCTCATATGTCGATGATTGAGGATGCAAAGGAAATAAAATGTTCTGCTTCATCGATTTAGGTTAGGCATTCGATTCATTATACATGCTTTGTCTTCTAGTGATTAAAATAGTAACAAGACTTTTTTCGTCCCAATATCTTCTATTCCTTACAAAATTGGTTTAGAACAAGCTTAACTACCGGTATTACTATTGGTAATTTCAAGTTATATTTACAATCAAAATATTTATTTCACCATAGGTTTACATAAAACCAGCCACCTACTAAAGGGTGACATTACCTTCCTTCTTAACTTCTTAAAGTTTTGAAACCATATCTCTACACTCAATTGCGACATCAATCTCACAATTTACTACATTAATAATCTCCAAACTTATACAAATATGAGTACACGCGTCACCATTGATGTCTTTATTTGCTTGTCTCAATCATTTCCGTTCCGATTGCTTGTGTATAGTGTACACATAAAGATTTGATAGCTACCTCGTTAACATGCTTTTCTTAAGGTAGCAGCTGCCGAACGATGCCTAAATCTGGTTTCGGTTTTGCCTTTTTGAAGATGATGGTGACCGGACGGATGAACGATGATTTGGCATTAAATCATTTAGTAACATCCGTAATAAGAAAGAAAGAAAGATCATTTATCAATCAAGCTTTGTAGTTCTGGTAGTTGATGCTTTTAATAGACTCGCCATCATTCATTTTAGTATCTCATGGTACGCCTTAAGGCGGGCGCGACGTTAGAATTATCCATACAAACGTAATACCAAAATCATTTGGAATTTAAGAATATTTACACCATAATATGATGTTATTCGGATTCAGACAATAATTATCTAGGTTCCTACATCGTCTTTTTGTTGAAAAACTTACCCCAAACGAAATTTAAGCGAATTTAAATTTGCACATTTTCACAGCGAAAATGTCATGTTTTTATTTTGTTTTTTCTATATTATAAACAACAATATTTCAAAATATCTTTTCGTAGGAACACAGATATTATTATCAAGTTATAAATACTCGAAACAATAATGGAAATACATTAATTTTTCATTCATCATTTTTGGTATTACGGAACCTCTCCCAAATTTCCAATAGTTTGTATTGCTATCACAGCAAGCAACTGTCAGTGTGCGGATGATGACTTTAGTCCAGTCGGTGTGTCCAAGAATTGTTTAAACTACCTGGATTGCTTCCATCAACCTCAAAAACGTGTTTTATTTCGTCTCAACTCGAGATAGCGCGCGGTCTCCGCAGGCCTCTTAATCTTCTTGAACCTGAACATGTTCTTCATTTATGCTATTGCATTGCACAGATTGTCCTTGATCAACGAAATATTTTGCAAATATAATTTCAAGCTGAAGGTCGTCAAAGACGAATTTCGTTCGGATATCGAGGTATCTAATGAAATGATCTCTCTATTGGGACACTAATAAGCAGTCTTGCAGCAACAGCTCAGTAAAAAGCAACGTTAACCGGATGAAACGCAGCGAGCACCATTAACCATGGAATGTGGATCAATTAATTTATCAATAATGCCTATTAATTATTTTCTTTTATAAATTTGGCTCAATGTCACTTGATTCCGTGTTTAGGGAAAATTTTCTGTATTAGGAAAGAGCATCTTCAAGAACATAAAATTTAATGGTGTCATGATAACATAAATTGCGGTCCAGATTTCAAAAAGTTTCTTCGTACTTAAGTTGCCGTTTTAAATGCAAAGTGGTTAAATATTACGAAAAATAGACTAATTCTTTTAAATACGACAAATTGTACGATAAAATTAGCCATGATGATGATGATGACATTAAAGATAATTCCTCATTTTGGTAAGACCACATTATTAGCATACGTTAATGTTACCAAATCGCAAACAATAATACCGCCTACTTACTCCAATGTTGGGTCAAATATATGTTACACGTTTACGACGGTGTTTATGTGACATACTCTGTCGTACGCTGAATTTCTTGTCGGTTTTACGGAAACCACTTATTCTAGCTAAATTCTACTTAAATTAAGTACGATGAAATGAGCGGATGCAACTAATTTTAACTAATTTGTACGTCATATTCTAAATTAAATACTCGTTTTGAGAAGATTTGAAGAATTTTGCCGCGTATATTATTAATTTTATGATATTTCTCAACCTGCGTTGTCCAACTATTTCCTTAAACACTAATTTGGTTGTAACCACAGAACGTTGGCCCAATGTTTTAACCGTGTTACTATACAACAGCCGTAGGTTGCTATTATAGTAATCGACCCAATACGGCAACACTGCTGGGCACCAACCACACAAAGGTTTACGTAACCCACACAATACTGCAAATTACTGTAAAGGTCATAGATCCATATAAACTATAGCTCTTAGTTTATAGAATGGATTTGCTTTAGAAGTGTTCAGCTGTCAATTTTAATTCTTTACGACTTGAGGCCTAAACAGTAGATATCTTAATAGTTTCTTCCCAATTTTGAGACTAGAATACGAGTAGTAAGAAATACTTCTTAAACGTTTGATCCTTTAAACAGGTCAAAATTACGTTTACCTCTAGGAGCATATTCATAGCCACTTATTCCTAGAAATATAACAACGGAAGTTTAAGTAAACCAGCAATAATAACAAACGGACTATAAGTACTCCACAACAATACAGTGTAAATTGGTGTTTAAATCCTTTTCCCGTAAATCAGAACAGTCCTAAGAAATAGCTCTCAGGCAATAGCAGTAAGAACGGTAACCCAGCTTTATTGTGTAAACATGTCCTATAAATTCGAATCTGACGCATTTCCAAACAAACCCGGCCAATTTACCATTATCGGAATTAAAGCTGGAATGTGCTCAAGCATAGCACGGCCAAACAAAACTATTGATGGATGTAGATAGATTTGTGCGAGTGTATAAAGCAGGATACTGCCATACAGTACTGCACAACTATATCGAAGGCAAGCAAACGCGGATCAAAACACAAAATAATCTGTAGACGAAGAAGAATCACACCTTTCGGAAGCAACAACCTGATAAACTGATGAACTAGAAGTGGTAATCTTTTCTAAACTAGTTAGAATATATGAATAAGTACTTATTCAAGCTGATAAAGTATGGTTGGTGCCATCAACACAATAAAGAAAGAAACCTATATTATGTTATAGTGACAATCGGCGAATTGAAAGGTGTAGCAAGCAGCTCAACTTCATGTGTCCAGTAGATACATGTACTCGTATGACTATGTGTGTGTTTGATATTCCGTTTGTCAAATGCCGTGCGGATGTTATGTTGAGATGCGTGAAAGGGAATTTAGCTCGTATGAATCCATATTCCTTTGTTGTCTAGGACTCGATAAACAATTGTAGTTGTTCTCAGAATGCGACTGACTAGAAAGTCATTAGCGGCTGTCTACCCATCATCTCGGCTACTGTCCTCGACTGATTTAAACATCATGTATTTTTAATAAAATATTTGGGTCGAAGATGTTTTGTCAACAAGTTTTCTTGGATTCGAATCATTAATATCTCTTGACGTAGGACAGAGTAGTTCCTATGTTCAACAAATCGCCACCTATGAAGAGTCAACTAATAAAAATGTCACGCGGAACTGACAAACTATTAGTCACTGCATGTTTCTGCAGTGTTGCAACCTTTGCACTTAAAAAAACCTTTGTATCTTCAAGTTAATAAACAGGTAATTTAATTAAATTGCTGTTTTATTGTTCACTATAACAGTAATATTTTCCAGAGCTTGGTTTCTGGTTATTCAAAACTCCATTACCCAAACTCAAAATACCATTAATATGTATCGAATTTCCGGATTTCACCATCAGATCCCAAGCAGAGCCTTGTCCTATTCCGATCACCATTATTCACCAAAACAGGTCGATTTCCAACCAAACCAGATGCAACAACGGTAACTGTCTTAATAATTAAACTTTAAATTTTAGACCAAAAATTACCATATTTTAACACGCCATAAACAGCTAGTAACGAGCCGATTACAAAATCGTAGCGACCGCATCCGGGCGCCCGTTTGAAGCTGATCTATATCTGATCATTAATTGGGATGGACCAAGGAAGTTAGTAATGGGCATAGGATGTTGATATTAACCCTTTTTGGAGCATTTATGAAAGAAATTCTTCTCTAAAAGGAATGTTTTTGACTGTTGACAAAGGTGCAGAGTTGGAATTGGGAGACATTTCATCTCTGATTGATGATAAACATACGTTGCGCTAATTAGTTATTGTAGTGAGATTTCCTTAAACCGTTAATGTTATGGTTGTGCTTTTTGAATCCCGTGATCAGTTTCTTCTAAGTACCTATTCAATTAAATTTCTATCTATTATTAAACAATCACTGTTTAATCGTTGACACCGCGCCTTCGGTCTTGACGACTTACTAAAAATAAAACTTAAGTGACCGATTAAAATTTATCAAATTCTGATCTGTTGTTTTAACATTAGATATAAGTGTTTTCGCTAAGTATTGATGTTCCTTGAATCAGATACTGACAAAAATAGCTAGGAATTTGCTGAACAATTTATAACTGATAAGATCAAACAATCAAAGCATTTATTTCAAATAAACTATTTACAGAAACTTTTGAACTATAGGAACTCAGTCAGATAAATATTGCTAATTGCTCATTCTAAAGTGCAAATCTTGCTGGAGAAGAATGTGTAAGAAACTCCAAAGATACACCTAACACCATCATATCAAAATATCTAGTTTGTATCACTGAATAAATACAAGTAGTTACATATTTTATTGCCGGTTCTATTAAGTGAGAAAGATGTAAATATAAAATTAAATTAAAGAAATACTTTGTTTCTAAAAGCGTATGCCTATCACCGTAGACTGGGTGCGTACAACCTTGGCACTGAGTTGTGGGGTCGATCACACGCGATACCGAACATTTGTATGCAAGACATGTGTGCAGAGGTGTACGGCGGGGAGCTTTGGGTTCCATTTCCGGATTACTTAGGGATTGGTCGATAGTTTAGTTGGCTATTGGTAATCCAAGATTGTGTGGTGATGGCCCAACAGACGCACGGTAAACGTACTGAATTACGCTAAGTAGATCGTGGGTTCATACCTAGCCAGGCGCATTATTTTATATATTTTATTTTATCATCACTGCTTTTAAAACCGTAAAGGAAAAACCATAGTAAGGAAACATGTCATGTCTTAGAGTAAAAAAAAATCATATCATATCTCATCTACCCAGCCAATTATGGGCCCGCGTGCTAGATTACGGTCCATTCAGCCTCCTAGAATAGAAGCCTGATTGTCAACAGTGGGACCATCATAAGGCTGATTATGTTATGTCATGTTATTAATCCTATCAATTTCAGATTTATTGAACTTTATATCTGTATCTGTTAAAATTTTGATCGATGATGAAGAATTTACTTTATCTAGATTTTCGCGCACGTGCAGACACTTGTGAGTTCGACTTCACGTGAATAAAAAACAAGATTTTCTTCCCTAAAACAAATCCACTTAAACCAAATGGAAAATTTGTTTAAGAATATGTGTTAACTTAATTCTACATCAACAGCAAGAAATATATTAACCGTTACATACATTTCAATTAAGTACAACGTCAACATAATTTTGTTTTACACAAATTCTAACTAAAATGTTTTAACCGCACACCAATCTGGACATAAACCTCGGTGCCCACTGCCGCTGGTCAATGTTCGTTGCAAATCGATACGCAACACGTAAAGCCTTGCTCACACTAGATCGTAACAAGACACCCATTGTGAAGCCACTGGTGAATGAAGGTTGGGATCGCGTTACTTGGCGCTTGAGTGACTGCTTGGAATATGAGGTATTCAACCTCCAGAACTTTACTGAGACTTACGATACAGTCGAAACTTACTAGTCTAGTTTAGTTACTAGAAGAACTTTTCTGAGAACTTCCCTCCCGCTTGCTGTTTTATAGGAATAAGGATAAAAGAAAAAAGTATTTTATCGCACTTAGTAGTAGATAGCTTTCTTCATAACGGATCTGAACCTACAGAATTTATCGTTTAGAATCAAATATGGAACAAAATAAGCTTTACTTACATACACACTACCACCACTACGACTACACTTTTATCTACTCATTTTAACTTTTTTCAATAATTTGTTCAAGTCGTACCTACGTAAGTATGATTCGTACAGCTTATATTGTAAGGTAGATATAGTCACCAGTAAAATCGCGAGTCATAATCATAACATTATAATAAGCAGAATTTTATGACAGGCATAAATATTTACATTATTATTAGTCACATGCATGCAAAGTTTACACGGTACTTGTCATTGTATGCCATTCAGTTGTTTCTACATTGTTACAATGTAAAAGACCATGTTTTAGAAATGGCAACACTGCGGCATGCTCGCAACAGCGCGACAGTAATCGATTTTGTTCAGTTGACATGTGACAACTTTCGCAGGAACACAAACATACATTCCTTGGGTTTATGTGCTCACGGTGATCAAACTACCGACAAATTGAAGTAATTTCACTATAGCATGCAATGCTATACACGTGCGTTATGCAATAATTTCCATATTGACCATGGCAGATATGTACATGATATCAGAAAGACATTTTCCATGGAGTCTCTTGCTGGTTCTTCTCCATAGGAAACCACTAATAGGAACCGTGCACTAGCTTCTGATGTTTGATAAGTGTGTTTTATGTGAAATAAAAACATTTCATTTTTCAACTTCACCGTACATTTCACCTAAACGTGACACCTTGAACTAGATGATACACCATTATTACTTATTATCACCATTATTTATTTTTATTTTCAGCTCCTATCGTAATTTATATGTTGAATCAAGAATACATCTATTATTTTGCCTATTACCAATCTCCCACCTACTTCATATGATTTTATTAGGCCAATAAGACTGCTAAAATGAGGACACGCCATTTTAATATATTTCCAGACATAAATCATCACTCAGACCATATCCAAGTCAACGAACTTTATCAACAGACAATATCGATCTAATGTCACTTTATAAATCCATAGATAATTCATGTGGTGGACATAAACGGAAGTCTCGTCGGCCCAATGTTGCCGCGCAAAAAACTGTTCGTACGTGTGTCACTGTCATATCGAATGCATGGAACGGGACTCGAATGCGGGATTGATCGGTAAGCCATGTCGGTGCAGGTTACTTACTAGTATGGGTGGGTAGCTGGAGAATTTATGGTGAAGGTGTTGTTACTAGGTTTGGACTATGCAGCCGATCTATTGTGACTACAAAGGTGTCGTTTTAAACGGTTTAGGTTCGATTAAGGTAGCAACTTGCAATAACCATTAAATTGCTTGATTTATTATTTTAGTATGTTAACTAAGCTATAGAGGTCGTACTTGAAAAGATAAAATGGAATAACGTTAAAACTACCAAAATAACCATCTGTGTGCAAAATAACAACTCCTCAATTCAATTCCTCGGATTCCATTGTCTGAACAAGATTTTGATAAAAATTTAACCAATCTAGAAATATGGTTTTATAAATAAAATAATAAATCGAAATTGGTTCATACGTGTCGGAATTCGAGGAAAAACGTTAGAACAGTATTAAGTATTTGAAAACAAAATCTCGTTATTTTTAGAAATCGATTAAAAATTGGGAACAGGTTACAAACTCGATCTAGATACGGGAAATCATTTCGAATGTCTAAAAAAGACAAGTGACAGTTATAGCAAAATAAGGAAAAACAATCGAATAAGAGAAACGACAAGGTGAAGACTGACAGAGAGACAAAAAGTTTGTTCAGAGCAGAAAGGAAAAACACTTAATTATTTTATCCAAGTAATTTCTAGAAAAAACATTATAAGAATATTATTTAGTACAGGTATTTTTTATAAATAAGTTACTTAAGTAAAACCAAGTATTTGCGGCTTGAGTCATAAGGAAAAAAGTAAATCAATAGTTATTTACATAGTGATGCCAACCAAAGCTATGCAATCTTAGTCATTGACACAGATAAAGCTAGGTTAATACTTACATTGCAATCTTATCTGTCTATTTGTAAAAATTAACGATAAAAATAACTTCAAACGTCAATTTTGCAGATAGATCAAAACATATTCAATACACACAGTATAGTATAGAATCAAAAAAATTAAATCACAAAAAGGAAACATACTTAATTATTTTCAGTCTATAAAAAAATCTCAATTTTGATAAAACTTAATATTCATTCAAAGTTTAAATATGCCATGGAGAGGCACGGTCTCACCCCAGTATCTAATAAAAGACATAAAACGTCACATACGAAACAAAAAAATATACAACAATAAGTTATAAAACGTACCGTGATATCATAGTACACAATACTATAACCTATGGAATTCTTGAACCTATTAAGAATTCTCCTCGCCACTCGTTCACTGTCCCAACAATTATACTAACGCCTACAAACACCGACTGCATACAAAATGCGTTTCCAATCATGCATAAACCACTTATCGTTAACCATTGCTGATGCTCTTGACACCTAAATCACTCAGCTGCAACAAAAAAACGCAATGCATAACATCACATTTGTTACTGTCGAGGCAAAAGATAAATATTGGCTTTCAGCTCGCGTGCAAATATCTCCGATCTCACTGTTCAACATTCGAAATGGTCTTCATAGAAATTTCAACTGTTTTCTCTGGGATTTAAATTACATTTTTGATTGTATACGTTTTGATTTTTATTAGGGACGTGTGCCTATTGTCTACGATCAAAAAAGCTTAAATATAACTTTTAATGTTAACATATTAATAATTTTATAGCCCATATAACCTTTGTGTTCCCGGAATTTAACGGAAAACGAATAAAAATTAATATTTTACGGGCCAGGCTGGAACTAACAGAAGAAATAATCTCCAAATGATGTAATAAAATAAAAAAATAAAGTAAAAAAATACTAATGCTACTCATACTACCGAAGAAAACCAAGAATTCACTTATAAAATCACCCACTTAAAAACATAAAAAACGTCGTACATTCCTAAGTTTACTTCCACCGAACGAACAATTACCGTAAATATTTTGCCGAAGTTATTGGCAATAAAGAAAAACTATTAGATTTATCGACAGCGACATCGCGAGATGGAACGGCTGAAAAATCCGTTGCTGCAATCAAATACATTTTTTGTACGTGTATTTCAAAACTTGGTCATTCCAACCATCACTTTAACGTTTGAATCCCCAACCGGTCCTATGAGACCGCGCTGTTATTGTTTTACTATTGTGTCTCGTTTCGCGGGTATCTGAGTAACTACAACTAACTGTATATATTCTAAAACAGTGCAGTGCCGGGGTAATTTCTATCATTTAACTTATCATAAAGATCAGTGACGTCATTATTATAGACAGGATAGTTACTGTCACTCACAAAGAAGATACACCTGCCTGTGGAATACTATACTATAATAATATTCGCTTCCTGAAACCACACACGAATAATTTATAACAAAAGCCCTGCTAGTTATCTTTAAAACACTTAATTTTTATTGTATTTTTCCTTCTAAGGTGGTTATAACCCATCCGGTTTCAACTAACCGTTTACGACACCTACTTAATCTTGTAGTATTATTTTATACCCACGTTTAATCCATATGTGGTGCAGAAATACTTGCGCATGACTTTATGTGACAGGAGTGACATTTTGTGGCGCGAAAAATCTCGTGAGAACATTTTTCTGTCATAGTCTCGTTGCCACACGGCGACGATTTTGAAATGGTCGGATAATTGTTCTGCGTGGTTTCCGACAAAGAACACACACTAGAGATTTGTAATCAACAACCGCTATGTGTTCAAAAAGCTGAACAAAAAATTATGTAGAAAAAGTTTCAGTTACTCCCCTAATACTTCCATAACACTGCCTATGAAAATTTAAAGCGTCGCTCAGAATGCCTACTAAAATATTCTTCTTCTCTTCCCTTATAATCGTTAAAAAAATCTTTCACTAAAATGCTCAAATTAAGTTATCCTTACAAAAACCTACCGCAGGAAGGACAGTGTTATATTTCCTTTAAAGAAACGATTCGATCAATTCCAACCTTTGTCATAAAGCAATACACTAATCTGACAAGCTACAAGGTTCTCGCTCAGTCCATTACACCAACAGCATCGGTACCCGCATATTACATACAGACAGCAACATCAATTACACATTTAAAACTAAACATGTGACACTTTCACTTATTAAACCACATCTGGTTTGTTTTGGAACATAATTTAGATACTATTTCAATATAATTACAAGAACAACCGGATACAAAGTAAATATTACATGGTTCTGTCGAAATGTAGGACGCATTGATTTAGTAGTCATCAATCATAACAAAAATATTTGAAGAAAACAGGTTTATGATAGTATTAAATATAATAATAAAAATAGTTTCTGAAGGGCAATTCTCAGAAGCATTTGGTGAGTTAACATGAAGGCCAAGAAAAACTTAAATATAATGACCATTACAACTGAAAGATATCTAGTTCTGATCATAGGTGACCTATAAGCGTCGTCACATCAATAGATCTTTTGCTTCTTACATTTAGAAGACTCCCATGGTCCTTACAAGATCATTGGTTTATCTTACGGGAGGCGTAAACGTATGGTTAGTATAACACAACTTAAAATCTAGTCTGTTGTTCAGTATTTGGCCACTAATTATTCTAGATCCCTTTCAGCCTCATCGACTATTCCAGATACATTGAAATACGTAAAACTACAACTTCTAATCTTCATAAGTCAGAATGAAACTGTATCTGGCATGTTGATAGATCCATTTGAACGTTAAGTACTGTCTGGCTTGTCGCTGTCAAGTCTAGTGAAATAGAGCTGCTAATATGTAAATTGGTTCCTGTCTACCTAGTGCGGTTGAAATGCTGTAGAATTCCAGCTTTCTGACTTGTGGACTCTATAAATAGCTTGACTAAACAAGGGCAATTGAAACCTGAATTAGAAAATATGGACATATTTATTTCCTATAAAAATAATGCTTTTTTTATATAAAGAAGTAAACAGTCTAGAAAATCTGGAACTTTAGAATTAATATTACTTACTTTTATTGTCCTTAGTGTAATCCCAACATCATCATCTACATCATCTACCTAGCCTTTTCCCAACTATATTGGGGTCGGCTTCCAGTCAAGCCGGATTTAGCTGAATACCAGTATTTTACGAGGAGCGGCTGCCTACCAGACCTCCACAACCCATTAACTGGGGTAACACGGTACTTCATGGCAAGACTGGAGTCAGATTTACTGGCTTCTGACTATCCGTAACGACTGCCAAAGATCTCCAAATGACAGCCGGGACCAACGGCTTAACGTGCTTTCCGAGGCACGGAGGAAACTCGTTATGTTAAGATGGTCACCCATCCACAGACCAACCTAGCCAAGCGTTGCTTAACCTTGAAGATCGACCTGTGCGGCTGTTATTATCTAGCCACGAGCTCCTCCTCCTTCCTAGTGTAATCCCAACAATAAATATTTAATAAACTATGTGTCAATAAAAAATGTAAGTGCATACATTTCCTGTAAAACTAAAAATACCATCATATGTCTAACAAAACCTGAAATTCAATCCTTCATAGAATAATTAAAGATTACACACTAGTTGCCAAACGTTTACCTAATGACGAATTTAGCCAAAAAGATGTAGATTTAGCTAAAACGGTGCAATTTCGGTGTTTAACTTTCTCGTGTTATTATCATTGTGTTGTAACTCGTAATCGTCCGATCTTTGTTTTAGCACGCGACAATGTAGCTGTAGTTACTCAGATACCCGCGAAACGAGACACAATAGTAAAACAATAACAGCGCGGTCTCATAGGACCGGTTGGGGATTCAAACGTTAAAAGGCGACGTTGACTCACTATTGTATTAAAACTAAACTAATTTTAAGTACATGTTGAGCGACACGTAATATCTGTTTTGGTGTGACGGGGAATTACGTTTTATCATGATTGAGAAATGTGTTTTCCCTGTTTTTCTCTGGTGTTGTTGTTTTGCCATCTACATGTACATGCGGTTAACCAACATTATGTCAGTTGTGGCCGTGCGTATTAATTTCATCATTGAAACTGTTTACTTGCCGGCTTTGGTTATGAATGAGTAAATATTTCTAATAATTGATCACCTATATTGGTAACAATGAAAGTCAATGTCAGAATAGTTATTTTCCCAAGAACTCCCCGAAGTGTTATCTTCAGGGACAAGCCAATCAATTAAAAAAGTATAATACTATTTATCTTGCAGCCTTTAATTGCTGCGACATAGCGGTCCCCTGCGCTGTTTCCCATGCTCGATAAAAATAAAAAAAATACGTATCAGCCATCTTTCTTTTTGCATTCTTGGGAACTCGTTTCAGGTAACTTACGATGGTATTACGAAGCGAAGTTGCGATGAAATTTTACAACATTTTTAAAATAAACTTTCACTGAATACTGATACTGCTAAACATACTCATACGTTTAATAGAGGAAATCAGTACAATTAAGAAGCAATAAGGTTTACACTTATAATTAAAGATTGTGCGCCGAAAGCTTTAATTCTTAAAAGTAACCAATTGTAGTGATGTAACAGTTAATGAAGAAGTAAAGGGCTTCCTGCCCTAATAGATGCAATTAATGTCAAACACGCGTTTAATAGACAACTCAAAAGATTAAAATGGTCTAATCAATCAAAATTACTTGATTAGAATTCCAGTTCTTGTTCAAAGTTTTGAACGAATTCTTTCGAAAAGAATTTAGATGCACCGAAAAAATTTGAATACAAACACAGTTTTCTAACTAAGTTTCCTATCTAGACTGTAAAATATTGATCTTGACACCGAAGTCAAAACGATAAAAGAAGACATTAACAAAGCAGTGACTCAGCTCGACAACGTCACACAAATGTCCCAAAACACTTAGTGTGCGAATATCGAGCGGCCACTAAACCGACCAATTCCTTTCAATTAACGAAAACGACGCTATTAAAGAAGCATGCTGCGTCTTTGTTCCGAATAAACTGCTTCTAGTTGGTTAAAACGGTCACGGAGACAATTGCTTGAAGCTATCACGCTGTGTGGGCTACATTGAAGACTTGATGTTCAATAAATTTAAGTATCTGGTAAAAATTTATCCGTATTTCAAAAACATCAATCGGTCGTTTTTTGGTTAACGATGCAATATTACGGCTTTCAAAAGACAGCTCTGGTAAGACATCAACATCTTCAAGCGCTTATGGCTTTAGTGCATTCCTTTCAATATTATCTATGTTAAGCTTAAACTTACAAACAGGCACTTAAGTACTTAACTAAAGAATACTATTCTTAGAAACGGCAGATTAACTGAAACTCATCTTTACTTTAGGTACGAGTATCTAACACTACAAATCACAGCTTAGAAAAAATCTGATAATGAAATGCAAATTTTAGTTAGATCGTTCATAAAATCAAACGCTAACGATAACATATGAAGACAAACAAAACAATAATAAATTAAGTGACCGTTGTGCAACGAAGAGCATCGATAAAAATAATTATTTGTTTACCAACTTTCGAATGATAAGATATGGACATCAACACTTTGGTGCGCCCGATGTTAGGAAAAGTACAACGGTCATAATTCATCATAGTTTGATGTCACCAATGGGTGTCACGAAGATACTTATTCTACAAAATAATGTATTCTAAAACGTCCGCTCTCTTGTAATTCTTATTGAAAATCTTTAAATAGTATTATTATTATGAATAGCTATTTGTAATTTGTGGAATATAAAATTTCGACTATTAAAACAACGTGAAAATAAGATGAAGACCAACGAATTGAAAGAATTTATTAAACCGATCCATAAGTCATTAAATCACACAAGAAAAGTACATAATTATTAGAAATAACAAATGCAAAAATAATGCCAAAACAGTGGATCAACAGTCAATCAAACCCACATGTGACCAACTCACGCAAGCAGTAAGGAATGCTACGCTAGAACACGCCACACTTATTTACAATACACACTGTTTTACAAATAGATCATTACCTTTTTCGTTCCGCTCGTATTTATAAATGCCACTCGAAGTTATATTTATGGCGCCGCAGAAGTTAAATTCTATCGTCGCCATCAATATAATAGCTTTCATATTTATTGAATGGTGTAATAATGGCTTTGAATTTTGGCTACAAATGTAATCGATTTTACCATCGCTTGCTTGAACAGAACTAATTTCTGTACTCATTTCAGACTTAACTTTTTCTTAATCATAGGTCACAAGGTCGGCTGTTTGTAGTCTTAAATTAACAACATTGTACTTTTCGCCATGAAAAAGCTAGAAATCTTAACAGGTTTTTTCCCGGACATTCTAAACTCAATAATATCCGTTCATTCTTGAACGTCGTCATCCACAGCTTATAACTCAGGTTGGTTCTGACACGCTCAATTACCAAATGACCAGTGAGCATGAGTAGTGAGTACCTCAGCGGAATCTCTGGGCATAGGAAGACGTTAAGTAATGAATCCTTCCTCGGTGGGGCCGGCAGCTGCCACCAATTGAGACAAATGAACTCGGCGCCACGAGATTGCTATCTGACCCTCTAGTACCATGCTTTACTTGGAGTTGGGGAGAACTGCGCATTATGTTTGCGCTTTTGGGTGAAGGTAGTTTGATGTTGTATGGAGCGGTGAGCTTTGCCTTGGTTATAAAGACTCATGTCCTTTCAGCTTTAACTCTTCATGATCATCATTTCAGCCGTACGTCGTCCACTGTTGGATATAGGCTTCTCCGAAGTGTAGCCACAACGACCGGACCTGTACGTCTCGCACGCAACAGATTACCGAAACTAATTGATCACTAAAATTTAATATCGGTAATTTTTGTTTAAAATTCAATGACATTACTCTTGGCAGATGCAATATGGTCTTGCATAACTAGCATCATATTTATTTTCTTCAATAACGTTACTTCTTACGAAAGTTATGAATATTTTAGTGTCGTTATCATGCACTTATTAGTCACAATCAAGTTTATATTTAGGGAGTTCCCCAAGGCACGGCGGGAGTGAATTTAATACTTTCAACTACTTGATCACTTTATCCGTTGGGTTTGCTTGCTCCACAAATGAATGTGGCGCCGCGTTGATGACTATCTGTCTTAACACTCGCTAGTTAATTGCAGATAGCCTTTACTTAGAACTGCCTGCGTAATTACTTTATTTGAATAACGTTTATTGTTGGGCTAAATATAGTTTGATCCTTTTATGAGCTAACGGACTATTTAAAAACAAGTCATGTTTATTTTAAATGTAGTAATTTTACAATAATAAAGCGGGATAAAAGTGCAGTCAACAACGTGCTATATGACAATACATTATAAAAACATCTCAGATTTTTTTTGATAGGCAATCAGAAAGTTAAAAAATACATTATGCAATATAGGTTCAGTGTGTTTCGTAAAGCTATAAGGAACTATATCAGCTTTCTTGCTAATTGAGTGAGGCAGCTGGTCAACCTGCGCAAATTGTGAGTCAACTGATTATAATTAATTGGCTACTGTGGCTGCAATCTGAGGCTGCTCAAAGGTCATAATTGTGACTCCTACACTAGTCCCTAGCTTTGAATAATTTAGACACAACACAATCAAGAATATCTTATGTTAATCAACATGCAGCTCTACTAACTCCAAATATGAGATGGAAGATGTGTACGATTAAATACATTAACCGGTTTCCCCACTTGATCAATCCCTTACTTAATCACAAACCAGTGCTGAAGAAGTCATGTGTATCAGAGCAGCAATGAATAATGCTCCTGCAGATAATCCACTGGCCCGCATTGTTCTTACATTTAAAGGGGACGTTGAAAATAAACTAGAGCACGAACAGTAAACCCACCCACTCAAATAAACGCTCGCTGATAAAGGCGCTTGTAGCTTTGAAGATAACAATCAAATTGACGGTGATAGCCTTTAAAGGGGATGCAGTTTTGTTAAGCACGAGACTTGGTTAAATGTTACAACTACGATTGGAGTAGAGCACGTACTTATCGATGTTGGTAAACAAATGGATTCAGAACAGGATATAAATCACAAACAATTCATGACGTCATCTATAAAAGTAACGAAGAAGCAAATGTACTAACTTAACGGTACTATAATCTCTCAAGAACTCATCTCATCTGCATGCTCAAGATTGTCGTCGTTTCAACTAGCAATTCTATTGTATAACCTAACATCTAACAAGCATAAAAGAGCTGATGAAACCACCACGGTCGATTAAGAACATCTGTTAAAAATCTGCTAATCGTTCCAAAATGGCTTGAAACAAATATTTTTAATGGATTCTTATCGCACGTTTGCCATAATCGGTAAGTAAAATTTGTCTATTAACCAACTTTGGTAAAGTTATGTTTCGATTAGTTTCGGTGTTAGTAAATTTTCTTTGTTACTCAAATATAGTAACTCTCGATGTAATTAATTAGAACTCAATTTACTAATCAGTAGCTATTTAATTTAATGAATGCTTGATTCTTGGATTGTAGATTTACGGAATAAGTTTAATGAAATTAAATTAAATAAATAATATTTTTACAATTGACTTACTGACTTAAGATCCTACGTCCCCTAGTTTGGGCAGAAGATGTCGACAGTAGTCACCCATCGCGACCGGTCTTTAGTTTTACAATTATTGCATCTTATTAAAAAATAGATTAAGGTGAATGCTTCAGGTAGCCCGCGAAATTCAATTTTTCTTACGCTTTTTGCAATTTGCAAGCCAGTGGTAGGTTGTATGAAGTTAAAAATACTTAAGCGGTTGTAAAACGTAACTAGTTACATAATTATAAACATAAAAATCATCAATACAAGCCTCTAAGCTCACTTAGTTGCAAGAACGTTTTTGACCTCGAAAAAATCGTTCCTACACTTAGGTGAGCTTGGAAGCTTGTATTAATGATTTTTATGTTTATAATTATGTAACTAGTTACGTTTTACAGCCGCTTAAGTATTTTTAACTTTATACAACTTATCACTGGCTTTCAAATTGCAAAAAACGTAAGAAAATTTGAATTTCGCGGGCTAAGCTGGAACATCCCCCTTAAAATATAATGATTGTGATTAGGTTACTACTGATTTGGTTGGGTGTTTAATTAAGCCAATCAATATTTAAGCATATAAATTAATAGAAGTTATACATAATTTATTTTGTCCAACTATACTTATATCAAATATGTATGATTGATGTGACGGTAGGTATATAGGTATGTCGTAAATGATGACAAGTTTCTGTCCCTCCACGTAACTTAAATCCTTATCGGCTATCTGAGCGGATGCTATCAAAATTTAACTAAAGGGCTTAACCCAATTCAGTGTTTGACCAGCGACGTTTATCTACATTTAGCGGGAAAACTAATAATACGCTGTTATCTGTCCGTTTGTTTAGCCTTGACTGCAAACGGATGCTGCTACAACAAAACTAAATCAATATCTAGTTCTCAAGATGCAAGGACGAATGTGCCGGAATGACAATTGAAGAGAAAACTTTAAAAAAACAGTGTCTGCAATCAATTATAATGTCCAAAGAAATAACAGTAATTTTTATAGATGAAACTTAATTAGAAAACCTAAAAGAAACCACAATACTTCCAGACTTGTCTAATACTTTTTCTGAGTTATTTTTTACGCATGCAGGAATGAACAAACGTAACAGTTGATTGTCCGGCCACAAAGAAACCTTTAAATACACAGTTAAAAATATAATAGTTTAGAAGCCAATTAGTAACAGAAAATGGTAGAATTTCTCAAGGTTTCATTAACCTCCGCACACTATTGTTATTTTATATTCTCTATTTAATTGGTAAATGCGGAGGTTCTCGTCGATATGAAAGCAGAAAACTGAAACCTGAATTGTTCATTCTTTAACATCGGAGAAAGTCTTTCTAACTGAAATTAATCCCATACCGATTACTGCATTGTGAACGTTAGTCTCACAATGCAGCAATTCATAATGTGTTTAGGAAATCGAATTCCGGTATTCAAATTTCTAGACACACTGTTCCAACATTATTGTTCTGTAAAAAATTCACATGAAACGTTGGTCCTTGAAAAGTTATCATAATCGAAAGTCGTAAATCAAAACCAAACTCCATGACCATGGATAGAGATGGAACATTTCGACAGGGCAACGTCCAGAATCGGAATGTCCGAACGGAAGAGCGGGTGCATAACCGGCGCCTCGACATTGACGTTATAAAAAATGTTCAAAGTCATCCAATATTAAATATATAGGAGTGATAACAAACTCCCCGGTGTTGTGTCACGGACTACAGCCACGAGGAATGCGCCTTTCAATATTTACAATGATCAAACATTTTTTGTTCATCCACGTTAAAACGAGCCTGAAGCCATCAGGTTTGGAAGAGAATTTAAATTGAAAAAGAGTACTTGTAAGGAAGGAAAGCATTCAATCAATCTTGTAATAAAAGACGTACACTAAAAGATCTTGAGCATTTCACGCTCTTTTGAGCACGACCATCATTACAAGAATTACGTATACAATCATATTAAATAATAGCTTGTAAAACGATGTTCCAAACGAACGCAACACTAGCGGGCGTAAAGGTAACTGTTATTCTGTGTCATAGTTCGTTTACTACCGTCTTACGAATTCTGAGTTGATTGTGCATCATAAGTGTGCCATGAGAATGAAGCTCAGCGCCCTGCTGACCTACGTGCAGGTAGGCCTGAGACTGATGCCGCACAATTAAGTTAATGCTACCAACACAGTGATCCCAAATGTTTTAAACCTTACTGTCTGTATAGTAGAGAATGCACACGTATAAATTAATAATAAGCAAGCATTGAACGATGAACAAAATTGCGATTTTACATTCCAGAATATTTTACTGAGCACACGCTATATGGCGTGATGGATTATTCGATCAGTGTGCAAATAGTGATTTTTATGCCACTTTCGCTTGTCACGTTTAGATGGATGTTTTTCATGAGCTGAAGTGTATAATTGTTCAGGCCGAGTTTATGGCTGAATGGCATAGAAATCGACTTCCATCGACCGGCTATTAAGACGATTGGTTGATTCACAACATGAATCATCGATCAATCTTGATGGTGGCCGCTAGTTCTTAGAAACTAATAAATAGATCGTCTAGAGTTCGCGACCGCATTTGTGTCATAAAATGGAAATTTATTATTCGGAAAGACAAATCATTTTAATCAGTGATCTCGAACCACTTATCTTACGCCGAAAATTATTAGACTGAATCAAATGGGTTACTATACTAGTGTTTCTGTAACAACAGTGGTTAACAATCGGTCAGCTATCGGCTAACCTGCAATTGACAGCTTGTTCGGCTGCTTCAAAACAAGCTAATAGGAATATAAATTTCAATCATATCACAACAAAACTAGTCAATAAATTAATAATACTGACTACTGAATTAGCAATCCAATCAACTATGTCAATCATAATTGATATGAAACGTCAAGAAGCCCAGTTAT
Source organism: Mythimna separata (assembly GCA_030763345.1). Lineage (NCBI taxonomy): Eukaryota > Metazoa > Arthropoda > Insecta > Lepidoptera > Noctuidae > Mythimna > Mythimna separata. The sequence continues at coordinate 23,006,762 of CM061176.1, forward strand.
CAATTAAACAGCTGAACAAGGTTCAATTTAGTGTGACAATACGAACTGCTGACAATCTCGAGAGAACGAAATGTCGCAAGAACCACCCACGAGAGCGTGAGAGCCTCTGCAGCCCCATTGTGTCCCAACTGGTTCCCACATAAAGATATATGCAATATCCATCCATACTGGAGCAGAACTTAGAAATTGCGAGAATCGCTAATCTTTGCGCAACTCAAATTGAACATAATTGATAGAAAACCACTTCGGTCTTCATAGTGGAGGTGTCGAGGCAAATTCCGAGAAAAAATTCAAAAATATTTGATGTGAAGCAAGTTTTAGGCAGAACCATAACCGAACTGCGATTGACAAACACGTACGGCTGTATTTTAAGCATTAAAATTTTAAGGTGTGCACGTTTTCGTCCTAAGTAAACACTAGCAAGCAATCTCGACGAAATTCTATATATCATGACAGAAGGTGTCTGAATTCATAAACAGTGTTATCTTAAGCCAAGTCTAATATTATACTGTTGCTTGCACAGATAATTTTCAGATCAGCACTGTTCAAATGGCAATGATAGTAACTTTAACTATATCTACCTGCGCATCATGATCTTGGGCTGGGATTATTACTGTTGGTTTTACAAAGCAATGTATATCATATTTGTATCTACATTGCGAACTCTATCCGTTTAGTTATTATTGCGTTAATCTGAGCAAAAACCGCGCACAAAAACACTGACGCTTATTTATGATTTGCTACGGAAGTAACTACTCCACTTTAGTTTTTAACCTAATGTTGTTTCATGACTGCCTAACTGTATTTAATTATGGTAATACAAATTCTTTTGCATTTGGCAGTTGGCATTTCTTGGTATAAAAACTTTATCTTATCAGCCCAGGTACTAAAATATTCCAAGATGAGATTCCCAAAAGTAATCACGTTCGACACTTCGTAAGACTTCGGGACTTTACCGATTACGATCATCAAAATTTATGTAGCAATCATTCTTGTGTTCATTCCCAGGAACATTTAAATAAGATCAGTGGTTTAAATAGAAGCACACAATCAATGCACATTAATTATCCTAGGACTTATCGAAACTGCTGCGATTACCTTAACTACTGGAGTGAATAATTCAAACAGCTCCGCAATCACTAATACGATTACTGGCACTTGTACTTCATTTCAAATTGACTTGTACTTTAAATAAGATTTCCAAGTTTCTGGATTGCTTTAGCTTTAATTTAATTAGTTATTTTTCTTACGACTTTTATATAGCCCATTAATGTTCCAAGATTCAATTAGCCATGACAATAAATATTCCGCCAAATTCAATAAGGTTCACGATAATTTTGTTTAAAGAAGTAATGATAGTGTTAAAGAAATCGATTCTTGCAGTACCATGAAATTATTACGATTGGCGATAAAAGGCCTTGTAATAAAAAAAGGTCACGCAAAGATTCTCAAAAAAAATGGTAGCGGTAGCAAAAAATACAAGACGTGCTAAAGGATTAATTGTGTACCCAAAGCGGAGCCCTTTCTTGGTATTCACACCCGACGCCTCTTCCATTATCTTCGTAATTGATATTTACTTGGCATTCCGTAAACAATGCTCGGGTGCAGCGGCAGAGGGTGAATACAAATTCCAAAACAGGTTTAAAATATCCCAAAACGTTAACCTAAATATCTTCACCATTTGCTCCTAATAGGAATCAGTGCATATTATTATACAAGATTTGGATCAAGAAATGATTCATCCGAAAGTTGAAAATTTTGTCGTAAATTACGAATGAATCACTTATACACGTTTCATTGAGGAACCGGGCCAAATGATAGTAGATAATAATATCATAACAACGAAGAAAGTTAATGATTGTTAGAAATAAATAAAATAACGGAAACATACATAGAACTAAAAAATACATTAGAAAACAAACGCATCGATGATGCCAAGCGTGTAAACTCTGTTTGTAAACTCGTCGCAAGCGCAACAATGTTTGCACAGAGTTCATGAAGAATAAGTGTTCAGTAAATACGTATGAATAAATACACATCAGGTTACAAGACTAAGGTTAAATAAATGAAACATTTGTGTGATTCAAATTGCCTATTTTTAACAAACTTAAAGGCCAACTTGCATCCAAGGTTTCGAGAATATTTTAAGAAATATTAAAACTTCCTTAACTATTTGTAAGTGAGACTGAAGCATCGTGAAATTGGTTGCGGCCTCCTAACAGAATTTTACGCTCAGCAACGAAATCACAATAGACCATAAACCTGATGCAATGTTATCATAGAATATGAGATTAAAAGAACTGAAGAGTTGAAGACTTACCTGATAGTAAAACGTCCAAAAAAATGAGTGCACTAATTACGGAGCCCTCTCAGGGGCAATCACACATAAAAAAGCTCATAGCACATTGCACATAAATAAAGACTAACACAAGCACAGCGTGTATACCAATGTATCGATCGAACGCGCGCGGTACTGCAAGCGACGCGACACGTGAGTCGCGCGCGGAGGTTCGGCGCGAAATGCCGCGGAATGCGGTCTTGCCTCCCGCCGGCGCCGCTACAGTACAGCCTGATGCTGCGCCTGCGACGCTGTGAGCATGCACTTTCAGCTTAATAGCTGCATCGAAAGTATAATGTTTCCTTCGTTTTCTTGGGAACTTTGGAGATATTGATAGTTTAATTACTGATATTTATAGTGCCAGAAACCAATCTTGCCTTTTTTTTAATTGCTTATGACCAACATGATGTCTCTATCAAAGCAAAGCAAATATTGAAGATAACTTTTCCAAACTAACGGTCTTATAAAAATAAGAGCTTGTTTAGTCAGACGAGTGACATTATTATGGATGAAAAATCAAAACAAACTCAAAAGTTTACGTTCAAAACTCGTCTAATCTTCTTACATACAATATTGAATAAAATTACAATATATTTACATCGATGTGATTGTTAAGGTATTGTTAAAACGGTAGTGGTTACACAAACTGCGATCACGTGGTGCGATAAGACCGAGGGCGCGGCGCGTGCTCACACTCACTATACTTCCCCTTAACAATACAATTAAATAATTAAAGCCTCAGCTGCAATCAATAGAATTCTACGTCACGTAATACGGTAGTCTGAAACTGTAAACTCTAAGCAGCTTTCGATAAGGTACACGTTCCGTATTGACTATTGCCTTAGAGTTACGACAACACGGTTGCGGATATTAAAGCTTTTGACATCTTTTAGAACTGAAAACCTTGGGTTCTATTGAAATATTTACTTGTTATTTATGTCATTCTATCATATTTGACGATATCAAAGTGGAATGCCTCAAGGGCCGCAACTGGGTCCACTGTTTTTAGGTCATTTTTTTTCAAATTTATACTTACATTATAGAAAAGTAAAGATTTGTAAGTATTATTGTTTAATATAATTTAATTTCAATTTTAAATCTATACTAATATTATAAAGAGGAAATATTTGTGTTTTGTTCTTGTAATAAATAAACTAAAAACCGAAGATTAAAAAAACTCAAAAACCTATTTAAAATATAAAATTACCACCACAATAAAAAAGTTAATGTTGCCTATGTATCTGTATACATTTTTCATAGTAACTACTTTATTAGTTTGTGACATGACTCCATTATTATACCATCACGCAGGTGGAGCCACTAGCAGAAGCTAGTGTCGAATATTTCGTTGATGATGATATGATAGAAATGTTACTACTCACATTAGTTAAGTCTACAGGATAACCACTTTTTCAACGTCCTACTTAACACCCCAATCGCGTACGATCGACTTCAAGGCGCGTGTTGAGTAACTTGGTTGAAACCTACATCCGTGATAGACTTCACACTACCAAATACACCATACCAACTATACTGAGTCACTTCAAGTACATAACACCAATTTTCCACCATATTTTATGGCACTCACGTAACCGTTTCCAATTTTCCGAAACGTGAGTCATAGTAAATCTGTATGCAAGTTCTTAATGGCCTACCACTAGAGAAATGCTGCAGCCGCTGGATTTAATGAGGTAACTCTTTTAGGCTATTGTAGTTAAATCAAGAATGGGCTTGTTATTTTTTGCTTTGATAAGGTTTGTTTGCTGCCGTATTGGAAGTCAATTTACTGTTGTGTGTTTTTCCATGCTAAGAGTAATGGCAAACTGGCGAACAAAAATAAAAATAAATATACAAAATTATATTTGGATTGAATTTTTAAACTTCTTTTTGAGAAATAAATGTCTTAAACCGTAAACACGTTCTATTAATAGAATCCTCGTACAAATATCGTAAAAAATCTAGTCTATTCTGTTTGCAACACACAACAATGTTTTTTACGAAACTGACTTAACGGTCATTTGATAAAATTTTGTTAATTATTTCGACGGTATATTCGAGTGACTAATATAATAATATACTCTTAATAATATCAACAACAATTTCCACGTCCACATGGGCAAAAGAAAATTCTTTTCACCTTTTTACCAAGCACATAAAATATAAGAAAATATAAAAGATTAATTACAGTTAGTTAATGTCTGTTTCATCTCTTTGTTCTAGTTCATCTTTCGAGAATTTTACGCTGTTAAGAATTAATTCGTACGAATTCCCCATGACGCAAGAGAATTTGATTAACATCAATTTCTAGTTATTCAGTCAAGTTATAAAGCCGTAGTAGATCATTTTTAAGTAGGTATTGTATTTTAGTAAGAAAGAAATGCCTACGGCATTAAGTCCACCTCTGTGCTTCTATGTGCATGAAGAATTTAATAAATAAATAAATAAATTGTCACTCAAAACTCAATGATCGTTATTACTTTTATGGTAACTGCTTATCCAACCCAAACGCAGATTCAGATCAATTTTCATAATCGAGAGTCATATCAATTTGATATGCTAATGCGAGTTTAAATACTTCCATGATGAGGAATACCGGGCCTCAGTCTTTATACATTATTCTAGCTTAAGCAAAGGAAATGAGCGTAAAAACTAGCAAGTGGAAATTCTAGTTACAACACGAAATTCGTAAGTAATACACAGCTGTTCAAATAATTTCATCACCGCGCCCGCCCAGGAGTACTCCTTAGTTTCTCAAATAATGGCCTCCTTCAGACAATACGATGGTGTGCTGAAACAGCCACTGGAGCGTGCGCCGGCACCGGAAACGCGCTGCCGGATACACCGCCATCTTGCGACTGAAACTTGAACTTGTAATGCACTGTGACGTAATCACACGTCTGATATCTGATCGTTTGAGGAATTGATTTAATTATTCTTGGCTAAGATAAAAATAGCTCTGGTTTTTTTTCCTTTTCTGACCGTTCGTTATGCTTGTTTCATCTCACAGGTTACAAAAAATTATACAATTGACTTCGTTACAAAAATCAACCTTAACTTTGACTAAGGTTAATTCCTTAACTACTTGATTATTCCTTTTCCTGATTACGATCAGTAAAAGGAGTAATCAAGTAGTTAAGGAGTTTTTTTGTTTTATGAAACAGGAACCACGGAGAGGAACCGTGGGTATCGTTTCCACTGCTAACGAAAGTCAGAATGATCAACATCAAATCAATCACGCTACTGTTATATCAACAAAGTTACATAATTCATTCATCACCGATCATTAATCCGCTGTACATCTCCATAAAGTCGATCAGACGTACAAACATGTCGATCTGTCATCACGCATCGCTCTCTCGATCGGCGGCGCGCGCGCACACGTCAAGCAGTGCTGGGCGCTGGTTCTGACTCACCGTCACGCATTACAACGATGACGCTACGCATGAGATGAGAAGGTCCAGAATGATCTCCTAGTCTATAGTAGTGATGCGCTATGGCGAGAAGTTTTATTCGATTGTTCGAACATATCGATGGCTCTCGACTTTGACTCGAGTCCGACTCGGTCTGTTATTGCTCCTCGGTGGTATAAAGTTTGAGGGAGAGTGACTGATACAAGAAATCGGAAACTAGCGATCGATTCTGTTGACACGAAACAATGGAAAAGCATCTCAATTATTTTGTAAAACGTAGAGTCGATAGTTGCCTCAGCCCTCAATGGTGTATTTTAACGACTCCGATTCTTTTGATTGTTAAAACACCTCATACTTTCCAGAAGATCAAGATCAAAATGTCAGCGAAAGAGAATGGATCATCTATAAGAAAAAACCATTGTGACAGAGACACTAAGGCAGCCTAAGCAAGAAGTGTACCGCAAAAACTAGAAGGCCTAAGCGAATAAACAGACTACAGACTGAATGTTGGGGAAGACCTGTTATCCGATGACCTAGGAATTGAATCAGATTTTATCTTGTTACGCTTGGATCAGATAAAAAACCTTTTCAAATGTATTGTTGAGGAAAACACTGAGAACTATAAATAGACTTGCAAAAAAATACAGGAAAATCTGGTTTTCCTTGTTTGAAATTGAAATAAAGATCGGTACTGGAAATGATTAGATAAGATTCTGTAATATAGTGTAGTTACGTGCATACAAATTAAATCGGCTGATTGGAAATAGCGATATCGCAAATCATTTTTCTGAAGCATTTCCAGCAGGTTAAGCAATTCGTTTACCGTTAGACGTGATAGTCGTCAAACGCGAAACTATAAATAGTTAAAAAAAAAGCATCACATGCTCCTATACTATCATTTGAAACAATAGCAGACGTTTAAAGTATAGTTAATAAGCAAACAACTTTGGGTATAAAACCTGGCATATCTACCAACTGTGACTCATAATCATCAGCCGAATGTACAAAGCGTTGCCAAAAACAATCTCCCCAAGACATCCTCCAAAGCCATATACCTTCAGACGGATACGGTTGTTAACTCTGCTGCTCGCCATATCGGCATTACTGGCGATACGATGATACACAAAGACATGTGTATCCGCACCAGTCACCACGGTCACATGTGCCACAACGTGCTCTATAAATAACACAATACAGCTAAAATAGACGCAAATTACCTACTTACTTACACGCGGGATCATTTTCCTAGTTAGAGTTTTCCGGTGTAGATAGTATTGTGGAACATAACTAATCAACTGAAGCAGATTTACTTTGTGTTACTATCAATCTAGACAAGGAAGGAATCATTTTTAACTATCGATCCGACAAAAACGTTTTTGTAATCAACAGGCGTTTTGTACCAAACAATAAAGAACTTCAATGTTTATGCCCAGAAATCTACGAAAAAAAAACAGTTGCTGTAAACCCAGAAACAACGACGAAGATTCATATTCTTATAATTGTAATAAAACAGAAAAACCTCTGAAGATCGCACGAAAAAGCTTTACAGAAGATTTTGATAACGTAAATAAATTCAACGCAGACGAGGTCGAGGAAAAAATGGCGACCGCAAAAACAACTATTACGATGTTATTCTTCTTAAATTAGGAATCCGAAAAAACGTTAATTACGGTACACTTGTGTTTTATAAAAATAAGTTAATCTAAATAGCGGTACAAACTTTAATAAGAACATCTGCTGTTCTTATAAAAGCTCGTTTAAAATTGCAATCAAAAGTCCTCCTCATGGAAAAAGTTTTCTGTCTTGCGAAAAATCATAGTATAAGTCTCGGTTTAAAGGATGGATCTAGTTAAGGTTCGTAAAGAACTTGAGATTGAGAGGTCGTTTCATAAGGATATACTCGTTCCAACGGAGGAGAAAAACGGATAACTCTGGTCCCAAAAATATTGATAGAGGATAGAGGCAAGAGGATATTATGGTTAGAACTTCCCGATACAAACCCTTCCGCATCGTCAAAATTCGCTATCTCAGGCATACCCTCGTTACTCTTGATGACGCACCAGACCTTCCATTGTCGCCACCGAGGTTCAAATTGATGTTCTCGCCTATGCTTACATCATTGAGCCTGTATTCTTATATTCACCTCAATTAAAAACCAATGTTCAGTCCAACCCATGTTTTTCTATCCTCTCCCCAACAGAACTCTCCGAGTCGAGATCCGAACCCCACAAACGGTTATCGTTAGCGTGCAGTCGTTCTGTTTTTAATTTTAAAAGTCTGGCAACAACCTCATAGGTTGACTTGCTATCCTATACCTATTTATTACTTTAAAGTCCTTCCTTTATCTTTTCTTTTTTCCTGTTTCTATCACAATCTAGCCCAAAAATATAGCCATACCAGTAACTATTCGCGTTTAATTCTAAGGCATTATCGACCTTTATTGTAGCACTGCTGTAGCCGACGTTATCGCGAGGGATCTGTAGTTCAGTTATGTTTTATTTGTATTCAGTGCTGTTTACATTAACCTTGCTACTATTTTTGCTCGTTATATCATTCGTCACACCTCAGATATGGGCAAATGAGCGAGACACAGCTCTCCGAAGCGTGACGGTACCGAGTTTCCACCGCACACGTTGATAAAAACTTAAATTGCATATTAATCTATGAAAATATCGTCTTTATCTTAAAGCCATTATGGCTAAATGACATACATGTCGTATTAACATGCGCACTTAGTTATTTTTTTTAATAATCCATTTATGATTTGAATGTAAAAATCTTATTTTTTCTGTTCCGATCGGCGTTTATTGCGCGCTATTTGGTACAATTTACACTGTTGGTATATATATACATACACGAGTAACTAGTTATGGGAACCTATTAATAATTTAATTTATAAACTAAGTAAAAACCAATTATTAAAAAAAAAAAGTAACGGTGGAGTTTCTTGCCGGTTCTTCTATAGTAAAATGACCAATTGAAACCGTGCGCTAGTTTATGTTGTTCTATAAGTACCGATATAGACAAAAGTGAAAAATATAGTATTCATTTTGTGATTACCCAAAAATTATTGTCTAAATCATGATTTACAGATGTCTTAGTACCGCAGGTCCAGCAAAAACTATTACACAGCATTATTTATTATGGTCTGTCGGTTTACGTAGTTAACTAAAGGTAAACAATCTTGGCATGTCTTTTTATCTAAAAGTTGTCTAAATGAAAAATCTTTGCAACTAGGTATTTACCTAAATCGATGTTAGCTAATAAACTAAATTTACCTATATTATACCTATATTCTATACGACCTCTTTAATATAAAAAGACATACCAAGATTGTTTACCTTTAGTTAAACCTAAACCGACAGACCATATTAGCTTACGAGTATCATTAGCGATGCGCACACACACATTTTGGGGAAGGCCTATGTCAGAACGTCTTTCTGCTGCAATGATGATGAAGACACACATATCAATTTACCACTCTCAAATACCTTAACGTTTAGGAAGGCAGTCTCAAATCGCAGCTTGATACATTCCCTTTCGTTTAGACTTTTAGAGGTAAGGCTATTAAAGGAATCTTACTCCACATTCCATACCGTTGCGTGATTGCGCCATCACCGATCGCCAATTCTAGTTGCAACTAATTATACATTCAAATAGCCCTAACACCCGTATCCTTTGCATTTCAGCATTTTGTATAGGTATGTAGATGCAAAATAAAATGTCAGTGGTTTAAAGTAAAAAATGAGATTACAAAACAATGAGTAACAAATCAATGCAGCTTCCGGGATATCCACTTCCTTGCTTGATACCGGGCGGATTTAGGCCCAGTTTATGTAGTGGTTCCGTATTGGAATTGATAGCGATTTAGTATTAAATCTATGAGGAATTCTCAAAAGTGAAATAGCTTCATGGGTTATTTTTCATTTATTTGAATGTAATAGACGTCGTAAATGGAAAAATTGAGGCTCTGAAGTATATGATTATGAGATCGAAAAACTGCTGTCATTAAACAATCCATTCTATTTCTTCTCGATATTAATGGTAAAATGCTAAATACGATTAACAATGTCCGAGTAGCACTACTCACTGAATAAATTAAAAAATGTGACAGAATTCGTATGAAATTATCTGTCAAGTAAGATACTCGAAACTTAATCATAGGTGGTGAAATAGGCCCTCGATCACTAACCGCAAAAATATTAGATACACACGGTGTTTTTACTATTCAGTTTATTCCCTTTGCGTAGGGATAATTCCAGTGCCTTATAAGATTTTATGCATGAAGCAGCTAGGAATTCTTTCGACTCTTCCTTGTCATATTCATTAACAAATATTATATGGGCCGATCCCGGCGGCACTGCAATGCCGGGCCGACCCGCGACGGGAGTGGAGCGAGCCCCGAACATCCCGTCAGCTTACAAAAATCAGTTTAATATACTGGTCCCTCAGTGAGGGAACTTTCAGATATTAAGCTGAAAAGAACAGATACTACACTTTGATCTTAGCCAAAAGGCCGAGAAGCGATACCGTATTCAAGAAGTCGAGGGGGGTCGTTCAGCCGCGGAGAATCTTAACACCGCGATTCAGAAAGATGACGTCATTGCTCAGCGCCATCTATCGAATACTTGTGGTACTAGTATTGTAATATTTCCCCTCCGTTACTAACACTGTGAGCTTTGTACTGCACGACGAAGGGTTACCGAACACCCTTGAAATACGTATTCAATTTGCATATGGACATCTTTCATCTGTAATCCGATGGATTTCACAGGACCGGTCATTATGGCGACGCTTGAGTGAGACATATGTCCAGCAGTGGACTTATTTCGGCTGAAATGATGATGACTGAAACATCTTAAAACCAATTGGCCCGTCACAAATCTATACCGGTTCCTTCAAATCTTCTTCATAAAGTAGTTCGCCATACAAAATTGTGCGTGTTTATAGTTTCATATCACTTTGTAGCCATGATCTCTACCATAGCAGGTAATTAACGGCCTAATAATAGCGTAATTAGCATCATAATTACAATTTTAACACCAAACATTACGTGAAGGAACCCTACCGCATTATTTGGACGTCCATCCTTGGCGCGGTCACGGTGGTGCTCGCGATAATTTTATTACGTGTCCATTACTAACACATACTACTATTTTTTATTAAGTACTTAGGTACCTCTTAAGAACAGTGAGTAGTTAAAGTACTTTGTCATTGTAATTGAGTTAAAAAAACTATGCGATTATAATAGCTGTTGGATAAAAAAATAATTTGGCGTAAATCGCAAAATTACGCAAAAAACGTTGTGTTGCCTTTGTAAAAAAAAATCTGGTCATCATTTCATTCGAAATGACGTCCACAGACGTCCCCCAAATGTCGCCACAACGAACGTTTCTATGCATCTCGCATGAAATTCTCGTGACTGACCAACTTGTAGGAGGCCTTCCAATAATGTGTTTTTCAATATATGTAGTTAAATTTATGAAATCACAAGCTTGATCATTAGCACAGGTCATTAGGTACTAGCAAAGGCAATATTGAAATCTTTCCTACGATGCTTTAGAACAGTATCTACCTAGGTTTTTCCATTTTTCAATGATCATACCTAACTGCTTAGAGCTTTTAGAGTCCTCCTGCCTCGGCTTTCCTCAGGTTTAAAACTTCCATCGTAAATTGCTCTTTTTGTTAGGAATAACTGCAACGAAATCCGTTGCGAAATTTAGTAAGCTATAAAGTATAAACAGACTTGAGAATAAAGAAACAATCACAGAAAATGACTTGCAGTATGCAAAGATACGTCGTTACTTAACAATAAACAATACATCGTGATGCGGATACTAACAAATTAATTCATATTGCAAGAACTGATCCAGTGATCCGCAACCAACTCCAATATGCCCTATATATTAACGGTTATACATGCCGGATACGTAACGCAATCATTGCAGACACAGTGAAAGTTCTCTGAAATCGTAACAAGTTCGTAACCTAAATATTTCTCCTCTATAACAGTTCTGTGAAAGCTTTAATCGATTACTTCGGTTGTCACACTTACTATTATAGCTTCTGATGTAAGCAGAGCATCAAACGATGAAGAAAACGTAATAAGATGGACCAATTTAAAGCAAAAAGCAATAAGTGCTTTTATATTAAGTTCTGTTTTCCATACAGGAAACGGGAGAATAAGTAACTAGACCATATTCTTAGAGAGAGATAAAATTATGGTCATACTAGCTTTTGCCCGCGACTTCGTTCGCGTGGAATTTTTTATTTTATTTTTTGTAATAAAAACTATCCTATGTCCATTCTCAAGTTCCAAACTATGTCTATACCAAATTTCACACAAATCGGTTCAGTAGTTTAGGCGTGAAGCAAAGACAGACAGACAGAGTTACTTTCGCATTTATAATATTAGTTTGGATTATCAACATAAATCTACGTTTACTGTTGAAGCAACAGAATCAACAAATTCAAACTTAAATGAAAATGATCTTGAAAATGAAAAACTTATACACGAATGTACAATGAAAGAACTTGATTACTGGATATGAGATTCAGCAATACGTCTATAAGAAAAGGAAAAACTGACTGACTGACATATCAACGGACAGCCGAAATAACGTGGACTAGGAGTGCAAAATTTTGCACAAGGTTTCCTTTTAAGATGTAGGCAAGCACTAAGTGACGATTTTCCAAATATCACTCCCTGAAGGTATATGTGGGTCCAAATTGAAGCCACTGGCATAAGCTAGTTTAAATTTAAAACAAAATCAATGCAATGAGATCAACACAAAATTACTTTAAATCCAAAGTAAACCAGCTAAACCCAAAACAAACAAAGCTGATGCGCAGCGGAGTGTGAAAATCTTTCCTTTAGCGTGCGCGGCGCATCTACTTGACCTCCGCATTGTTTCACTTGCCTCTCTGCATAATTTATTTTGTTCCTTGATCGTCTTGTTGTGCTGTTGTTCTTGAGTTAACTGTTGCTTTAATAACAATGGTATAGTTCATCATCATGCTGTCGGCATGCAGCCGAAAGACGTCCACTTCTGGACATAGGCCTCCCCCAAGCGTCGCCACAATGACCGGTCCTGTGCATCTCTCATCAATTGGATCCCCGCGTACACTCATCAGGTCATCGGTCCACTTTGTGTGAGGCCTTGCAATGCTACGCAAGGCTTAAAAAAAAAACGGTATAATTATATTAACCATATTTATTGCAATTTCACCTCTCCATCCCCAAGTTTACTTTATCGAGAACCATAAATTATGATCCTAATCCCAAAATAGTCATTAGGTAAAAAATACTTGAACTACCCAACATACTCCTGCTAAGTCTAAGCACCAGACATATTTGAAAAACTGCAACAGACTTATTTCTAAACCTTACCATATAGTATTAAAATGCCAGGTGTGAAATCAGGATGGAGCTACACTTAACACATAGTTCAGTTTAAGTCGTCAAAAGGATCGCGTAGGGCCTCAGATGATTATTATTAAACGAGATATCTAAATAGATTATATTTCTGCTGTGTTGTAAAATACTTTAAGTCAAAAATTAATACGTCTTCTTCTTCGTCTTTATATTTTCGAATCAATGATAAACTCCTCACTAAATTAGGTCCAGAAGATGACTACGTTAACTGCAGCATCGGTAGAACTCATTAAGTCTTCCAAAATGCAGGTGTATAGGACTTGGGGCACTTCAATATGTGGCTAATGTTCAAGTGAATAAGTTAAGTTAGGTTATGCTTCAACATAGACCACATTATCGCTAACCACATTATAATATACTCAAACGCAAGCCTTCTAAAAATATCAAACAAAAAAAATACGAATTTTATGACCTTACTCATTTTAATAAAACATTATTCTAACATAATGCCCAATTAAAGGCATAGTTTGAAGCCCTCCATCCTCGTTTGTAAGCGTTACGATCATTTGAATGAGACGCGCGTGCGGCGGTACGCGCCAATCCTTTTGTGCGCCGGCAGTCGAGTGTGACGCCGCGCCTAACTACATCGAGGGGATCGGCAGAACTGCTGTACATTTATTTGATAGCATTCTGTAGAGAGGATGCCAGGATACGTACTTGCATGACATTTCTGAAAGTCTAAGTTTCAAGAATATCTAGTATCATGTGTCAAGATTCTAATAGATAAATTTTTCTTCTCTTCTTAACATAACCTTCAAAATCCAGTCTAGATTTCATAGTCCACGTAACACTGCATTATCGTTATCTAACTTGGGATCGGCTCAATACCTTTTCTTCTCCCAAACACATACTACTTGATCATCTTCCTGCCTTGGTCCCATCTTACTTAGCGTCAGCTAGAGGTTTGTTATTATCTTTTTTGGGAGCAGAAAAGTTTTGCGTCTCGCATCCATAGGATTCCCGCGACCCCTACCAGGTCATCGGTCCACCCTAAGGGAAGCTTTCTAACCCTTCTTCTAGTACGCGCCATGACTGCTACGCCATGAAGGCTTATACTCATCCAGCTATTGCCAGACCAGGTTCTACATTGTAACGAATCTGGAAGACAATTCTACAATGTTACTCACGATTACAAGTCGCGAAGCGCAATGAACCATTTCCCTCTTATAATGTTGACTCATATAATCACGATGATAAAGTACTGTCTATTCGTAGATCGTTATAATATCTTCTTCCTTGTCTTAAGTCAGTAATAGTTCGCTCACTAGTCTACTCTTCCTGTTTTAAGTCCTAAATCTTCATCATATTCTAGCTGAGGTAAAGGTAAGGTGCTCATCATAATGAGTGCAACTTTTTTTTTCTTAATTATTTATAGGCTCCGCTTGACTACCCGATGGTAAGCGAGGTTGTGGTCGACAATGGAATACGATTGCCTTGACGTAACCTATTCACTCTTGCCTTAAAGACAAAAAGTTTTATGCACATCTCACCTATAGGACATCCCCAACTACCGTGGCACAACGCCGTATGGTGAGTCCGATGATGGAATGGGCTGGGCGGCATTAAATCGTGACAATTCCAATGCACACTCCCCGAAATTCAAACGATAGAAAACCGACAGGCTAGTCTCTAAATTAGAAGAAATGTCGTTAGTACCGTAGCACACGGCCAGTCTTATCACAATCTCTTGTCACCTTGAAGGAGTAAGGTGTGGTGGACTCACAAAAGGCATGCATGACTAACCCAGAGAGCTACAACGCTCAATTTCACCGTGAATCGGTTCATATCGCCGTCAATCGATTACGCGCCTCTGTGAGGAAGCACGAAGTTTATGTAATAGTCTAACTCGATTGTATAGATAAATAGATGAGTACGGTAGCATTGTTTTTGTTCAGAAATAATGGAGCTAGGTAAGTACTTATACGATGAACAATCTAGTAGGGTTCGGTCTTCCCGTCTGATTATAATTTGGGTGTCTTCAAGGCTAGAGTAAATAAGCTCTTAATAAACTAGTGCGTCTAACCAAAAACGATTGCATCACTGCTTGCCATCAGGGATCGCAGTCAAGGTCTAGTTTATGTTGTATAAAAATACTAATAAATAGGGAAAATGTGACTGTCTGTCTAGCCACAAGTTCTCAATAAAAATAAAACTATGTATTATTTTATTGATCAAAACAAAAACGAGCATCATAAATCAATCAGGGTATCAATTACAAATCGATTCGCGTAGTGCAAGAGGCTTCCCGCATGTATTGTATTCGTATCCCACACAATACACTCGTGCTGCGATTGAATGAATTTCTGTGAATCGATATATCCCAGAACACGTTCATTCTTATGTCTTGTATGGCGCCAAAGAATTTCATTCACACGGTGAGCGAATCTTCTAAGAATGAAACTATGATATGTTATTACTAGCTTTTTCTACCGGCTTCGCCCGCGCTAATGAGGAGGGTTATCCCACGGGAATTTATTAACGGGATAATAGTAATTCAATGTCCTAATTCATGAGCGTTTAAATTTTCATCCAATTCGTAAACGTCGGAACGTGACTGATTAGCAAAAACTCAAAAATACCTTAAGACTTGAACATTTATCTATTTACTGACTCACATATCAACGCAGAGCTGAAACTATCGAGACTAGGAACGTGAAATTTTGCACAAGATTTCCTATTATGACGTAAGCGAGCACTGAGAGAGGATTTTCCAAAATTTCTCCTGTAAAGGGAGAAAATGGGGGTACAAAGTTTATATGAAAAGAGGTTGCGATTGAAGCCGCTGGCAGAAGGTAATAGGTTACTCTAGCACTTCTGTTAACTAATCTGTCATGGCCGCATTGCATAAATATTAATAAATTCCCACCAATACGCATCCCGTGTCATCGGCCTTACATTTCGGAAAGGGAAATGCTCGTAGAATCGTGATTGGTGAGCTAAACGGGGCTAAAGCCGGGCCAAGGAAGTAATTTGTATTAAATAGTGGCCAGTGTGAACTATCGGTGGGAATCGATGGCGGCTGTCTATAAATAATTAATATTTTGTGTTGCTTTGTATGTTTGAGCAGGTGTTGTTTCCTTAACGGTCTCCTGATTGATTCCTTTTCTGAACTCTAAGCATTAGTCCGGAATATAGCGATAGATTCTTCACTTCAGAAATTACTGAATAACTTCTCCCTCTGGAGTCAGAGAAAGTGTCAGACTTTTACTGACTAAAACCTACCCGAGTTCCTTCTGTTTCCTTTTGAGTTCCAGGGCCGCGGTAAGTCATCGTACTTACACCTTCGTTGTAATCCACAAGCCTTATAATTAAATAATTACGGCACTGTTGATACAAAAATGTTTGCCCGACTAAAGCAAAGCCAAAGGAGGGAATAATTTTGTTCTTCTTTTACTGTTATGGTCAATTTATATCGGCTGTTTATCTTCCAGAATTACTTAACTTCCACGAAGGAAGTTTGAAAGTAGCTCCAGTGACTAAAACAGTTCTCGGGCATCGTTCACCTTGGCATGATCATGTGAAGAGGAAGGAAGAAAAGCAAGTTACTAAAAAAGTTATGAATCTACATACCTTCATGTATTTGAGAGGGACTCAGACCAACAAAGAGAGGGATAGGAAGGGCAAAGAAAATATATGTAGACAGATTGTGAAGAGTGATTTGAAAGAAAAGGGATTTAGTGATAGCATGACTACTGACTGGATAAAAGGAAAAACCCAAGGAATATTTTATTTTATTTTAATAAGTACAGTGACAGACTAAGACAATCAACACAGTTATGACAACATACGGTACATAATACTGAAGTCAAGGGTACAGGAAGATGATGATCAATTACTTAACTTCGACACGCGAATCATGATACTAACTTAGCTACTTGTTGAACTACGAATAAGGGATTGATCTCACTACTTTTATTTAGATACTAGCTGTCCCCTGCAGTTTCACCCGCATTTTTCGTTATTGCTCCGCTCCCGTGGGTCGTAGCGTGATGGTATATAGCCTATAGCATTCCTCAATAAATGGGCTATCTAACACTGAAAGAATTTTTCAAATCGGACCAGTAGTTCCAGAGATTACCCCCTACATACAAACTTACAAACCTACAAACTTACAAATTTTACCTCTTTATAATATTAGTATAGATTTACATATTATTTAAATATTAATAACTTAATAGATATATATACAAACTAAAGATAAAATTATGTACAAACGTAAATATATATACAAAAAAACAAGTGTTTACTACGAATAAGTGTTTCCACAATCGCAAAAACTCAGGTAGTCCAGTCAAATTAGCTCAATTAAGAATCTCGGAATTCGAGATACCCAGCTGTAAGTTTGTAAATAGTTGTATATTGACACCCTAAAAGTTGTCTCAAAACCTACATATGGTAGGGTGTACGCAACTATTAAATTTCATGGTCGGGGGTCACAAAAGTCGGGTTTTTACGCTTTTTTTTGTAAATATCTCATTTCCTATAGGTTTTTTGCTGTTTGTATATTTAACAATATTGTAGAATATAAAATTCTCTACAATTTTTGTACAAAAAACTTTTTCCTACGGTGAACCGTTTCCGAGATATAGGGCGGAGACCGCGCGGTCACAGCATCACTTTAGGTCAACTGGTGCCTCCGGTCGAAAACGCGCCATATACCTATATGTAGTTAATGAACTATCGATAAATCAATGATTATAAATATTTGTCTGAATAGTCGTGACTATTCGGAGAAAAATACAAAAAAAATATCACACAATTTTTAAGTAATAAGTGAAATAACACAAATAAATTCTTTTAAAATTTAGATCTGTTGTGATATTTTCCTCTACCATTACCACAGTTGTTTAAATATTGCTGTTCTTTTTTTTGTAGCGACAACCTGAATAAAACTGCTATCTACTGCTATTCTTAAAAAATCCAGAATTCCTCTAGATTTATTACAAAAATGAATGAAACTTATGTGATTACCCAAATTTATTGAAGATTTTTACTTTTAGCCAACTTTAGCTAGTCCTGGTTTAAAAAAAAGTATGAACACTACTATGGCAAGTTTTTTTAAACATTGGTGCAACTAATCAAGATTCCAAAATGGTATACTACTTTATGAAAACCAGCCACAAAAAAATAATATCCATACAAGTTCAAAACGAGAAACTAAATTCTTAAATTATTATTGTTAACAGTAATCACTTTTCCTTCGTGCCCAAAATAGGTTCTTGCTACAATTTCTATTAATAATTACCATACCCTAGTTATTTACTTTGAAAATTAAAGAAAGATAGAGATATTTAAATTAAAAAAAGCATAGCATAGTAAGAGAAACTAATTATTCTCAGTAAGTGAGTTCAGTTCAGTACGCACTGCTCCTTTCCATCGTACATCCGTTCACAAGCCCATAGCGACGGCGGACGGCGAGCAATGCGTAGATCGCCGTCCTGTCGTCCAATTACCATCCGGATTGTGCTCAAGTCGTCGACGACGCGTAATGATCAATGCGTACTTCAAGAACATTTCAGAAAATCGTAGGGGCCCAGCAGGGTCGAAATCCACTGGGGCCATGGGGTATGTGAAAGGGTACACTGACTGGGGCCCTAGAACAAAGGCAAAGAAGGAACAGGAGTGGGCTTTAGTGAGTAAACGTCTGACACGCCAGGTAAGTGTTGTTAAATAAATTAATACTGAATAAAAAGTGGATAGGTTAGGAAAAAAATCATAAAATATAATATACTAGTTAATAAAAATTTACAAATATTTCAACTTATATGGCGCGTTTTCGACCGGAGGAACCAGTTGACCTGAAGTGATGCTGTGACCGTGCGCTCTCCGCCCTCTATCTCGAAAACGGTTCACCGTAGGAAAAAGTTTTTTATAAAAATTTGTAGAGAATTTTGTATTCTACAATATTGTTAAATATACAAATAGCAAAAAACCTTTAGGAAATGAGATATTTACAAAAAAAGTGCAAAAAAACGATTTTTGGGCCCGCGTTGCGTACACCCTACCATATGTAGGTTTTGAGACAACTTTTAGGGTGTCAATATACAACTATTTACAAACTTACAGCTGGGTATCTCGAATTCCGAGGTGAAAGTACTAAAATGACTGGACTAAGGTAGGTAAGTATAGGAAGCAAGTTCATAACGAATTGATAGCTAACGTTACAGTGCATCAGTAAGAAAGTTTTCTATAAAAACTTTGCTACAGTATCTATACACAATTAAAACCAATTAATATTCTTCACGTAAAGACAGTTTACTAACACATAAGTACGCATATCGGTAGGAAGAAGCTATTTGCACCAGCGGCCATTATTTTGCGTGTTAATAAGATCTTGATAGATATCGTAATGATGAAGGAAAAGCCTACAGTGTTTTATTCGATTATGTACAATAAATTGGTTCGTAACTAGAGTAGGTAAGGAGCCATCATGATCTTTATCAGGGCGTAAAGAACTGCTTCTGAAAATTGACTTTACGAAATAGACCGCTGACTATTTTCTTTTTTTTTATTGCAATCCACTGTTTGATATTCAAAATCTCTTGTGAACAATACAATTTTGTCTTGCTTAATATATGTATACGCTCAATACGCTGACTCCTGCATCTACGTCAACCCGTTTTATGATATGACCTGTTTTAGGTGTTATATTATTCGCTTAGGAGGACTGCGGGAGGGCAACTCAGACATTTGCTGACTAAACCACAACTATGTTACATATTTGCTACATTTCCCGATCCCGGGACTATCTAGGATCACGCGTTTTCCTTTTGTAGTCAACCCATGGTCTCGACCCCGATTTCCTGTCACCGTAGGCGTAGCCTTGCGGACGGCGAGTAACAGTAAGCTCACCGCACGGCCGTCCGGTAGCCGTCCGGACCAAGCCCGAATCGTCGACGGCGCGTAGTGAAAACGCACGCCTCAATGAAATGTCAGCAAAACTATGAGGAGTGCTACAGGGCCGAAGCCTATTGGAACATGGGTACTTCGACAGGGAACCCTGAAGTCCTGGAAAGCAACGTAAAAAAGGATCACAGGAGTAGGATTTAGTCTGTCAAAGACTGACACTCCTCCCACTTCATCCTAAAGCGAAAGAAGTCATAGAAAGAAAAAAGAAATAACTCTCCCACCGTTTAGTGCCTTAATCTATGTCCCCTTCATAATATTTTAGCCGCACGTTGTCCTTTGTCTCCATCACGTGTCGCGGCTGATGGCCGTGGTTTCCTTGAACCTGGCTGCGCGGTAAACTGCGGTAATTTTGCGGTAGGTAGCACAACACGCGTCGCATGTCGTTACCCAAGTACGAGAATATAATATACAGTGCTACTATAATAAACTCGCACGTCTGGGACTTATGGTGAGTCGAGACGCTTTTACACACGCGTATCGAGTTCTACGAGGTATAAGGTTATTGATTTACCTTATTGCCTTTAAACGTTACGTTTTCAGTATTTTTTTACGAGCTGAACATTATATTTATACTTGCTTCTTCTAGAAGCTTCACCAAACGATCCTAAAAGAATATACTACTCACGAAAGATTTCTTATTTAAGTAGGTAATAAATATACTACATGGTATTCCAAGATCTACCCGTTCTGCCAATTGTAAAAAAGATAGTCAGATACATACAGACCTTCACCTTTACACATTAGTGTGATGAACAATCCATAAACTGGGAGGAAATCTCAACAATTTTGGTATTCATTACGTTTATTTTCGGAAACAACACAAACATTTGATGAAAATTAAAAACAAGATCGCGAAATTCAATTTCGCCCCCTAAAAATGTACCTACTTAATTTCCAAAAATTCCTTTTTAGTGCTCGCCTACATCATAAAATAAAAGGAAGCCTTGTTAAAAATTTTACGTTCCTATACCTTATAGTTTCGGCTGTGCATTGATATGTCAGTCAGTCAATTTCTCCTATTATTTATATAGACATCAAGTCATGATAGATACTGTGATCTCTGGCTTGACGCAGTTTTATGGTAGCGCTGTCATCATTACGATGTGCAGGCTGCGTGAAGAGGCGCGGCGGGCGCCGGCCTGTGACGGCGACCAGCATCTTCTTGTTTATGTCTTACTAGCTTCTGCCAGGTTTTTCCTTTTAATACCAGCATTTAACGACCTAAAATTAACTGTTAAAGAGATGGAACTATAAGTATTGGGTTTACAGCACCATCCCACTTTGCTCGCATGCCCATCATTTTAAAACCCCAGGTAAGTACCCAGAAAGATAGAGGTTGATAGCTGAGTCGGTTATACTGGAAGTCGAGCCTAACATACTTGGAAGAAGGGTAGAATATTAATTGTTAATGTCAATTTTTTTTAGAAAAGAGTAACCATGGAGTTTCTGGCCGGTTCTTCTCCATAGGAAACGACCAATTTGGAACTGTGCACTAATTTTTGACGTTTTATAAGTGCATGGGCACTTATGAAACGCAGGCCTATGTAAAATAAAAATATTTTTGATTTGATTTGAATGGAAGCTAAAAACCAGTCTTAAAAAGATCAAAGCAAAAACTGTAGTTAACATTTTTATAGATTCTGAAAGTGATAAAACCCAATGGCGTTCTTTAACGTTTGAATCCCCAACAATGAGAAGTAATTCTTACGTACTACAATAGTAATTGGCATTAAATTATTAGCCAAGTTACTACAGGCTAAACAGAAACAGAAATGAATAAGTGAAACGTCAACCAGAACAATTTTACACGACAGTCAAAACTGAAACTGATGGACATAAATCGTAACTCATACATAACATAATCAAAAAAAACTTTAGTACATTCCTAAGTGCGTAACGCAAAATTACAGCACTATCCACATAACAGTGTAATATCTAGCAAGGAAATTAAAGAACACAATTAAAATTACTTAAATAATAATTAATCACACGATCGGATCCTCCGCGCCACTGCGCATGCGCGATACTATCGTAACTTGCAAGATGGCGGCCACAATGGCGGCCTGTCATTGAATTGTTGTAAAACTGACAGATTTTCCTGAACTGATCTGATCTTAGACAATTAATTCTCAAGGATTTTGATCTTATATGCTCGTTCTATTTATTTGTGTGTTGATAATGTAATAAAATAGGTTGTAAGGCTTGAATTTTCTCTCATCTTCTGCAGAAAAGATGCTTTCTTACAGATTACACAAACAATACTATAGGTCTTTACACTTTAGATATAAGTTAGGTAGTAGGTATCTCTAGGCGCGCTTATAGTTATTTAGAAATAATTATCTGTCAAGAGTAAAGAACATGCGTTAGCGATCCCTTCTTCCAGATCACGGTAACAGTGCCAATGCAGTCTTAGTTCCAAGATAGGGGTTCCTCGACCCATCTCTAACACAGTGCCAGTGTGGAGCCGCTGAACAGCACATGCTGCACCTGCTATGCTGCATATCCTGCACAACCAACTGTATTTTTCAGGACCTATACGAGGTCAATAACTGAGCCGTTCAGGTTGCCAAATATTATTTAGAGAAACTCTAATAAGACCACACAGACACAAAAGAAGAAGAAGAAGTTCCAAGATAAACCTTCCTTGCCCATACCAACTGATATTACTACTAGGTAAGTACACGATTTTCTCGAAAAACAAAAGAAAATGAAACTTTCAGAAGACAAAGAGCACAAAGGTACCTACCAAGAAAAATCAACAACAAAAAATCTACAAAAACACTGATGTTGTGCTACCTACTCATAAAAACGTCGAGAACATAAAAAAAACCTCTTATTTACAGTGGTATTGTTTAAAGCTGAAGTAATCATAATTTTATGTGCCTTTTTCTCTCATTTGCGTCAGTCGTTAGAGGGTACCTATTGTTTCTTTTCTAATTTGGCACAAATACATGTATACTTACATACATAATACAGAAATATGTAGAAGGAAATTAGCACGCAAACAGTATTTTTTAATCTGTACTTTACGTACAGATTAAACCGGCCAAGTGCGAGTTGAACTCGCATATTAACGATTCTGTACCGTCCGCGCCTATAGCGAAAAACGGCAAGAAAATCGTTGTATGGGAACTCCGAACTCCGTGAAATATTTATTTTATTCTTTTTTTATCATATTATGTTGCTACAGCGGCTAAAGAAATACACCATCTGTGAAATTTTCATCTGTTTAACTGCGATAGGTTCATGAGACACAACCTGGTGACAGACGGACAAAGAGACGAATGGAGAGCGGAGTCTTAGTTATAGAGTCCCGTATCGTACGGTACCGTACCGTACCCGTACGATACGGGACAAAAGGTTTTACCTTGTAACCGTAAAGCCTGCTCTACACTACTCGCGAAGTTGGTCGAAGTTGAGCGAATACGATAGTGTAGATGAGTGCTTCGCTTCGCTTCGTGCAACCTCGGCTCGCATCGGGCGACTTCCAGTCGTTGTCGGTTTTTGCGCCCGAGTCAAAGGACTCGATGTGTCCCGAAGTTGCGAACACGAAGTGTCACTGAGCTCCTCGCGAGGTTGCACGAGTGTGTAGTCACATACTTCGGACTTCGATCGACTTCGGCGAGTACTTCGTCGAGGCAACATCGCGAGTAGTGTAGAGCAAGCTTAAAAAGCTATCTTCAGATCATCATATTAGAAATCGGAGCCCTTCGTACGAATGCACTGCTAACGGTATTATATCTCTATCTGCCCACTTGCCTTTGTTTCGTCATGAGATAAGAAAAACAAAAGACAAATCATGTGTTCATAATTATCACTTATCAATCAGTCTAAGGGCTTTCCACCGCCCACGATCGTAAACCAACGTTTATCATACATTGCTGCTTAACACAGCTGTTGTACTAAGTTACGTAGAACAGAACCAGCAATAGTTGGCCCTAATAAATAGGTCACGCCTACATAGGGTTTTAATAGTGTATTTATGGCGCCGATTACACCTACGCCTATTAGTAGAAGAACCTTTATATTGTATTGTTGCTAGTTTACTGCCTTTGATATGTTGTTTTTATTTGTTTCGTAGTCGATGTTCAACAGAATTCGTCAGACGGTGTGGAATAATTATACCTAAGTAGTCTTAGAAGAAAAAAATGGCTAGATAATAACAGCCGCACAGGTCGATCTTCAAGGTTAAGCAACGCTTGCCTAGGTTGGTCTGTGGATGGGTGACCATCTTAACATAACGAGTTTCCTCCGTGCCTCGGAAAGCACGTTAAGCCGTTGGTCCCGGCTGTCATTTGGAGATCTTTGGCAGTCGTTACGGATAGTCAGAAGCCAGTAAATCTGACTCCAGTCTTGCCATGAAGTACCGTGTTACCCCAGTTAATGGGTTGTGGAGGTCTGGTAGGCAGCTGCTCCTCATAAAATACTGGTATTCAGCTAAATCCGGCTTGACTGGAAGCCGACCCCAATATAGTTGGGAAAAGGGTAGGCAGATGATGAGTCTTAGAAGAAAAAAAGTGGATTTTAGATTTTTTTAAAACACTTTCCACAATGTAACAAATTACTGATCTAAAAGTGGGAGCTTTTCTACAATAGCTTATCGTGTGAAAGGTGCTGAAGAACGAAAGCTGGACATAAAAGTATCAAACTAAAAGTGAGTAGGAAGTTTTGATTTCAAAATTGGGCAGTGTAGCTACGTCTGTGTCACCAATTTTTAATTTGTTATAAACTAGTACTTGACTGCGATCCCACCTGATGGTAAGCAGTGATGCAATCGTTGATGGTGAGGTGCACTAGCTAACATACAAGCAAAAATTCAAAATGCTGCATCGTTGTATTTAGTTCTCCGTGCGATTAGAACATACAGGAAAAGTTTTTACCCACTGCGTAAATTTTGTTTTGGTGGCTCAGTGTAAGTAATAGAACACAAGTCGACTTCAAGGTTAAGCAACGCTTGCCAAGGTTGGTCTGTGGATGGGTGACCATCTTAACATAACGAGTTTCCTCCGTGCCTCGGAACAGACAACTGGATCCTCCCTAGTCAATAGAGAGTTACAGACTTTACACTATGTTCCGCATACTTGAATCTGTGGCAAGAATACCTCCCAATCTACCCTAGCACGGTACATCAGGTGCAAACGACGGGAAGCGTTAACAAAACATGCGAACTCAAATACACTGTTAGGTGTAACGTGAAACGCACTTTCAGCTTAGTGGAACAAAACATCCTGGCGCTAACTGCTGCTCAGCCAGGAGCCAGCAGTTCCTGGATACGGAAATAGTTCCTGACTTATACACAGGTAGTCGTGATTTCATACTAGTTTAGATGGTGTTTGTTTTGTCATCATGTAGCTTTAGGTTGTCTATTAATAAAAACAGAGAACCTATAATTACATGATGAGAAAACGGGTCAAGTGCGAGGTGAACTCGAAGGTGTGCGAGTCCGACTCGTTCCGGGTCTGGAGTATATGAGTTTACTTGTTTGTGAACGCATCCTCGATACAGGAGTTATTCCTAGTGTGGGGAAACTTTTCTTAATAAAAAAGAAAGTTTTTGCAAAAAAAAGTATAATAATTAATTGAAGAAAGATTCTGTCTTCTATCTATTAATTGAATATATTACTCTTAACCGGCTGCGGTTGGCCGCTGTAAGAGCAATCTAGTCAAATGATGCTGCCTCGACCCATCTCTAACGCAGTGCCATTTTAGAGCACAGAACATACGTCACCTGCTATACTGCCAATCCTGCACGATCATCCTGCACTTTTCAGGATCTATACGAAGCCGAATCTGCACGTTGCCGAATACTGGTCAGAAGATATTTAGGTAGTATGTAAAATATTCTTCTTCTTTTCGTGTCAATGTACTTGAGACGAAAAGAAGAAGAATATACTAGTTAGTAGTAGAGTAGTAGGTATCTCCTCGCCGATTAAAGTTCTTACCTCGCAGTTTACTTTAACCCAATTAATACAACCAATAAATTCCGCACTTTACCGTCGATATAAACCATTTCGAAGGGAATGTGGTGCGCTGGTCGGGGTCAACGCCCTCAAATTGGCAATATTTACTCTACGTGCTAAGGGATCTTAAACAGAGCTGCTGCTTTATAACCTGTTAGTAATTTGAATGGAACATTATTTGGTTTACATTTCACTTTAGCTGCTTCTGCGACCTTCACCAAATCGTTCCCTAAACGGGCCAAGAGCGTGGCCCAAGAAGGCAAAGGGTAATTGACAGACATACTCGTAGGTGAATTTTAGTTAATAAAAGTCTGACATGCTCTCTCGCTCCACCCTACAGCGCAAGAAATCATTGGATGATTTTTTTAACAATGCATAGGCTCCCGTTTGACCACTATCTCACCTGATGGTAAGCGATGATGTGTCCGACGAAGGAGCAAGGTAGCCTTAAAGTTACCTATTCACTCTTTACTTAAAGATTCTTATGTTGTAACTACTCGTGTCAGGAAACACAGATTTCGACAGGGAATTCCATTTCGTACCGGTGGCATCGCCGTACGTCTAGTGGTCCGAGAACTACCTGAAGTGCAGTGCAAGTCACAATAATATGTGAAATCATTGAAACAGGCGCGATCTCGGTATAATGAAGCTGAGAATTTTTAAGACCAATGTATGTTTAGTAGACTGGTTTTTTAGGGTTCCGTAGCCAAATGGCAAAAACTGAACTACACAAAAACCAAACTAACTAACACTTGTTTCGCCATGTCTGTCCGTACGTCCGTCCGTCCGTCCTCGCTTAATCTCTGTGACCGGTAACACTAGAAAGCTGAAATTTAGTACCAATATGTATAATTATCTATCACGCTGACAAAGCAGTAACATAAAAATTAGAAAAAAAATGTTTTATTAGAGTAGTGCCCCCCTACATGTAAAGTGGAAAGTGTCTTTTTTTTATTTCAACCCTAACGTGTGATATATTGTTGGATAACATTGTTGGACAACATTGTTGGATAACATTGTTGGACAACATTATTTGATAATATCAATAATTTCGGAAATAATCGCTCCAAAAGTAAAAAACAATGTGTGTGTGGCCTCTAACTTTTGAACCATAAGTTTAGAAAATATGAAAAAAATCTGGAAAGTAGTTTTATAAAGACATTCTAGGGAAATTATTTTGAACTTGATGGGACGAACAGTTTTTGAAAATTTCGGGACACTTATTGTGACGGACGGGAAACTACGGAACCCTACACTGAGCGTGGCCCAACACGCTCTTGGCCGGGTTTTTATCATTAAACTTCGGTTGACATAGGGACTGTAACTAGTTACAGACCAAAAAATCTATCGCCATTGTCATAAATCGTTTTTTGATCGCGTGGTGCTGTACTGTGTATTAATAGAAGCCGATCACGACAGCTATTCGAGGTAAACAGATCTGCAAATTATGTATTTTTTTTTATCGTTTCCCCTGTCCAGTTTTATGGAGAAAATTATAAAAAGTTTTAAAATATAATTTATACCGCTATTCAGCTCGTCATAGATTTACAGCCAGTCTAAATAAAGTAGTCGAAGAAAATTTATATTTAATAAATTCAGAAGGCTAACTTTTAACATATTTTTCCGTCTCATATATTTTGTAAACGCTTTCAAAAACTTTAATCTTCAAAGGTTGAATAGGTAGGATCCTTGAACCAGGTGGGTGTTGTATCTGGTCCAGGCAACTACCCGATAGTTGATTTTGGAATATCATATACATATTGTTTTCTAATTGCATGCAGCAGGCAGATTGTTCCAGTCCTTTGATGTAGGTACGCGGTATAAACGACGAGGCGAAAGGGTTAGTCCGGAGTTCCGGACCGTAAGAGGTCTCAACAACATAAGGGCGGATACCCGCCGTGCGTCGGGATGTCCGATGATAGAAAGGTGATGGTGGGATCAAATCATGCAATTCCCTCGCACACTCTCCAAAATGCTGAAAGGCTGGCTAGCCTACGCCTGCCTCTTTAGACTTATCACAAATTAGCTTAGCGCACGCTTTTTTCCCCGAGTCCAGTTATTTTGTGGCTCATAGTTACGTTATGTAGCGACATAGTCATCGTTTTAAGGACTGGTATTTCTGTTTTCCTTACCTCGTAAAGTGTATGTGTATACGAGTTATTGTAAACATGGTTATTATGGCGACGAGTTCACCTTGACACGAGGCGTCGCTCGCACAGATGTTTGTAAAATAAAAATAAGTTATTGTAAGAAAGTCGGCTCGTGCCAATTATTGTGTCACCTTGGGAACAATCTGGTACACGCGTATACGGGCTGCTGGTCATTAATCGCATAGAGCGGCATTGCACCGGTACTTTTGGATAAACAACTTTTCAGATATTTTTTCGGTAACAAAAGTCCTGTTGATAGGTATTATCTTGTAGCTCCTACCTAGTATTCGCCTATGGTACCTTCTGTTGACAACGCCATAATTATGGCGGACCTCTTTGAGGATTGGTTGGAAAACCGTTACGGTGTCCTCAGCTTCCGCATGACGAAAGTCTTAACCGGATATGGTAAGTAAGGTTCATGCCAGATTCGTGCGGAAGAAATGCCCAGGTGTCACCTTTTTGTGGACCGTTTGAAGGACACGGTGGAGGGGTGCCCTACTTGGGCAGAGGATCACCCTGTCCTCGGGGGGCGATGCTGCGGCGGTCACCTCCTTCTGTAAAGTAGTAATGCTATCTAAAGAGCGAATAGCTTTGGGGGGATGAGCTGCTCGCGTCCGTAGGACTTACTTGAATTTCGACCACCCTACACGTGTCCCCTGGGTAGTGCTAAACGAACAGTAAATCCGGTGGTAGGCCATTGCATTGGCTGCCGGCTTAAAAGGTTACCACCCACCAGACAAAGCCATGCCGCCAAGCG
Source organism: Mythimna separata (assembly GCA_030763345.1). Lineage (NCBI taxonomy): Eukaryota > Metazoa > Arthropoda > Insecta > Lepidoptera > Noctuidae > Mythimna > Mythimna separata. The sequence goes on from CM061176.1 coordinate 23,035,720, forward strand.
ATCCGTCGTGTTCCGGCATGATGTTTGGTGAAGCCGTACGGTGGAGGATGGGTCTGAGCAGTTGTGTTGCGATGTGTACCGGGTATGATGCACCAGCTGTTGTTGTGTTGGATGTTTGATCGTGGAGGGTAGCGGGATCCGAAGCACGGTGCTCCGCTGGCCGACCGTAGACAGTTGGGGGCCCAAGTAGTGTGCCAGCCACACACGAAAGGCTGCCCCGCCATCTGCGAAAAATCCCAGGGTGGCCCCATCGTGCCGGTTGGCGACCGGAAGGGAGGACCCGATGGCGATCCTTGGGGGGGTTCGGGCGTCCCCGCAGTCTCCAGATCAAACCTCCATTGGCGCAGCAATTCTGAGTGTGTTGTTGGGTCTAACATCGCATCACCTCGCTCAACTGCTATCTTCCACCACTCCTATTCGCTCTAAACCCAATTATGAAAAAAGGTAAAAAGAAAAGCAGGTGTCGACAGCGGTTGCACGTCCTCCCATTCCAAGTGCATCTCTCGAATATTCGAGGGATGCACTCCAATATCAATGCGGTCCACCACCATCTCGAAACCGATAAGCCACACTTGCTTTTCTTGACGGAGACGCAGATTAGATGTCCGTCAGATGCGGCGTACCTCAACTACCCGGGATACTCACTGGAGCATCACTTCCGGCAGCGTGCCGGGGTCTGTGTGTACGTCCGCAATGACATCTGCTGCCAGCGTCTCCGTCACCTTGAAGACCCCGATTTTTCAACCTTATGGCTGTTGGTGGACACAGGTATGGACAAAATTGTCTATGCCTGTGTCTACCGTTCGCACAGCGGTGATCAGGAGACAACTCGGCTATTTGACCACCTCAGTATGGCCGCCGATACAGCCCTGCATCGGCACCCTGATGCGCAGTTCGTCGCTCTGGGGGACTTTAACGCTTGTCATCAAGACTGGCTTTTCCCATACCAGAGGACCGACCACGCTGGGAGAGAAGCTCGAAACTTTGCAGTTTCAATGGGGCTCTCCCAGTTGGTAAAGCAAGCAACAAGGGTGCCTGATATTGCTGGTCATACTGCCAATTGTCTGGACCTTCTGCTGACAACCGATCCAGACAGATGTATCGTAACAGTTTCCTCACCACTCGGAACTTCAGATCACTGTCTGGTGAAGTCTGTAACGACCTTCTCGCCACCTGACTGCGACTCACGCGGTGAACGGCGAGTGTGGCGTTACAAGTCAGCAGATTGGGATGAGATGCGGCACTTCTTTGCGTCTTATCCTTGGCAGCGGGTCTGCTTCTCTTCGGAAAATCCGTCGAGCTGTGAGGAGGCAATTTCCGATGTGGTGCGTCAAGCTATGGAGTATTTCATCCCATATAGTGACGTACCCGTCGGTAGCTCAGCCCGCCCATGGTTCAACGCCGACTGTGCTGAAGCTGAAAAGCGAAAGCACTCGGCGTTTCTTTGCTGGGTGGATGCTCGTGACCGCAAAGCTCCGGACCTGAGTTCAAAGAAGAGAGCCTTCAACCATGCTGCCAAGTCCTACAAAAAGGCACTAAGGAAGGCTCGCTTCGATCGCATTTCCCACATTGGCCAGAAGCTCTCTGCACAACCGTCCGGTAGCAGAGCGTTCTGGTCCCTTGCCAGGTCGGTCGAAGCGAACTTTTGTCGGCCCACATTGCCTCCGCTGGTTCGGCCAGATGGAACACTGGCTCATACGGCGAGAGAGAAAGCAGGTCTCTTTGCATCTCTCTTCGCCCATAATTCTCGTCTTGACACTGGCAGTGCTACTCCACCGACCCTACCTCACTGCGGCACCTCGATGCCCGAGTTCCATATAAGGAACAAAGAGGTTCTGAGAGCACTGTGTCGTCTAGACGTGAACAAAGCTAGTGGACCAGATGGTATTCCAGCGATTGTTCTCAAGGCATGTGCGCCCGAGTTGTCTCCTGTTCTGACACGCTTGTATCGCCTCTCATATAGGACCGGTATAGTGCCCAAATCCTGGAAGCTTGCCAACGTGCAGCCCGTGCCCAAAAAGGGCAGTCGTGCCGATCCTGCCAACTATCGGCCGATTTCAATAACCTCCATACTCTGCAAGATTATGGAGCGTGTGTTGAACTCGCGCCTCATGGCATACCTGGAAGGTAACGATCTCCTCAGTGACCGACAGTACGGGTTTCGTCGCAATCGGTCTACTGGGACCTACTAGCGTATGCCACTCACTTGTGGGGCGAGGCCCTCGAGAAAAATGGGGAAGGACTTGCAGTCTCCTTAGACGTCTCGAAGGCCTTCGACAGGGTATGGCACGCTAGCCTTTTAAGTAAGCTTCCAGCGTACGGCATCTCTCCTGGCCTGATTAACTGGATAAAAGACTTCCTGAGTGAACGGTCTCTCCGAGTTGTTGTCGACGGATGCTCATCAGAGCCCATGATGACTAATGCCGGAGTTCCTCAGGGGTCTGTTCTCTCTGCAACTCTCTTCCTGCTCCACGTCAACGATCTGCTGATGCCCGGTATCTATGGGTATGCAGATGATAGCACAGTTGTAGAGAGATACTTGCCGAGTACTCAGGCTAGTAAGGAGCTAATCCGGTCTGAAAGAGAGGCTATGGTAGAGCGTACGAATGACTCACTTCAGGCAGTCTCCAAGTGGGGCAAAGCCAATTTAGTGGGATTCAACGCCACCAAAACACAAGCGTGTCTATTCACCGCTAAAAGGAGCCCGTTCACCTTGGCTCCTGCTTTCCGGAATGTATCCCTGGAATGCGCCAACCGCCTTCAGCTCTTAGGAGTTGAAATTTCCTCCGATCTCAACTTTGGGCGGTTCATTGAGTCCAAGGCCAAGATTGCTGCTAGAAAACTCGGCGTTTTGGCAAAGGTCCGGCAGTACTTCACACCGGGACAGCTTTTAATGTTATACAAAGCACAGGTCCGATCGTGTGTGGAGTACTGCAGCCACATATGGGCTGGAGCTGCAAAATGCCACCTGGCAGCTTTGGACTCCGTGGAAAGGCGTGCAAAGAGGCTAATTGGAGATATGGATTTGGCTTCCAATCTACAAAGCCTTGAGCACAGGCGCAGGGTAGCCAGCCTTTCGGTTTTCTACAGGATGCATTTCGGAGAGTGTGCGCAGGAATTGCATGAATTGATTCCGCCATCCCCATTTCACCATCGGACAAGCCGTCGTACGGCGGGTATCCACCCTTTCGTTGTCCAAACCTCTACGGTCCGGACTAAGCGTTTCGCTTCGTCGTTCATACCGCGTACATCGAGGGACTGGAACAATCTGCCTGCTGCGGTTTTTCCATCCGATTATGATTTGGGTGTCTTCAAGGGCGTCGCCAAGGGGGGGCAGGGGGGGGCAGGTGCCCCCCCCTAGAGATCAAATGTAGCTAGCCGCAAAGCGACCAAAATGCAATATTAATAAATGCAGAAATTATACTTAATGCTGCTATATTATAAACTGCAAGAAATTATAAAGGAAGCTACATGCTGTTGCGGAGAAAGACGGACTGGAGTTGGACATGACATCAATGTCGCGTGGAGACAACGTCATAGAAACAATCATTCAGCAGAAAGCCCTTCAGAATACTGGAAGAGATCTTTAGTAAACACAACTCCCTTGAAGTCCCTGGAGTAGCATCGAGGCGGCACTTCGGCACCATGAGGTGCCCGCCTACCTACGTCGCGTGATCGAGTCCTAAATTGTCGGATAGGTTCATCATCTACCTCGGTCACGAGGAGACGACGAGAGCTGTCGTGCGGTGTTCCCCAGGGATCGGTACTAGGACCGCCCCTGTGGAACATCGGATACAATGACTATAATTCTCTTTGATCGGATACGGCTACGTGACCTCGCTGATGGGGTCTGCGTGATTTGCTACGCAGACGACACGCTGGTCCTGGTCCAAAATATGGGGTCCAGATCGGCGTCGGGTCGACGATGAAGTACCTGGGACTCGTCCTCGACAGCCGGTAAACTTTCGAGGAGCATTTTCGACGTCTGGCTCCCAAACTGGACAGGACTGGGGCTGCTCTGAAGTGGCTCCAACCGCGAGCGCGCGAGGGATCGGCCCTCACGCCGCCGCCGCCGAGAGCCCGATCCCAGTTTCCGACCACCGTAGGCGCGGGCTTGCGGACGGCGAGCACTGGGTAGCTCGCCATCCGGCATTCCGATAATAACCCGGACCAAGCCCAGTCGTCGAAGGCGCGTTCTGTTCTACGCGCGCCTCATGGAGATATCAGCAAACTGTAGGGGCCCGGTAGGGCCGAAGCCTCTGGGTAACACGGAAATTCCGAAAAGTGAGCCCGTGTCCTCCCAGATCAAAGGCAACGAAGGAACGGAGTGGGGTTTAGTCAGTAAGAGTCTGACATGCCCACCCGCTCCGCCCAAGAGCGGGAGAAGTCAATCTGATGATGACCAACTTGAAAAAAAAATCGTCATCGAGGCAAAGACTTTCAAAGTGTAATGCTTCACGCTCTCGGCGTTCATATTTTTTATCATCCATAATATTGCTCCATTGCCCCCCCCTTTGTCATAAGCTGGCGACGCCCTTGGGTGTCTTCAAGGCTAGAGTGAATAGGCTCTTAATAAACTAGTGCGCCTCACCATCGACGATTGCATCACTGCTTACCATCAGGTGGGATCGCAGTCAAGCGCTAGTTTATAATGATTAAAAAAAAAAAAAAAAAGCTTGACTTCGCTCTCAGCTGATCAGTTTTTTTAGTTGGTAAATTTTGCTAGCTTGTCAGACTTTTACTGTTTAAAACCTGCCTGTGTCCGTCAGTTGCCCTTTGCGTTCTAAGACCACGGTCACTCTTTCAAACGTTCCCACAGTCCGCTGGGCATTGACTTCAGTTTCTTGCGCCAATGCATATGATCCTGTGCCAATCTAAGATTGCTTATACTTGAATAAATCAATGATAATGCTTAAATAGCACGATTAGTATTTAAGCACTGTCGGGAGCTCGTGGCTAGATAATAATAGCTGCACAGGTCGATCTTCAAGGTTAAGCAATGCTTGCCAAGGTTGGTCTGTGGATGGGTGACCATCTTAACATAACGAGTTTCCTCCGTGCCTCGGAAAGCACGTTAAACCGTTGGTCCCGGCTGTCATTTGGAGATCTTTGGCAGTCGTAACGGATAGTCAGAAGCCAGTAAATCTGACTCCAGTCTTGCCATGAAGTACCGTGTTACCCCTGTTTATGGGTTGTGGAGGTCTGGTAGGCAGCCGCTCCTCGTAAAATACTGGTATTCAGCTAAATCCGGCTTGACTGGAAGCCGACCCCAACATAGTTGGGTAAAGGCTAGGCAGATGATGAGTATTTAAGCACTGTCGTGGTTAGGTACGTGATAGAGGAAAGGAGCATGTTGGTAGCAATGGCCGATACCGAAATGTTTTAACAGTTGAAAAGGAATGGAAGGAGTCGTTAAAATAAACCATTGAGTCAACTATTGACTCGCCGTTCTACAAAATCGTGATGTTTTTGGATTGTTTTGAGTCAACAGACAAGAGCAGGAATAGAATATCAAAGGGACTCGTAACCTTCATATGAGTAGGTATGTTCATGCGTTCACCGTAATCTAGTCCCATTTGTTTTTTGAGGAGGGAAATCATGTCATCTCGAAGTGGTACAAAACTACGCCAAATATCTCTAAGAATCAATTTGCGAATAATTAAAACAGCCACTAAAACTTGACTCGAGCCCAAAAACTTTCCACCCAAACCAAGTCGTGATAGAACCCCGTTCTCGATTAGCCCATTCTTATTCCACGACCCGACAAAATAGATCTACCGCCATATCCTTGATGTTCCACTTACTTCCGTAAAATGAAAACAAGCGTCACATGAAAACATTAAAAAACATAAAAAGTCAAAGACCGTTAAAATGGTCGATATTGAAATACGAACGCGTTTGAAATCCGAACCGGTGGAATCCGCGCTTTCCTAATTGCTCTGGAAATAGACGCGCGTGCGCACCGCGAAACTCTTGAAACGCCACCTGGACTGGCTAGGACTAAGGTGGATATGCTGTTCATACATATAAGGACTTTGTCAGGATTTGTTAAGAAGTTAAGATGATTTTGTCATTTTATTCATCATTTATTTATTATATGCTTTATTGTAAGTACACCATTAATACATAAAAAAGGAACTAAAACTAGTACTAGGTATACTCCGTCGGTTTAGGTAATTAACTAAATGTAAACAATCTTGGTATGTCTTTTTATCTAAAAGTTGTCTATAAATTGTATGTAAAAATCTTTGCAAATAGGAATTTACCTAAATCGATGTTAGCTAATAAACTAAATTTAAATAATCTTTGTATATATTATATACGACCTCTTTAATATAAAATAGACATACCAAGATTTTTTACCTTTAGTTAACTACCTAAACCGACGGAGTATAGTACTAGTCTACTTTTAGTCAGCTCTCATGAAAAAAAGTGCCCTGAAAGGTACACTATTACCACTATTTCACTGATCTCACCTCATGGTAAGCGATCTAGAACACTCTTGACTTAATGACCTCAGGGATGTCCCCATCAGAAAACACAGACTTCGGCAGAGAATTCCACTCATTAGTTGTATTGTATCTAATTAATGCGATGATATGATCCCAAAATGCTTTGGCGTATGAATGACTTTTGTGTAGAATGATATGACAAGACGGAATGGAAGAAGAAATTTTGCTAAGCAGACCCCAGGTAGATAGGGGCAATTACTTTCCACAATGTACTTAAACTTAAGCTCTGCCTGCTGCGGTTTTCCCGTCCGATTATAATTTAGGTGTCTTCAAGCCTAGAGTGAATAGGCTCTTAATAAGCTAGTGCGCCTCACCATCAACGATTGCATCGCTGCTTACCATCAGGTGGGATCGCAGTCAAGCACTAGTTTATAACAATTTAAAAAAAAAACTTATGTGGACTTTGTTCGTGAATCGTGTGTTTAAAGCTTTTTCCTAGGAAAAGGAAAAAGGGCTCAGTCATCTTAGTTAAAGTTTTCTAATATGAGTAACTAAGTGCAGAGTAAATAAAGAAATCATTTACAGCGAAAAAGTCTCTCTCAATTCCTTAAACCTTATACAGTAACGTACATGTTACGTTACATGCTGTAACGTAACATGTAATGTAACAGGATTCCCATAGCGTGGACGCCGTGCATGTGCGAACCGTGCACACTACGCGCGCGAACACAGCATTTCAATTGATTTCAATTAATGAGTAAGTATAATGTACAGTTCGTGCGCGGGCAGCTTCCACGCTTAACCTCCCGTCCGCTAATAAATCTCCAGGAGATTTCTGTCAATTGTCTTACTATTGTGTCTCGTTTGCGGGTATGCGAGTACTTAACTGCTCCTTTCATGTTACGTTACAGCGGGTTGTACACGGCTTTATTAAGTGAGTCACAGCGCCCCCACTTGCAAATCCAGTCCCCCAAAATAAAAACGCAGTAACATAAATATCCGGACTGAGTTTAAAGCCTAGTCGCCCTCCACACCCTCTAGCGGAAGCACAGGAAACAATAAACTCGTAATATTTCATAGCGAGCCGCCTGCGCGGGCGCAGTCACGTTCAATCACTATATTAACTTCGTTTAACGCCCCTGTCTCAAAATGGCGTCTATTTAGGGGTAATTTGGGTTATTTGAAGCTATTTCATGCATCTGATTCTTCATAATTTTTAAAGTAATTGACGTTTATGTCTGACTCTCAGTTTTGGGAGAAGGGAGGGTACCCACTTCTCCCCCCTCCGTGTGAAAGATGGTATTTTATCATATTGGTCACGCTTTACCATTTCCGTAGATGTAGAGGAAGATGTTACAGTCAGTTTGTAACGAAATAAATAATAGTAATTAGTAGTCGTGTGTGTCTTCCGTAGTTTGACTTATTAGGGAATTAACGAGCTTTTGCTCCAGGGTTTTGTATGAGAATCCAAAGAAATGTCCGTCGGAATGATTAAGTATAATAATAATATTTCAGAAGATAGCCATTAGGTAGGTTCCACCTGTAATTGCTACAACTTTTTCATGATTGATAGGCTCGTGCATGACCATTGTCTCACCAGAACCATGTGGCGTGCTCCATCGTCGGCCACTTCATCACGTACCAAAGTGATGATGTAGTCGATGATGGAGCACGCTTGCCAAGAAGATGCTAGTATATTATATTATCTGTGCTAGAAGTAACCTATTCATTCCTTAATTCATAAATCCCCGACCGGTCCTATAAGACCGCGCTGTTATTGTTTTACTATTGTGTCTCGTTTTGTGGGTATGTGATAGGTTAATTAAAGGTATCCAGGTTGCAGCTATCAAGCTACCTATGCACAAGCTTATTTTAATTTCTATATTTAGAATTTGATTTTTTTTTACGTTAAATGTGCAATTAACACCATTTTTCCTACTGACTGATTGACTTCATGACAATTCTAAAATGCCTGTAAATGGTTCATTTGAAATAATGAATCTTGATTCCCAAAACGTATTGTAAAATACGTAGTTCCAACACGATCCGATACGACTTCATAAAACTGCATTAACACGTTTATACACTATTTTATGGACCTTTAAACCATGTTGGTATTTTGATATCTTAATTGCGATTACTTTATTCTAAACTCAACACTATCACACTCACTTTAAGGTCCATATTAGAAGTAGTAGCTTCCCTAATCGGTGTGTATAGTGAGATGCGCAAACGCAGTCGCTAACCGGACGTCACGTACGGAACCACGTGCACGGATGAACGGTGTAATAGGGTTACCGCTGAACCTTAATAGTATTGAGAAATGTACCGGAGTACCATGCTTAGGAAATGGTAGACAAAGGTCTATTTTCACCAGAATTATCGAAAAAAAATAAACACAATACAAATGGCTTTAGAAAGACAATTCAAAATAGTTTCACATAGGCCTACATGAGCACTTATAACGTCATGTCTCGGACATGGTGGGTCTTTCTCACAGGTCTTCTTTTTCAGACATTTCTTGTCACCCTATGCGGACATCGACAATCCTAGGGTATCCTATCTTGTCCCTATATTGTCCACGTTTCCTGATAACTACATCCCCACGTTGTAGTTATCAGGAAACGTTTTTCTTTAAGTTTAACCTATCACATACCCACAAAACGAGACACAATAGTAAAACAATAACACCGCGGTCTCATAGGACCGGTCGGGGATTCATTAAGTAAAAGTGAATAGCTTATTCTTGGCAAGCACGTTCCATCGTCGAACTCATAATCGCTATCCATCAGAAGAGGTATCGGACAAGCGCGAGCCTATCAACAATACAAAATACAATAAGTACAATCCCTTTCCATCCATTATTATCATAACCCACTCCTCGACTAATTCCGAACCGCTTACTCAACCTCATTACTCAAAGTAAACATATTTAGCAGCCGAAGCTAAATAAGGCGGTAACGGGACCGAACACGCCGAACATCGTATGTATGTAACATATTCTCGTAAACGTAAAATCGATTCCACACCTGCGCCCGCGCAGAGCAACAAGACTGTGGGAATCGTGTGTGTAGGGCTTCGGTATGTGGTGCTGTGGCTTTTGAAGAGGATCGAGTGGTAGGTACGTGAAGAAATGGATTGTGGAAGTTAGTAGCGAAAAAAAAAATACACGAGATTATTTTTCTGCTAAAAATAGTAATAGTATCAGTAACAATCAGTAAGTTGTAATAAACTGCCATTAACGCCCGTTTTCAATAACCTACCGCAGTTCATAGATAGATATTTATATACATTTTGATAGATATCCCCGATAAACAGTAAGATTCTATCTATCAATCCACAACTTTGGTAGGTAATACTATCCGTCGGTAGGTTAGAGGAAAGCAAGTAAGTAAGGGCAAAAGGATAGATTTGTTTATCTTTAGTAGCTGTAACTATAAATTGATAGCTTATTGAAAACAGGCGTAAGAACACATTAATATTTTAAACTGTAACACAAGTTAGTGGACTATTATAACCCAGCATAAAAATTGTGCTAAAAAAATGAAAAGACGAAATATGTAGGATAGCTATTGATCTACCGTCAGCCTACCAGGAATAAAAACAGTTTTTAACCTTTATTAGCACCATTTTCTAGTTGAGACATTGCCTACGTACTTGTGTTGTCTGACGGCAAGCTATGATTTGGTCGACGGTAGAATACGCTTCCCTAGTAGTAACCTATTCACTCTTGACTTAAAGACAGGGAATTTTGCATTTTAGTTATCTAGACCTTCTAAATAACTATTACCATAAACTTCATAGCTATCATCTCGGAAAATCGAGGAGGGGTGGCAGGCGATCCCGATCCCGATTTTCGACCACCGTAGGCGCGGGCTCGCTGACGGCGAGCACTGGGTAGCTCGCCGTCCGGCAGTCTGGTAATAATCTGGACCGTGTCCAGTCGTCAACGGCGCGTTCTGTTCTACGCGTGCCTCAATGAGATGTCAGCAAACTGTAGGGGCCCGGCAGGGCCGAAGCCTCTGGGGAACACGGAAAATCCGAAAGGTTGTCACCGTGTCCCCCAGATCGAAGGCAACGAAGGAACGGGGTAGGGGTTTAATATATAATTTGAAGAAATAAGAAACAGAAATACGTAATTGGTATTGCTCCATATTCTGGTATCTATAATTGCTGTTCCTGTGGCTAATTCTTTCCTACTGATGCAACTAACACTTCTGATCATCTTATATGAACACTTGAAGATAGAAGTGGCATGCTATGACAACAGCATATCGTATCGTAATATTATGATTATGATGTAACGACATTATATGTAGTCATAAAGATACTGGGGCAGATATAGTGGCGTTGTAGCTATTGTTATAATATCGTGATGTTAGTGGTAACGCGATGAAGGAACATGACTTGGTCATGTATTTACCAATGTTTAAAATAGTTACAAAACCTAAGAGATTCTGTTAGATAGAAAAGAAAGAACTCAGAAGCAGAATATGATTGAATGTATAGAGGACTATGTAAACAAAGTTTTATTTTGTGTTACTAATGTGACACATAGGCACGAGAAAAACAAAAAAAAAACATGAAAAGAAAAACTTCTTCACTGATTTAAACTATTGTGCTTGATTGCGAATATGGCATCAGAACGCTTGTTATCGCTAAAAAATTGAACAAAAAAAGCTTGGTAAAAGAAGCTACATCGATATGACCACAACCATTAACATTAGCACCACCTATATATGTTGTATAGGTATAATTATCTCCTATGTTTACGGATAAAAGATCTCTATTCTAATCTTAAAGTCAGTAAAAACATAAGACGTTCAAACTTACAATAATTATTAGAGATGATCCCGTGGGAGCCAAGAGCGACAATTGGGTGCAACCCGCCCTGCCTGCAACGCTGACCGCAGACGCAACCTGTTCCCGCGGTGTCTGGAGCACTCGTATTAGGTCCTTTAGATTCGTACAAGTATCTACCAATATTACTAAGAGCTATGACTATAAAAAAGAAAACACCATCATCCTTACGTTGTCGAAACCTCTACGGTCCGGACTAAGCGTTTCGCTTCGTCGTTTATAGCGCGTACATCGAGGAACTGGAACAATCTGCCTGCTGCGGTTTTCCCGTCCGATTATAATTTAGGTGTCTTCAAGGCTAGAGTGAATAGGCTCTTAATAAGCTAGTGCGCCTCACCATCAACGATTGTGGCGCGGGCTCGCGGATAGCGAGCGCTGGGTAGCTCGCCGTCCGGCAGTCTGGTAATAATCTGGACCGAGCCTAGTCGTCGACGGCGCGTTCTGTTCCACGCGCGCCTCAAGGAGATGTCAGCAAACTGTAGGGGCCCGGTAGGGCCGAAGCCTCTAGGGAACACGGTATCCGAAAGGTTGTCACCGTGTCCCCCAGATCGATGGTAACGAAGGAACGGGGTAGGGGTTTAGTCAGTAAGAGTCTGACACGCCCTCCCGCTCCGCCCAAGAGTGGGAGAAGTCATTCTGATGATTCCCCTACCGGAAAAAAAAAAAAAATACCATCAACGATTGTATCGCTGCTTACCATCAGGTGGGATCGCAGTCAGTTTATAACAATAAAAAAAAAAGTGTTATATCATTTTTCGACACACTTGCTCATAAAGTGGCTGTTATTGCACTGCACTTAGGTATATAAAGGGGCTCGTTACCAAACTGTGACATTTTGATTATTATTATGCACATGTGCGGTAATGTAGTTAAAACCTTTTTGTTTAACCTCTTTTTTGTCAAAAAGAGTTTTAAGACAAAAAAGAATAAAATTTGTTATTGCGTTCAATAGCATAAACTACTAATTTACTTACTTATTTCATGCAATTTCGTGTTTAAATAAACTGTTTAAAATTTTACATGTTTAATTAATTAAATCTTTTATCAAATTTGTATTTTCTGTTTATATGCAACCTCATTCTTATTTTTTCTAAACCAACAGCTAGAGTAGTTAGTCTATGGCCGCCATCTTTCGCGCATGCGCGCGTTTAAGAAAAGTCAATTTTTTTGCCGCCATATTTAAAAATAAAATACAAATTTTATAAATAATGTCTACAACAACTATAATTTATGAGGAAAAGGATTTGTACTGTACGCAAGAAAATCTATGTCATGGGACCACTATACAGTCAAAATTGTTAATTATAACTTAACTGACTGCACATTTACGAACGGTTTCTTTAGATAAACTTTTCATATACCTACTAAATAAAGTTGATTTTTTATTTATTTTCTTCACAAGTGTGTCGAAAAACGTCGTATGATACACGTGAGTAATTGGTCATTATCGTTCTTGGTTCTCTTAAGACCCTCGCCATGGCTTTTTTTTTTTTTTTTTTTTTTTTTTTTTTTTTTTTTTTCCGGTAGGGGAATCATCAGAATGACTTCTCCCACTCTTGGGCGGAGCGGGAGGGCGTGTCAGACTCTTACTGACTAAACCCCTACCCCGTTCCTTCGTTACCATCGATCTGGGGGACACGGTGACAACCTTTCGGATACCGTGTTCCCTAGAGGCTTCGGCCCTGCCGGGCCCCTACAGTTTGCTGACATCTCCTTGAGGCGCGCGTGGAACAGAACGCGCCGTCGACGACTAGGCTCGGTCCAGATTATTACCAGACTGCCGGACGGCGAGCTACCCAGCGCTCGCTATCCGCGAGCCCGCGCCTACGGTGGTCGGAAATCGGGATCGGGATCTCGGCGGCGGCGGCGTGAGTTCCGTTGCCTCACGCGGTCGGCAGCCTCCTTCGCTAGCATTACTGCTTCGCAGAAGGAGGCGACTGCGTGCCACCCCTCCTCGCTCCGGACCATGGCCTCTACCAGGGCCCGGCGCGAGAGGTCACCGCCGCCGATAGCCTCCACAAGGACACGGCGGTGCTCCGCCCAAGCGGGGCACACCTCTACCGTGTGCTCCACCGTGTCTTCCGGGCGGTCCACACAGTGGCGACACCCGGGCGTCCTTTCCTCCTTGATCCGATGCAGGAACCTCCCGAACTTACCGTGTCCGGTGAGGACCTGCGTCATACGGAACGAGAGGACGCCGTGACCTCTTTCCAACCACTCCTCAAAGAGGGGACTTACCGCCGCAATGACGGCATGCCCAGCACTGGGTTGCGACAGTCGCAGTCGCCATGCCACCCTGAGATCCCGCCGGAACTCTGTCCGCCATACCGCGACTTGTCGTGGCAGCGGAGTTTCGCCCCGGCGTTGCATCTCCACGCGCAAATCGTGCATGCGTGCAAGGACTGTTGCCTCCAAATCCCACGGTGGCAGGCCAGCAAGGAGGCTCGCCGCTTCGCGGGAGATCGTGCGGTATCCCCGCACCATCCGGATGGCCATGACCCTCTGGCAAGCGTTCAGTTTGGCCGCTGGTCGCTTACCTAGCGATGGCGCCCAAACTGGCGCCCCGTAAAGGGCCATGGACCGAACGATCCCCGCGTAGAGCCTCCGGCAGGGGGCGTCTGGACCCCCTAGGTTGGGCAGGAGCCGCTTCAGAGCGGCACTAGTCCTGTCCAGTTTGGGGGCCAAACGTCGGAAATGCTCCTCGAAAGTCCACCGGCTGTCGAGGACGAGTCCCAGGTACTTCATCGTCGACCCGACGCCGATGTGAACCCCCCCTACCGTTATTTGGGAACCCGGTGGTGGCGCGGTCCGAAGGCCATGAAAGCACATAGCCTCGGACTTGTGCAATGCCACCTTGAGTCCCAGTTGCTGGATCCTCTCCACGACTGTCGCAACCCCGCGTGTCGCAGTTTCGGCCGCCGCCTGGTACGACTCTCCCCGCGCCAGGACCAGCGTGTCGTCTGCGTAGCAGACCACGCTGACCCCGTCGGGGAGGTCGCCGCGCAGCACGTAGTCGTATCCGATGTTCCACAGGGGCGGTCCTAGTACCGATCCCTGCGGAACACCGCACGACATCTCTCGCCGTCTCCAACCCTCGCCATGGCTCGGGTCTTAATACCACCGCGACGATAATGACCCACATTACACACTTGTATCATAATGTACTATTAAGGGGCCTGGCATAAAATTCACTCGCTCGAGTTTAGGCACATTCGTTGCAATGCTATGTTTGTGTGCATCGCTCACGCAGCTGCTACGCACACACGCGTAAAATTCGTGCTTGGTGAATGCTCAAACAATTTTGATCTTTTGAAAGATTTTGTTCTCAGTTACAAAATTATATAGCAAATATGGTTAGTAAATAAAAGTCTGAGAATGCATGGTTTATATTTGTCAAAATTCATACCGAAATTGTTCAATTTTGTGTTAGATGGATGTTGATACATTTAACAAAAACATAAAGAAGATTGGCGAGCTGGGTATCACATCAAAATCCAAACATACACAAATCTAGTTATATGCAACTTATGGGTCATATATCGTTAGTTATTTTCCAAGCTAAAATACAATATTAGCAGTCCGGAGTAATTAAAAAACCATGATTTTAGGGTACAGTCCCGTTACGGAAACAAAACGCAATAATGCAATAGTACCTCGTCCTTTTTGTGAAGTCTGTAAAAACAAAACGCATAAAATAGGCTTATTGCGTCAGCTGTTACTTAGGTATGTCAAATACAAAAAAATATATAAACTGTCATGATATTTTTGTTTGACCCTGCCTAAACATAATTCGTCGTTCGTGTTATTTGTAATGTTGTCTGCATCTATAAATGAAGTGTGAACTCTTATTTTGTGCCGCCACGTTACTTTAGTACATTACAATTTGCGTTTAGTGTATAAACCTGCGCAGGACTGAAATAGGACTCTTATTTATTCTGTGAATGTTTTTCATGCTTTAACAATGTCAGCAGTTGATCTTCGGTGTATAAACTGTTATGTGCGCTTATCACGCCTTCGCCAACGTGTTCAAGACACGTTATTTTTGACCAGTTTAAAGGAGAAAACCGAAGCCATTATCGGCTACTGTTGTAATTGTAAAGTATGACTCAGAACCGTGGTTCACATGTCATGAGTGTAGTCTGGTATTTAGCTTACGATCGACACGAAGGAACAATCTCCCTGCGGTATTTCTTGACAATGTATTGTTACAATTATAATAAAAAAATGTTATAAATACTATGGTTTTGTTTTTTACCTGTTACGAGACGCCGCGCGGCATCAAGAGGTATAGCGCGATGGCGCGTGGCATCACGAGGGGCAGCGCTGCATGAAGCAACGTATTCTAAATTCTCACAATGAAATGTGTATCTTTTCGCGTAGTAAATAAAATTATATTTTGAGTCACTCTATTAAAATGTGCGCGCAGCGTCGCGTCTCGGTGTGAGCTGACCCTAACCATCGTACGATTGAATGATGTGATTAAACACACATTCTTTAGAGTGTCCTAATAGAAGCTTGTAAATCATCGCGCGAGCACAGGGTTTCGTCGATAAAACTAATCTCATCGTGCGACGAAATCACATCGTTCAATCGTATGATAGTTAGCTAAATAGGACGACGCTTAAGGGTCTGCCTTAAAACCTTGTCCAGAAGAAGCGAATTCGTTTAGAAACGTTTCGCGCGAATTCATTCGCGCGCTAGTAATATACTAGTAAGATACTAGCACAAATACGTCGCGTCCACAAGTATCGCGCGAATTCAAAATACGCGCGTAAATCGCGTGCACAACGCCAGACCCTGAACTCGCGCGTATTACACGCGAGTCAAGATACTAGGGACACCTTGTTGCGTCCAGTTAAACGCGCGAACTCCAGAGCGAGTGCACATATCCAGGGAAATTGAGCACCTACATTTGATACGGAATTGTTGAATGCTCCAGCGTTGATACGCTCTTTCTGGGCGCAACGGTCGCGCGTGATACGCACGCGCAATCGCGATGAATTCGCCCCTTCTGGTCAAGCTCTAAGTTACATAATTAGGTAGGTACCTTGTATTATTTTTGGTGGTCCATTTTGAGGTTATGTCTATAAATCATTTTATATCCCCAACTCTAATGTATGTCTTACCATTACATATTTTGTTATACTCTATTGTAGCATTCTAATCCATATATTCATTCTATTGTACGTTAAGCCTGTATGTGATACTGAAAGTACATGGGGTTTTGTCAATCTTCTTTATAATGATGATACAATGACATTTATTTATGTATAATGCTATATTTTTATGTATAATGCTTATAAAAAAACTTCCATACATCAAAAATATGTTAAGTTTACGAGATTTCTCTTTTAAAGTCCAGATGTACTTAATCTCGGTAAACGTGTGTGAGGACAGTGTAAACTAGTATCTGAGGTATTATTTTGAGGACAGAACTATACCGATTACAGTGGACCTATTCAGTCAGTGTTAGAATTTGTCAGTAAATGTATAGCTCAAGTCAGAAATTAATGAATTGACAAAACAATACCAAGTTGTCAAAGGTCTGGCCGTTGTTAAAAACTACGTGAAAAAAGAATGAAAAATTTACATAGTCCGCTCATTCAAAAATAACACATTTCAATCAACATAATCATTGCGTTATTGCATTAAAAATATAATCATCAATGTCAAGTGTTAATTGGGAGCAAAAATATCGGAATAAAAAGGAAAGCAAGTAAAATAACCAAAAATAAAAGGTATTACATATTATACCTTATTTTTTAAATCTGATGTACATTTAAAAGATTTTAGTATTTACTGTAAAGGCACGTAAAGGCTGTGTCATTACGTTTATTACTACTTATACATTTCTCTTAATTTTTTTTATTAATATCTAAGAAATTATCTTAACTAATATATACGAAAACAAGTGAGTTAGTTACCATTTTACGCCTAAACCAATGAACCGATTATCCTGAAATTATGCATATTTTATTATAATTGGTAATAACTTAAACTTACAACGCGTCCGTAAGATTTACTTAAGTTCTGACCACCCTAAAAAGGATGGAGGACTGTAACTTTGAGGCAAAACGTAAAATACGGCAAGTTGATAGCAGATGATGATGATGGTAATGCACGTCTAAACAGATGTTGGGAGCAGGACATATTAACCACCTGCTACGACGGAAAAATCGGATTTTTCCTAAATGCTCTGCCAATCGTCAAAAGTGTAACAAAGCACAGAATTTGTCTCCTGCAGAGCAGATTAAAACAAAGTATTTTAAAACAGTCCTATGCATATCATTGGTGACCACCAAGATTGTAAGAACTAAGTAGTACTGTGAAAATAGGAAAGTAGAAGTAAATGTTCTTAAAAAAGTACACTATTTGGTTTATAAAATTGGGATTAATTGCACGGCTCAGTTTTCACTCATTAGTCTAGTAACAAGAAATCTAAACAATTTTATCGATTGTGCGCAGCACAATTAGTGCACAGAAAGCACATAATAAAACGAATCATATCCAGCACGCTGTCAAATCACAGTTATTTCTTTTAATTCTGCACGACCTCAGTATGCCCTTTAGAAAACGGTCCAGGTATTCACCACAATTATATTAGGTTTATTGGGTACAATAGACCTGCCTGATTATGAATTGATCCAAGTACTATGTGATATTGCCATTTTGGAAAATAAGTAACCTGCAATATGGCACTTCTGATCCCACAAGGCTGTATTTTAGAGCATACTACCTACTGGTACGAGTATATAATCACTAGATTGTGTCTATGCAACTAATCTCCGGCAGTTATTCATCATCATAACTTCATGCATAACCGAAAGAGTACATCAAAATCAGTATGACCCAACGGTTAAAGCCACGTGGAAAATAAGATCGGACTGTACTATGGTTAACGTCCAATTTATTTTGTTTACTTTCACAAGTATAATAATAAGTTGGGATCGAGCCATCATCACTGACAGGACTGTTGTGGCCATCAAACCTGATATAGTGGTGGTGTTACTGAATCAATAGGCGTGCAATGGTTGTTGATATAACCATTACGCATGACGAGAATCTAGTATATTACTTGACTCGCGAGGTTGTCGAATGTGGGATGTAGACGCAGCAATCGACCGATACCGATGTACCGATAGTCGTGTCCGTCAATGCCTTCATAGCCAAGAGCGTCGACCAACATCTCAGAAAGCTCAGGTTCGGCGGCTAGATCAGGGCTTGATTCAGAAAGCTGTACTCCTAGACACGGCTCACATTGTTAGTAGGTTCTTTTCTCTGGAACCCTAATCACCGGTACCGGATTCCGTTACC
The DNA here is from genome assembly GCA_030763345.1 of Mythimna separata. Classification (NCBI taxonomy): domain Eukaryota; kingdom Metazoa; phylum Arthropoda; class Insecta; order Lepidoptera; family Noctuidae; genus Mythimna; species Mythimna separata. The sequence continues at coordinate 23,054,346 of CM061176.1, forward strand.
GGTAGGCTACTATTTTATTTTAAGTAATATTTTAAAATGTAAATCTTCTTCTTTTTGTTTCGATGCTCTCATCAAACTTTTTCTGCCCAGTATTTGGCAACCTGTATGGCTTTGGCATTGGCTTCGTTTAGATCCTTCAAAGTACAGGTGGTTGTGCAGGATGGACAGCATAGCAAGTGCCGCATGTTCTGGGTAGCTGCTCCACACTGGCACTGCGTTAAGGATGGGTCGATGGGTCATGGCCAAATGGGGCTTCCATTTGGTCATGTTGTTTTTACAGCGGCCAACCTGGGTCCGCAGTCGGTTAAGAGATTTCCAGATTGGCCACTGTCATTCGCTTCCAAGGGGGAAATGTTCTGATGAGGCGATGAAGTGTGGAGGAGTTGGGTGTTTCTGCTTCCACAGCGAGCATCTCTCCTTTTCTGCAGTATCTTTTGAAGAGGTCATAAAGCGCAGTAACTTTTTTTTACTCATCAATATGAACAACTTTTACTATGCGACTAACCCTGAAATCACGAAAAAAAAATCCGCTCCTCTATATATTTTTTCAAATTACGTGAACATAAATGTATGGAGAATCAGATTTTTTTTCGTTATTTCAGGTTTGGTCGCATAGTAAAAGTTGTTCATATTGATGAGTACAACAACTCGTTTCAAGGAAAGCCACTCTGTCGTATCAACGTTGTATAAACAAATAAACGGAATAATAATAATATCTTTATTTCGCACAAATTAAGACTTACACGATTTAAATTAACTAATATAACAAAAACAAATGTTTATTTCGAATCGACTTACACACATATATTTTTGACGCAAATGTTCCGTTATCAATAGGTTTGATAACTTACACCCAAATCTATCATTATGATTGGAGATAGTTAGTTACCAATTGGTCAAATAAATATTGGAATTGACTATTCTTCGCCCTTCAATAATAATAGATGATGATGATTCCTGAAAAACAAATAACATTGTTACTGACCCATATTGTATCTTACACTCGCACCTCCACACTCTACCTCATTAAATAAAAATACTTTTGAATAAAACTCATACTTCATTACCTCTAAATATATAAATTTTAACAATCTTAATAAACAAACATAGTACTTAAAATAAACAACAATACTTACTTGATCAAAATGTGGTAGTCGGCGTACAATCTCGGGAATATATTTACGTAATACTCGCGAGCGGCCGCGGAGCAAAGTGACGTGACCGCTCGCTGGGAGGACCCGGACGAGACTGGGGAAAGAGCGTTTGCGCGGTCGATAATATAGTTCAATTTGCTTGTCATTTACTAAATGACGTTATTGTTTAATTACAAAATAAATTTTAGATTCTATTAAAGGATTAACTTAAGATTATTGTATGTTTTTTAAATTTTCTCTAAAGTGTTTTTAAGGCATAGAAAAAAATACTTATTTATCTAGATATTTTCCAAGAATTACGTTTTTTCATAATTTTTTTTCTGTTATGTTTCCTATTGAAATCGATAATGTTTTCAATACATCTAAGAGTGGACCATATAATGGTGCTACTGATATTTTTTTTAATGTTTTATTCTTTTGTGATTTTGTGTAACACTTAGCCAAACATCACTCGATTGTTACTTTTGCGATAAAAGGGTTTCGAATATGAGTAATTGCCATTAATATATACATTATTTTAAAAAAAACGTCGCTTAGTCTGCCAGAATAAGAACTTGACTTTAATAATCTAAAATAAAGAGGTTGAAATTCTTCTTATTTTTCTCACAAACAATGGTCAAAAATGTCGAAAATGAGTCAATTTCATGCACGGCCTCTTAAATGGCAATTTTGCAAACAAAGAACGAAATGACGTTTTACGTTGATGGATCGATTTGTAATAATATATTTCTTCTTATACTAGTTTATCCTCGGACAAGTGACGTGAAATTTAATTCGAATCAACTTAATTAAATATTAATAAGTTAATATAAAACTGCGTATTATTATGACTAAGTTTGAAAATAGCGGTTTGCGGTTTATTTATTTAATTAATTTAATCATTTCAATAAATGTAAAAATAATACAAACTTGGACAAAAACAAATATTATTTCGGATTATCTAATTCGTTAGGTATGTCTAATTGGTCACTGGTCAAAATCCGTGCTACACTGGAGACCACAGTCTGCTACGCCATCCACATCGCTGAAGATAGGACAATATGGCAAAATATAGGCCACAAGAAAGTTATTCGTCGAGGTCACGACCCCCAGCACTGAAAATAAATGAAACAAAAATGCAAGAAGGGAAGAGAGAAAGTATGTATTATTTTCCGACCAAATAAGATCCTATATGCTAAGGGTGTAAGAACCCTCAACAGTAATAAACTGTGTTCTAAATGTACACTGTACATATGCATCAATGTTAATCAATTACTGGTTTCTCAAACAGCATCCATTCACTTGGACCAGTGTGAAACAATCGTCTCGGTCGACCACACGTCACACGAGGGACGCTGTCTCATCTCGGACACCGGTGGGAATCTCCCTCAGCTGGTGACCCATGAGCCGTGTTCACAGGGCTGTGACGAAGAATGTCACCACATAGCTGACCCATACACAAAATTACCACTAACATGCGTACAAAAGTAACCAGCGCTCTCTTAGATGGCTTAGTGAGATATGTCGAGATTTTGATGTGACCCTGTATTTTGTCAGCATAAGCATATGCCATGCTTACACAAATAGAGATTTAAACACTGAATAGACTAGTTACTTATATTAATAGCTTGCTTTTACGATTGGCTTCATCCGCTTGAAAGTAAAACTATCCCAAGGAAACATGCTCTCGAAATAACCTTGGCATAGTCAACCAGTGCGAAATTACATGCAAATCTGTTCAGCCGTTTGAGCGTGAAGAAGTAATAAACGTACAAACTCACACATAGAAAGTGTCACCTTTCTAATGTTACAGTGAATAAAAAACGTAGACAGTGACAAAAAAATGACCACAAAAACAAATACAAGATTAAAACAAATCACTTCAAGCCATCTGATGAAGTAAATGGAATTTAATTTAGTTCACACATAGATTCAATGATGCAATCAACTGCCAGTAACACTCACACAACAAACGAATGAAGCGACACCTCTCAAGCTAAAATTTAACAAGCCGTTGAGGCTCTAGGACGTGCCAAAGAAATATACACTCGAAAAAAATAACCCTCCTTCTGGTGTAGTCGGTTAAAAACAAGCACTATTGAAAACTACGATCTTAGTCAATTGAACTATAGTGTAGCCATTAGTGCTGTGCACTCCCTGAGGTATGTGCGCGGCGAGACGGGGGGGAGAATTGACTGCTGCGCTCTGTCAGTGCGCCGTCAACGCTCGTGGCGGCAGGTAGTGTTATCTGTATCGGACTGTCTATGTCAGACGCACATGGGATAAATATTCAAAGATGGGTCGTGCGTTATCTCGTGATATAAAGACTGCCATTTTTAAGGTGGCTGAATATTTTATGAAAAGAAAAGCAGACAAAGAAAGCTTTGAATTTAAAAATGATGTGAATATTGCCAAAATCGTTGCGGAGGCTACGGGGTACAGCAAAAGAACCGTGCATAATGTGATTTCTGCGGGTTATTTATCAATTGAAAATTCAAGCCAATTAAAATTTCAATTTCCAAAAAAACCAAAAGTTCTAAAGAAAAAACACGTTGTGGATGATTTTGACCTTGGAGTTATCAGAAGAAAAATTCATCAGTTTTACGAAGTTGACAAAAAAATACCAAGTGTCCGTAAGTTACTATCAAGTTTGAGAAAGGATGGCATATTGACTTGTGGACGGGAATATTTAAGACAGCTTTTACACAAAATGGGCTACCGTTTCAAAAAATGCAAATCAAAGAGACTTCTTCTTATAGAGCAGCCTAATATTACAGTGTGGCGGAAAAAATATCTAACACAAATCAGAAATTACAGAACGCAAAACCGCAACATATATTTTCTTGATGAAACATACATCAACGCCGGTCATCATGCCAGCAAATGTTGGCAATCATCGTCAGAACCCGGAATTCATGCTGATATTGGGAAAGGACGGCGATTGGTAATTCTTCACGCTGGTTGTCGAAATGGCTTATTGGATGATGCATTGACTATATTCAAATCAGATGCTAGAACCGGTGACTATCATGGAGATATTATGAGCGGACCTACTTTTTATAAGTGGGTAGATGAAAAGTTAAAAGATAAGTTGCTGCCGAATTCTGTAGTTGTAATGGACAACGCGTCTTACCACAGCGTTCAGGTTGAGAAGAAACCAACTATATCAAGCCTCAAAAGTGAAATGCAGAACTGGTTGCTACGCCATAATGTAGAATTTTCAGGAACCATGACAAAGGCTCAACTGCTACTTCTTATCAAAAATACACAAAAAGAACCCGTGTATAGAATTGACGAACTCCTGAAAGCCAGTGGACACACTGTTCTGCGTTTACCTCCGTACCATCCGGATTTAAATCCAATTGAGTTGGTCTGGGCTGATATTAAAAACAACATAGCCCAAAACTATATTAATTCTTCTCTAGACGAAAAAATAATCTTATTGGATAAATTGTTTTCGGAATTCACGGCAGAAAAATGGCAGAGATGCGACGTCATGTCCAGAAAAATGAAAACAATTACTGGAGTCGCGATAGTAGGTTCGATAATGTTATCGATTCATTCATACTAAATTTGCAAGACTCTGATTCAAGTTCCGGTGGCGAAGTGGAAGATGAAGATGATGACGAAATCGAAGATGAAGTTGAAACGGAATCTATGTCAGAATAACTTTCGTTAGAATATATAATTGTTTGTTAATATAAAAAAGTCCTGCTTTGAATTATAAGTTTAGTTCTTATTTGTCACCTGCACATTTTTAATAAAATAGGAGTATATTTGGGTTATATTTTAATCAACTAAGTAAGTATAATATATTACAGATAGCCTCCGACCGTCGTCCCGCCCCAAGTCTTGCTTTAGAAATGCACACTGAAATCGTAAGATCTGTCCGACATGTATCGATCTCATGTGAACTCATGCACTTTTTTCTTCGCCTCCCACCTCGCCGCGCATACCTCAAGCAGTGCACAGCACTAATGGCCACACTATACGAAGAATCGCAAAAATCCAGAGATAAAAGTATAAAGAAATTCAATTCTTTCATCGACTAGGAGTACCTAAGTGAGATCTTCACTAGGGAATGTGACACAACTCCTCAACCCACTAGAGGTGACAATAGAAAACGAATTGCAAACAGATTGGTTCAGGCCACTCCCAATAGACGAATAGATCAACAAATAGCCCAACGGGTAACATAATCTTATGATCGTGAGACAGAATCCCTACAATATGTGTGAAGAATTGAAGATTGTGATAGAGGTTAACTCAAAATATTAAAGGAAACCCGTAGTCTTAGAACGCATTGGGCAACTGAAGGACACAGGTGTGGTTTTAGTAAATATAAGTCTGGCACTCCCGGTCCGTCCAGGGCGGGAGATGGCATTTGATAATTCGCAGCCTCAAAAAAAAAACAAAATTTTTATATGACAATGAGCACTTATAAAACGTCAGAAGTTAGCGCACGATTCCATTTGGTCGTTTCCTATGAAGAAGAACCGGCAAGAAACTCCATGGTTACTCTATAAAAAATATATATTATTTCCATATTACAAATGATAGATATAGTTGGGAAAAGGCTAGGCAGAGGATGGCAGATGATGAAATAAGTAAACTCAGGTTAATAAGTTTATAGTGATTATAAAGGATCATACGACTTTTGCAAAGCTTCTTGACCATTGAGAACTTTTTCAGGCCAATGATTATGTTTCTTATGAACGATGCCGTGACGGAGAATGCGACAAACGAGCCACGCCACATGGAGACTCATGGGAAGAGGTTCGATGTCAAGACATTTTGCTTTGGAAGGATTCCGATCATATATCTAAATAGGCATTGGACTGGAATCCTCAAGGGAAAAGGAAGCGTGGCCGTCCTCGGCATACCTGGTGCCGCAACATGTTGGCAGAAGCGACGGCCATAGGGTTCACATTAAGCAAGGTCAAGCGTAAAGCACAAGAACGCGATGGGTGACTACTGTCGTTCCCTCATTTTTTTTTATGTTATATGTATAAACTAGTTCTTGACTGCGATCCCATCTGATGGTAAGGAGTGATGCAATTGTAGATGGTGAGGCGCACTAGTTTATTAAGAGCCTATTCACTCTAGCCTTGAAGACACCCAAATTATAGTCGGATGGGAAGACCGCAGCAGGCAAATTATTGCAGTCCTACGATTCTCTGCCCCAGCTACGGGACATAGGATCTTAAGTCAAATCAAATAAATCGTTTTGACAAGTTACTTGACCATTGAGAACCTTTTCAGGCCAATAGCCATGTTTCTTATGAACGATGCCGTGACGGAGAATGTGACACACGAGCCACGCCACATGGAGACCCATGGGAAGAGGTTCGGTGTCAGTGTTCGGTCTGACAAGTGTAGGTAGCTACACCATGCTGTAAGTTAATCGATTCATCCAAGTATAGAGTTACAAGCGGGTCGTGCTTGAGAAGTTTGTTTATAAGCGTGTTTACAAGGTTTACTTAATCGGATCGTGTGGTCGTGTCAGACAGAATTACATGAGTCGGTCTATCGTATCATTGAATGAAAAATTGGCACTACAGATTTATATCTATACATACCAGACTTCTGAGAGGAATCAAGAAAGTCGTGACTTTGATCATTCCTTTCTTCTTCTCGCTTCTTTACAACCTTCAGGCCCTTGCCCACGGTAAGTTTTTGCAGCGCGCTACTAACGCGCTACAGTCGCATTTGAAACGCGCGTCAGCTGCGCTACTAACGCGCTACTGCATCTCTTCAAAAAGTCGCCTTAACCTATCATATACCCGCAAAACGAGACACAATAGTAAAACAATAACAGCGTGGTCTCATAGGACCGGTCGGGGATTCATGAACTAGGCGAGGCCCCTTAGACTTCATAATTGTGACGTGTAATTATTCTTTCTCAAAACCTTTCCTCATTTACCTATACCACAAGAAACTAACTTGTTTGAATAAATTAAAACAGGACGCCTAGTTACAAAATAAACAAATATTCTGATTATTAATCAAGGAAAAGACGCATTAGGGAAATGGATAACTTTCTTGACATTTGAATGTTGTTGTGTGTAATCCCGACACATTTCGACACGACCCACACTAATGTTGGTTGAAACGTTTAAATTACAAAAAAAAATAATTAAGAACGCCACAATAAAATTTTGCAATGAAGTGTGGGAAGGTAAGCAACTCATTAACTCATTCAAATTGTTATTAATTCATGAAGATACAAATCTTAAATATAAGCATTTGACGTATCTGAACGGCAGAGGACGTTTTCAGTAAGACGTACCTAGAATCTATGCAAGTATTTTTTAAGAAAAATGTTTGCGCAATTTCTTTACCTTGAACTAAACTATGAAAACACCACAAAATAAGAACAATTAAGTTAGAACTGTCGAACATTCAGTCTGTTTCCCACAAAGACAATGGGACAGAAGTTTTGGCCGTACAACCGGCAGCACAAGTTGGCAAGGTCGGGGAGCCAACAGATGGCGTTTATAATTCACAATGATGCCATTACTGTAAACGAAACGGCAGAGGTCTTGTAAAGTCTAGATCACAGTGAGTGGCGTAGGCAACTTAGGAGAACTGTGAATGCGAATATAAGAATTCTTTCAAACATTTGGTGTTCTGCAGTGGACTGTTTCAACATTGCCCCTATGACTTCTGTATCGTGGATGCTTTCACAGATATGTAAATTCACACAAGATACCCAAACCTAGAACCTCTATCTGTAGGCCATACAAATATTTATTCCGTGTAGGAATCGAAACCGTGACACGAAGCGCTGAAGCCATTCTCCAAGCTCAAACAATGCGCAAACCTGCTGTCAAAACGTAAGATATCTTCAAGTTTTTTATAACTATTATCGACAAGCAGGTCCGTAGTAAATAGTACCTAATAAGTAGATAATTGTAAAAACTAACATCGAATTTAGACTTACACCTGTGTTTACCTACAAAAGAGGCACCTGGTTTTACCTGGTAAAGGTGATACTCCCGTTTGTAACCTTGAACGAGACAAAAACGGACTCAAAACTTCTCGGACACCGGGTGTCTACATAATAATGGTGACTAATTTCTTAAAAACAAAGGTGCAGTTAATTTTAGAATACAAGTAGCTGATGCAATTGATGACAAAAAATTCAAAGTCGATAAACAATAAACTGGTACGACATAAATAGATTACAAGATGATGACAATTCCCTCTTGATGGTGTACTTGTCAAAGGCGGACAGTGAAAATAATTCAATTTTATTCCTGCTGTCTCTATTGTTACTAAAATAAGTAAAGTTTGTCGCTATACTAAGTTTTATTTACAGTAGTTTAAATAAACCATTTACAGGTACTTTTCAATATTCATTTTGAGTCAGTCAGACATAAAAATTATACTAATAACTCAATCCAAAGCGTAGCTAGATTGACTGGTAGAGAATGCCTATGGCATTAAATCCGCTTTTGTAGGTACTTTGTATTTTATGAAGACTAAATGAATAAACAGATCTCTACAGAGAAGAGTGAGCAAGAAACTTTTTAGACAGTCAATAAAACACCCATCTGTCTAACATCTTTCTTTTGTTCTCATAAGTAGTCTATCAATACAATAACAATTCCTTTCGCTTGTTCACCCAACCACCTGTGTTTCAACCCACATCTGGCACCATAATTAATTTCAAGTAACGCAGACTAATTCCCACTGCATGTTATGAGATAAAAACTGTACCGCTAGGTTATACTGGTATCTGGTAGAATGTGAGGTATAAAAAGGCTGCGGTACAAAAAGAGGCGGGAAGGCGGAGCCTTATTCGGGCGGCGGATGCGCGGCCTTGCGAGGTCAGTCAGGGCGCCTCTCACACCGCAACGACACGCGGTTGTGAGCCAACTTGCAGGCGAAAAAAGACATTTAATAATACTTGATAAGTAACATACAAGAAACTTACACACTTTTATCTTTACTTTGTATATGTATACTCATATATCTTTTAAGTTGTTAATATTTAAATATGTAAATATCTGTATCCTAAATAAATTAGTTCGTTAAGAAACTTACTAAACTAGTACGTCTCAACATCAACGATTGCGTCACTGTTTACCATCAAGCGGGATCACGGTCAAGCACCAATTTACAAAAAACTTCAAGTTAACCTAATGATGATTGATAAAAAGGGTTCACTTTTGAATTTTTCTTATTTATTTTTCTCATACCTACCACCCGGTGGAGTACAACCTGTCGCCCAAATTCGAAAATATTGTTAAATTTTCAATGGTTGAGTTATAAATTATTCGAGAATTTGATTATTAAATGGGTAACTGTATAAAAACATATCCTACAGTACGGCCGTTATAAGTTGACGAGTCTGAAGTTAGGCTCTGCGAATTTTAGCGTTTGAAAACTTGTACAAAAATAAAGGTTTAAAAAAAATAAATGCCAATTACAGTTTTTAACAGCAATAACAACTGCAAATTGCACTTACTTTTTTAAAACCTTTATTTTTGTACGAGTTTTCAAGTTCCTAAATTCGCAGAGCCTAACTTCAGACTCGCCAACTTATAACGGTCGCACTGTACACGAACTGTACACGAATGATCGCGCAGGGCGACACGTTACACTTCGGTGTAACAGCGGCTTCACAAGCGCAGGCGCAGACAGTCTCGCGCTCAGAACCGGTCGCTCATTGGCCTAACTGTCCCGCCATTACCGCCGACTTCCCTTACGTAACACCGTGGAATATCGATATTAGCATCATCTTCGTCACGGCTACACCGTTACGTTGTGGAATCTATCGCAGTATAGCTGTAGGGCTTTCTAATAGAGAGGATGTGATGAAAAAGTAATTAGGTACATTTTATGTGGTAATACTGAACCTGAGAAATCGTATTTTCTTACGGTTGATGAAGGCGGATATTCAGCTTAGAGTTTTCCAGCCAGAAACCCGCCAATCCTGTTTCCAGATTGTAATCTACTAGGTCAAGTTCGTGGCGGCAATGGAATCCTCATCTTATCCGACATAATCGTACCTAGCTCTCCTAAGAGACATTTTTAAACCAAGGCTCCTCACCTTTTTAATCTACTGACTTGGTATGGTCATGTGAAGAGGAGGCATGAAACGCATGTTACTAAAAGAATTTACATGTAGGTTGATGGAGAGGGAGAGGGAGGTTAAAGAAAAGATGGATGGATTGTGTGTAGAGTGATATGCATTAAGTCCGCCTTCTGGGTGCATAAAGTATTTAATAAATAAATATGAAACTAAAGGGAGTTACTAATAATGTGACTGGTGACAGTATAGAATAGAAGAGAAAGAAGTGTTGCACCAACTTCAAGTAATATGGAAGGAAGAAGGGCAGGAAGAAGAAGTCATAATTGATTGATGTCTATCTCTCTTCCAATCCCACAAGAACAGTGCATAACTAGGTGCATAAAAAACCGGCCAAGAGCGTGTTGGGCCATGCTCAGTGTAGGGTTCCGTAGTTTCCCGTCCGTCACAATAAGTGTCCCCAACTTTTCAAAAATGGTTTGTCCCATCAAGTTCAAAATAATTTTCCTACAAAGTCTTTATAAAGCTCTATATTCCAGATTTTTTTCATATTTTCTAAACTTATGGTTCAAAAGTTGGAGGGGACACACACATTGTTTTTTTACTCTTGGAGCGATTATTTCCGAAATTATTGATATTATCAAAAAATGATTTCAATAAACCCCTATTCATTTTTGAATACGAATAGGTATTCAAAAACGAATTAGGAGCCCTAGAGCCCCTGAGGAACCCTAAAAATCAGCTGCTGTTACAAATCCTTCCAGATACAAAGAAAAGAAGCATCACTCAACTATATTGAATAATTATGATGTGATCTAATTGGCTTGCCTCTCTACATTTATTTCACCAAATAAAAACATCCTAATGTGCATCTTATTACGACTACTTACAGCTTTAAGAACATCTATGTAACATCCGTTCCACTTATCAGCAATAATTGAATATTTACTCGTAAGTATGTTATCTAAGTACCTATGTATTACTATCAGGGCACTGCTGTTGCAAGATCCCATTACAAAGACCTCTTATGCAAAACGGTGGTAATGAAAATGAATGATGATAAGGATTTTTTTTTGTAACGTTTATCAATATGTCTCTCCTTTTTGATGGCGTTCGGTAGTGATTCCCGAAGTATTATCGGCCTTCTAATGTTCCCACTATTGGGACTCAGGCCTCCTCTCTCTAGGAGAGGGAAAAAGCCGTAATCCACCACGCGGGTCCAGTGCGGATTGGGGGATGCAAAATGTCTTAGAATTTTCGGTTCTAGGACATGCCGGTTTCCTCACGATGTTTTACTTCACTGTTTTGAGTAGCGGTGATGAAATAAATTACACAAAGTAATGCGACGAGTTTGTTGGCCAACTGATGAGTTGACCAACAAAGGAAAGGCCAAAAAAGGCAACTAAGGAAATAAAACCATCCAGTTCTTACTGCTTACCGGAGAGCTACCAGCCTGTATCATCTTACTAATAGGTCAAGATCTCCTAAAGATCAAGGGCTAGCAATGAGCAACTAAAGAAACACGTGCGAATTTTAGATAATAAAAATATGACATTGCTTCTCGCTCCACCCAGAGTATGAGAAGTATTTGATGATTGCCAATGTAACTTTTTTTAAATGAAATGTTTAATCATCATCATCATCATCATCATCATCTCAGCCGAAAGACGTCCACTGCTGGACATAGGCCTCCCCCAAGCATCGCCACAGCGACCGGTCCTGCGCGTCTCGCATCCATCGGATTCCCGCGACCCTCGCCAGGTCGTCGGTCCACCTTGTGGGAGGCCTTCCGACGCTGCGTCTTCCGGTACGTGGCCGCCACTCTAGAACCTTCCGTCCCCATCGACCATCTGTTCTACGAGCAATGTGCCCTGCCCACTGCCACTTAAGTTTGGCGATTCTTCGGGCTATGTCGGTAACCTTAGTTCTCTTGCGGATCTCTTCATTCCTGATGTGATCGCGCAAGGAAACTCCGAGCATAGCCCTTTCCATTGCTCTTTGGGTGACTTTAAGCCTTCTGATGAGGCCCATTGTGAGCGACCACGTTTCCGAGCCATATGTCATCACTGGCAACACACACTGGTCATAGACTTTTGTCTTGAGACACTGCGGTAGGTTGGACGAGAAGATACCGTGCAGCTTCCTGAACGCTGCCCAGCCGAGTCGGATTCGACGATTGATCTCTTTCTCGAAGTTAGATCTACCCAACTGGACCGTCTGTCCCAGACTCCCAGGTAGACGTAGTCGTCCACAACTTCGAGTGTAGAGTCTCCGATCTTGATAGGAGTGGGAGCTACATGGATGTTTACCATGACTTTGGTTTTGTCCATGTTCATTTTGAGTCCCACTCTTTCGGAAGCCCTACTGAGATCACCGAGCATTGTACTGAGCTCCTCCGTAGTCTCAGCCATGACTACTATGTCGTCGGCAAACCGAAGGTGAGTGATGTAGTCGCCGTTGATATTGATGCCTCGCCCTCTCCATTCCAGAACCTTGAAGACATCCTCCAATGCGGCCGTGAACAGTTTCGGAGAGATAACGTCTCCCTGCCTCACACCCCGCTGTAAAAGGATAGGTTTCGAGGTCTGATCCTGGAGTCGGACTGACATGGTGGCGTTTTTGTACAAACATTTCAGCACTTCGATGTACCGATAGTCAATCTGGCACCGTTGGAGAGACTGCAGTACAGCCCAAGTCTCGATCGAATCGAAGGCTTTCTCGTAATCCACAAACGCTAAGCAGAGAGGCAGGTTATACTCCTCAGTCTTCTGTATAACCTGCCGTAGCGTATGTATGTGGTCTACGGTGCTAAAGCCTTTTCGGAATCCGGCTTGTTCAGGAGGCTGGAAGTCGTCGAACCTGCGTGCGAGACGATTCGTGATGACTCTGGAAAACAACTTGTAGACATGGCTCAGAAGTGAGATGGGCCTGTAGTTCTTAAGGAGGGCATTGTCGCCCTTCTTAAAGAAAAGTACCACCACACCTCTGCCCCATGCCTGTGGCGTTTTGCCCTCGAGTATGACGGAATTAAATAGCTTCTGAAGGGCCTTAAGGACCGGTTTTCCACCCGCCTTCAGAAGTTCGGCCGTAATTCCGTCCTCACCCGGCGCCTTATTGTGTTTAAGTTGTTTCAGAGCCACCCTAATCTCGTACAGGCTGACGTCCGGGATATCTTCGGTATAGTGTCGGGTCAATCTAGCTCTTGGATCACTCGCTAGATTTGTCGTGGGTTTAGAGATAGACGTGTATAACTGTCCATAGAATGCCTCGATCTCTCCCAGGAGCTCCGATTTAGCGGATATGACTCTGCCATCGTCGGTCTTCAGTTTCGTGAGTTGGCTCTGCCCAATAGACAGATCCCTCGCAAAAACTTTGGAGCCCTTATTCCGCTCTATCGCGTCCTTAACCCTTTCGGAATTAAAGTGGCGAAGATCGCGTTTCAAGGACTTCGAAATCTGTCTATTGAGCTGACGGTATCTGCACAAATCGTCTGAAGACTGCAGAATCATCTCACGCCTCTTCTTCATGAGCTCGAGAGTCGGATCCGAGAGCTTCTTGTTCTTATTTGTACGGTGGGTCTTGAAAAACTTAGACCCGACCGTATGGACAGTTTCCACGAACCCATCGTTACATTCGTCCACGGAGCTACCTAGGCACTCGAAACGATTGTGGAGTTCGAGCTGAAAGCTCTCGGGGTTTTGGAGCTGGATTTGTGCTGGACGGAGCGTAGACTTCACCAGTCGAGACCTTTCAAGCTTGATGTTGATATTCAATGTGCCTCTCACCATGCGGTGATCACTACCAGTTTTCACTGCATTGATCACAGAGACATCATTGAATATTTGCTTCTTCGTCGACAAGATGAAGTCAATCTCATGTTTAGTTATACCATCGGGGCTTTGCCAGGTCCACCTCCTATGCTCACGCTTTTTGAAGAAAGAGTTCATCATGTAGAGGCCCTCCTTCTCCACAAAGCTAGCCAGTAGGTGTCCCCGGTGGTTCCGCCGTCCAAATCCAAATTGCCCCACTCGCAGCTCATCACCGTCTCGTTTGCCCAGTTTAGCGTTGAAGTCCCCCATGACCACGGTGAAGTGAGTCTTATAACCATGTATGGCTCTGGATATATCCTCATACATGGTCTCTACTTCGTCGTCGGAGTGTGTCGAGGTTGGGGCATATACCTGTATGACCTTCAGCGAATATCTTGCCGATATTCTGAGTATAAGGTAAGCCACCCTGGTCGACACACTCTCGATCCTCACCACATTGTTCACAAGGGACCTGTGGACGAAAAACCCGACACCACCCTGGGACTGCTGGTCGCCCTCCCGGAAATAGAGCAGGTTACCGGATTTGAGAATTATCGTGTCCTCCCCCTGTCTTCGGACTTCGGATAATCCCACAATACTCCATCGTACCCCGCTCAACTCTTCCTCAAGTTCGGTGATCTTCTCGTCGGTCCGCAGTGTACGCGTGTTGTATGTTGCCAGGTCGAGTCGTTGGAAGGGGTAGCCTAGCCTCCTCCGGAGATTCTTCGCACCCCTTGCCTCGCCGTAGCCTTGACCGCTACCGTAGTCAAGGTTAGACGGGCTGCCGGGTACTAGGGGCCGTTTTGTTTTGCGTGTCTGCATTGTTGGGGGGTTTTTGCCATAATCGCCACGCTTGGCATGCGGGTTGGCGATCGCAGTGTAGATGTTGAAATGCACAGAAAATGCTGCTGCCCATTTTCTGGTGTGTCCCTTAGTCGCCTCTTACGACACCCACGGGAAGAGATGGGATGGTGTAAATTCTTCGGTTCCAGACACCATACGGAACAAAAGAAATGTTTAATGTGTGTATTTAATTAAAAGTGCAATGCCTGCCTGGCTTGGCTCCCTATTCAAACTTACCTGTGCTGTGTTACCTTTACAATAAACAGTTATGTCAACCGCATTCTGAACCAAACACAAAATTAAAAATCCCACTAGATACTTACAAAAACTTTGATTCTCAATTTGCAGCCTTGTATAGTAAATAAAAAAGATATCGGTCATAAGCTTGTAACCGCTAGATGGCACCAGATACCAGCGCTATTGTTCGGAAGCCGCTGGAAGGTCGCTCAAGCAATGCGTGGGAATCACCCGCTTCCGCGACAAGTCGGATAAAAACAGGCCGGTTAGGGCATCGGATTTGGTCATACTGCAAGCGGACGCGATAAGCAAGCGCTAAAAGTTAAAAAATTAAAATGGCGCTCGTCAATTTTCTATCGATTACATTTAGCGAATAATTTAAAAAAATCGAATACATACGTCTATTTAACTATTATATATCGTAAGAGTGTGGATAGCAGAGACGTCTTTCGGCTATAACGATGATAAAGCGTGAACTTATTTTAGATCATCCGAAGATTCGTATTTCTAAAAAGCATATTATTAGATTAGTAACTAGCTCTAAAAAGCACTAACAAAGAAGAAATAAAGAATCTATCGCTAGAAATTTTGAGATTGATTCTTAATTCCGTTTCCCCACTTTTCGAGAATGAAAAAGCAAGTCCAAATCAAAATTACGATTACTCTCGAGATAGAACTTTTAAAATGCCTTCGACCTCATACAATTAAGTAGGTACTCATTTTGTTCTTATTTTTTCCTCCTTACTCTAATACGAATTATGTTTTTGACGTTTTCTTTTGTCCTTTTCTTCTATACATCTCCATTAACTTTAATCTCAATCGTCACTCGTCACCTAGAGCTTGATAATCTAAGGGTAATGATCTAAAATCGCGAATCGCGTACACTGCGACCACAATCCGCGAAGTAGGGTAATGTGCAACAGTAATGAGTTTCAACAAATTAAATGATCCGCAGGTGGGTTAGCAGTAGCAGTTAATGTAAATATCGACACCGAAACTAATGAACACCGTTATAATGTGTCAATTTGACGAAAAACTATTTTCAAGCAAGGAAATAATGAAAGTATTCATGGGCTTTGTTTTCTACCACAGACTTCGACAAATAACGTACTGTGGGAAGCGTAGGCTCAAATGATAAAGCTTGGTACGGAATGTCAGAATGCATTTATTAGTCGAAGTAGTTACATGGACGCGGGCCGAAACAATTATATCCTTACGTTTTTATAAGATTTCTTCCACGATGACACATCTGTCTAGACATCAAAACCGAATCTATTTATGAATATTTGAACAATCATTTTTTTTTATTTTAGCCAGCACTTTAATTCTAAAAAGGTTTAGTAATAACTCCGTACCTACCTAATTAAGCGTGGGATATATGGCATCAAAAGCGATGTGTAATAAGCAAATAGTAGATTTCATTAGTCGTTCATGGCACTTGATTCTCTTCCACACACACAATGAAGATAGCATGCTAATAAGTCAATGATTTAGGTAAGTTGATTTTGACGCCAGTGCATTATTTACATTGCTACTAAAATATAACAGAAATCCTGCTCAAAATAAGCTTATTTAGCGCTTTGGATTTTCGATAAAAGTTTTCCAGTAAGTGCGCTCCCTATACCACAGAGAACAAAAATGTTTTCCTGGACTCACCCGCTAATAACAACAACATTTAAAAGATTTTACCTAATCAAGGAATGACTTCCAAAGATATAATACAAAAAGCCAAGCTTTTCTTCTTTTTAATACCTATACATAACTTAGATGTCTTTGTTTTTTATAGTGTAGCGACTACGATCTACTACTTACATATGACGTCACAGAATCCTGCATCGCGCAAGCAAAGTTCTCCGCGCGATTTGAATAGATACAACTCCCAGAAATCATCTATCGGGCAGTAGCCCACCGGACATAACACCCGTCCGGTCGGAGGATCCTCCCTTTTCAATGGAGGTATGTGGGACTTTACTCTCTGTCTCACCTACCTCCAAAATAGAACACAAGCGTCTGCCAGCAGTTTTGCTGACCTGAAAGTTGATAATATAGTTATACCATGGGAACATATATTATTCCCGAGGTATCCTAAGTGCTATTCCAGGAAATAGTCTATCTGTATGCAAAATATCATCCAAATTCATTTAGCCGTTTAAGCACGAAATAGCAAATATATACATGTACAAACTTTCGCCTATAGTGTTATTGCGATGTGATCAAAGGCATCTGCTCGACCTCTCACACTTTTGAAAGAAGAAAAGAAAGAAGAAAGAAAGAAAACATATTTATTCCGCCCTAAATGGACGCACACTAAAATATACAAATATAATTAAAATTTAGACTAACGCACACTAAAAATATTTAAACAGCTGTCGGACAAGTGTGGACCCGGCATTAACTTTTTGTGTCTCTTAATGATCAAGTAAGTAGAGTATGCTCGTAAAACCAAACTCTTCACGCCATTAGCAAGAAGCGCAAATTAAGTTATAGTATTGTATAAAAATGGGTTACTTAAACAATATAATGGTAATCATGCTTCTAACTTAACGACAAAGAATTGGTGGTTGTTAACTTGTATCTAAGGGCCGTTACACGCCGAAATAGCAGCGATGCATCAAATAATTTTAAACTTTATCTACAGTACGGCCGTTATAACTAGGGGAGTCTGAAGTTAGGCTCTGCGAATTTTAACGCTTGAAAACTCGTATAAAATAAAAGTTTTAAAAAATAAATGCCAATAACAGTTTTTAACCGCAATACAACTGTAAATTGCATTTTTTTTTAAACCTTTATTTTTGTACGAGTTTTCAAGCGCCAAAATTCGTAGAGCCTAACTTTAGATTCGCCAAGTTATAACGGCCGTACTGTACATCTATTAAAGACCAGTATTGCTTGAAAGTTTTAAAAAGCGCACGCGGCCACTTGCGACAGACGTGCGGTGTGACTCGGCCCTATATAAACTTACGAAAATATGTGCACCTTAACCTATCAATACCCACGAAACGAGACACAATAGTAAGACAATAACTTACAGTGCGGTCGCATGAGACCGGTCGGGGATTCATGAAAATATAAGCATAGCAGCATAGCATATAACAGTTTTTCTTTTAACGTTTGAATCCCCAACCGGTCCTATGAGACCGCGCTGTTATTGTTTTACTATTGTGTCTCGTTTCGCGGGTATCTGAGTAATTAATGTTCCCATTGCTGAGACTTAGGCATCTTCCCTAGAGGAGGGAATGGGCCGTAATCCACCACGAGGATCCAGTGTAGGAGGTCACATATCTTCGAATTTTAGTTCTAGGAAATGTCGTGGTTTCCTCACGATGTTTTTTTTTTCACCTTTTTGAGATCAGTGGTGATGAAATAAATAACACAAAATGCTCCTGGCTGGGTTTGTACCCCCGGCCTACGACTCAGTAAGTCGAAGTACCACTGTATGGCCCACAAAAAAGTGTTTCAAATCTGGGTTCCTTGTGTATGTGAGTTCACCTGTTTGTGAACGAACCTACGAAACAAAAGTCATTCCTAGTGTGAAGAAACATTTTAAAAAAATCACCAAAATCTGCGCAGTACTTAATATCTTACTTGTCTCAGACACAACCATCATAACAAGATGACACAACAATTTCCCTTTTACCTCCCATAACTCTACAGTTACCACCGTTAGTATCGGTTGAGCAATATCTGCGGCGATTGTGCTGCGCGGGACTCGAACCTGACACCGCTCCCACACTCGGGCTTCCACGGAACGTAACAAGAACCAAACAGTTGGTTATTGATGCTGAAGTTGAGATAAAAACCTAATCAGGTCTGTCTGACGAACAGTTGCATCTTAGTAGAAGTGGGACATTGATTACAGTTTTTTTTAAGGGGTCGTGTCAAACTTTTACTAACTAAAACCCATCTGTCTACATCAATTGAAATTAGCGTTAATCAACGCGGTAACACTCTTTTAAAAACTCCCGTAGCCTTAAAGGACAACGGCGCCCCTACTGGGGTCCTACAGTTTTGCTGACATCTTAAAGAAGCGCGCATACAAAAGAATGCATCGTCACTGCGTCGACAACTCGGTCTCGGTCCTTACAGGACGGCGGGACGGCGAGCTAACCATTGCTCATCGTCTGCAAGTGCAACCCGTACCTGCACCCTGTGACTGCGACGCTTGGGTGGCTGGGGAGGACCGTCCCCTTACATATTCAATCTGTTGATAACATTTACAGACATCTGCAAGACTTAAAGGCCTATTACACCACCCGTTTTTACGATCGGTCTACATAGACTTTCGTTGAGTCTAAAGCGTTGTAAGACATTCTTACCCTTATTACACTTCACTGATTAATCTGTGGTAATAGGCCTTTTAGGCATCATGAGCCTAGCTTTGCCAAGCCGCGTATATTTGACGACCGCTCCATGCATTTCATGTCCACCTGATTGGATTTAAAGAATGTATGCCACGACATTAATTAATCAATAAAACAATTGCGAAACCTGACGACATTTCGAGCATGTAACCAGCTGCGCCTTGCAGCCAATTACCCGAGTATCGTAAACAAGCCTGCCGTGGTAAACATGACCATATGGGTTTCAATGACCACCACAACTGGTCACAAGTGGACAGTGCTACTTGCCACCGACGCCCCCGACTGACCACTGACCTTCGAGCCCTAGAGCTGTTATGTGTTGTGTTGAATTGGTGGAATTGCGCAAGCTTGTTAACGTGTCACTACTATCTTACGCTATCATAATTTATTTATTTAATTATTATCAATTGCTTACAGTATACAACAAAGCGAAGCATTCAACTACAATATAACAAGCCAACAATCTACGTACTAAAGAATTATATACAAATCATCATTTCTTTACGCATTGATTCATTTTCATAAGTTTAGAGTAAGTAGATGGATCTAGATTTAATTGTGTAAGACCTTCAAAAAATTATATACACATTATACGAGTACATTTTAACATTAAATACTTAATTAGTGTTCAGATATTTAGTTTCTATATAGGTACCCCTTCAATCACAGAAGACTACAGCATGCACAAAAAAAAATAAGTGAACTGTATGTAGGGTTGCCAGATATTTAACTCAAAAATCCGGACAAACCAAACAGAGAAGCCGGACATTTTATTAAAAAGGCCGTTTTGTTATGCTTTCACGGAAGTTTTACTTTTTACATTCTAATGAAATAAGTAATAAGTAATTGGTCTGCAAACATTTGCAATTACAAGAACACATCACAATTCTATACAAAATATGGTCATATATTGAAAGCCCAATAAAAACCGGGCATGCCGTACCTGTCAGATTACATCAACTTTCATTGAAATTCATTGACAATTGTAAGAAATCGGACTACCGGACAGTAACATTCCGTGTAGTGCACAAGCGCCCTAACTGTATGTAGTATGTATAACGTCTGATGTTTAAAAACATCTCGTTTGACAAAAAACTTTTAGGGTTTATAATAATATGCTGTATTCCATGCGAGTGATATATTCGTCACTAGCTTCTACCAGAGGTTTTGCCCGCTAAACTCATGAAAATAATTTATAGCCAGCAATCAGGGGTGGTGCAGGTTTTTTTTATTTATATTAATAAACTAGTGCTTGACTGCAATCGCACCAGACGGCAAGCAGTGATATTTTCGTTGAGGATAAGGTACACATATACTCCGTCGGTTTAGGTAGTTAACTAAAGGTAAACAATCTTGGCATGTCTTTTTATCTAAAAGTTGTCTATAAATTGTATGTAAAAATCTTTGCAAATAGGTATTTACCTAAATCGATGTTAGCTAATAAACTAAATTTAAATAATCTTTGTGTATATTATATACGACCTCTTTAATTACTCAGATACCCGCGAAACGAGACACAATAGTAAAACAATAACAGCGCGGTCTCATAGGACCGGTTGGGGATTCAAACGTTAATATAAAAAGACATACCAAGACTTTTTACCTTTAGTTAACTACCTAAACAAACGGAGTATAGTATAGTAAGATTCAAATTCACTCTAGGCTGGAAGACACTGATATTATAACTGGACAGTAAGACCGCTGCCGACAAATGGATACTGGTTGTAAATACCTCAGTTTGAAAATAAATATAAAAAAGCCAATAACAGTTTTTAACAGCAGTAACAACTGCAATTTACATTTATTTTTAAAAACCTTTATTTTTGTATGAGTTTTCAAGCGCCAAAATTCTAAGATCCTAACTTCAGACTCGCCAACTTATAACGGCCGTACTGTAGAAAGGTATTGTGATGGCGGAATCTAGTCAGTGTAATTTCTGTGTACACTCTCCAAAATGTATCCTACCTATACAAAAGGCTGGCTACATACACAAACTTTGTAGACTTTGCTGGCTTTGCAGGCTCTACATATTAGAGAAATAATTTTCAGAATATGTGCAGAAGTTTCAAATATTTCTCCATACATATCAACTTATAAATTTTATGTGAGGTAATAATGACTTCCGGTCAAATATAAAAAATAACAACAATATAAAATTTATCTAATAATACCGAGGCCAAAACTTACGGGTATCACAATCAATAAATACGCCAAAAAAGGAAAACCTGCCCAAAACAGATAAACACTATGTCCCACAGAATTAAATTATATAATTTAAATAATAAAAACATAAGTTTGAGTTTATCGTAAAATAATCTGCCTATTTACAACTTACAACATGGTCTACAACAAAAGTCGTAAAATAGGGGACACCTCCAAATATTCCCGATATGGTTGTATTGTAAAATGTCAAATTCGTCTATTTTACCGTATCGGGGACAAAAGTGGGCGCTCCGCCCACCGCTGGGCGTGAGAAGTGATGGTTTGATTGCATAGCTGGTATCCAAATAGCAATTCTTAGAAAATTATAATCTGAGATTTAATGAGGTATTAAAGACGTAGGAATTAGTTAATTTAGGTATTATCTGTGTTTACTCATAGATTTCAATAGTTTCTTGTTATTACAATAAAATATTAACAACAATGTGGGATGAATAACTCGATAAACATTGAATTTAATAGATATTTTTATGTATTTTTAATTTCAGGAACAGATGGAGGAACATCGTAAGGGCTAAGGTGATGAAGCAGGAAAGTCACGACCCTCAGCATTGAGGAATACGACGCAAGGAGGGCGAATTTTAATTTCTACGATTGTGTGAGGCAGAATACTATCAGGCACCTGCCGCTTGACCCGAGTGATAGACTTATCACCTAGAGGAGCCTAGGGGTATAAGAAATAGTCTACGAAAACTAGTCTTCTCAGACCTACCAAATATACACATAAAAAATCACAAATATCGGGCAAGCCGTTTCGGAGGATTTCGATAACAAACACTGTGACACGAGATTTTTATATAAACACGTAGCATACTTATATGTAGGTATAGGTTTATACCTTTTTACATGAATATCTAAACGTTCTACCAACAAATCGTTTTTTTTAATTCGTATAAGCCATTGCTTGACCGCGAACCCACATGATGGTAATCAGTGATGCAGTCGTGGATGGTGAGTCGCACTAGTTTATTAAAACTCACCTGAAGACTCCTAAATTATAATCGTAATCGTAAACTATAAAAGAAAAAAAGAAAGAAAATAAGTTTATTTTACCCGAATGCACGCACAATTTATACATTCACTGTCGGGCCCAATTATTTAATTATTATTTATTTTTTTACCTTTTTAGTACGTATAACCTTATGAAAGGGATTTCACCCACGCCTTGGCGACACGCGCGATAGATACCTTTATCAGTGGGCGATATTATCTGAGGCTTTTTGCGGCCATATGTGTGACCCGTAGACCTTTCAATCACCGCCCACTATGGCGGCCTTCCCTGTCAGGCCCTTCACAGTTTCCTATATTGATTGGACATATACGGATTTATACCAAACTGAGCGTGATCATGTAACCTACCTACCTAGTTATCATACTATGTTCTATCGGTTTAGGTGGTTAACTAAAGGTAAACAATCTTGGTATCATCTGCCTAGCCTTTTCCCAACTATATTGGGGTCGGCTTCCAGTCAAGCCGGATTCAGCTGAATACCAGTATTTTACGAGGAGCGGCTGCCTACCAGACTCTTCTCAGCTCCCTACCAGGCTCGACCCGTGTAGCTGTTATTATCTAGCCACGAGCTCCTCAAACAATCTTGGTATGTCTTTTTATATTAAAGAGGTTGTATATAATATAGGTAAATTTAGTTTATTAGCTAACATCGATTTAGGTAAATACCTAGTTGCAAAGATTTTTACATACAATTTTTAGACAACGTTTAGATAAAAAGACATACCAAGATTGTTTACCTTTAGTTAACCACCTATACCGATAGACCATAATATATTATATTGAAAGGCGAAATATTTCGTGTATATTTGGCTATTGGTTACTTCTTCACGATCAAACGGATTTCGACGAAACTTGGTACACGGGTAGACCATTTCCTTTATTATCTCGGGAGTATGTTTCCTTGAGATAATCGTCTAATATCAACGCACAGCCGAAACTACTGGGACTACGAAGCTAATTGCACGGTACGCTATAATTTATGTATACATAATTAAAGCATTATTTATATATCGCATATAGTTCATATAACAAAAACAATAGAGGTAAAGTTGGTTTTTTGTTTCTATGAGGTAATCTGTGGAAGTGCTGGTCCGATTGCTACATTTTTTCACCAATAGAAAGCTGCTGTATTCCTGAGTGACATAGGCTATATTTTATGTACGCGGGCGAGCTAGTTATAAAGCTAGTTTATAATATACATTATAGTATAGAGAAGTGTGAACGTGGTATTGTTGTGCTATGAACTATATGCTAGGTATATGCTCTTATATTATAGCGTAGTGTGAAAAGAGCTTCACAGTGAAATGCACGAGATTTCTTTTAATAAGCAAGGATTTTCCAAAAATCACCCCCTAAAGGGATAAAAGGGGGTCCGAAGTTTATAAGGAAAAACCTACTTTTACGCAGGAGAAGTCATCATTGGTACAGTGCTATTCAGAACATAAAACAACAAAACTTTTCTATGAGTGCTTTGTTTTTTATTTACTTTCCCCTTCTCTGGGCGGAGCGGAAAGGCGTCTCAGACTTCTACTGACTAAAACCTACTCCTGTTCCTGTTTTTCCTAATTCCAGAGTCCCGGGGTTTCTCTTTCGTTAACCCAGGGCGTGAGTGCTTAATTATTGCATACTTATAGTAAAAAATGCGGCGATAACAGCGCAATAACCCTCAGTTACACAATACTTGTTTACAAGTTTTAAAGGGTTTTTTTTCCTGCCCACACCAGAACATATAGGTGGGCGATGTTTAAGGTCATAAGAAGCCATGTGTTGATCATAATTAACCAATAATGTCGCCCACTGAAAGCCCTTTGGCCTAAAACTTGAGGCTGCCTCGTGACTTAATTCTATGTAGGCGATATAGTTGTGATATGTGTATAATTAAGTTATTTGTTGATTGATATTAGATGCAAGATCACCCACACTCGGTACGTATCGAACATGCAGACGTTTTGATAAAGATATTACTGATATTATAGTGAGTGACGAAAGTTTCTGGAATGGCGGCCACGTGCCGAAAGATGCAGCGTTAGAAGGCCTCCTGCAAGGTGGACCGAAGACCTGGCGAGGGTCGCGGGATTCCGACGCGAAACGCACAGGACCGGTCGTTTTGACGATGCTTGGGGGAAGCCTATGCCCAGCTGAGGACGTCTTTCGGCTGAGATGATGATGATTAGTGATTCTGATTCATGTCCTAAAGATCTTGTGGAACCGTAGACTTTAGCTTTCGGACGATGAGCAATGGGTAGCTTGCCTTCCGGTAACCGTCCGAACCGAACCGAAATCGTCGACGATGTACCTATAGTGTTCCACGCGCGGCCTCAGAGAGATGTCAGCAAAACCGTAGGAGCCCAGCAACGCCAAAGTCTATTGGGGTTGGCTTTCGAAAGGGAAACCCGAGGTCCCGCAGTGCAAGGCAAAAAAGGAACATAGAAGTGGATATAGTCAGTAAATGTCTGTCATGTATTTTCGCTCCAACCTAGAGCTGCGAGTTTAGATGACATGCAATGACTGAAGTATTCTAATGCATAAGATTAACATCCTAATGTATATAATTCTTATGTATTTATACGCAATGCCTAAGATTCTGCAAAACACAAGATATATTTTTATAAAGAAACATTGTTTTCCTTCACAGCTACTTCCACCACTTTCTCGAGAAGAAAGCTTTCCGAAAACTCTCTAAATATAATACAAGTACATTGCTTGTATAAATGGTTCTTGGTAAAATGGTAGCTTTCAGCTCTGTTTACGTTAAGCAGTGCGCAACACAAGGGCTGCGCGTGCGCCGGTACGCTTGCGAACTTGACATTGTCTATTCTCGCGCCGGAAGCCCCGCCGGGCCGGAAACAGCCGCCCTTCAAAGGGGTAACAATGTTTCGGAGAACGTAAGCGACAAACAAACACATTTGAACACAGTTAATTTTGTAATGAACTTGGCTTTCCGCTTAAAGTAAACAGATACAATGTTGCAGAGGATGTTGAGAAGAAATGCACACATACATAAAACTTAACATTGAATTAAGAAAACTAATATCCATTATAAATGTGAAAGAGTGGATGTTTGTTACTTAATCACGTAAAACGGCTGAACGGACATGGAAAAGAACATAGCTACCTTTAATTCATGAATCCCCAACCGGTCCTATGAGACTGCGCTGTTATTGTTTTACTATTGTATCTCGTTTTGCATAAGATAATTTCACAAAAAATACCCGATAGGTTAATCCTGATTCTTTTTAGTTAAGCTTATGTCCTCGCAGACGAAGTCGCGGGTAGAAGCTAGTAGGGGAAATGCATGAAATTGTAGTTTGATACAAGTGGAGAAAAATCATTTCGAACGTACGTCAGGCGTGGGTTTTATGGAGCCGAGTGTTGCAGTGACAAATTTCCACGTGTATCAAACGACGACTTTGAATATACTTACGAAGAAATTATTTCTTCGAGTATTACGACGCATTTTTGTTCATTTTCTACTGAAGAAATTCTTTCAAAGTCTGGAGATTGTTCGAATTGCACAAATATTTTGAATGGCCTTAGGGGAACAGCCAGCAGTTATTGGCAAATCTTTTTTTTTAAGGTGGGATATTATCAAAATGACTTCTCCCACTCTGGGCGGAGCGGGAGGGCGTATCAGACTTCTACTAACTACCCATTCCTGTTCCTTCTTTGCCTTAATTCCACGATCTCGGGGTTCTCTTTCGTCAACCCAGGACCCTAGTAGGCTTCGACCCTGTCGGGCCCCTACGGTTAGTGGAAGAAACTTATGATCACCATTTTTCTCGAGATCCCACTATAATCACTAACCACTGTTCTAATAAATAGCCCAATTAACTAAATTAACTCCTTCCTACTCCCAGCGACGCCGCACAGTAGATCGACGCCATACAAGCGTTGGGACATAGGCTATTTAAATATCCAAATGTCAATTTTTGAAAAACGAGTTATGCCATCGTATTTGTCTTCTTATTAGCTGTTAAAAATGTTACTAGCGTTTTCCGATAGGACTCTTACATCGAGAGCTATAGCGCAAAATGTGATTTATTTGTATGGGAAGTGACTTAAAAACTGATGTATCTCGAGATTCCCTTCGCCTTTCGACTTGATTTTTTTATATGGTAATAAGACATATATTTACCACATTTTCTTCAAACAAACATGGTGCGACAAATGTGCCCGTTTTGAGATACAAGTATTGACCGATTTTTGTAATATCATCCACATATAAGTTATCACTTTCACATATTTTATCTCTAAATCTCACTTCAGTGGTGACTCACTGATATGGTCAGGCCATAACTCGTCGATGCAACGATAACAGATTACGAGTAAATATTTTATTACCCTCTTAATCTCTGGGCAGGATTGTGCTAATGAGGCTTAATACATATTGGTTAACTAAAATAAAATAAAAGGAGTCGTTTTTTATGAAAAACCAAAAATATATTTTATTGTCACGCTTAGTTACCAAAAAAATTGCAAATAATAAAAAATGTAAAAACATTAAAATATACATATAGGTACCTATATACATCTCTATTACTTACTAAGATGTTTATTGAAGTACTTAACTACAATTTACTAATAACTAACTATTTTATAATGATAAAGTAAGGACAAAAATTAAAATTGGTTGACACTAATATTTAGATATGATACAATACAAACAGTAAAACCAAATATTCAATATAACAAACAAAACAAAGAACAGCATCATAAAAATTAATAGTCAAAAAGAAAGTGTTAATCACAGAAAATATCATCATCAGATTCTATTTCAGATTCTTCAGAATCGCTATCAGGTATTAAATTCATAACGTCACAAAATTCTACTTGATTTTCTTCTGTGACTATCATTTCATAAACTTCTTTAAACATTTAGAGATAAAATATGTGAAAGTGATAACTTATATGTGGATGATATTACAAAAATCGGTCAATACTTGTATCTCAAAACGGGCACATTTGTCGCACCATGTTTGTTTGAAGAAAATGTGGTAAATATATGTCTTATTACCATATAAAAAAATCAAGTCGAAAGGCGAAGGGAATCTCGAGATACATCAGTTTTTAAGTCACTTCCCATACAAATAAATCACATTTTGCGCTATAGCTCTCGAATTAAGAGTCCAATCGGAAAACGCTAGTAACATTTTTAACAGCTAATAAGAAGACAAATACGATGGCATAACTCGTTTTTCAAAAATTGACATTTGGATATTTAAATAGCCTATGTCCCAACGCTTGTATGGCGTCGATCTACTGTGCGCCGTGAGAGTCCAAATCCCGGCACAGATGATCGCTATTATCTTCATAGCATTTCTCGCCACGAGCAGGCACGGGACAGAAGGTTCAACTTTTTTTTTTGTTTGTGGCAATGGAGCCGGTTTCGACTATTCTGCCAGTGTCACGTTGCGAAGTTCAATTTTAACAACAGAAGGAAATATGGTAGAACTCGTAGATATAATATGTATAATTATGTAAATTAAATGTTATTGTAATTTGGGGATTTATTAAAAAAACGCATAATGACCTAATAATAATACGCATCTACGTGTATGTTCAATTTTTCAATTTGCACTTCAGTATCAGAGAGTGAGGTAAAAAAAATATATATTTAACTTAATTGTAATATAATCTATATCTATATATATAAAAATGAAACCCGTTTTCCGTTGTCACGACATAACATGAAAACGGCTTGACCGATTTGGCTAATTTTTTTTTTAAATGTTCCTTGAAGTTCAGTGATGGTTCTTACGGAGAGAAAAATTAAAAAAAAAAGTAGTAGGGTAGTGTAGGGTAGTGTAGGGTTGTGTAGGGTTGTGTAGGGTAGTGTAAGGTAGTGTAGGGTAATGTAAGGTAATGTAGTGTAGGGTAGGTAGGGTAGTGTAGGGTAGGTAGGGAAAGTCGGGTAGGGTAGCGTAGGATTAGGGTAGTCATTAATTGACGGGAGCGAAGCCGCGGGCAAAAGCTAGTGTATTTTATAAATTAATACATTTATGGTAATTATTTTTGAATGAGTTACAAAAATAATTTCGCGGGTTACTAAGTAACTAATCTAGAGCCATAAGACCGGAATCCAAGAGGAACATACATCTGAAGGGGCATACATTCAAGAGGCATAAAGGCTCCCCCACACAGGCGCGTTATTATCGGTCGATAATATCGCATGCGTTACTGCGATATCTGTTTGCAGTACATTTTGTATTAGGACGGTCATGTAGTTACACACTGCTGCGATAATAACGCTGCAATGGAAGTGTGACGTTGCGTTTCTCCGTCCTGCGATATTCCGATATAAGTTCTAGAATGTTTTGTATCAGAACGCAAACGACCGTACACACAGCTGCGATAATAACGGCGCTCTCTAGTAAGAAATATCGGACGATAAAAACGCAGTTGTGTGCAAGGAATCAGCGCCTGTGTTACAGGCGCGTTATTATCGGTCGATAATATCGCATGCGGTATTGCGTTAATGCGTACCGATTCCTTGCCCACAGCTGCGTTACCATACCATACCATAGTTATATACCTATATACCATAGTTATTCAAAGAGGCGCCTCAAGATGTTGCTAGAGTTGAATTTATGCGTTTGATCTATGGCTTCGCGGTCTTCGCGACAATAAATTAGCCGAATTACACTCAATTCATTTTTTAATATCAGTATCATATTCCGTGTAAACATTGCCCAAAGAAGACGAAGAAATCAAAGAAGAAGAATAGGTATGATGACATATAGATATTATCCTATGGATAATGGAACAGTGCAAGAATAAAACGTGTTGCGCCGACCGCAACTAATATGGGATAAGGCAGGAAGAAGAAAATCCCAATACGATTCTAGTTTTTTTTTTATTTTTTTTTTTATTACACACTAGCTTTCGCCCGCGGCTTCACCCGCGTGGTGTGTTGATAAAAAGCAGCCTATAACAAAATTGAAGAATAAATAAGATTAAGTTTCATTTTTTTTCCTTTTGACCGGGATAAAAAGTATCCTATATGTTAATCCAGGGTATAACCTATCTACGTACCAAATTTCAACCAAATCGGTCCAGCCGTTTTTGCGTGAAATAGTAACAAACATACATCCATCCTCACAAACTTTCGCATTTATAATACTAGCTTCCGCCCGCGGCTTCGCCCGCAACAACAAAATCGAAGAATAAATAAAATCACGCTTCTTTTTTTTTCCTATAGCCTATATGTTAACCAGGGTATAACCTAACTACATACCAAAGGAGATTGCCCGTTTTGTAAGGGAAGTTGGGTCCCAATGGAAAATGCTTGTGCCCTGAAGATTTTTATTTTACCTAATAGTAAAAACATAGCATTTTTATAATCGGAAACCTTTTTTCATTGTGTCACCCTGGTTCAGGAGATATCATTATTTTTCTTTTTTAAAAATCTAGGTTATAATTACAAATTGACAGACTAAACATCACCATGAGCATGGAATTATGTCTCTATTACTTTAATTCCATTAGTTTATGAAAAATTATAAGTATAAAAAATAATTTGCACACAAAAAAATAAATCATATTTTTGGGTTATTATTCCAAACAGGTACACGACAGCATAAAAGGGACCTGCCCCGTGGCAATCTCCTTTCAACCAAATCGGTCCAGCCGTTTTTGCGTGAAAGAGTAACAAACATACATCCATCCTCACAAACTTTCGCATTTATAATATTAGTAGGATAGGCTCGCGTTTGACCACTATCTCACCTGATGGTAAGCGATGATGTGGCCGACGATGGAGCACGCTTCTAAGTTTCTTAGTTCTACCAAAGCGGCCTTTTTAGACCCACTGATAGGTTTTACGAAAATGTTCGCCTTTCGTCAGTATTACGAAGCGATGTAGGACTTCTGTAACGTTCCTACCTGTGCGCGTGCATTGTGCAGCCACATGCCGCGGATGCTGCCGCGCGCATCTGCCTGCGATTCCCACACCCCGCCGATTTTTTACATTACGGATGTACAAGATGATTGGATGCTGGGGATTGTTTTATTAAAACTCGGAAGTGGAGAGGAACTTCAGTTTGAGGAAGGAAATATTGACGTTGTTCAACATCCCGGTAAGTGCTGTTAGCCTGTAGATACCTACTCATCTATGCTAATATAATACAGAGGTAAAGTTTGTTTTTTTGTTTGTATGAGATAATCTGTGGAAGTACTGGTCCGATTGCTAAAATTGTCACTAATAGAAAGCTGCTGTATTCCTGACTGGCATACCTATGCAATATTTTATGTACGCGGGCGAAGCTGCGGGCTAAAGCTAGTACTTAATCAATAAATAATACACATAATTATCAAATATCAATCTAGATATTTATTATGTGTACTATAGCCTACCTATGTAAAGGGAAAGCTACCTATAGACATGCTATGAATCTTATGCCATCCTCCGTAACTTTATTCCAAACGGAAGCCCAAATTAAAACTTCAAAGGCTATTCAATAAAACTTAACAACAGTACCATTACCTACCGACGTATTTCGCAACATCCATAAAAAGAACCGCCACAAAGACCTTAAAACGAATGCAAATAAATAAACATTATTTATTATCGCATGTTATAAAACGAAAAACATGACTTCAAATAAAATAAATGACCATGCCTTGAAAAAAATGCTGTTTGCACTATGGGCAATTCGATATACTAGCGCCAAAAACGAATTTGTTCGAAATACAAAATACGCGCCGCACAGGTGGCAAATCTCTAGTTCCCACAGAGCACAATAGTTTTTTTTAGAACAGGCACAAGTGGCATCTTGCCTGTCAGAATGTCGAAAAAAAATAATGAGGTTAGAGTTGGTCTTACGAGAATATCGACAGATGTTTATTTAGTGTTAATCGAATCGGGAAGCTTTTAGCCAAAGTATTTTGGCAATTAAACTGCTAGTTAATTACTAAGGCGAATATGCTCGGCTAGCTTCTGCCAGTGGGTTCGCCCATGTCAAAATTAAAAATTATCTCAAAGGAACGTAAGTACTACCCATGTGTCAAACTTCATACAAATCAGTTCAGCCGTTGGAATGTAAAGGAGTTACAAACATACATCGTTTTTGTAATTAATAATATCAACGTACTCGCCCATTACCACTACAATACATATTCGCCCTTTGTGTGTAGTTTAATTTTGTATGTGGAAAACCGGGATCTTGGAAGACCTCGTGACGTCTTTGCCTACGAAAAAAAACAACAGACAAATAGCACGAAACCTCCTCTACTAATAAGTTGCTATCGTTGCTATTGTCAAACTTAACGTTTGCCAATGACAACTTATTAGTAAAGGAGCTCGAGGCTAGATAATAACAGCGGGTCGATCTTCAAGTTTAAGCAACGCTTACCAAGGTTAGTCTCTGGATGGGTGACCATCTTAACATACCGAGTTTCCTGCGTGCCTCGGAAAGCACGTTAAGCCGTAGATCCCGGCATTTATATGTAGATCTTTGGCAGTCGTTACGGATAGTCCGAAGCCAGTAAAAATCTAACTCCAGTCTTGCCATGAAGTACCGTGTTACCCCAGTATCTATCACATACTCGCGAAACGAGACACAATAGTAAAACAATAACAGCGCGGTCTCATAGGACCGGTTGGGGATTCAAACATTAATGGGTTGTGGATGTCTGGTAGGTAACCGCTCCCCGTAAAATACTGGTTTTCACCTAAATCCGGCTTCACTGGAAGCCGACCCCAATATAGTTGGGAAAAGGCTAGAGATGATGTCAAACTTAACGTTTGCCAATCTCTGTTTATTGATTCATCGATAAACAATCAGCCATGCCAATACCGCCACCTCTATCTAATAGTCGATACGTAACAGAGTTCCGCGCTCCCATGCATTATGACAGCAATCAGAACGAGAGCATCGCGACACAATGGCGCGCGTTAACACACGGAAACCTGGCTAATGAAGTAGGAACACGAACCGACGGAAAAATAATGTGCTTATTACTTGCGTAATTATGCACCCACGCCAGTATTGTCTTGTCAGACGGTCTGGTGTTTAGCTGGGACTACCTGGTTCACTTTATGGGAGCAACTTGTCCATGGCCTGTTGCAAAATGTGCTTTGTTTGTCTTGGGACAATTCTACGAATGGGTGTAGGTAATGCACTTCAATCTAATGTTTATTGATATATTAGTAAGTATTGTAAATAGGTAATTTACAATAGTTACTATGATATTTATGAACTGTTAAGAAATAAGCGTTTACGAAGTCCGTCTGAGTATAAAATTCTTGCAATTGACATCATAACTTGGCTATCGATCTGCCAAACTCGTAGTCTGACTAACTATTGAGTTTGATTTCTAGGATAAACAAATACTTTAGATGCGTAGCCTTTTCCCAATTACTGTTGGGATTGATTTTCTTGCTTGTTTTTTTCTTTTCTACTTTGTTTTACCTGGTTGTAATACTTCACTACATAGTACCTACTTATAAAACAAAGTCGCTTTCTCTGTCCCTATATCCCTTTGTATGCTTAAATCTTTAAAACTACGCTACGGATTTTGATGCGGCTTTTTTAATAAATAGATTGATTCAAGAGAAAGGTTTATATGTATAAAACATGCATAATACCTATAGTAGAGAAACACTAATTACTTTGTACCCGTGCGAAGCCGGGGCGGGTAGCTATGGTCTATCGGTTTAGGTGGTTAACTAAAGGTAAACCATCTTGGCATGTCTTTTTATCTAAAAGTTGTCTAAAAATTGTATGTAAAAATCTTTGCAAATAGGTATTTACCTAAATCGATGTTAGCTAATAAACTAAATTTAAATAATCTTTGTGTATATTAAATTAAAGACATACCAAGATTGTTTACCTTTAGTTAACCACCTAAACCGATAGACCATAGTTAAGCTATAAATTCGCTAATATATTCATAAACTCACTCCTTTTTTACATAATAGTAGAAATAAGCACAGAAAGACATACATTCTACGATCCCGTATACACTCCTTTTATTCCATTTACGTTCATACTAGCTATGAAAGTTACCGTACTCACACACTTATTAATAAAGCGATCGATCGACTAGATTATTCCTTATAATAAAAAAAAAACCGGGCAAGTGCGAGTCGGACTCGCGCACTGAGGGTTTCGTACCAACCTACCTATAAAAACAGTTTAATTCTCGAATCTAGTCTTGAAGACTTTTCAATTTTTTTTTCTTGTGACTAAAAATTTTCAGTTTTCAGACTTTTCCCGATATTAGTGCTATAATACCTTGCTTCGTGCCAAATTTCAAGATTCTAGGTCAACGGGAAACACCCTATGAGTTTTGATTCCTTTGACAGTGTCGAAATGTACGTTTTTTGCAACATAAACGGGCGTATCTTTTTTTCCCGTCAACTTACAAGTTTGATTTTTGCACAACTTCAAGGGACCGCGGATTTCAATATATGGTTTTAATTTCAACTTGATAACCTCACGTCGCGTTCCTGAGAAAAAGGGTCTTGACAGACGGACGGACGGACAGACGGACAACAAAGTGATCCTATAAGGGTTCCGTTTTTTCCTTTTGAGGTACGGAGCCCTAATTATAAGAAAAAGTATGATCGCTTCATCAAACATTTCATATTGGTAACATCCCGAATTTCGATGTTCCTACAGTTCACCTCTGACCAACACAACTAAAGTTTGTTTTTTAATCTCTGAGACTAAAATGACATAACTTGGGTTGTCATACTTGTCAAAACAAAAAAGAACTGGCATCATATTGTAAGTTTGACATTGCCTGTTCCAATTTAGTCTCAGACTTAATTCATGAATCCCTGACCGGTCCTATGAGACCACGCTGTTATTGTTTTACTATTGTGTCTCGTTTTGTGGGTATGTGATAGGTTAAAAAAACAGACTTTTAATCTGAGTCACACAGAAACGAATGATCATTGCAGTTTGCTCCATGGTAACACGACCGCTGGCGAAGGTGACACCGCGAATGACACTAACAATCGGTAATCATCGACAATAATGGCTTGTGGCGTCTCATTACCTACAGATTGAGTCACACATCACGCTTGAGAAGCAGGCAACAGTTAGGTAAGTATTGTTTGGTTTATTGTGACTTCTTCTCAACTCACCATTTTTGTCTTGAGCCATATTTGATAGTTATTTAAGTAGGTACAATCGTGTACTTTAAGGCCCGGCGCCCATTATCGGCATTGGCAAAGAAAAGCGCACACGGTCGGAAACTACGCCATGGCATGCTGCCGAAGGATCCTTTTCCTTGCCGATGCCGATAATGGTCGATCGGTCTTATTCTGACACCTAAGGGCTCATTCACACGACTCACGAACGACATGTTGCCAACGGCTGAGGTAACTGCAACCGTCGGCATGTCGGCGTCAGCCGTCATCCTATAGTGACACGATGGCGACTGCTGATCTTCATTTGTCGAAATGTCGACGGCTGTCTGCGACGTGTCAACAGCTATCGCCGACGCATCGACGGTTCCCGTCGACCCGTGTCGACGACTGCAGTTATCTCGGCCGTTGGCAACATACCGATCATGTGACTGAACTCTAACTTCATTTGCATCTGAGGCCCATTTCAAATCCCAATTCATCGGGATTTGAAACGGGCCTCAGATTTTGTTGTGATTTAATTTTAATCTATACTAATATTATAAAGAGGTAAAATTTGTAAGTTTGTAGGTTTGTAAGTTTGTATGTAGGGGGTAATCTCTGGAACTACTGGTCCGATTTGAAAAATTCTTTTAGTGTTAGATAGCCTATTTATCGATGAATGCTATAGGCTATATACTATCACGCTACGGCCCACGGGAGCGGAGCAGTAACGAAAAATGCGGGTGAAACCGCAGGGGACAGCTAGTTAATGAATAAAATTGATTGGGTTCTTAATTTGGGTACTTCTTCTGACCTCGTGGTCTCTCAGACCTGGGGTCCCGTTGATCGAAGGGCCCATGGCATTTTATCAGCCTTGCCAACCGATAGTTCCGTCACTTTCAGAACACTGCTACTTAGGACAAGGGACCTTTCAGAAGAAGTGACGAGTTTACTGTCTTTCTCTTAATGTTAGGTACATTTCAAATACAACTGAAACTAAGGTGTTCCAGTTCTATTGACACACTTGGATACACTAGTCTCAATAAAAAGTCGATGATCTATTCAAACTCTCTGTAATCCAATACAGACGGGGTAACATTAAGAATTTAACGCACCTATAACTATTAGATAACAAAATTATTAACGGATCATAAATTTATAACAAACGAAGAGGTGTGTGACTAATTTTAATAACCGCGATAAAACAAAGCCGACTGCTAGCCTAGGTCATTAGGACATTGATTAGTCTAGTCTATAAATATATAACTAATAGGTACCTATTGTCTTCCCTGTGAGTCATTATAGTACGCATCATACCTTCGATCACGATTTTTTAAATATCGGTAGGTAATGGTTATCGAAGATGATTTGTTTCCGTCTATAATTTGAAGTACCTAAAAATAAGTTTCAACTGCTAACAACTTGCAAAATAGAACTCCCATCATGGTACTCTTTTCATATTTATGTAGACTAGGTATCCCCCGATTTCTGATATTTCTCAAACTTTACTTGACTTCTGTCTGAAAACCTATCAAACCATTTAAGTAGGGTTTGATAATTATGTTCTTAACTCACTCAATTTCAAATGCTTCAATCAGAAATCAAAGGTATCTTCCAATAATTGGGCACACCACAATAATTGTTTTTAGTAGTAGTTTTTAGAAGCCACTCATCAAAGAGGGCGCTTACCTACCACGGTACAACAGTACCACGGTGTCCTCAAATTCTTCCTAATGCAGGCCTTAAGTGGACGTGGCAAGTTCGGGAGGTTCCTGTTTCGGATTGAAGTGGAAGAAACACCTAGGTGTCACATCGCATCCGTGGAACATCCATAGAGTGTGCCCTGTTTGAGTGGAGGCAGAAGCGCCCATTCGCATCGAGAAGGAACGGGATGCGGTCATCTTATATGAAACAGTGCCTAATGGGAGCGAAGAAAATGTGTATTTACTAATGCAATTATAATCATCAATACAACTCTGTCAGTTGCAGCGCAGTTAATAATTTATAAATAAATAGCCATTTAATAGCCATTACTTTAAATCTCTTAATTCAAAATACACAATTCAGAAACAGCCCTATATCCAATGCATACGTATGTATAATTTACAAGACGTGAGTTTGAGTAAGCTCGACATTGTATAGAGATAACCTTTGCAGCGTCATCTAGTGGGAACCATTAGGACTAGCAATGGGAAGTTATAGAAATTGGTTCCTGACTCCGTGATTTCAACAACGCTACGCTATGTGTAACAGTACTGGTAACATTTAAGTTTTATGCTATCTGTGTGTCAGTCACACTTGACATTGACATAATGAAGTAGTCAGTCGTGTCATTAATGTCATATTGATGTTGACAAACTTGCTCAAGCGAATTTTCGTTTTTCCCCTAGTGTTTTTAGAAAATAGTAAGGCAACTGCATTTGGTGATGAAATTTTAATTGTTTTAAAACGTTGTCTTTAATGGATATTCTATATAACATTTTAAGGTTTTTAGGTTTACTAGAACCTGCACCGCTGCGACAAAACATCAAGCGTAATAGGTAGTTTAGAATTTGAATGTATCTTTTGTATGTTAACGTGAACGTGTCTTGTTACCAGATGTGCGGTCAGCGAGTCATCTTAAGGTTCGGCCGCCAGTCCCAGCCTACAAACAGTTAAATAATGTCCTTATGGAACACATAAAGCCATCAAACAAAATAGAAGCTAAAATATTTATTAACTAATGCTGTAGGTCATCATAACACACCACATAATATTTATCTTTTCATTAATGAATCAACTTACTAACAATAAACTTTACAGGGTATATGATGATTTCTCATCCGATGATGATACACCAGTGCTGGCCTACAAGCAGGTGAAAAAACCTCGCTGGTCTGATGGCATAACCATAAAGGGTATGTATTTAAACACGGAGAATCTAAAGCGTCTGATAGACATTACTGTCATGGATAAAATTGCCACCATAGAATTAATAATAAAGAAAAACAGTAAATTACTTATATATCTCTCTATCATACTTTATCAAAATAAAGGAACCCAATCTTCTACTCTACTCCTTTTTGTACTTAATTGTTATGTTACTGTTTTTCTACTTGTTTGAGAACTTTAATTTAATTCTTTAAAACCCCAAGCGAATGCTATTGTGTCTCTAATTACCTATGGTATTCCCAAGGTTAAGTTATTGAATCAAACTGCAAATACTACCTACACTGAAACTTACATAGAGGTTCCTTTTATGATTTATATTTATAAGAATATATTATTTTAATAAGAATGGATTTTCCAATATGCACCCTTATGGCATAGTTTCCCAACCGTTACAAATTGGGAGGCGCTAAAATTTTATTGAATGTTTTACATAATATTTCATTATGTTATATGTCTGTCACCAATTTTATATGTCTGTCTATTATCTGTTAAGAATCATAAATTAACAATTAATTTTCTCTCTGTACTTGGTTGTTGTTGAGGGTCATTCATCATTTTAGCACTCAATTTGCCTTAGGATTTGCTGCCTGTAAAGCTCCAGCGCTCGCTAGGGGCGGTACCTCCCTGTTGGGAACCTATGCCCTAAGCGAATAACATGGAAGTCCTAAGTTTAAATAATATAATATTTTAAAAGATTTTTTTTATAGTGAAATCTACTTTCATGCAAGCAAAACTGTTATCAAAAGCTAGT
This sequence comes from Mythimna separata, assembly GCA_030763345.1. Taxonomy (NCBI): domain Eukaryota; kingdom Metazoa; phylum Arthropoda; class Insecta; order Lepidoptera; family Noctuidae; genus Mythimna; species Mythimna separata. The sequence goes on from CM061176.1 coordinate 23,092,756, forward strand.
TTTAAATAGGAAAACATTTTCTTACCCTCTACTTTTCTCTTTCAGATAATTTACCCAAAAATGTTACACATAGTAATGCTGAAAGAATTGTACCAGTGCAAGTAGAATGTGCTTATGCGACTTCTACTCCAAAAGATTCCCCCAAGAGAGTTGTGCCTGTGGATCTACCAGGGCTATCAAGAAATGGGACATCCGTGCTTGCCACATCTACAAAACCTGTTATAGATGCAGAAATAGCTGCAAAACAAAAAGAACCAACAGTAAGTACTTAACAAAATCATAATAAAAATCGTGTGATTCTGTATTGTAAATAAACAGTTATTTACTCACTCAGAAAAGGCATTACATAATGTCTAACAACATCAACTGCTTTTATATTATTTTGGTGAAGACCTGGCGTTTTGAAAGATCCAGTATATGTAAGTATATAGTATCATTAAAATATTACGAAGATGCTATCACTGTTTTTGGTTGAAATACTAATCACACATTAAATTATAGTCCATTATTAATTTATTAATACACCAGCTCACGCTACACTTTTTAACTCAAGCTCACAGGTAAGTCTTAGTTTTTGGGGTTGAAGCACACAAACATTCTGTGTTTCGGATTCATTTTGCGACTTAAACTAAAGTGACCTTTTTGACCTTGTGTAGTGAAAAACAGCATTTATAGACGTAAATAGTGGCAATCAAAATTTTATGTAAGGATTGAGGAATCTTAAAAAAATTGTGATGCATCTGAAAAAAGTCTGGACAAAAACTTTTCTCACAATTTTATTTTTGGCTTACTTAGGTATATATTTAATCACCAAAAAATAACATCCATCACAAATAACGCTTATACATACTATAAACCAAAGAAGTCCAACTTTCTTTTTTAAGACCTAAAAATTGGTTTAACTAAATTAACTAATATATATGTTACTGTAAATGCGCGAACTACGGTAAATCTTAGGTTTTACCAGTAAATCTTAGGGTTTACCAGTAAATCTTAGGGTTTACCAACACGAGTCGGTAAATGTAAGAATATGTAAAAAAGAAACGATTTAATCGGGCTTTTACCATTAGAATTTGGTTCATGCTAGGTCTTACTGGTGAGGGTTGGTAAATGTTGGTTTTGGATATTTTTTATCGTAGATAGGTTCGCGCTTGACCGCTATCTCACCTGACGGATAGCGACGATGCGGTCGACGATGGAGCGCGCTTACCTAGAAGTAACTTATTCACTCTTGACTTAAAGATTCCTGAGTTGTAGCTGCAGAAAACATAGACTCCGGCAGGGAATTCCACTCCTTGGCTGTACGTACAATAAATGTGTTCCCAAAACGTTTTGTGCGTATGGGAGGGATGTCTATCATGTACCGGTGGCGCATCGCCGTACGCCTGGTGGTCCGATGATGGAAAGGGCTAGGCGGAATTAGGTTATGCAATTCCGACGCACACTCCTCAAAATGCAACCGTTAAAAAACCGACAGGCTAGCGACTCGGCGTTGATGCTCAAGACTAAGCCTCGACTCAACGAGTGCATCATTTCCAATGATCCTCTTGGCTCTCCTTTCAATTACTTCAAGCGCTTTAAGCTGATTGATATCGGGCAGATCCTTTCCAAAGATGAGAGGATACTCCATATACGATCGAACTTGCGCTTGATAAAGTGTGAGCAGCTGTTCGGGCGTGAAGTACTGTCTCACCTTTGCAAGGATTCCTAGCTTTTATGGTGAAAAGTTGAGAGTCGACGTCAATGTAACATCAAGAAGATCAAGATGTTCGGTTATCGGCACGGTTGCACCCAGAAAAGTAGGAGGAGGACTGAATTGTCTCATTTTAGCGGAAACCAGACACGCCTGGGTTTTAGCACCATTGAATTTGACCAAATTGGCATCGCCCCATTCAGTGGGCAGTCACTGGACCAATTCAAGCGCTCAATTTTAGCCACTCGGAGAGACTGGATCTGTGACCCACTAATTCGTGCACAGTGCACTGGATATGTATCTCTCAGTAACAGTACTACTGTCGTCTGTATACCCAAAGGTACCAGGCTTAGGCCTCACTCCAGATACGGATGGTACCATGGTAACACGCTAGAAGATCACTAGCTGACCAATTTTGGCGAAAGCCGTATTGACGGTCACTTAGGAAGTCATAAGTTTCTAGGTAGCTTAGTGTTAAGTACAGGTACAACATCAAGTACTACTAATCAGTCAAATCGTTACCTATCTATTGATAATGTTTATCTCAACATTTACCGTGTCCTTGAGGTAAATCCTAAGATTTACCAAGTGAATGGTAGTAAAAGTCCGAAATAAACGATGATCATAGAATGGTTCGGACTTTTACCATTAAGAGTTGGTAAATCTTAGGATTTACTGGAAAATCTTAGGATTTACCGTAGCTCGGGCTTTTACAGTAACATATATAGTTTAACTAATATTAATCTAAAAACTTATACCAAAAATAATTCAATACAGTAAATGTATACTTTAACAAGCCTTGTCACAGAAACCAGAATACTTTTGATAGAAACTTAAAATCAATTCACTGCAATGTCATTTTTCCAATTGGAAAATTAGAAATTTTAAACCTTTTGCAGACCATATTTCAGCTCTTGCAGACCAGAGGTTAAGAGTCACTGCTGTACATCTTACATCATCTGCAAAAATATTTTTTAGCGTTCATGGCTTTGTTTTCATCCATTACTGCTTTTCAGAGTTTCTTCAAAATTTTCTTCAGACCACTATGAATCAAGATTCATGCGTGGTTTAAGACTTTTTAGATCATAGTCGTAAATTTTGCCTGGCATGTAATAATAATGTCTAAAATATTAATGGAACAAGTCTCTCTTTGCACATTCTCTTCTTGGACTACTACTCTGTAAAGGTAAAAATTATGTTTGATAGTTTACACAACTTTTGTATAACTGTTTTATTTCCCCAAGCTCCTGATTTGAATAGTAACTTACCCTCAAATAATATGAACGCTATATTTTAGGTGGGAACTAAATTAGAAAATAAACAAAAGCAGTCATCCATTCCACAATTGAATTTAGATGAAGATGATAATGATGGCGACCACCAAGATGATGATGTGGTACTTATGGACGAGGTCACCACACCTCCCACCAGTCCAAAAACAAAAGACAACCATGCTGAAACTCGCAACGATGAAATTCTATCAAAAATTTTGGAAACATTAAAACCGGACAAAAATCTTGATTGTCAGGAACTACCACTTGCTAGTTCAAAAAAACCTATAAGAAAAAGAAAACCTATTCATGATGGCAAACTTACAGATGCAATATCATTAGAATTACCGCAAAAAATACAAGTATTGAATAAATTAAAATTGAACAGTCAATTAAATGTTGGCAGAAAAAATATGCCCAAAAAAAGTGATTCTGTCGCAATATCTCCATCAGACTCCAGCGATTCCGACGTAGAGGTAGTTCCAGCACAATGCTCGTCCACGTCTTCAATAAATAAAGATTTTGAAAGAAAGTCAAAAAAGTGGCTACAGGAACTATATTCTAAATATAATAAGGTTACTCAGGATAAGATTAGTGATGCGGGTCGAGTATCAGACATCACATCTAAATTGAAAGGTGATGAAAATATAGCTCGCTCGTCCAGAACCTACAAAACGGACAAAGCAGAAGACTTTCTGTCGAAATTGGCTGAAGAATACAACATTAAGCAGGAACTTAACAAACTAGAGATGCAAAAAACGCTAGAAAAACTGAATGATTCCGAGAGGATGGCAAATTCTACACCGAAAGAAAAAAGCGAACGAAGTGAGACTCGCTCGTATAGTCCTGAGACCATCGATGACTGGCTTGGGAAATTAGATGCAAAATATTTTGCAAAGCCAAAACCAACAGTAAAACCTAGTGATACGCGACCAAATGCGGCTCAACCATCAAATACAGATTCAATTGAAGATTGGCTAGCGGAACTAGAATCCAAATATAAAGCTGAAACAAAACTTAGGAATACAGTGCCAAAGCCTGAGATCATATCAAAAGGGAACACTGAATTCGATGCCGCAAAATGGCTGGAAAGATTAGAAGCAGATTATTCTTCATCACCGCAAAAATCACAAGATAACCTTAGCAACGCAAGCCATGATTCGAATATCAATTCAAAAGTAAATGATGAACAATACGATATTATCTCCAAATATCGTTTAGAATCAAAATATGAAAAAAAATTGCCCAAGACCCAAGACCAGTTTGATGGTGTGCTTCGGAAATCTAACATAGCAAAAGAGAACAGTGGAGCAAACGTAGCACGCTCATATCTCCCCGCTGCACAGAATAAAATAGCATCCATGGATCAGGACAACAAACCTCGCTCTACAAAGCCGGCCAGCCTCGACGATTGGCTGGCAGAACTGAAATATAATAGTATAGTAGTACCGCATGTGGGGCAACCGGAGCCAAATGATACAAGTCAAAAGTCTAAAACAGAACCGAAAGTGAATAGTGAAAAAAGTGAAGTTCGTACGCACGATTTAGACACTGCAAGACAAAGGCTATTGAAGTTAGATTCCAAATATAAAACTGCGCTGTCCAAGAACCAAGTAATGCTTGACGATACCAATCAAGTTGTGGAAAACTTATCAAAAGAGAACAGTGAACAAAGTGTCCGTTCATTCAGATTTAACACCTCTGAAGATTTGATGATGAAATTAGGTGATCTCTATCATACTTATAAGCAAGAAGTAGATAATACGAGTAAAAACAGTAGTGAACAGACGCAAAAGCGGAGAAAGTCAAAGGACTTGGACTTACCTGTCCTGACTCCCGAACAAGAAGAATTGGTAAATAGAGCTCTACAGCCCCAACCAGAAGATGAAATGCTTGTGGAGAAGTTTAATATGAGGATACACAGGTTAGTAATAAAACTAAAAAAAACTACATTAGTAAGTACTAGGTATATTTATATGGACATTTTTTTTTACAAAGTTAACCTACAAGATTATTCATATTCCAGGCGGGATCTACTGACCCTATCTGACGAAAACTGGCTGAATGACGAAGTGATCAACTTCTACATGAACCTGATTATGCAGAGGAGTGAAGAGCAGCAAGACTTGCCTAAAGTGTACGCCACGAATACGTTCTTCTATCCCAAGCTCTTGCAGAGTGGCCAGGCTGGACTCCGGAGGTGGACGAGAAAGGTGCCTATGGATTTGATTCTTTACGTCCTGGCCAAACAGGCGAATCCAGCGCGGGATGCAAGACGAATTGATTGCGTTAAAAATAAAAACGCTTTTTAAACATGAAATAAATGTTCCGACTTTTTCCTTTTAAGGAACTGTAAAAAAGTCAACTTGCGCAGTCGCATCCCGTACGGGCTTCGCCTCTTTGAACCAGGGCGGTGTTGGTAAACTAAATTACTCCTTTTCATCATTGATCTATTTATTTTCCTTTTTTTATGTTTCCATTCTTCTTCTAGGTTGACATATTCGCGTATGACCTCTTCGTGGTGCCTGTCAACGTCCGTCGACACTGGTGTCTTATTATCGTTGATTTCCGCGCGCGCCTCATATCGTTCTTGGACAGTCAGGGACAGCCCAAGAGAGAGTGCATAGCCGCTCTATGGCGGTATCTGAAGGAAGAACACCAAGACAAAAAGGGAGAGCCCTTTGATGTCACCGGCTGGAAGGCCGAATGCCGCACAGTAAGCAAAATACCTACTCATTTTAGTTTTTTTCATAAACACATGAATAGCGATGGGCGATCCAGAGTTGTTTTTATAATCGAGAGAATCGAAATCGTTAAACCAAACCATCGAATCAACCATCTACTCACCGTTGTACACAATTACACAAAATACTCGAAATGTTTTTCGATTGTTTCGAGTCTCGAAACTCTAAAGCGCGCTCTACACTCGCGGTGCGAAAGGCCGCGAAACGCGTGTGTAGATGGTTTCGCGCGTTCACGTTCACGCTTCGCGCCGTTCCCCGTTCGTTGTCGGTTTTTTGTCCCGTGACAAAGGTTCGCGCTTGGTTCACGGTGCGCGAAGGCGAACGCAACTACACTCGCAGTTTTTCGCAGTAGCTGAGAAGACGCCGTCGCAAGTAGTTGGGCATAATTGCGTCTTTGGTAACGTTCTTTTTTTAAAAATGAGTACTACATCGAGTGATGAACTTGAGTTAAAATTTATTGAGAGTTTTCAATCCAAACCAATACTTTGGCAGTCCAAACACAAAGACCATAAACGACAGCGACAATCACGTTAACATCCATTTTCTTTGAGGCCGCGAACGAGACTGCGAGGCTTCGCGAGTGTGGAGAGACACATTTAAATGCGTAGTGCACGGCGCGAAACGCGGCGTGAATTCACAGCAAGAATCGCGAGCGAGTGTAGAGCGCGCTTAAAGCATCAAAGACCGACTCTGAAGATTGAAAGCGCCAGTGGCAATAACAGACCGAGTTAGACTCGAGTCAAGCTCGAAACAATCGAGAACCATCGAATAATCGCACATCGTTACCATATCTATAAAGGTAATACTTGCTTGTCAGGACATCCCGCAGCAGACGAACGGCGGTGACTGTGGCATGTTCGCGTGCACGTTCGCGGAGTTCTCGGCGCGCGACGCCGCCTACAGCTTCACGCAGGCGCACATGCCCTACCTGCGCCGCAAGGCCGCGCTCGAGATACTCACCGGCAAACTGCTGCTATAACTTTCCTTTTGAGTGTTTGTGGGACCTAGGTAACTGTACTTCAGTACTATTGATTGAACAGTGTTCACAAAAACATGTGGAGAGTACGACGTACAATGATCTTTATGAATTAAATCAGTGAAGTCATCAAACCCGTATGTCATCTTGATACTTTTTACTACTGTGATTATTCTAGTTATTTATATTGTCATAATAGCTGTCCCCCACGTCTTTGGGTACCGCTCCGTTTCCGTGCATATAGCCTTCCTTAATGAATGGACTATTTAACACTAAATATTTTTTAATACAAACCAGTAGTTCCCGAGATGAAAGTTGAAGAGTTGATTTGTTTGAGTTTTAATATAGGTATAAGTTCTGAAAAAACGATGTTACTGTCGTACATATATTAGTATATACTATATATTTGTGATTTTCTACTCATTGAACCATTTGACCACGGTGTCAGAAAAGGGAAAGCGCGCTGTCGACACGAACAATTGCTTGTTGGTGAAGACTTGGCTATTTCATCCTTTATAACACAAAGAAGAAACATTATACATTCTGTATGTGTGTGTGTGGTAGTGTCTAGTGGCCCTGACAGATATGCCAGAGGTCGTGTGTTCAATTCCCACCCAGGACAGATGTTTGTGTGATGAGCACAATCATTTGTTCTGTGTCTGTGTGTAATTATAATAAATGAATGAAAATTAATTTATCAATCAATCAATAATAATGTTTATTTGTCAGAATATGGTACAGAATTGTAAGATCTTCTTAAAATTTTTGGTTCCAGCATATCCTGCCATACTATGGCGTACAAACATTTCAATATAAATAATGTCTTATCTTATTAATCTATTCGCTTTAATATGTATCGTTTTTAAGTAGTATGTCATACGTACAATATGTATTTAGAAATATACTGGGTGTAAGGGACAGCCCTCCACAAACTGAACATCCTCCCACAAATTTTTTTTTCGTTTTCTGAAAAAAAAATTGTTGGAGGATGTTCAGATTCGTCTACTGAGCAAGCCCTTAAAGTTTGTGGAGGGCTGTCCCTTACTCCCAGTAATAACCAGTATAAGTATATTTATCAGTCGTCTAGTACCCATAACAGCTATAAGCGCTGCTTAGCTTGGGACTAGACGGCGTTGTGTGAAAGTTGTGGGATATTATTAGAAGATTTATTAGAGTCATGTAGTCATGTAGTCCTGACCGTGACGTGTCGGACACATCTTGTCTTTGTGATGTTTCTGCACTACCCTATGGTCGACTGGTAGAAAATGCCTAAGGCATTAGGTAAGGGCGGGTTGTTTCAACTACACTTACCGGTCAGTAACTGTTAAAAATGGCAGCATTGCATACGTTGTTTTTTTTTACGTAAGTCATTTTATCCATGTTTTCAAATGTCAATGAAGGGGAAGGCGGGGTAGCCTCATACAGTTTTTTTTTATTTTTTCATAGAATTTTCTCTGGTATTAATCTACATCGATTAATCAAAAGCTATTGTTTTTTGGAAAAGGTATTATTTTTACTGGCAATCCGAATAACTGTTACTGGCACGTTTTTAACGTTCGTATGTTACGTACGTTAACTGTTCGAAATAACCCGCCCTAAGTCCGCCTTTGGACTAGTGCATAAAGCTTTAATAAATTAATTTTGCTTTGTCATGTAAGTACACAAGACTGGCGGTCAGAGCGGTAAAACAATCTGCAAACGTACTCGCATCCAGCGTCTCACGCAGGATCCGCCTCAGTATGAACAGGAACAGAGCTTACGAATTTAGATTCTCTATTTTTGTATTTAAAACATTAGAAGAGAATACTTAGGACTAGATAATGGCAGCTAATGGTAGGGCAGAGGAGTTGTATAGTAAGAAAATGGAGCTCACATGGAGGGTCAGCTCACACCGAGACGCGACGCGACGCTGCACGCACATTTAAATAGAGTGACTCAAAATAGAACTTTATTTACTACGCGAAAAGATACACATTTCATTGTGAGAATTTAGAATACGTTACTCCATCTAGCGCTGCGCCTCGCGCGGTGTCTCGCTGCACAGCGGAACGATTTTACATTTCCGTCGTCGTATTGCCAGCGATTTTACTATGCGCCTCGCAACATTGCGATGCGTCTCGCGGTGTCGCGCGGCGCAGTGTGGCACAGCACGAATCACTGGCGTCTTCCAGTATCGTCGCGTCGCATCGCGTCTCGGTGTGAACTGCCCCTATGGCGACTAACACGGCACCGCGCACCGCCGCGGAGGATGGTGACTGTAAAGGGAATTTCGTCGACTTTACCGCGCGGTTGAGCGGTGTACGTGTCTTAGGCATCGACGGGCTTAATAGAGGCCAATACGACATGAGATCCGCTTCACCGTCAACCGCCGCGGTGCGCGGTACCGTGTGTTTCTCGCCTAACACAAGCTATCCTCAGCAGAGGATGAAGAAAGGCTGTCAATGTGATCATTATTTATGTATTAAAATAAAGTCAGTAGGTTTATAATATGTCGGCCGTAAGACCAGTAATTTATTCAAATAATATGATTATTGATGTGTCAACAATTAATGTATTTTAGATTTAGGTACCTATATATAAATGTATAGGTGTAAGTCATTTCTATGTCAAACAAAAAAATATCGAGATTTACGTTCGTTGTTTCATTGAAAGTAGAACTACGTTGCGCTCACGTGGACCATGTACGCCGATCTGGGCGCGTCGGTCTCCATACATTTTATATGGCAACTAGACTTGTAGAGCTACATTAGATCCACGCCACGCAACGTCGTTGTATGTACAAATCAGGCGTGGCCCACGTGTGCATCGGTCTAATGTAGTTCCCGCTTAAATCTTGTTAGTAAATTAAAAATACATCAATTATGTTGTTTACAACAAATTAGACACAATAAAAAAATCAAACATTTAATAATTCAATAAAAACACATAATAAATCTCAAAACAACAATTGAAAACATTTTTAAATAGAATGTATACCTGACTTCTTATCATATAAGTACCCACTTAGCTTTATCTGTACAATAATCAGTTTATGGAAATTTTATAAAACAATTCCCTAATCAATAAATTATTTACTGTCACTTTGTCTACTTATACATAAATCTAATTGTAAGACTTACATTACTATAGCTATGCCATCACTATTTTCTTTGTATCAAAACTTGTGGAAACCACAACATATTCTATAAAACTTGTCTATTAATGTAACTATCACAATAAGAATCATATATTTTGTTTAAACATGTCGTACAAGGCTGAGCAGAGCCTGAACAGTGGCAGTCCTACCACGGTGAAGTAGTCTCCTTCTACTCGCTCTACGAATGTACCCCCCACTCCTTGAATGCCGTAGCCTCCTGCCTTGTCCCTAGAAATACATTTTCCTTGTTTAGTTTCTACATAATGTAAAATCACACCTGTATCTCTGAAAGGTCAGTTAATGGCGCCTATGACCTATGTTTTGCCAGTTATCTCCCATTTAATAAAAAGTGATGCTTTTGTAATCAGCCATGCAGAAAAACCGGAGGTAGTGAAGAGGACATCACGGATCGCCAAAGCCCGAGCAACCTTCGCACAGCTGAGACCTGTTTGGCTGTCGCGGAAACGGACTCGAAGGTTAAAACTCAAAATCTCAAACCTGTACTGCTATACGGTTGCGAAATGTGGAAGGTCACAAAGGACATCTCACGCCAAATCCAAGTTTTTGTCAACCGCTTTCTCCGCCGCATCCTCGGAATTTACTGGCCCGAGACAATATTTAACGTAGAACTGTTGGAAAAATGCCACGAGAGCCCGATCGACTGCCAGATCAAGCGGCGCAAATGGAGATGGATCGGACACACACTTCAAAGGGATTCCGACCACATACCCAAACAAGCGTTGGATTGGAATCCCCAACGAAAAAAAAGCGTGGCCGTCCCCGTCAAACTTGGAGTCGCACCGTGTTGGGAGAAGCGGCGAGCAACGGAATGACTTGGAGCGAGGTGAAGTGGGAAGCTGAAGACCGTTCGCGATGGAGGATTACTGTGGACGCCCTCTGTCCCATCTAGGTAGGGTTACCAGAACTCAGGATTTGTCCTGAGATTTCAGGATTTTTCGACTCTTCTCAGGATTCCGGCCGGATTTAGAAAATCTAGTGATAGCTCAGGATTTTTAATAAAAAACAGCTTACATTATTCTATACTCCGTTTGTTTAGGTAGTTAACTAAAGGTAAACAGTCTTGGTATGTCTTTTTATATTAAAGAGGTCGTATATAATATACACGAAGATTATTTAAATTTAGTTTATTAGCTAACATCGATTTAGGTAAATACCTATTTGCAAAGATTTTTACATACAATTTATAGACAACTTTTAGATAAAAAGACATGCCAAGATTGTTTACCTTTAGTTAACTACCTAAACCGACGGAGTATAGGTCATATTAAACTACTAAAAATAATCTTCTTTTGGTAACAATTGCAGTTAAAATCAATACTTATTTATCGAAGTAAAACGAACTAAAAACAATCTTCTTTTTTTGAGTTTTGAGTGCGACGTACCTACATACAAGCTTGCAACGCGTCGCGTAAAACGCGTGCGCAAGATCCGCAGTGTATACAACGATAATAATACATTTTTGAGAGAAAATTCTCATCTGTAGAAAATCTCAGGACTTTTCCATCGAAATCAGGCCTTTTCTCCGGACTTTTGATTTTTTCATCTGGTAACCCTACATCTAGGGGACATAGGACATTTAGTCATGTAAGTAATGCAAAAAAACAGACTGAGCTGCTACTGATTATTTGCATATGGAAAAATAGCATTGGCCAATAGCACAGATTTTTATAAGTTTTATAGTTTTCAGAAGACTTTGCTATTAGTTATTCACTAGGCACTTGTCTTTATTTTTGGGTAAATGCCTTCCCAACATAAGTTGATTGCAATTGATGATGAGAAAATCAGGTAAATATTCAAATATGGTTATAGGTTGTTTGTCTACAACCAACCAAAAGGATATTCGGGAATGGAACTGATACATGCATATTGTGCCCACTCTAGAATTATGGTCTTGTGGCAGTATACAAAATAAGAAGTGAGTTTTATACCCAGTATATACACAAAATTTAAAACTTACATAGGTTCTCCAGTAGCAATGTAGCCTCTTATTTGCTGCTCATCCATTTTACCAAAGAAAACATCTGTTTTCTCAGTAAACTTTACAACTTTGTCACTTGCCTTAATGACTACTCCTGTGTATACAGTGTGTCCCCTGCCTGATAAGCTAAAAAGTAAAATAGGTATACAATAGTATTAATTTTAGATTTTTGTGTATCAGGAAGTTTATTCTGCAAATAATTTTAAGAACTTTCAAAGAGTTATGAATTAATTTATTGTATGAAGTAGTAGAGTAGGGGACAGTGGTTAACACTTAGTATATTTTATAAAAGCTGAGTTTGCCAGTGCATGACCCCATCACAGGTAGGAACAATACTGTGAAGTTTGGTTGTGGTATCTTTAGAAGGTAACAAATGTGACTAAAATTCAATAATATTACAGATTGTAAGTTCCAAAACATGCTCTGACAAACTCTCAGCTGCTTGTTTTACATCCTCAAGATATTATTAAATTTTTGCTTAATAAAAAAGTTTTGATATTTTTGCAGTTATGGTTTAAGTAAGCTAAAAGTTAAAATAATCACCGTGACAATATTTCGAATGCCTCAGCCTCTGAGGTAGGTTTGCCGAACATCTCTTTACCCAAAGTGACCATAGTATCAGCTCCTATCACAACATCTGGCTTGTTTCCTTCTGAAATTAACCTTTTCTCTACTTCCAGTACTTTCTGCAGTGCTGTTTCTTCTACGAACTCTGTAAAGCTGCTAAAACTCTTTGGATCTAGATTCTCTTCAAATAATGATGGGCATAAACCAACTGTGAGACCCTGAAAAATATAATGAGGAAGTCTAAACTTGAGGACTTTTTTTTAACTACATACTTGGATTTTATTGCAGTGTTTAGAAGTTTTAGTTCTGGTTTGTATCTCTACTGATCAGCAATATTACAGATTTCATGATTCCAAAGAAAGGTCTTAATGTTAAGTGAATCCTACCTGAACCATATTATTATGTTACTAGCTGCACCCCACGGTTTCACCAGCATGGTGATTTGAATTGTAGCCTATGTGTTATTCTGAGATGTCATCATCTACCTAGCCTTTTCCTGACTATATTGGGGTTGGCTACCAGTCAAGCCGGACTTAGCTAAATACCAATATTCTTAGCTAAATATCAGTATTTTTCCAGATATGTAAGCTAGATATTATTGCGAGTTTCATCAAAATCCATTCAGTAGTTTTTGGGTGAAAGAGCAATAAACATACATCCTCACAAACTTTAGCGTTTATAATATTAGTATCCTTTAGGTTAGTAAATAAACATACTTGAACTACTTTTAGTATCGTGTATTGTATCGGTTTAATTATACTCGCACTTACTATATTTTCTATGAGCTCTTTCCGTCTCGGCGATCCACTTGCTAAAATTATGTTTTTTTGCTTCAAAATATGCATAACCGGCTGCAACATTTTATATGATTAGGTACAGACAGCACAACAGATGAATTTCAGAATATTTTATGAAATAGGTAATGCTAAGTGCTTGCGAATATTCTCTCAAAAGATAAACAACAACACGTTTTTTTGACACACTGACTTTTATATGGTGCTTGACATTGACAGCCGTGATAGTTCTTGGTTTACAGATTTATGTTGCCTACTTGAAATATTGTAGGGGAGAACTAAGCCAGGCATAGTCATGACCTTAGCTGGAAATAACCTCGAAGTTGCACCACCTGCGAGTATTAGCAAAACAGATTTTCTCATTTTTTTCTCATAGAGGAAAATAGTATCACTTTTATTATTTTTAATTATTTTTTTAGGCGCATAACTTTGTGTAATTTATTATTTATTTATTTATTTTATTTCAATTACGGTACTAGCTATACTTACAGTATACACCAAAGCGTATAGCTAGCCAATAACTTACAAACTACAGAATTTTATACAGATATTGATCATATCTTTACTGTTATATAAAAACATGTCGAATTTCGGTTCGTGAGCAATTAGGGCGTTCAGTCGTTATTTAATTACGACTGTTCGGCGGCGACCTCTCGCGCCAGGGCTTAGTACAGGCCCTGGTCCGGGGACTCCGGAGCGAAGAGGGGTAGCGGGCGTTCGCCTCCTTCTGTGAAGCAGTAATGTTAGCGAAGGAGGCTACCGACCGCGAGCACGTGATGGAACGGCCCTCACGCCGCGCGCCGCTCCGCCGCCGAGATCCCGATCCCGATTTCCGTTCACCGTAGGCGCGGGTTCGCGGACGGCGAGCACTAGGTAGCTCGCCGTCCGGCAGTCTGGTAATAATCTGGACCGAGCCTAGTCATCAACGGCGCGTTCTGTTCCACGCGCGCCTCAAGGAGATGTCAGCAAACTGGGCCCGGTAGGGCCGAAGCCTCTGGGGAACATAGAAAATCCGAAAGGTTGTCACCGTGTCCCCCAGATCGAAGGCAACGAAGGAACAGGGTAGGGGTTTAGTCAGTAAGAGTCTGACACGCCCTCCCTCTCCGCCCCAGAGTGGGAGAAATCATCCTGAAGATTCCCCTAACGAAAAAAAAAAATTAAGACTGTTCTCAAAACGGTGAAGGAAAGGCATGTCCTAGAACTAAAAATTTGAAGGTATTTGACATCCACCAACCCGCACTGGGCCCGCGTAAAAGATTACTGCTCTCTCTCCTGGATATGTGGCCTGAATCAATTCGATTTTTGTCAAGAAAATTGATCGAACTGCGTATAAATCTCAGAAACTTGAAATCGAGATATGTTTATTTAAGTATCGTATATAAAATATTTACATACTAAACTAAAAAACCACTTATACAAACTAAAAATAAAAGTATGTACAGACTTCATCCAATTCGAGATTCTATTCTTTTCTGCATATTGTTTTGGATAATCCTAATCAGAATTATTTGATAATCTACTATTCATACCAAAGACAAGTTACTAATAATTATTGATGAAGTGGTGTTTCTCTACAGATTAGAAAAATATAAATATATTGTCTGTGGTATTGCACAGTTGTCTTTATTGAGGTTGAGTAGCGTTTTTAGCATTTTTCGTTAAAAAAAAGCAACCAAACTAGCTGATGGACACATAATTTATTTAAAATGAAGTCCATAGTGGCTTATGTCCGTAGTCTTCTCGGTTTGTGTGATGAAACTCCGCCGCTGAGAACAAGCTTCAAACGAGACAGGTATGACATTACATGTTTACAACATTCGTTATGGCGGCAAAGTCGATGTAAAATAATTCCTAATACGTTGAAGACACAACACAAAATGTTTACGGTGCCGCTGAAAGTTGCTTCTAAGTTCTGGAAGTGGGTTATCACGTTAACGAGTGAAAAAAACATTGCGTTGCGAAGGTGTACACGTTTTTATTGTTTTCCAGGGCCGACGATGATTTGTCGTCCGACGATGAAACACCGGCCCTCAAGAGACTCAAGCAGCTGAAACCAACCAATTTCCCAGACATCATGGCAACGAATGGTACCTATACAAACATTTTATAGCTAAATCTGCCTTGTGCACAGCAAGCTAACCTAATAGCTCTACTCTTTCGTAGCCACATCGTGTATGAGTTGTATTTACTATGTCTACAAAATGATTAAATGAAGCAGATACCATTTTAGAATGTGACTCAAACTTATGTTCTGTTATTTCTTATTATGAAAACATCTGTTATCAGAATAAGTTTCAGTGTATCTATATTACTGTTTTAGATGATTGGGATGCACAGGATAAGCATAGTAAAAATGTAAGATATGTGCCGATACAAATAGAGGGTCATGCCAGCACATCTACTCCCAACGAGCCCCTCAACAAGAGCAGAGTCAGAACTGTGCCAATCAAACTAGTGGGCTTGTCAGAAAATGGACCCGCAACTCCTTCAAGGAAACCTAGAAAGCATACACCCGTCAGACCGGTTATACATGCCCTATTAGATGAGGAAAATGAAGAACCAGAAGTAAGTATTCCATAATTATTATTTGTTTCCATATACTGCCTGTATTTGTTATGAACTAGTTTTGGCACATGGTTTCTCTCTCATGAAATAGTTTAATGCAAACTGCCACCCCCTTGTCACTCCTATATGTATAGATTGTAATTCACTGTCCCATTTCTTATTTCTCATATTGATAAACTCATTTAGATTGTAATAAATCTTGCAATGAAAGAAGAAATTGACTAACTGACATATGGCACTGCCAAAACTACTGGGTCTAGGATCATGAAATTTTCTTAGCTGCCTTTTATATAGTAGGCAAGCTACTAAGAAGAGATTTTTGAAAATTTAACTTTTAAGCGGATGAAAAGAAGGAAATTTGTTTGTTTGCAAAATTGGGACTAATTAATGGACCAAGTTAATAAAAAATGCCATAATAAGACAACTGTCATAATTAGTTTATTAAAAACTAGCTATCCCCTGCGGTTTCACTCGCATTTTCCATTACTGCTCCGCTCCCGTGGGTCGTAGCGTGATGGTTCCTCAATAAATGGGCTATCTAACACTGAAAGAATTTTTCAAATCGGACCAGTAGTTCCAGAGATTACCCCCTACATACAAACTTACAAATTTTACCTCTTTATAATATTAGTATAGACTAATGCTATTTAACATTTTAAGTGAAAACAATAATCATTTTTACAAAGGAGTGTTTATAGGAAAACATTCATATAAACAAAGACTACAATCTGTTTTTTATACCCTGAGACTTACTTGACACATTTAATGTCAAACTTACTATAGGAAAGATGCCACTTCTTTTGTATAGTAATGTCATTTTAGTCTCAGGGTTTAAAAAACAGATGATAGTTAATATTTTGTGAATAGATCATAACAAATACTACATAATGGCAAACATATTTGATACATTGTAATCTGACATTGCCTTACTGGGAAAGAAAGGGTTTAGATGTATGATATAAAATTTAAATTGTTAACTTAGTGATTGTGATAGACTTATTAGATCAGATTTATTTGTGTAGAACTCAGAAGTTAGAAGGAATAACTTAGGCTAGTTATTCCTTCTAACTTCACAGTGAATGTTCTGTCAAACTGTTATTTAACGTTTGAATCTCCGACCGGTCTCATGAGACCGCGCTGTCATTGTCTTACTATTGTGTCTCGTTTTGCGGGTATGTGAAAGGTTAAATCAATACCTATAATAATTATTATAAGTATTGAATATAAACTTTCATAAGCATTTAGTAAAGAAAGGTCATTTTGATATTACAAACAGATGCTTCAATTTTGTTTATATCTATCAAAATATAGTGTGAATTTTTGAGATAGGATGTATTGTAAACACATTGCATACTTAGATTAAAACAATTACTCTAAATTTTTTCTAGGTGACATGGGTAGAGTCAAAACCAGAAAATACATCAAAAAAGCCAACAAGAGTGTACATAGATTTAGATGATGATGAGAATGACCACAATCAACAAGAAGATGACGTGATCTTTGTGAAGAAGGTCACCACGCCACCTCCAACCAGACCTTACAAATACTTCTTGTCTCAAAACAGCCGAGACGAGACTGACGCGACGTGCCCGGATGAACAGGTTTATTATAAGTTAAAGCGTAGACCAAATGACAGAAGCATTTCAAACTTATCACCCAAAACATTTGTCAAATTCAAAGCGCCCCCCGGCATCACCAAGTCATACAAGAAGCCGCCGCCACCCCTAGCAAGATGGATGCAAACTTCAAAACCAATATCTTCGAATCTCTCATCAATTTCAAGAAATAGATTTTTAGGTCTCAATGGTAACGCTAGGTCAACACTCTCAGAAGTTTTTAATTTAGATGAAAAAAGAAACTACCAGGAACTTATTCGGCGAGTAGCAAGCTCAATGAAACCGTTGTCATCGGGGAAGCCTGTCGATATCATTAATATTGCTGACGACGCGGCGTCGTTCAGATTGACGCAGAAATCACAGAGAAATGCATTAAATGAAATTAAATTAGTAGAAAAAGGGTTGCTTGCTGAAAGAGAGAGTGACGCGAAGGAGTACGATCCTATCACTGTTGCGTCAATCAACTCGTCAGATTCTGAAGTAGAGGTAGTCCCGTCAGAGTCATCCACAACATCTTCACAGAAGATTGATCCTATAAATACTCTGAAAGACTCATACAGGGGCAGGAACATCACTTCAGGAGACTGGTTGCTAAAGTTAGATGCTAAATATAAGAAGAAACTGAAAGACACCCAGGAAAAGCTAAAAGATGCCCGCCGGGAGTCTGATATCATATCGAAAGTTAACAGTGAACAGAAGTTGGCTCATTTGGAGCATAAGCTAAAATATGAGCTGAGCATACCCGAGAGCATCTATGAGGAGCCACAGCCGACTGTGGAGCTCCCTGCCTTGACTCCAGAACAGGAGAAGTTGGTGAACCGAGCCCTGGGTCCCGGACCCCCTGGACAGATGCTAGTAGAGAAATTCAATCTGAGGATTCACAGGTATAGTAGCTTTTTACTTTTGCAGGAAAATTAATATTATACAAAATTCTGTTATTGTATTTTCCTATTCATCAATTATTTCTGCTTTTGCACCAGACTCTTCATGTTTGTGTTTTCCTGGTAGTCATTTAACAAAAACCCATTTCTCAACTAACATTGTTTAAGTATACTTGAATTTGAGAAAATTTGTAAACAAACTCTGTCATACATGATAACGTGATATAGACATAGAACCTATATCTGGCATTACTCTACTACTTATCTACACTATATCCCGTATAACAAACACAATTAAAAAATTATCTAATATTCCAAATGTGAACATTTCAGGCGGGACTTGCAAACTTTATCAGGTCTAAACTGGTTGAACGATGAAGTGATAAACTTCTACATGAACCTACTCATGCAGAGGAGTGAAGAGCGGAAAGACTTGCCGAAAGTGTACGCCACAAATACCTTCTTCTATCCCAAGCTCATGCAGAGTGGACAGGCTGGACTCCGGAGGTGGACGAGAAAGGTAACAAAATCTTAGGATATTAAAGACCAGCATGTAAAGCCAACAGATGGTGATTTTTAAAACTCAAGCTGCTTCTTTTGTTAACAGACAAATGAAATATATGTATAATACATTTATTTACCTACCTTAATCCTATGCGTAACACTAATAAATAAATAAATACTGCAGTATGCTCAGTAGTCTAGCATTTTTGCTGTACTGAACCTATTCTTTATGTTGTTTCGACAGTTCGTATCTATGTGTTCCAAATAAAATATTTCTATGTCTTTCTAATATCTGTTCTGCAATATCACGATACTAATTGTTATTTAAAATGTTCAAGGTGGACATATTCGCGCACGACATCCTCGTGGTTCCCGTGCACCTGGGCGTGCACTGGTGCCTGAGCCTGGTGGACTTCCGCGCGCGCAAGATCAACTACCTGGACAGCATGGGCGGCCGCAACCAGGCCTGCCTCGACGCGCTGCTGCAGTACCTCAAGGACGAGCACCAGGACAAGAAGGGCGCGCCCTTCGACGCCAGCGGCTGGAAGACGGAGTGTCTCAAGGTGAGGGTTTATCATGCACTCCAGCCATGTTAAATATGCGGCCAGCTGAGCATTTTCGTGCGGTCCGAATTAGTTTTGAAAACTTCCCGATAAGGTGGCCCAGGATTAAATAAAATATTAATATTGATAGAGTGAAGGGAAGAGGGGCCAGTTCCCACTTCGTTGGAAGATGGGGAAACTGGTCCTCATTCGAAAGCCCTGCATACTCCGTCCACATACTGATTATTGAGATGGGCAAACTTTGGGTAGCTGATGCAGGTAAGGCCGGATGTGGCAGAGCCAGTTCGGTTTCCAGGGGGCACTCCAGTGGACACCATAATGCGCTTGCGAGCACTCAAGACGGGTGATACGGTGTCCTCTTTAATGCAATGACTACTGGCGCAATTGCAGGAGCCGCGAAATAAGCGGCTGTGTCGTTAGTATACTGTGCAGGCGCCGCACGGAACGCTCAAATGAAATCCATAAATTACTCAACACGTTTGGTATTATTAGGCTACAGTGGCCACGATCAAGATACCTGCTCTATTGTTCAGTAGAACCTAACCCTGCCTCTATGTTACAGGACATCCCGCAGCAGATGAACGGCAGCGACTGTGGCATGTTCGCGTGCACGTTCGCGGAGTTCTCGGCGCGCGACGCCGCCTACAGCTTCACGCAGGCGCACATGCCCTACCTGCGCCGCAAGGCCGCGCTCGAGATACTCACCGGCAAACTGCTGCTATAAGCAGCCAATGTTACGCGTTAGTGATGTATTTACTTTACATTTGAGTGCTTGTGGCTCCTCGCGTGTTATACGTAACTGTACTTACTAGTGATTGGAAAGTGTTGATCAAAACTTGCTTCAAAATGGTGGTCCTTCCTATATTGTTGTGGAAAGTACGATGTATAGTGATCTTTGTAAGATAACTCATTGACTTTATTATTCCCATACATACTATGTAATCTTGATTGGATACTTTTAATTACTGATTTTTCTAGGTATTTAATATTTATACTTTTATATGATTTGTGAACAATTTTAGTTATTCTGACAGTATCTCATTATTGTGTTGTTCATTTTGCAGGTTTCTATATGAATTTGTAAGGGGTTTTGATGTAGAATATATAAATAATATGTAAATAAATACTAACAAACAACCTACATAATATTTTAATGATTGTGTGATCAGTGTTGCATCACTACATATTACTATCTTATCTTATGCTGAAGGGTCACAGAGATATCACCACTATATTAAGAAAGTAGAAAGTTTAGTCTTTCTAATTACTAAAGAGTAAATAAGACTCACTAAAACACTACCTGTATATGAAGGTTAAAGTAAATAAAATATAGGAAGATGGAGATTAATGCTGTTCATATAATTTATTTTTTAAATAAATGTAGAATAAATATATCACTAACACAATACAAAATTTTATGAACACAAACAAATGGACATATTGTCAGTTTTAAGTCTGAAATGATTGTTTATATATAGGTATGTGAGAAACTGGTTAGCATTAATATTTGAATTAGAATATCATTTATTTTCATCTGTAGAATGTTCTCTGCTGTTTACGCGTTGCTTTCCAAATTCTTCCAGTTAGATTTCTAGCTACCACATCTCACAGATATGTAAATGAACGAAAACGAACACTGAAAACTTCCATAATTCTTAGTAGAGTTTCGCGTAAACCCAGTAACAAATTAAACTTCAATGTAAATAACAATATCTTTCATTCCCTCTTACTGTTAAGAATCAGAAATATGAAATACTTAGAACTATGAGTTGCTTTGTGCCTACCATGGATTGGGAGGTAATTGTAATTTTTGATTGTACCTATATTATTTATAAAACATGATTCCATTTGCATTAGGTAATGTTTGAGTGTAAGGACTAACGGTGAAACTGTTTCCTTTGTACATTTACAAACATCTGGTTATTGTATTACTGGATTGTTTACATATTAAAGAAAAGTGTATGCCGTAATAAAAGTAATATTTTTTATGGTCTTGCTGACAGCTTGAGACCGTGTAAGCTTGTTCAAATATTGATTACTGATTGGGATAAGGCTGGTCTTAGACTGAAACAGTACCTAACGTTAAGTACTCACGCCGCAGTCGCAAGACTGTCCTATGTACTTGTCAGCTCACTCTCCATATTTTCATTAATTTACATGTCCATGACAAAAAGACGACAACTGGAACAAAGGCTATATCTTGCAATAATATTGTGATAATGTACCTATGAACGAATGTTTTCTTTTTTAAGTAGGTATATATATGATGAATGTTTGAAGATGTGTGACAGTTTTAATGTAGATAGAAAGATATGTTAAAGTAAAGATTTTCGAGTATGTTGAGTGATTTTATAGGTAAATGTTTCTGCACGAGATTATGATGATAGTTGATAGCAAATATAGCCTCTTAGTTTGCTTGGGATCTCTCGGCAATGTATTTCTTTCATCATGATGTGATGTCATCAGCCAGATGCCGAGTTTGTGCGAAAGAGTATATTATAGAACGAGCATTATTATAAAGGTTGTACATTTTCATTCCTATAATAAGCTTTTTCTTCACAGGTTATAAAAAATCATAATTAATTTCATTATTTTTGTTTGTTTTTAATTTCCAACGTCTGTATTTATATGCATGATTGATAGATTGTTCGTCTTTTTGTCATGGAACCAAGTCTTTAGTCGTAGCGTTAAGTATCTCTCTGTATTATAAAAAGATAGTTAAGTTAAACTAATTCATATAATATTATAAATTAGACTTTTGTTTCGCCTGCCAGGGCTATCCGAAGTTTTCTAAGTGATGGATAACAAATAAAATAAAAGAATTTGAAATCTTTTAGCATTTTCATTTTGATTATTTTCACACAAAATTAATTATAAATCTTCAAATAAATACCTAATACAAAAACAGAGCTCAGGTCAAAAAAAAATTATACTTGTAATTTTTAACATTTAAAGCTTTTTACCATGTCAAAAGTTATTCAAGCGGTGGATCTTTAAGACCCGGTGCCTTGCATCAGTCCGAGACATTGATTCGCATGAGCCTCAGTTTCCCGTCCTCGACCAGCGCCACGCCACAGTCGTTGGTGCCGCCGCAGTAGTGATACGACGAGAACACTGATATCAGTCGTCCACGGAGTTGACACTGCAGAGCAACGAAGAAAGTATATTTCACAACATTTTCCGTGGGCGAAAGAAAGTTATAGAAGACTGACGAAACGGCTATATGGCCGAAAATGGGGACGTGCCAATAATACAAGTAAAACCTCGTCCAGAAGAAGCGAATTCGTCGCGAAACGTTTCGCACGTTAGTGAGGTACTAGGCACAAATACATCGCGCGAATTCAAAATACGCGCGAGTCGAGATACTAGGGACCCCTTGTTGCGTCCAGTTATCTAAACGCGCAAACTCCGGGCGAGTGGACAAAATTTTGATGCGGAGTTATTGAATGCTCGCGCGTTGGTACGCTCTTTCTGGGCGCAACGTTCGCACGTGATACGTTTGAGAGAATCGCGACGAATTCGCCCCTTCTGGACAAGCTGTAAATAAGCCGGGCTTACGACAATTCTACACGAAATTAAGTCGGAACGCCTGTATGTGCCATTACATCGTTGCTAGTATTAAAACTTATGACTTCGAATATACATGGGCTCAAATACCCCCGATTTCGGATCCAAATGCATTAAAGTTACGCATTTGTCAAATTATAGCTTTAAAAGCTTCAGAAACCATAATAAATATGAAAAGTGTATGTGGTTATATTCTGCAATCATATAAACGTTCGTGTCTGTGTCTCACCATGAACCCGTTCTGATGCAGCTCATGCGCGCGCACGACGTGCGAGAGCTGGTTGGCGGTGAGGAAGCGGTCCAGCGCCGTCTGGTCGAACACGTGGCCCGTGCCGCGCTTGCTGTTGGCCGCGAAGCCCTCGTTGGAGGCCAGCTCCAGCTGTACCGACGCCGTGATCTTGTTCGGCCTGAGGACATTATTAAATGATGAGGGCCATCTGAATGTGGCTTTTTTTTGGCTCATAAGCATTTTTCGTCCGTGTTGTAGTTGGAGTGTATAGTTGGGTATCTATCACTTTTCAAAAAGTGTTTTTTCTTTACTATGTCAAACCACTATCTCACCTGATGGTAAGCGATGATGTGGCCGACGAGATGGAGCACGCTTGACTAGAAGTAACCTATTCACTCTTGATTTAACCTATCAATACCCGCGAAACGAGACACAATAGTAAAGAGCAAAAACATAATAAAATAAGAAAAATAGCGCGGCAGCGACATACCCATTATGATACCTTACCATACCTTATTGATGACTAAAATCAGTGTACGCACCCACGCAGGAGAGAAGGGAGATCGTCGCAGCACCAGAACTGGTGATCATCCACGTGCTGTATACTAACTTGACGGGGTCGTTCCACAGCAGCTCCCACGCGATGGAGCTCTGCTCCGCCGGGCGCGGCAGCGGCACCGGCACCTTGTCGATGGCGGTGATCACACACCCAGGGTGAAGAACACCTGGTGATCATCCACGTGCTGTATACTAACTTGACGGGGTCGTTCCACAGCAGCTCCCACGCGATGGAGCTCTGCTCCGCCGGGCGCGGCAGCGGCACCGGCACCTTGTCGATGGCGGTGATCACACACCCAGGGTGAAGAACACCTGGTGATCATCCACGTGCTGTATACTAACTTGACGGGGTCGTTCCACAGCAGCTCCCACGCGATGGAGCTCTGCTCCGCCGGGCGCGGCAGCGGCACCGGCACCTTGTCGATGGCGGTGATCACACACCCAGGGTGAAGAACACCTGGTGATCATCCACGTGCTGTATACTAACTTGACGGGGTCGTTCCACAGCAGCTCCCACGCGATGGAGCTCTGCTCCGCCGGGCGCGGCAGCGGCACCGGCACCTTGTCGATGGCGGTGATCACACACCCAGGGTGAAGAACACCTGGTGATCATCCACGTGCTGTATACTAACTTGACGGGGTCGTTCCACAGCAGCTCCCACGCGATGGAGCTCTGCTCCGCCGGGCGCGGCAGCGGCACCGGCACCTTGTCGATGGCGGTGATCACACACCCAGGGTGAAGAACACCTGGTGATCATCCACGTGCTGTATACTAACTTGACGGGGTCGTTCCACAGCAGCTCCCACGCGATGGAGCTCTGCTCCGCCGGGCGCGGCAGCGGCACCGGCACCTTGTCGATGGCGGTGATCACACACCCAGGGTGAAGAACACCTGGTGATCATCCACGTGCTGTATACTAACTTGACGGGGTCGTTCCACAGCAGCTCCCACGCGATGGAGCTCTGCTCCGCCGGGCGCGGCAGCGGCACCGGCACCTTGTCGATGGCGGTGATCACACACCCAGGGTGAAGAACACCTGGTGATCATCCACGTGCTGTATACTAACTTGACGGGGTCGTTCCACAGCAGCTCCCACGCGATGGAGCTCTGCTCCGCCGGGCGCGGCAGCGGCACCGGCACCTTGTCGATGGCGGTGATCACACACCCAGGGTGAAGAACACCTGGTGATCATCCACGTGCTGTATACTAACTTGACGGGGTCGTTCCACAGCAGCTCCCACGCGATGGAGCTCTGCTCCGCCGGGCGCGGCAGCGGCACCGGCACCTTGTCGATGGCGGTGATCACACACCCAGGGTGAAGAACACCTGGTGATCATCCACGTGCTGTATACTAACTTGACGGGGTCGTTCCACAGCAGCTCCCACGCGATGGAGCTCTGCTCCGCCGGGCGCGGCAGCGGCACCGGCACCTTGTCGATGGCGGTGATCACACACCCAGGGTGAAGAACACCTGGTGATCATCCACGTGCTGTATACTAACTTGACGGGGTCGTTCCACAGCAGCTCCCACGCGATGGAGCTCTGCTCCGCCGGGCGCGGCAGCGGCACCGGCACCTTGTCGATGGCGGTGATCACACACCCAGGGTGAAGAACACCTGGTGATCATCCACGTGCTGTATACTAACTTGACGGGGTCGTTCCACAGCAGCTCCCACGCGATGGAGCTCTGCTCCGCCGGGCGCGGCAGCGGCACCGGCACCTTGTCGATGGCGGTGATCACACACCCAGGGTGAAGAACACCTGGTGATCATCCACGTGCTGTATACTAACTTGACGGGGTCGTTCCACAGCAGCTCCCACGCGATGGAGCTCTGCTCCGCCGGGCGCGGCAGCGGCACCGGCACCTTGTCGATGGCGGTGATCACACACCCAGGGTGAAGAACACCTGGTGATCATCCACGTGCTGTATACTAACTTGACGGGGTCGTTCCACAGCAGCTCCCACGCGATGGAGCTCTGCTCCGCCGGGCGCGGCAGCGGCACCGGCACCTTGTCGATGGCGGTGATCACACACCCAGGGTGAAGAACACCTGGTGATCATCCACGTGCTGTATACTAACTTGACGGGGTCGTTCCACAGCAGCTCCCACGCGATGGAGCTCTGCTCCGCCGGGCGCGGCAGCGGCACCGGCACCTTGTCGATGGCGGTGATCACACACCCAGGGTGAAGAACACCTGGTGATCATCCACGTGCTGTATACTAACTTGACGGGGTCGTTCCACAGCAGCTCCCACGCGATGGAGCTCTGCTCCGCCGGGCGCGGCAGCGGCACCGGCACCTTGTCGATGGCGGTGATCACACACCCAGGGTGAAGAACACCTGGTGATCATCCACGTGCTGTATACTAACTTGACGGGGTCGTTCCACAGCAGCTCCCACGCGATGGAGCTCTGCTCCGCCGGGCGCGGCAGCGGCACCGGCACCTTGTCGATGGCGGTGATCACACACCCAGGGTGAAGAACACCTGGTGATCATCCACGTGCTGTATACTAACTTGACGGGGTCGTTCCACAGCAGCTCCCACGCGATGGAGCTCTGCTCCGCCGGGCGCGGCAGCGGCACCGGCACCTTGTCGATGGCGGTGATCACACACCCAGGGTGAAGAACACCTGGTGATCATCCACGTGCTGTATACTAACTTGACGGGGTCGTTCCACAGCAGCTCCCACGCGATGGAGCTCTGCTCCGCCGGGCGCGGCAGCGGCACCGGCACCTTGTCGATGGCGGTGATCACACACCCAGGGTGAAGAACACCTGGTGATCATCCACGTGCTGTATACTAACTTGACGGGGTCGTTCCACAGCAGCTCCCACGCGATGGAGCTCTGCTCCGCCGGGCGCGGCAGCGGCACCGGCACCTTGTCGATGGCGGTGATCACACACCCAGGGTGAAGAACACCTGGTGATCATCCACGTGCTGTATACTAACTTGACGGGGTCGTTCCACAGCAGCTCCCACGCGATGGAGCTCTGCTCCGCCGGGCGCGGCAGCGGCACCGGCACCTTGTCGATGGCGGTGATCACACACCCAGGGTGAAGAACACCTGGTGATCATCCACGTGCTGTATACTAACTTGACGGGGTCGTTCCACAGCAGCTCCCACGCGATGGAGCTCTGCTCCGCCGGGCGCGGCAGCGGCACCGGCACCTTGTCGATGGCGGTGATCACACACCCAGGGTGAAGAACACCTGGTGATCATCCACGTGCTGTATACTAACTTGACGGGGTCGTTCCACAGCAGCTCCCACGCGATGGAGCTCTGCTCCGCCGGGCGCGGCAGCGGCACCGGCACCTTGTCGATGGCGGTGATCACACACCCAGGGTGAAGAACACCTGGTGATCATCCACGTGCTGTATACTAACTTGACGGGGTCGTTCCACAGCAGCTCCCACACGATGGAGCTCTGCTCCGCCGGGCGCGGCAGCGGCACCGGCACCTTGTCGATGGCGGTGATCACACACCCAGGGTGAAGAACACCTGGTGATCATCCACGTGCTGTATACTAACTTGACGGGGTCGTTCCACAGCAGCTCCCACGCGATGGAGCTCTGCTCCGCCGGGCGCGGCAGCGGCACCGGCACCTTGTCGATGGCGGTGATCACACACCCAGGGTGAAGAACACCTGGTGATCATCCACGTGCTGTATACTAACTTGACGGGGTCGTTCCACAGCAGCTCCCACGCGATGGAGCTCTGCTCCGCCGGGCGCGGCAGCGGCACCGGCACCTTGTCGATGGCGGTGATCACACACCCAGGGTGAAGAACACCTGGTGATCATCCACGTGCTGTATACTAACTTGACGGGGTCGTTCCACAGCAGCTCCCACGCGATGGAGCTCTGCTCCGCCGGGCGCGGCAGCGGCACCGGCACCTTGTCGATGGCGGTGATCACACACCCAGGGTGAAGAACACCTGGTGATCATCCACGTGCTGTATACTAACTTGACGGGGTCGTTCCACAGCAGCTCCCACGCGATGGAGCTCTGCTCCGCCGGGCGCGGCAGCGGCACCGGCACCTTGTCGATGGCGGTGATCACACACCCAGGGTGAAGAACACCTGGTGATCATCCACGTGCTGTATACTAACTTGACGGGGTCGTTCCACAGCAGCTCCCACGCGATGGAGCTCTGCTCCGCCGGGCGCGGCAGCGGCACCGGCACCTTGTCGATGGCGGTGATCACACACCCAGGGTGAAGAACACCTGGTGATCATCCACGTGCTGTATACTAACTTGACGGGGTCGTTCCACAGCAGCTCCCACGCGATGGAGCTCTGCTCCGCCGGGCGCGGCAGCGGCACCGGCACCTTGTCGATGGCGGTGATCACACACCCAGGGTGAAGAACACCTGGTGATCATCCACGTGCTGTATACTAACTTGACGGGGTCGTTCCACAGCAGCTCCCACGCGATGGAGCTCTGCTCCGCCGGGCGCGGCAGCGGCACCGGCACCTTGTCGATGGCGGTGATCACACACCCAGGGTGAAGAACACCTGGTGATCATCCACGTGCTGTATACTAACTTGACGGGGTCGTTCCACAGCAGCTCCCACGCGATGGAGCTCTGCTCCGCCGGGCGCGGCAGCGGCACCGGCACCTTGTCGATGGCAGTGATCACAGGACACACCCAGGGCGGAGGCAGCCCGCCATGGCAGCAGAAAACCTGGACACTCACCGTATATTTATTGGGGCCATCTAGATGACTAGGCAGAGCTCAAATAACCGATTATAAATGTGGGTTTAGAATAGAATAAAGTTTATTGTACACCAAAACGTACCGGTAGGGTCACTATGGACTGGAGAGATTTTAAAATTTAATTGTAAAATGATAGGCGTAGTTTGGTACGTCCGTATGTTCACGACTTAAGTCTATTTGCGACTGTATAATACATAGGTAAAATTCAATAGTTTTACGGAAAAGATAATAGAAATAGTATAAGTTACTCCTACACAAAGTCATTTCAGCTGGAAAAGTGAAACTTCAGCGGTACCTACTTCTTAGATTTGTTGGTCTCCCCCAACCCTCAAGTATTGCCACAAGGACCACTAGACCGGTCCTTGTGGCAATACTTGAGGGCATCTCGCATCTATCGGCTTAAAATTAAGTAGTTAGGTACACACGGTGACTGAGATTGCGTAGCAGCCGCACACTTATATGATAAATGTGTGCGTAAATGCTAGCGCGTGAAACACAACAGGTATTATCGTTGTGTGCTACAAAGTAACTCGTCGTTTCTACACTCACACTCTTGCAAAAAGTAATAGTAGCCGTATATACACGACTATGAAAATACAGCAAAAATTGGCCACTGTAGTTAACGGCGCCGTGGCGCAATGCGTATGATATATGTCTTACGAGTAAGAGGTCCCAAGTTCGATTCCAATCGTTTACGAAATTAATTTACGAAATTTTTGTATATAACTTGTAATATAAATAATTTTATAATATATATATTATTTACGTAGGATGCGTTATTATTATAAATAGTTGACAATCCTTTCATTGTCAACTTTTTTTTTATTTTCGCGAACATTCACTTATGAAATTATTATAGTTATTTAAATTAACATCAAACACTTACACTTAATCTTTGGAAAGTAGTTTTATTATTTGGGTAGTTAATCAGACATAATGTTCACAATAATCAAGTAGCTGTGGGTATAAAAAAAAAACAGAAGTAAAACCGAGCGTGCCATCTCACAATAATTCACCTATTCAAGTATAATGTCTCCAGCTCAACTCGCAAACAAAATAAAACTCGTTTACTACTCGATATACACACACATATTTGTATATGTGTTTGCTACGAATTAGATAAAAAAATTCGCTTCATTCATTAGATGGAAATTTAGCACTGAATCGTTAAGTGCTTGCCTGCTGATACACCTATCGAGTTCGATCCTAGCCATTGACAAAACATTTTTTTTCTACTTTATTGTAGTAATAATGATAACGAAGTTTAATAAAACTAAAACTTAGAATATTTGCTTTAAAAACTGAGTGAATGAATATCTCTATCTACCCACTTTATTAGTTATTTACTAAGAAATGAGTCGGATAATAAGTTAACCTGGCATAACGCTTTTGCCTATCACGATCGTGTGTTCTACAACTTACTCCGAGACAAAAAATAATTAATCGTTGTGGAAAGTATACACTACTTACTACTAGTATACTTTACAAGTAATAATTAACATGTCTCATTTGTCTACACTTTTGAGGGCTGAGATAGTAGTATTATATAAACAAAATGTATCCAAAAGTGAAATTTCGAGGAGACTAATGCTAGCGGTAAGTAAGAAATCCAAACTTAACACAATGCAAAATAATTTAACATTGTTGATATTTGTTAGGTTGTAACGTAATTTTGTGATTGTTTACAGAGGAAAACTGTGCAGTTTTGGGTGCATAGATATGCAGCTGAAGGGACAATCGATGCCAAACGTCCGGGTCCAAAAGCAATTGCATATACGGATGCCAACCCACTGCATCGAAATATTGTTGCTACGTATAGCGCTGACGGCTTTGCTACAACAAGAAACACTGCGATTATGCACGACGTGTCTATGACAATTGTTCGACGCCATTACGAGCAGCAAAAATTAAATGTCGCAAGCCTGCGAAAAATTTTTTACTGACGGCGTTGCATAAGGAAGAAAGGATGCGGTTTGCAAGAAAATTTATAGATTTTGATTGGTGCAATAACATAGTTATATTTAGTGATGAAAAGTGTTTTAAGTCAGATAACGATGGGCGTAAAATATTATGGAGAAAAGATGGAGAACGTTACCATCACAAAAATATTCTCCCATGCAGGTCTAGTGGTCGCATTACGTTAGGTTATTGGGGCTGGATGTCATCGATGGGTCCCGGTGAGTTAGTGGAGGTAGGGGGTCGCAATACCAGTCAAGGTTACTTTTTTTTTATGGTAGGGGAATCATCAGAATGACTTCCCCCGCTCTTGGGCGGAGCGGCAGGGCGTGTCAGACTTTTACTGACTAAACCCCTACCCCGTTCCTTCGTTGCCTTCGTTCTGGGGGGGACTCGGTGTCAACCTTTACGAATACCACGTGTTCCCCCCAGAGGCTTCGGCCCTGCCGGGCCCCTACAGTTTGCTGACATCTCCTTGAGGCGCGCGTGGAACAGAACGCGCCGTTGACGACTGGGCTCGGTCCAGATTATTTCCAGACTGCCGGACGGCGAGCTACCCAGTGCTCTCCGTCCGCGAACCCGCGCCTACGGCGGTCGGAAATTGGGATCGGGATCTCGGCGGCGGCGGCGTGAGGACCGTTCCCTCACGCGCTCGCGGTCAGCAGCCTCCTTCACGAGCATTACTGCTTCGCAGAAGGAGGCGACCGCATGCCAACCCTCCTCGCTCCGGACCATGGCCTGAACCAGGGCCCGGCGCGAGAGGTCGCCGCTCCCGATAGCCTCCACGAGGACACGGCGGTGCTCCGCCCAAGCGGGGCACACTTCTACCGTGTGCTCCACCGTGTCCTCCGGGCGGTCCACACAGTGGCGACACCCGGGCGTCCTCTCCTGCTTGATTCGATGCAGGAACCTCCCGAACTTACCGTGTCCGGTGAGGACCTGCGTCATACGGAAAGAGAGGACGCCGTGACCTCTTTCTAACCACTCCTCAAAGAGGGGCCCAACCGCCTCAATGACGGCGTGCCC
Source organism: Mythimna separata (assembly GCA_030763345.1). Taxonomy (NCBI): domain Eukaryota; kingdom Metazoa; phylum Arthropoda; class Insecta; order Lepidoptera; family Noctuidae; genus Mythimna; species Mythimna separata. Next base: position 23,124,121 of record CM061176.1, read on the forward strand.
AGCACTGGGTTGCGACAGTCGCAGTCGCCATGCCACCCTGAGATCCCGCCGGAACTCTGTCCGCCATGCATCCGCCATGCAGCGGAGTTTCGCCCCGGCGTTGCATCTCCACGCGCAAATCGTGCATGCGTGCAAGGACTGTTGCCTCCAGATCCCACGGTGGCAGGCCAGCGAGGAGGCTCGCCGCTTCGCGGGAGATCGTGCGGTATCCCCGCACCATCCGGATGGCCATGACCCTCTGGCAAGCGTTCAGCTTGGCCGCCGGTCGCTTACCTAGCGACGGCGCCCAAACCGGCGCCCCGTAAAGGGCCATGGACCGAACGATCCCCGCGTAGAGCCTCCGGCAGGGGGTGTCTGGACCCCCTAGGTTTGGTTAGGAGCCGCTTCAGAGCGGCCCCAGACCTGTCCAGTTTGGGGGCCAAACGTCGGAAATGCTCCTCGAAAGTCCACCGGCTGTCGAGGACGAGTCCCAGGTACTTCATCGCCGACCCGACGCCGATGTGGACCCCCCCTACCGTTATTTGGGAACCCGGTGGTGGCGCGTACCGAGGGCCATGAAAGCACATGGCCTCGGACTTGTGCAATGCCACCTTGAGTCCCAGTTGCTGGATCCTCTCCACGACTGTCGCAACCCCGCGTGTCGTTGTTTCGGCCGCCGCCTGGTACGACTCTCCCCGCGCCAGGACCAGCGTGTCGTCTGCGTAGCAGACCACGCTGACCCCGTCGGGGAGGTCGCCGCGCAGCACGTAGTTGTATCCGATGTTCCACAGGGGCGGTCCTAGTACCGATCCCTGCGGAACACCGCACGACATCTCTCGCCGTCTCCACTCTCCCTGGTGACCGGGATAGATGATGAACCTATCCGACAGGTAGGCCCCGATCACACGACGGAGGTAGGCGGGCACCTCGTAGTACCGAAGTGCCGCCCCGATGCAACTCCAGGGCAGGGAGTTGAAGGCATTGGCGATGTCCAAAGACACCGCCAAGACGACCCTGCCCCGAATCACCGCATCCCCCGTCGTGAGAGCCCTCACGCGCATGATGGCGTCCACCGTGGAACGCCCCCTGCGAAAGCCGAACTGGCCGTTCGAAAGGTCCGGCCCCACCCGCGCAAGATGCCCGACGAGGCGGTCTACAATTACTCTTTCAAAGAGTTTGCCCACCTCGTCGAGCAGCACAATGGGCCGGTACGCAGACGGAGAGTCCGCGGGGCGCCCCGGCTTCGCAATGAGGACCAGTTTCCCGGTCTTCCAGAGACGGGGGAACTGTCCTCTCTCCATGCATGCGCTAAAGAGCCCTCGCAATCGAGACCCGAGAGCCTCCATGGCCAGGACCCATACCCTGCCGTGCACGCCGTCGGGTCCTGGGGCGGTGTTCTTGAGACTGAGTCTTCGTACCACCGCCCTCATCTCTACCTCGGTCACCTCTGGAGCGTCGTCCTCGTCGTCGCTGGTGTGGTCCGCTACGGGCACCGCAGGTGGCGGAGCCATGAGCGGGGGAGAGTGTTCCCCTCGCTCAGGGAACAGATTGGCCACCACACCCTCCACAACTTGGGGCCGGAGACTCTGAGTCAGAAGGGGAGCCCATGGGCGGAGTTTGTCCCGCACCACCTGGTAAGGGCGTCCCCATGGGTCCCTGTTCAGAGTCCCCAGCCAGACATTGCGGGCCTCCAACTTGGCCCGCTTTACCTCTGTTCGGAGGGTGCGCCTTGCCGCTCTGTACCCCTCGTAAAGCTCTGCCTCCCTGGCCTCCGCATCCGGCGGGCGGGTGCGGCGCCTGCGGAACCTGGCATACCGGCGCTTGGACATCAAGAGTTACGATACCTATCATAGTTCATTTTTTAAAACATGTTGATCGATAACTTTGATAAGTAAAAAAAAAGACTAAGAAGTAAGCTGTAGGTAATTATACTGTTGTTGTATTATGTGACATGATGTTATTGTTATTGAGATCAAGAATTGCGATATCTATCATAATTCATTCTTGATAACATGTTGATTTATGTCACTAATAAAAAACTTAAAAAAAAGTGACGTCCATCCTTGTCTGACTTAGAATATTTTCACTTTATATATTGTATTAAGGATAATCATGAACAGATTCGTTAATTGTGACCATTCCGTTTAATGTATGTAATTAATAAGTTGTAATAAACATAGTTGGATCGTTATCGCAGTTTTCTTTGTCACAATATTTTCAAAATATTTTAATTATTATGAGAGTAACTATAACATTATTATTAAAAAAACAGGGGTAAATCAAATATAGAAAATAAAAACAAGCAAACTTTCTGTTACATCAGAGGATTGGAATCGAACTTGGGACCTCTTACTCGTAAGACATATATCATACGCATTGCGCCACGGCGCCGTTAACTACAGTGGCCAATTTTTGCTGTATTTTCATAGTCGTGTAGCTATACGGCTACTATTACTTTTTGCAAGTGTGAGTGTAGAAACGACGAGTTACTTTGTAGCACACAACGATAATACCTGTTGTGTTTCACGCGCTAGCATTTACGCACACATTTATCATGTAAGTGTGCGGCTGCTACGCAATCTCAGTCACCGTGTGTACATAACGACTATAAGGGTAAGTTATAGGAATAAAGTTACGTCACAGTGGTTACGTACTTTGTCGTCGATGACGGCCGCTAGAGGGAGACAGTCGAATACATTGTTTATTGCGTTCCATATCTTCATACCTTCAATCTCACCGTATTTGTTAATGCACTCGCTGCGAAAGAAAAGTTTTTATAAACTGTCTGACGCGATATGGATGGATTTCGCGGATCAGGATTTTATTACTTGCACTTCCGCATTCTACCACTTGTTGATTAATTGATTTTCCCACATCTTCGGGTCTGCTATTTCATACACTATTGAAATTTTTATTTCCTTCATTATGAATTTTATTAATCACTCTCGATTAGGACTGCTATTCTCTAAGAAAACAGTCTGTGCACAGCGCTGCTGCAGGGCTGTTTTCTTAGAGGATAGCTTCTCACAGTTTAGCGAATACCGATTTGGATTTCGCCGCTGCTGTTTAAGGCTGTTTTCTTAGAGAATAGCACTCCAGTTGGCAGATATGGTTCAAACCCAGCTCAAACGCAGAACGTACCTGTAGAAAGTGAACATCTTCTGTATGTCCCTGATCTCGTGGTTCCCGCGGATCAGGAGCACGGCGTTGGGTCTCTGCAGCTTGGCAGCCAGGAGGTATGCCATCAGCTCGGCGCCGTGGACCCCTCGGTCCACGTAGTCACCGAGGAACAGTATCCGTGTGGCTGCTAGTGCTGTACCTGATGGCCATAAAGCGCTCTCCATGGATAGAAGAGCGCTTAGATTGCCGTGGAGGTCTCCTGCAAAATAGACGGACTGCATTAAAGCTGCACGCCAGCTATAAAGTTGCATTTTTGTGCAGTTGACTTATCTGCCAATCGACTGCACACATCATTATTGTTTGATATCCGTTGTATGCTAAAATACTTACCTACCTGTCTCAGGGTATAAAAAACAGACGATAGACCATTTTCTCTATATGAAATCATCCATTGACTTTTACTGATTTATACCGACAGTTATTCTTTCAGAGCGTACCCAGGGCCCCAGTAGGCTTCGAACCTGCTGGTCCCCTACAGTTTTTTTTTTGCTGACATCTCCTTGAGGTACATACATGCCGTCGACGACTCGGGTTACCGGACGGCCGGGCGGCGGGCTACCCATTGCTTGCCGGCCCACTGGACTGGTGAATTTGGTAAAGCTTGAGGAAGACTACTTAAGTCCGGCAGTTGACGTCCTGCGGCTGTAAAGATGGTGGGCAAAACTCACCGATAGCATAGACGGGCGAGGCCAGGCGCAGCAGACGCGGCTCGCCGGCGCAGATGGGGCGCACGAGCTCGGCCAGGCGCAGCAGCAGCGCCCCCAGCGCGCCCTCCTCGGCCGGCGACAGCCACGACCACGCCGGCTTCAGCATCGACTGCGTGCTGCCGCTCGGCTCCCCTCGCACCTGACGCACTCATCATATTCCACTACTTCTCACACTACGCCATCTAGTGCCAAGCTGAGCAGAGCGCGTGTTATGGGTACTAGACAACTGATAACATATGTACTTACATATTTTTAAATACATAGGTAGGTACATATTATTAATTATTATCTTTATATACCTATAAAAATCAATTGCTGTTCGTTAATCTAGCTAAAACTCGAGAACGTCTAGACGGATATCTTATCTTGGTCAAAATGTTCGTGGAGGTCTAGGGAAGGTTCAAAAGGTGAGAGATGTTGGCTAAGCCCAGCTGCCAGCCAGCACCCATAGCGGCTATAAAATACCTACGTAAACATTCAGTGACTCAGTACGGTATTATTATAATGTACAAACGGTCTGCGGCTTGTCGACGACGCTGGCGAAGTAGTGCACGGCTGCGAAGGCCTCGGTGGGCATGCAGCTGGCGCCCAGCAGGTCGCTGGAGCGCACGTCGTGCAGCAGCAGCTGCGCCGTCGACGGGCTCACCGTGTCCTCTGTGACAGGAGAGGGAGGTGTCAGCTAGACAAGTGTACAAGCCAATGCAATAAAAGGATCATTTTTCTGTAGGCACACTATTTACCAGTTGATTGTGTTTGTGGTCCAAATGATGATAGATTTGCTCAGTGCCGTAGTAAGAATAGCAAATGATATGGGCCCCGTGCATTGGGGTGAGCCCATTTTGGGTGTAAAAAAAAAAACAAATCAAGACACCTCATCATCATAATTTCAGCCGAAAGACACTGCTAGACATAAGCCTCGACGACACAACGACCGGTCGTCCTGTGCGTCTCGCATTCATCGGATTCTCGTAGCCGCCACTCCAAAACCTTCCGTTTCCCTCGATCATTTGTTTTACGAGCGCGGTGATTCTTCGGGCTATGTCAGCAACCTTGGTTCTCTTGCGAATATTTTCATTTCTGATGTGATCTCGCAAGGAAACTCTGAGCATAGCCCATTCCATTGCTATTTGACCGACCTATCCTGCGTATGTGTCATGGTCAACATAGGTGTTGCCATAAGTGAACTTGCCGTCAAAGTTGTGGAGCTCGATGAACTCGTTGGGGGGTCGGCGGCGCATGCGCACCGTGTAGGTGGCGACGCAGTAGTCCGCGCGCACGCGCTGCGCCGACGCGGGGCCCGGCGTCGACGCGTGCGAGCCCGAGTCCGCCGCGCACAGCCCCGGACCTGCCACCAACCACTATACATACACCCACGTTGCTTCTAGGCAAGCGTGCTCCCTCGTCGACCACATGATAACCATCAGGTGCGATGTGGTCAAGCGCGAGCCTATCAATAATACAAAAAAGAGACGTGGGTCATGTACTGATAAAATGATGATGAGATCTTCATATAAAATGCAGCGGCGTCGATACATTTTATATGGCAACTAGACTTGTGGAGAACATTAGATCTATGCCACGCGACGTGGTTCTACGTACAAATCAGGCGTGTAATATATTTCTTGCGAGTTAATTATATAAATTCCTCACTGCTGTTATATGGATATGATATAAAAGGGCGTTATAGAACAGAGGATGCATTAAAAAGTATTATATGTGCTATTCCAGGACATGGGCTCTTAGTGTGCCTATAAGAACCATGGGCAAAATTAATGAAGTGGCCTCAACCACCAATAGAGATGAGATCACTTTGAATAGACTTGCGTACTTCAATAATAATAAAGATATAACTCATTTTTGTGAAAAATCCACGGCGTTATTTTGCTATAAATATTTTTCTCCTACCTTAAATAACACAATCTTTCAAAATCTGTTCTTAACCATGAAAACGGTGTCTTTTCTTTAAAAACCTATTTAAGTGCATATCTTTTTTCTGCAAAGGAATTGAAGGTGGTGCCAACTGTAACTAAACTTTCCTTTTACCTACTATGGCATATGCCACAACTGGACAATGAGCTCAATTTGTCCCATGGTACCTTCATCCAAATCCATTTAGCCGTTCGAGCATGAAGTGGTAACATACATACATTCACAATTTTTCGTCGAAGACAGTGCAGCTGCTATTTTCTGTATCCATCCTGGTTTGTTGCAGTTGTCTCCTGACCGACCGATACAGGACGATGATGCTGTAGGGCAAAAAGAGATCTTTACTAGATCTCCCAAAAGGTAGAAAGTACATACTCTAATTTTTATCGCCTTATTGTAAATACCTGCGTTCTGATCAAATAAATAAATATCTATTCTATCTCTTTTTGCCCAACAGAATTGTTGATGGCGTTAGCACGTCGTCCTAGCAACCAGGCCAGTTCGGTAAGCCTGCAAGTTATAGATAAGCGTCCGCCTAAGCGTCTACCTGATACTGATGCGTGGTGCAGTTTTGACGTGGCCGACGTTGAAGCTGGAACCTCGTTCTCCCTTTGCCTGTAAATGATTCAATTAATTTTTTATCCACGTATTGTCTATGATTTTTAGTCAAAGACAATTCAGTAAATCGTGATAGGTAAGAGCTGACCCCAAGATTTTCCTTTCATTCCATCACAATATCTCTCCACACAAAAACAACGAAAGCAGGGAAGGGCTTTTCCTCCGAACCATTCAATCTTAGTGCCTTTATTCACAAGCTCATATCAAGACAAACCAGTTCCTGTCAACTTTTCTGTCACAGGTGACATTTTCAGCCTTGCTCTACCAAAAGGATACCCGCGTCTTAGCCTCGCGGCCGCATCTAGTAAAAAAAAAAGTCCAAAAAAAAAATTGACGTGTTAAAGTGTCTGTGAAAACCTATTTGCAAAATAAACATCGTTTATCATTTAGTCCTCCTGGAACGCAAAGGGCAATTGAAAGGCACAGCAGAGCGTTTAAGTTAATAAAAGTCTGGCATGACCTCTGGCTCCAGAGGTGGAGAAATCATAGCATGGTTTCCCACCTAAAAACAAAACGTAATTTTAGTAATATTCTTACTGCAGATCCATGACGTACGCGGCGACACTCCTGGGTGACCGCAGCAAGGAACTGGTGCCTCTCAGCTTAAGCTCTGAGACTCCTCGAAGGAACTCCGCTAAGGGCAGCTGAGAGTTCGGCTGCAGTCCTAGTTGTCTGCAATCATCATAAACGGTTCAGGCTTTAAACACGTGAACTGCATGTGTCAGACTGTCAGCTGAGAAAAATACTTTAAAATTGCCAATCAGCCCAATGGACTGCTGTCATTAGAACAGCACAGAAACTGCTTGCCATGCAAACTGAATGCGTGCTGACTGCGCAGTCGGTCGGTTTCGAAGCAGTCACGTTAACTGTAGGATTCTGCAGCTTTGCAGTGGTTTAGTTACTTTCCTAAAGCGGTTAGACACAACGTATGCATATGGTCACAAATTCTAATTACTGGACTCACTCAGGCAGTTGGTGAGGTGAGATATTGTGTGCTATAAAAAAATCTCTTCACAATCGTTTTCATGGATCGTATGGTAGATTGATTGCGGCTTTTGCGAGACTTCTCTATCTCTACCTGTTCATAGCATTCAATTAGGGAACATTGTGAAGATGAATTTATAAGGTATGTCCATGGCCGCAAATAACGAATGAAGATAAATGGAACAGACGAGGAGCTCGTGGCTAGATAATAACAGCCGCACTGGTCGATCTTCAAGGTTAACTGGTGGCGCCTCACTAAGGCAACGCTTGCCTAGGTTGGTCTGTGAATGGGTGACCATCTTAACATAACGAGTTTCCTCCGTGCCTCGGAAAGCACGTTTAGTCGTAGGTCCCGGCTGTCATTTGTTGATCTTTGACAGTCGTTAAGGATAGTCAGAAGCCAGTAAATCTGACTCCAGTCTTGCCATGAAGTACCGTGTTACCCCAGTTAATGGGTTGTGGAGGTCTGGTAGTCAGCCGCTCCTCGTAAAATACTGGTATTCAGCTAAATCCGGCTTGACTGGAAGCCGACCCCAATATAGTTGGGAAAAGGCTAGGCAGATGATGATAAATGGAACAGACGGTGCTTACTTGAGGCAGATGTCAGCATCCCTGGCCACACTGAGAGCGTCGATGGGCAGCTGCCGGGCCGCCCGCGCGGCCGCCACCAGCTCTTTGAACTCCACGTACTCCAGCTTCTGGTCGCGGTTGTTGTCAAAGTACCTGAACTTCGGAGATGCCTTCATTACTGTGGAGAACTGAAATTCTATCTTCTTGTCGTGTCGATTCAACTCAAATTTTGTCCGACCAATATTTAGCCACCTGGACAGATCTATCAGTAACCAAAGGTTGACTGGTAGAGAGTGTCTTGTGTACCTACCCATCATTATCATTTCAACCAAAAGACGTCCAGTGCTGGACAAAGGCCTACCCCAAGCGCCGCTACTACGATGGGTCCTGTGCAACTCGCATACATCGGATTCCCGCGACCCTCACCACCTACTATACCGGTCGTTCGTCCTATGTACCACTACTGTACATGAAGTTTTAATAAATAAATATTCCTTTTATTTATCTTGTAGATCCTGCAACGACATAGCTCAAATAATGAGCATACTAAACTGGCTTTGTGTTAGTTGAAGAATAGACACCCTCAGACTAGGTTTAGCGACATTAGAATTAGGTCTATGTGTGGTCTGTTACAGTTTGATGATGATCCAGCAGTTATGGCTATGGGCTGACTTACCTAAATATGTATCTGCACCGTATCTCGGCTGGTAGACCGACGTGCTGAGTTCCAGGTTCCAAAGCCGCCGTCCACAGCATCAGCTCCAGGAAAGACAAACCTCCTCGGCCTGATACGTCTGCCGCTCTAACATAAAACTTTAAGTTTAAAGATCGTAGCTTTCGAAACATTCGTCGTCGAATCTAAACCTGAATCCCAACAGCGAGCTCTTAACGCGATTCATCTAACGACCTAAACTGAACTTTTAAAGGGATGATTCTTTCTCGCTCGCACGCCTGATATTTTAACACGTCAAGGTAGGTCTGTTCTGTCTAGTAAAGTATTACAGCGCAGAGTCATACACGAAATTAACACTTGTTTGATAAGTTGGCAGGTACCTGAAGAGACTGGAACACTGTGACCTCTGCCAGCCGATGTCGATCATAAACTGCGAGAAAATGTGCACGCTCATGTAGATCGCGGGGAACACCATCAGCACGAACTCACGATACAATCGGATTTGATCTGCAAATTAAACTATCGGTTTATCCAGTGCGGATTTTCCCCCAGAACCACGCATTTTTTTTCCTGATAACTACAACTTAGGAGTCTTTCAGTCAAAAGTGAATAGGTTACTTCTAGGCAAGCATGCTCCATTGTTGGCCACATCATCGCTTAACTTCAGGTGAGATAGTGATCAAAGACGCGCGGAAAAAAAATAAAAATCTTCCCCAAATCATGAGAAATATCGAAGTAGATTATGTATATTTTATACTCCTGTGACGATATCTATGGCGCCACTTACGTACGAACTAAAGCTCGAAATCTTGCATCGCGCAATAGAGATTCCCGAAAGATTTGACCATATAGACTATCCCGGAATCATATCTCGGGCAGTTGCACAAAACCAGACATCCACAGAAATCCGTCTGGTCGGAGGATCCTCTCTTTTCAATGAAGGTATGTGGGACTTTACTCTTTGTTCCACAGACCTCCAAACTCCTGTAGGAATTGCTACTCCATATTAAGGGTTGCTTTAAAGTTTAAAGTGGTTTAAGATTTTTAGCTAAGTGTTAGCTGTAAGATGATTTTTTCAATTATTATTTGTGTTTAGGAACTACTGTTTTACCTATTGGGTTCAAACCTGTAAAGATTAATCTATACTAATATTATAAAGAGGTAAAATTTGTAAGTTTGTAAGTTTGTATGTAGGGGGTAATCTCTGAAACTACTGGTCAGATTTGAAAAATTCTTTCAGTGCTAGATAGCCCATTTATCGAGGAATGCTATAGGCTATATACATATACACGAGGAGCTCGTGGCTAGATAATAACAGCCGCACAGGTCGATCTTCAAGGTTAAGCAACGCTTGCCTAGGTTGGTCTGTGGATGGGTGACCATCTTAACATTACGAGTTTCCTCCGTGCCTCGGAAAGCACGTTAAGCCGTTGGTCCCGGCAGTCATTTGGAGATCTTTGGCAGTCGTTACGGATAGTCAGAAGCCAGTAAATCTGAATCCAGTCTTGCCATGAAGTACCGTGTTACCCCAGTTAATGGGTTGTGGAGGTCTGGTAGGCAGCCGCTCCTCGTGAAATACTGGTATTTAGCTAAATCCGGCTTGACTGGAAGCCGACCCTAATATAGTTGGGAAAAGGCTAGGCAGATGATGATGATGCTATAGGCTATATACCATCACGCTACGGCCCACGGGAGCGGAGCAGTAACGATAAATGCGGGTGAAACCGCAGGGGACAGCTAGTTTAGAATATAGATACTGTTCTGATATTGCCGAGAGCTACCAGCTGGATAAGATATCAAGAAGTGAACCTTCACGGGTGTATCCGGCCGCGTTCAGCAGCTGCATGTTGGGGCTCGCCATCGCCACGGCTCCACCAGCGACGTCCATCCCGACCACCACATTCTCCTCGCAGATCTCCACCAGTGCGCCACTTTCTAACTCCTTACAGAGAGGACATTTCAAAGTAATCAGTTGCTTAGGTATTTCTTATTTATCGGGCACTGTAATAATATTTTACTATTCTTCAAATAAAACAGATATAGAATAAGAGGAACGTCTTTATCATCATTGGTTGGTATATAGGGCTATTTTTCAAAAATGTTCCTGTTTTGGCACCAAAGCTAGTCCTGTTTCGGCACAAATAGGTATTGTGGATTGGTACAAAACAAAATACTTAGTGCCGAAACCTGCCTGATTTTTATGTGAAGTTATTAGAATTTTCACTTCCATCTTCTTCTTCTTCTTCTTAGCGTATCGATGGCCGTAACCTAATATGGTAGCTTAGTAACCTAATAACTATATTCATTGCCTGGTCCAGTATCCGTCACCGCAACGCCGTCTACTGATGCTGTCACTAAGTCCCATTCCGATTCAAAGGATTCATTGCATAGGATTTCAAATCGATTGACATCCTAGGGTGGGCGCTAGACCATACTGGAGTGGGGTCGGCTTACTTACCCCTCTCCCAAACACCCTACGGGTATAGCCACTAGAGTCAGAGTCAGTGTGTGTGTGTGAGTGAATGCGCTATAAACAATGACTTGTACACGCTGTCAACGAACATTTAAATTAAAGAAATAATAATACTATTTACCGTATCCTTATCAAGGTCTCGACCTTCGCCAAAGACCATGAGAGAGAAGACGAGTATCTCAGGACTACGGAGACAGGAGTGCGCTCGTTGTCGTTCCAGCTCCGCCGCGCTGAGCCACAGCAGTCGGCTCCGTAAACCCTGGGATGTCGACAGAAAGCAAAGCACACTGAAGGTAGCATTCGGTTCATGTTGAGGCCCAAGAGGACGCCGGCATTGTCTTCTATTATGACTCTAATTACGGTACTCGAAGGAGCTAGCATTTCGTTCTAGCTTAGTCGCAGGTCGCGGTCGCGTGTCGCAGTCACTAAGAACCGAGAGCTACCTTAAGAGGTCAGCTACTTATGGAAACTGCCTTCAACAACAGTCTCGGGTCTATGTTACAAGTAAGGAACCCGATCTCGGCAAGTTTTAACACTTGAATATACCAAAATGCTGTCAAAAATCTACGAGAACCTAATGCGTGATAGATAACCATTTAATTGAGGCTTCTTCGTGAATCAGAACTTCGTATAGAATGGTTCTGTATGGAATACTAAACAAACCAAGCGACCGCGTCGCGCGACCGATGCCTTACAAATCCATACTAAGCAGTGGGTCGCGAGACCCGGTCGCGGTCGCTAAGAACGGAAAGCTACTTTAACCTTAAAATATTCAATCAGCAAGGGTTAGGCAGGAGATGATACTAACAGCTTTGTTCTTCAGTCTCTTCTTGACGTCTGCTTTGACGGCTGCCTTGTACACGGCGTGGTACGCGCACGGCAGGGCATGGTTCGGCAGCCACACCTTGTACACGCGGATGGGGTGGCAAGAGTTACCGGAGTCCACGCCGAACAACTGCAGAAGCATCAACAGGAATGAAATGGAGATGTAAAGAAGCTAGTACTGATGAGTTAGACATAGTCGAAAGTGCAGACATGGCACGGTAATATAGATAATATTACCGTGGTAATGGTAGGAGACAAACCTCAATACACATCCGTTGCAATCGTCCTTCGTAGTCGCTACGTATCTACTATTGGGAATACCAAGGACTTCGGAAGGATTCGCCAGCAATACGTGGCAGGCAGCAGAGCTGGTCATCTCAAAGCAGGTTTACTAATTGGTACACATTACACAGCTTCATAACAGGAAGGGAAATAATAAGAGTAATATCTATATAGTATCTATGTCCTTATGCACCATACCATGGAGGCCAGGGTTGTAGCTCTGCTGTGTGTCATCAGACTTAATACTAACTGCGACTGGGTGTATAGGTACCTAGGTATCTACTAAAAGATCTACTCATGAAGTCATGAGGATGGTGTTGAGTATGATTGTGGCGATGCCTTACGTCACCATTATTTCGAAACACCAACATAGCCATAATTAAACGCCCTAGCCCCTTCTTTTCTATCAGTTATATTGGCAGTTCAAGGAATTTATTCAAGGAGTTGAATTTGTTTCTTCTGAGATACAGCCTGTAACCGTATCTATTTATTCTATATGTACATGTATCTAGTTTCCTCATATATTAATTCATGAATCTCCGACCGGTCTTATTGGACCGCGCTGTTATTGTCTTACTATTGTGTCTCGTTTCGCGGGTATTGATAGGTTAAGATTCAATTTAACATAGACTTGAGAAGCCAAGAACCAAAACCTAAAAACTGCCTTCTTGAAAGTCTGAAATAAGGAAGTACCTACGCTGAAATAAATTTTATGAGCCGTCACTTTCCAGCAGTTCTTCTCACATTTAATAGACGGTAACCATGTTTCTCCACTGCCATCTTTGGTGGAGAGATAAGTTCGGTCGTGGGGACAAAACACCATAAGTGACACTACATCACACAAATCTTTGTAATGCTTAAACATTATACGTCGAAATTATAAACTCATGTCAGAGGAAATAATAAAAATCTGTAGATAAATACTGTAAATCGTAGTACACAAAACGTTTTCAAAAATGACGGAATCAACACACTTATCTGAACAATCTTCTGGATTTGTCAAAAATTTGTTGATACAATAACAACAATTATCTACTTTTTAATTTTTGGAAGAAAACGAACTGCCAGTTTATTAAAAGAAGGTCCTAAATTATCCTAAAGCAATGAACGAAACATAGATAGATCATCCGTGGTGTGAACCTTTATTCCAAAAATAATAATACTGCCGGTTCGCTCCATAGGTTAAAATCATTATACCTTCTACTATCCATTTAAACCTGCTTTCACTTCTATCTACCCCTTAACATATAGTCGTGATCATAGTGTACTTATTATTTTTAGAATAGCGCCACCTGTGAATCTGTTGAATACCTAGTTGTTGTAGGGTTGTAATAAATTATCACAAATAAAATCGAATCGTATAATGATAGGTGTAGGTATTGATTTTTACGTCTCATATCAATTTATCTGGATAATCTAACAAAACTTGCTTTTTCAGTCGTTCACTTGAAAGTAAATTACTTCATAATTATTACAATAGATGTCACTAACTTTGAAACAAAAACAATGCATAAAACTGTAGAAAAATAACAAATGGGAAGAAAAATGGGACACAAACCATACAAGGACGTCAGTACATATTTTTAATTACCGCATCTAATGGCAATTAGGTCGTAATGTTCTACGCACATCGTGTATTCCATTCATTGTCAGGTATTATTGATTCGCTTGTGCTATAGTACTCTATGGTGGTGTATATGGTGACGTAGCGATCACGCCACCTTCTTCATGCCTATTCTAGCACTGTGATTGGTCGAACAGTGTAATCCCCCACCCCAAACAAAAATACGACACATTCAACACGTTTAGTGCTGCCAGCTTGAATCGATTTCCAACTCGATTCTGAAATCGAGAGAGACAGAGTTACATGGATTTCCGAAAAGATTTCTGTGAATATTTCAACGATATTTGTCGCTTTACTAATTGATAAATACACTTTACTAGTTGCTTGTGTAGTAAAAATGCCATAAATCAGGTTGGAAAGTACTTAAACATGTGGTTAAAAGTTTAAAATCGATAAATCGAATTAATGTCAAGTTGTGTTGCAGAGTACATCACTGACTAGTTCGGATTTGCTAGACGTTAGGAATCCCGCTAGTGTTTACCTCAAATTTATTTGAAAATTTGGTGATAATTTACAAGTGTATTATACGCAGTGGGCCAGTCAGGACACTAGGTGAGTATTTCAGTTCAATATTTTGTTATTAGCGCTGTACGGAAATTATAGTCCGATCGCAAAAAATATAACCTAAAAGAAAAATCTTAGCGAGATTTTTATTCGAATTTCCCTGTTCTATTTGCTTTCTAGGTGAAATTATTGCGAGAAATATGTCTAATACTAAACCTTTACTGATCTAATGATATTATCTAGATACTTTGACCCTTACTTTTGTTATAAATACCCTCTTTAGGTTCCTTAGCACCATTATTTCTTCATCACTTTACTCAGTAAATTAGAATATAACGGGAGTGGTTTCACGTGTGGAATCTTAATACAAAATCGTTGTATGAAACTATGAATCCGTTACCCTAGTTTCGGTTTCATATATTTACATTTTTATTTCAAAATGCAACTTTCAAAATCGAGTGATCTGCATTTGCGCTTGTGTGTTATTCTGCGCCAATGTATTTGTTTATAATTTTATCAAACAAAACATTTGATAAGATAATGAATACCTACAGAAGATTATTTCAGTACTGGTAGCCTATACATTAAAAAAAATCTAGTGTGTATAAAATGAATAAGTGGGTAGGACCACTTATTAATTTTTTTGGCAAGACCCAAAAGAGATAATATGAAATATTTTTTGTTATAATTGATCTGTTCAAATTTATTTTTCTTATTTTTAAAATAAATCGGTAATTCTCATTTTCTCTTATAAAGTAATTATTATTAAGATTGTCTTTTGTATCCTAGACTACTTACTGTTAAATACACTCCAGCTTAATTAACTAATATGTAGGTAGCCAGACAAATAATTTTCGGATGATTATGGTTAAATAGCTATAATAATTAGACACCAAAAAAAATCTTTAGTAATATTTTAGTATTTTTTGCATTTCATTCACACGTTTATTAGAGTCCGGATTCAATACTAATCCATATTCACTCTGCAACCAAAGGTTAATAGTAACTAATTAAAGTTATGTCTTTATTCAAATTATGTAAATTAAAACTTATGTAATAATAAATTATTCTAAATTGACCTCCTGACCTAACTATTTACATAACAATGGATAATAAAGTTTTGTAATTATATAAAATAAAAATAGAAATGTTTCTTGTACACACTTCTAAATTTGTTTGTGGTCAGTCCTATTTATGGAAACATTTTTTGTCTCCATTATGTGTTTGTTATTTTATTTATTAAATTTATTTTTACAAAATAAACAATATGTTACAAGATATATTTATTGTATAACACATGAGTACCATTTATAAATAATATACAAGGTGGGCGGATGTATAAGTGTTCAATGTTAGAAGTACTACTACAGGGAATGTTTGAAAGAGTTACTGTGACGGGTGACACATTAATTACTCAGATACCCGCGAAACGAGACACAATAGTAAAACAATAACAGCGCAGTCTCATAGGACCGGTTGGGGATTCAAACGTTAAGGGTCTAGTCAATAAAAATGTGACACCCTCTCGCTCCACCCAAGCTATAGAGAGTCCTTGATGATTTTCCATATAAAAAAAATAAGAGTTCTACAATATTTAACAAATCTTTAAAAGTATTGAATAATGCTGACAAGCTGTTTGAGTTTTGATTTGAATTTAATCAGTAGTATGTATCCTGTTTGATTTTTATATCTTTACCTAAAATTCTTAATCCTTCACAGTGATTTGACAATTCATGTAAAAAATATTTAATTCATGAATCCCCCGACGGGTCTCATTGGACCGCGCTGTTATTGTTTTACTATTGTGTCTCGATTTGCGGGTATTGATAGGTTAATGTTAGACCACTTGTGCAATCATGTGAAATTTCATTTTATGCTTGCGGTGGTTTCTTAGTAGGTACGCTGATCTGCTATGATTGTGCTTTTTTGAAAATCCCATCAGGGTTTTTTTATAATGGGGTAGGCACTACAGCGGTTGTGATTTTAAGCAGTGACAGTTTATATACCTAGTTATTACAAGTTTATATTATATGAATTAAATTAACAAACATTAAACAAATGAAAAGGTTTGAAGTAATTTCTTTATTAAATTGTTATTTATTATGAGCCTGTTGTGTCCCACTGCTGGGCAAAAAATGGACGAATTCTTTTCTATTTTAATCCATTTTTGACCAATCCTTATTGCAATATTATCTATATTATAAAGGATTCTGAAACATTTCTCCGACATTCGTTTCGCCGTTGATCGGTTCACCGACAGAACGATTCACTTTTCATTTTTTCTCCGACAGAACTTTTCAATGACGAACGATTCGCCGACAGAACGATTCACTTTTCATTTTTTCTCCGACAGAGCTTTTCAATGACGAACGATTCGCCGACAGAACGATTCACTTTTGAAAATTACATCGACAGAACCTTTCACCGGCGAGCGATTCGCCGACATAACTGTTCATCTGCTCCTGGGTTATAAAACATAGGTATTCGACATGTAGACCTGTTTCCGTTTGTTGTTTACACCTGAATCAAGTTGTGAAGACGCTTAACGAGAAAAATATCGTGTATTACATAAATGAGAAATATGAGCCCAGCCACTTAAGTAGGTTTTTATGTCCATATCATCCTTTTCTGACAAATGCTGAGTAATCCTCTCTTGATATTTTGATATTTTTCTCGTTAAGCGTCTTCACAACTTGATTCAGGTGTAAACAACAAACGGAAACAGGTCTACATGTCGAATACCTATGTTTTATAACCCAGGAGCAGATGAACAGTTATGTCGGCGAATCGCTCGCCGGTGAAAGGTTCTGTCGATGTAATTTTCAAAAGTGAATCGTTCTGTCGGCGAATCGTTCGTCATTGAAAAGTTCTGTCGGAGAAAAAATGAAAAGTGAATCGTTCTGTCGGCGAAACGTTCGTCATTGAAAAGTTCTGTCGGAGAAAAAATGAAAAGTGAATCGTTCTGTCGGTGAACCGATCAACGGCGAAACGAATGTCGGAGAAATGTTTCAGAATCATTATAAAGCATGGACTAGCTAGTCTTTAAAAAAACCATGATTCA
Source organism: Mythimna separata (assembly GCA_030763345.1). Taxonomy (NCBI): domain Eukaryota; kingdom Metazoa; phylum Arthropoda; class Insecta; order Lepidoptera; family Noctuidae; genus Mythimna; species Mythimna separata. The sequence continues at coordinate 23,141,527 of CM061176.1, forward strand.
TGAATTAATCATGAATCTCCGACCGGTCTCATGAGACCGCGCTGTTATTGTTTTACTATTGTGTCTCGTTTCGCGGGTATCTGAGTAATTAATCATGAATCCCCGACCGGTCTCATGCGACCGCGCTGTTATTTTCTTACTATAGTGTCTCGTTTCGCGGGTATTGCTATTGATAGGTTAAAAAAAAATCTAAAAAAGAAGTCATCACGTAGTTGCCCCGAGATCAGGTGTTACCTCACAGCCACGAAGCCGCGTGTTCGCACGGCAGGGTCACGCAAGGCCGTGGACTTCGCACTTCCCGCTCAAGTCCCCCAAATTGCGCTCATCGCGCGGCGCGACCGCACGTGGCGGTGGCAACTGCGAGCTCACGATCATGTGGAGGAAATTATACCGTCTGATTTTTTTTAAAACAATTTTTGTTCAGACTTAAATATTTTAAACAAAGACAAGGTCTTACAAACTGTAATATAAAATATGTTCAGTACATTTTTTTTTTTCGAATAATTCGAGACAATGAATGAAACAGCAGATATTTTTCTGGTTAACAATCGTGCAGCAAGACTAATTAATAGTAACCAGCCCGTGAGGCTGATCTTTAAAGTTAAGCTAGGATCAGTCTTAGCCATGAGGTTACTCGGTTTTGGCGATGATAGATCACTCCATGTACTATCCAGTTAGAATAGAAGCCAACCCCACATTGGGAAAAGGCTATGTAGATTAATTCATGAATCCCCGACCGGTCCTATGAGACCGCGCTGTTATTGTTTTACTATAGTGTCTCGTTTTGTGGGTATGTGGTAGGTTAATAATAAATAAATAAAATAAATAAATCTTTATTTTCCAAAAATATACTACACAAAATATTTCATTTTTAAGGCACAATAGCTAACTGGGCTGGAGCAATTTCTCCCTAGATTGTATATCTAGGGAGAAATTCTCGTTGGGCTACAAGATAGTTTGAAATAGTTACCTAGATGCTGCCCTGAAGCTCACGAGGTCAACTGGAAAAACACGCGTGTGTTTTAGTCCGTAAAAAGTCTGACTCTACCATCTCGCCCCACCCACAGTGGTGGTAGTCTAGTAGTTATAGCTCTTTCCGTCCGATTACAATTTGGGTGTCTTCAAGACTAGAGTGAATAGGCTCTTAATAAACTAGTGCGCCTCACCATCAACGACTGCATCACTGCTTATCATCAGGTGGGATTGCAGTCAAGCACTGGTTTATGTAATATAAAAAAAAATTTGGTGATTACTTGCGTCATAAGAAAAACGTGCAGTCATGGTTAAATAACAGCTCACGGGTCATAACGAGATCGGTCCGTGGTTGGGTGACCATCCATTATAAACCGAGACTTCGACTCTATGCCTCAGAAAGCACGTTAAGCAGTTAGTTGGTCTATGTTATTGGCGCACCTCATTTTTTTTTTAATTATCGATAGGCTAGCGGCGCTTAACCACTATCTCACATGATGGTAAGCGATGATGTGTCCGATGATGGAGCATGCTTGCCTAGAAGTAACCTATTCACTCTTGACTTAAAGACCCCTAAGTCTAGGCTATCAGGAAACACTGACTCCGGCAGGGAATTCCAGTCAAAATCCCATAAATCTGACGACGATGACTTTCTATAGTCATTGTGTCAATGTACTGCTTCACGTAATAGGTCATTTCCTTCTTCTAGTCTAGTCAGCTGTATTTATCTAGGCTGAGCCACCGATAAAATCGTACCACCACCTTGTGTTATTAGCTATTTCCGATATTGGATTGCGTTGCGGTAGGCACAACGTTTACGTGGTTGTAGTACCCAAACGCATGATTTGGATTTACCTTTCCGTAAAAACAAAATCTCCTCTAAGTAGATGTTCTTGTTTTAAATAACTTAATTTTTTTGTGTAAATAATGTTTTTCTTCTAAAAACATTATTTACACAAAAAAATAAGTATAATTGAGTATAGAAGAGAAAGGAAAGCCAAACAAAAGATGGATGGATTGTGTGGGAAGTAGTAGGATTTACCTCCTGTGGTCTTCCCGTCCGCTTATAATTTGGGTATCTTAAAGACTGGAGTGAATAGGCTCTTAACTCGTAGTTACTCAGATACCCGCGAAACGAGACACAATAGTAAAACAATAACAGCGCGGTCTCATAGGACCGGTTGGGGATTCAAACGTTAATAAACTAGTGCCCTTCACCATCAACGATTGCATCGCTTACCATCAGGTGAGATTGCAGTCAAGTACTTGTTTATGTTATATTAAAAAAATATGTAAAGATCAATGTGTGATATAAAAGGAAAAGAGTTAGTGATAGCATAACGAGTGTCAGAACATGGTAGAAGAAAAAAACATGTTGCGCCAACCCCAAATAAGACGAGACAAAGGCAGGAAGACGATGAGGAATGTTTTTAATACATGACGAAGTTTTTCTTCAATTTCTTGTCACAGTTGATAAACGGCACCTGCCTAGAAAATTATACAACACACCAGCTGCGGGCAGGTGGCTTTCATTTGACATTTAAAATATAATGGCATACCTACGGTCTACCTACCTTAAATATATATCGATTGACCATTACCTTTGTTGAGCCTGGTTTTCATAGGTCCAGTAGCTGCGCTGTCCTTTACTGTTCGCTAGTTACTGGAAAGCTCTTTTCTAAGAAAATAAGTAGCCTTGCGCACAGCGCTGCTGCACGGCTGTTTCCTTAGAGGATAGCTTCTAACAATTTAGCGAATACCGATTTGGATTTCGTCGCTGCTGTTTAAGGCTGTTAAGGCTGTTTTCTTAGAGAATAGCACTCCAGGGCCTGTGTAAACTAGACTTTTTTTATTATTGATAGGCTCGCGCTTGACTGGAAGCCGACCCCAAAATAATTGGGAAAAGGCTAGGTAGATGATGATTGATAGGCTCGCGCTTGACCACATCTTACCTGATGGTAAGCGATCATATGGTCGACGATGGAGCACGCTTGCCTAGAAGCAACCTATTCACCCTTGACTTAAAGACCCCTAGGTTGTAGCTATCAGGAAACACAGACCCCGGCAGGGAAATCCACTCTTTTGAGCTTATTTAGTCTTAGAAGCAGTACAGACCTATCTGTTACTGCTTGCGCAGTTAGTTACCCAACGTCTACCTTCAACTATGTTTTTTGAGTGTTTCCAATTTTTCCAACACAAACAAACAACAACAAAATTAGATCGACCTGATTAAATCGTATCTCTAGGGTTTGTTAAAAAGTATTTAATTTTGTTTAAAGAAGAAATATCTATCTCACTTCTGATTATTATTGTCCCTGAAGTATTTCTGCTAATTGCTTGTTGTATTTTTTTACAAATGGCTCACCTTGCTTCAAGTTTTGTTGTTCCAGTCCATCGGGATTTTAAGCAAAAAATTATACAACGAATATTGGACTTTGAAATTGTATTCGGAATAATTAGACAAGTTATATAATTACAAACTGTTAGTTATTTTGACGGTTATGGAATGGATATTACCGTTTTTATCACAATATTTACGCTGTAGCTTTACGCACACATAGCAATTAGTAATGAGCCAGTAACACTAAAATTATTCATGGAATATGCTAATTACATAGAATTGGGTATCTACTTGTTTTTTTTTAATTATTAGTATCAAAAAGTAACTATTCAAAATCGTAAAAAAGATTTTTCGTATTCATTAAAAATTACTTTTTTATTTATTTATTTAAAATAATGTAAATAACACTATTACCGCTATAACACTAATGCGAAGCTATTACCAGCTATACATCTGCATTGTATTTGTACAAAGAAAAACAAACAATATACATAAACTATTAAACCAAAAAAACAACATACACATGCTACTTATTAGAAACCTGTCAAAGGGAAAAAGCCTCAAAAAAATGTCAGCAAAACCATGTTTGAGGCGGGCGGACCCGTTAGGGCCACAAGATTTTTTGAAAGAAATACTGTAGCTCAGGAACGCAAAAAGTAACTGAAGGATACAGATGTGTCCTATATGTAAAAGTCTGACATCCCACTCGCTACTCCCTCGAGCGGGATAGATCGTTTGATGATTTTACACCTCAAAAAAAAAACGCTATTGAGTTTAGGGCATTCAAACTCGGATGTTTACCAACTCCGGAGCTAGTTACGATGTTGAGCAATCAAATCCGGAACTCCGGAGTTGGCTCCGGAGTTGACAGCTTTTTAGTAATTAATAAAAAACCCCCTTTATTTTAATGAATGGATGTTTTATTTGCTAAGGATTCAGTGTTTTCGATTTAAATTACTATCTGACAGACCAAAGTTATGATAGACAACTAATACGCATTATAAAATATTAAAACAATCATAAAAAATAAACATTTGTTTGGCAAGTTACAATATAATAATAGTCATGAACCTAAAGGTACCTAAAAATGGGTACATATTACAATACCGACATTTCATAATAACTATGACTGAAATACCGACGTCCGAAACATCGAAGTTCAAAATACCGAAAGTTTGAAATACCGATAGCCGTTATATCGAAACATGAAATACCGATGTCCAAATGCCCGAAAGGATGAAACCCCGAATGGACGCAATACCGATGGATGCTGCGAGCTACTTGGAAGTAGCGCGGTTGGTCACTGTTCTAACCTAACCTATTTCACCCAGGTCAATATGATGAATCCTACAATTTGCCTTCGGGATTTTAAGCTTCGGGATATGGATCTTCGGGATTTTAAGCTTTCGGGCAAACGAACTTTCGGTATTTCAAACTTTCGACCAAACAATCATTCGGCGTTTATGTTTTCGGGATTTCGTCCATAGGTATTTTAAAATAGGTATTTTGAATTTCGGTATTGTAATACGTACCCCTAAAAATCTACTTTTCTCTTTTTTGAGATCGAAGTTCTTGGTTTTTGATAAGACATTTAAAAATGTGCCAGAAAGAGAACTTCTAAGCTTTGTGCAGAAAAAACTTGCTGCCGAGAATGTTCATTCTGACTCATACAAGCCGAGCACTAACGAATAATACCGAAGATTTGTGCTATGGGAGTCAAACAAGGAATCAAACAACGGGTTACGCTCAAGAATTAAGACGCGTTTTTCGTCGTTTTGTAAATGTTTATATGATTTTTGAAAACCGGTTTCAACTCCGGTGTTCTATTTCAACTCCGGATTTCAAAAATGCTTAAAATCGGTCCGAAACTCCGGAGTTACGAAACTCCGGAACTCCGGATTGAAAGCCCTAATTGAGTTATGTCGGTTATGTGCATAGAAGAGATAGTGAAAAGTTCCCATCTCGCTCCCAATCTTTCTTTCTAACAAATATTTTTGGTAATGCCAGTTATTGCTTCATTTTCATGGGGTTTTCTTAAAAGCATCAGTATAGTGTCATTTGTGATACACCACCAGTACAAATATCAACACAATGACAATCAATACAATTGCCAAATTCATAAAATTAATCAAAAGTGTTCCAGCTTTTAGTACCACACATTAAAAATCCCCAAATTCTGCTTAACCCGTAATAATATCTGTTTGTATATTCTTCGGTGGCTGTCGCTAGCCTTCCGACTGTCACTAATGGACACCGCTCATACTACGAACCTCAAATATGGCGGAATGCGAAAGGTCAACAAACTTACTAAAAGCTTCAGTACACAAAAGCTTTTAAATTTTACTCCCGTTGGGGGCAAACTCGATAAAATATGTACTACTACTGCTGTCTATATTTCACGGTGACTTTATTTTATTAAAATTGACTTTATGTTTCATAAATACCGTTGAACAGTTGATCAAACCTAAATTGTTTGTTGTGCTGTAACTTGTACAAAATTCTTGCTGGTTTCGTTACACGCAGCTAGCTTGACCGTTTCGCTTGACAAAACAAGAAAATCAGGGTGGTCAGACAAAGTGTGCACAACGATGTAAACTCTGTAAACGGCCAATAAGTAAGCATACTAGTTCCTGATATTGTATGTTGTAGTTTCATAAATAGTCATAACTACCACAAACTAGCTTGTGGTAGGGCCACATTGGTTACTAAACCAATGTGCGAATTGTACGAAAGAGAACCCCGGGGCCCTTTGATGAAGACAAGGAACGAACAGGAGCTGAGTTTTAGTTATTCAAAGTCTGACACGCCCTCCCGCTCCGAAGCCATTCCTAAAAAAGAATAAAAGCTAGTAACCAAGACGACATTTATTGTCTGTTACGTTGACCTTTCATATGAAGGCACGCATTCTTCAGCCATTGTATCAAACCCTAATAAAGTCAGCAATCCACAACACTATCTTGCAGCTAATCAGACAATTAACATTCTTTCTCTTCCCTACAGAAATAGACTGGACACGTGGACAGATAACCGTAGACACTGTAGCCAGCTATTTTTAGCGATCCACGCCGTAATTGGAAAAATGGCACGTTTATGGAAAGTTGGCTTTGTGTCTATCTTTAGCTTTCTTAGTTCCAGGAAATATATTCTTCCTTAATCAGTATTGAAGGAAAAGGCTGTCTGTCTATAATTGGATACTGTTGGAACAATATTTCTATTTATCTCTTACCTAGCTGAACTTTGAACCTTTCACCTGCGTCATAAAAGGTCCTTGGGCAAAATGCGCTCTTATTCCGAGTAGTTTCGGCTGTGCGTTGTTATGTCAGTCAATCAGTTTCTCCTTTCTCAAAGAAACATATTCCTAGAATAAAAAGGTAATTCAGGACATTTTCTTGCCGTGTATCAAGTAATATCATCGAAACAAAGAAGAAAAACGAACCTGCACACACTCTGACACTCCCAAACCTTCACTTTTAATGTGTGATGTCTCAATGTCCGGTCCTTCAAGATAATGTAGTACGTTCCGAGGTCATTATCTCGTCGCCCTTCCAGTTTAGTACAAAGTACGGGCAGACATCAGGCGATCCGCTTTATCTGTGCCCCACTTGTCTTCAGATAAACTGTATACACCCGCGGAGCAAAACAAGAGGCTGAGGTATGGAGTGAACTACCTGATAAACATTTGTGTCATGTTAAGACAATGCCTCTTGATTGGTCATCTTTTAAGGACACTGATTGTGTTGGACTCATCTCGTTTATCTTGCTTATAAAGGATTGATGTCGTTACGAATTGCCTCTTTGTGATTAAGATTTTTTTCGTGGATATCGTTGACTCATTTCTGATTGGGAACTCCGATTCGTTGCTCACAAGCAGACGATTCTTTACCTAATTTGCAGTGTTTTCCTCATTCTTTCTCCATCTTTCATCTGACCTGCTGCATTCTTTTGTTCCCTTTCCTTTTTTCATATTTAATAGTCTCGCGTTTGACCGATATCTCACCTGATTGTAAGCGATGTGTCCGACGATGGAGCACGCTTGCCTAGAAGTAACCTATCCACTGTTGACTTAAAGATCCCTAGGTTATAGCTATCAGGAAACACAGATTCAGGCAGGGGATTCAACTCCTTTCTCATACGCGTAATGTACGTGTTCCCAAAACGCTTTGTACGTATGGTCCTTTGCTTTCAACAAGTTTTAAAAGCTTGAAATAAAAATCATCAGCACATTATCTGCCCTTATCAAAGCCATGGGTCCCATAACGGTCAGTGCACAGACATTATCAGCAATATGTCATGTTTTATCTCAGTGTCTGCCGTTTGCTCTTCCTCCGATAGGCGGCTGACCTTCGATTGTTATCACTGTCTAAGGTTCGGTATTGACACATCAAGTTATTTGTGTTTTTATTTATTACAAGATGGGGAAACACAGAAGCAGATAATTTTTTTCAATTATTTGTTGTCGTTTTTGAAGTTTGGTAGTAGTATTATTTGCGAAATCGGATAGGATGTCTTACTTCTCGGTGTGATATCATTTGCGAAATCGGTTACGATGTCTTCTCGGCGTGACTGTAATAAGGCTTAAGATTTTTAAGCTAACCCTGTTACTAAGACTCTGCTGTTCGTCTGTCACCAGGCTATAGACCAGGTCACCAGGATATATCTTATGAACCGTGATACCTAGACGTTGAAATTTCACAGATGATGTATTTGAGCTGCTGCTACTAAAAACTGAATGAACTAAATATTTAAGTAGGGCTCCTATACAACGAACGTGACTTGGTGGTGTTTTTTTGTTACGGACTGTAGGAAACCCTTCGTGCGCGAGTCCGACTCGCACTTTCCCAGTTTTTACAACTAAGCAACTAAGACGCAAACATACAACACCGGTAGTTGCAGATAACTTAATAATTAACTCGTGTACTGCAGTCATCCCCCGCCCCACGAAGCATACTTCACAATACCCCCGTCTAAATTCTTCCACGACTCAGATACAGCATTACAGGCCCTATTTATTAGGCTTTAGATCACTATTATCGGTTGAATCAGACTATCATCCGTCTGTCGGTCTATTGATCCATTTTCTGTACTCCATTTCTAGCATTGTGTTACAGGGCAAGCCTTTATGATTTACAATGCGGGTTCGTTCGTTATGTCAGTGTTACTTTCTTTAACTGAGGTATTGCGAGACGCTTTATTTCTATAACAGGGCTCCTGAAGAAAAGGGTACTTAAAATACTGGCCTGCTGGTCTAGTAGCTTTGATTCCCAACCAAGACAAATGTTGGCGTGAAGAGCACGATCATTTTTGTTCTGTGTCTGGGTGCAATTTATCTATACTTAATTAATAAATAGGTACGTGTTTCGAAATATTTAAGTGTCTTTATCAGTTGTTTATATAGTAGTACTTATAGTTATAACTACTTATAACCTTATAACACATGCTGTGTTTAATATAAGGCTAAATGGCGTTGTGTGAAAATTGTGAAATATTCACACAACGCCATCTTCTCGAACAAGGATGAATAGACAGTTTGCCAGTTTTCTTAGTCACGTCTTTTTTTTCTGTAGCTGCCTATAAATCGGGAGGATCCTGTTAGTAATCAAGTAATAATGAAAGTAGTGTGCTATGTAAGCTTAGGTAAAGGCAAACCCCGGATTGGTTGTCGCTCTCAATCAAGCACTAATCCCTTTTCCCAACGCGTCCTTCTATCAGAGCAATTTGTGATTTCATTTCTCTTTATTGTATTAACTCTCACAGTTACATATCAATATAAATTTTAGGTTTTAACTACTGACGTTTGGTTTTAAATTTCATTTAAACATTTCCTGAACCTAATTTAATTTGGAATTTATATACCGATGTCCGATACTCGGTATCGGCAATCGTAGATGTATGCAGACAATAATTCATGATGATCTGTGTGGTAGTTTCTTAAGCTAGGTTTTCCGGCACGCGCCGTGCATCTAACTGTGTCAAGGAGGAAAGTTCATAGGGCACGCGTGTCGAGGCACAGCGCACCTGAACCCTTTGGACCGGGTGTTGACTGACACTTGACCATTGCCTCCCGTACCCGTCCCGACGATACAAACTGACACACATAGATTATGACACGGAGCAACAATCCTTGGAGTTTGTACCGAGATCCACGATAGCGGGGTGTCGTTTTGTTTGTTTGTTGTTCCTTATCTTGAATGATTGATTTGTCACAGATGATGAATGTACTCTGTCATGAGGAAAAGTTAGGTTTAGAATTTTTAGTAAATGGTGTGCAGAAAGTTAGGGACGGTAATTAAATTTTGTATTACTGTATTGTCTCTCCATTAGCCAAAACCCGTCACCCTACCCTTTAACTAAATAGCAATTTCCTGTACCCAACATTTCAACCCCAATTACGGCATATCGCTTCGACCTTCAAAAGTTTAACTATCAACCGGATGCCCACATTGGCCGCATAAAGTGGCCGCCGTGTAAGTTATGTTGTGGGGGATGTAAACGAAGGAACAGTACGCCCATATTTGATTGCATTGGAAGTAACGCGGGACGGGCGTCTATTCTCGTCCGGGAGTATGGACTTCGCCCCCAGAACCGAGCCCGGCCATTATCCCATCGCTCCCGTCTGCGCGAGAGTCGCTTTCCGGCGAGTGCCATCCGTTTGTAGGGCGACCACGCGAAGGGTCGGCACTGGGACCCTAAGTTTGACATTACTTGTTTTTTGGTCATGCTTCATGGTGTGCCAAATAAACGTGTTTTCTTTCTTTCTTTCACGGACTTGAACAAAACTTATTCAAACTCCTCTTCACCAAAATACCGCCTGGTGACAACTATTGACGGATATTCACAAGGACACAGCAAACGTAATTTAATTAATAATTTAACCACGAAGGTACAAATACTCGTCATAAAATTAACCCCAAATGTGTACAGGAGCGCGCTCGGCAAGCTTTGACCACGGGACAATAATGTAATTGACGGTCAGGGACCGCAAACATTCATATGAAATCAAGTATTCTGTTTATTTACTATTTCATCAATTGTGTGCATTTTCCGGATAGGTAACAATGCTATTTCTCCTACAATCTATAATGTTACATTATATAATTGCAGCAGTTTTATTCCCTTAAAATTATGAAGTTAGAAAAGCGACGCAACTTAGCAAGTTCCAAGTTGACTTGCGAATAACATTATGCTTGCTGCCTCCGTGGCCGCCGAGAACTCGGTAAGGAGATTCATAACTGCCGCCTTGACGATGGTATTAGAAAACTTCACTTTATGAATAAACTTTACTTGCAATAACATAGTTAAGACTTTGTTATGAGGTTGTCATCAGTTCAATAAACGTTGTTTCTTTGAAATCGTTCACCTGTCTACGAGGGTTTTATTTTGAAACATCTCATTATTGTTTACTATCGTACACTGCCATCTGATCTCAGAGAGTCGTTCACTGGCATGATTCATTCAATTAGAATGAACCGCTCGATATCTTGGCGGTATGTTTACGAATTATTGAATGAACTTACTCATATGATCGATCAGGCCATTCCCAGATGGAATTGCGTCACTTACTCGTTAATCCGGAAATGCATTTCCTTGTTTTATGAACTTTGTATACATCGTCATTTTATAGTGATTGATAAATGCTAGGGCAAAGTTTTAACGATTTTCCTGTGACTATTCAACTCGGAATAAATAGTAACGTAGATTTCCCCGTAACATTTATTCAATTCTTTGTGGTAAGCACATACGGCTCAAATTATATATTATTTACTGCACGTGCGTCACAAAAAAGTAGAAGAGCTAATCAGTAGGAGCAAAGTCCGTAATATCTTCTTGCAACAAAGCATCATGGTCACCGCACACGGAGCGTGCTTAGCTCACTCGCCGCACGTTCCCATTGTCTCACGTGTGTAGGAGTCTTTATAACACAACAAATAACTTGTCATCTCATATCCACCGCTTCATTAGCTCTTATATCATCGTGTTAAAGTTCAGTTTGCGGTGACACCTCCCGCAGGATGTCCCGATTTGTTGTTAAGGCATTATTCTATTCGCAGATCTACGACTTTAATGATAAGTAATCGGTTTCTATTAAGCTCATTATTAGGAGGATCTCTGTTATCAGTGTCTGTCTAATTATTGGGAAGTATCAGTTATGTGGGTTAATACCCATATACGCTCAGTGGGGATTCTCTCGCCTATCGAGTGATTCCAGGGACGACGGTGGCTCTGTGATCATGTGCTATTGGGCACGTCAAGACTCAGATTGTCCCTGAGAAGATCACTCCGGAACACCCTTTGTGCAACCACAGTGGAGGTTCCGGAGTGGTCTGTCCTGTGTGGTCTAAACCCCTTTAAGCGCTGACCGGGGTGATTTTAGTGAGGTAAAATCCTCCTGCTTCCCGGACTTATCGTCAAAAAGATGCCCGGAGCATCTTTTAAAGGTTATGCCCCGAAAATGTCACGAGAATAATGATTGTTGCGTAACTTAAAGCGAGGCAAATTTATACTCAGTATTTGCAATTTTGCATTACCAAGCAAAATCGTGTTCCTATACCAATATAAACAAAGATATATTGAAATCCAATTAAAAAATATACAAGTCTGAAAATAGCACCGAAATCGGGGGCTGTTTCACGATTACTTACGAACTCATGCTGACGTCATCAACTGAAGGCTCAATATCTGTTCATGAAACTCTGATTTTTCTTAGATGTTGACTCATTCGTGATCTTATCGTTATCTGCCTACAGTTTATTGGATTTTTTTTCGAACAACTCGAGTATTAAAGATCAATCTTCTGCTAATCTGGCAGGCTTGTAAAAATTATCTTATATTTTAAGATGCTCACGAGACTTAAAAATACAGATAAAATATCTTGTACCTTAATTTACTCAAGAGACTTAAAAATAGAATGGCTGACACGATATTGCACCCTACAATCGAGTACCCTGTAAAGTATAGCGTATCGTAATGATGATCATCTTCCAGCACGATGTCTTAAGACTATGGTTTTATTTAACTCAGTAGTAGTAATTCCTTTTTTGGTGTGAAATATCATGGGCGGAGAGAGAGGTAGTGTCAGACGGTTACTGACTAAAACCCAACAAAGTTCTTTAAGTTACCCTTTGCGTTCCTATGCCACGGTAACTCACACAAAGATGACAATACCTCCTAAAGATAACTCACAATAACCTAACCGTTCTTGAACCTCCCTAACTTTATCGCCCACAAAGCCTTCACAATTTCGCTACGAGCTCGAGATATTTAGGCTATATACAGACCTCAAAGCTTAAGCTAGTCAATATGCAGACTAATTTCCCCATTCAAATCACAAGGAACGTGTTCCTCCTACGATCGTTTGGACGGCTAGTGACGACGCATATGACACGGTGTTCCTAGCTGGAACACCGACGACATTCGGACTTTGATTAATGGAAGCGGTTGGACGGCCGGCCGAGTGCGGATGCACTGGGCTGTGAACGTGTTTGTTTTCACTAGGCTACACCACAGCCGATATCGATGTCTGGGAATAGCTGATGCGACTGTTGAATACACCAGGAACTGTATTGGTTTCATGGTTGAGGATGCGTTGAATTGTTTCCTCTTTTAAACAGACTCCGTTTCCCAAGTTTTGCTATCTACATTCAAAGCCACGGTTTGTCGTTCAGTTGATATGATGGCTCCACTTGTGATTATCAGTACTTAAGTTTAATTATACTGTTATCTAATGGATGCTTTTAAAAGCTCGTCCTCTGAAATTATTTTCTTTGTAATATTGCTTCATAATAACTTAAGTACTTGATGTGAAGTTTGATGGCACAACTGACTCAGTAATGTAGCTACTTGTCGTAACTCTAACTTGTAATCACAAGAGTAATTTGAGCCCATCATTATGTGAAGCAAATTACGTATAATGAGGCTTAAGGTTTTTTCCTAACGCGACTTATTGTTTTCGCTTAGAATTGTGTTCAGTTCAAGGCAAGGCACACTAGCATAAATGGCATTGCTAAAAACGGAAAGTTATTTTAAAAGGCACTGTTTATGACAAATATTTTCACGCGTAACAGAATTAATGCAGTGACGTAGAAAGGCTGGATGATGTATCAACAATCACGGCCACGTGGGATCGCGCGATCACGCCACCGCGTCTACCACGGGCGCCTAATTCACTTCCAACCGAATCACAACCTGCCCCAACTGTCCGATTCTTCCAAACGAGCATTTTTCGCTATTCGTCTGCGCGAGAAACAAGATGAGTTCGCCTCACGTGGTACTGGCCCTTCACCGGTTCCACGTCACTGCTGCTTTTCGAGTTTCGACTCAGTTTCCGAACGCGCACCGCGCCGGCCGGACACACCGTGCGTTTGCCTAACGTAACGTCATTAAAGAAAGTTATTTTTTATTCTCTTGTATCGAGTGGCTGTGATAGTCGTTAAGTGATATTTAGGATAGTTCTAGGTTACCAGTTACTGCTAAGTCGGTAAGTTTAATTAGTTTATTTAGACATGTGTTACCACGTGAAGTACAAAGTTTACCGCGTTATGAACAGTTATAATTACCCTATGTGTAGGGGTTCTTAGAACAACATCGTATGAGATGTTTTAGAATAGAAACCTAGATAAGTAATACTCTACGTTATCATAATTTGTAAACAAGTTATTTTCGAGCAGTAAGCGTGCAGCGCGTTGATAGTAATCTTTTCGCACCTGACTTTTATTTGCAATTTGAATGAAGAGTTAACAAAAAACGTACGGTGATTGGTTTTACTTTTCCTCGGAGTGAAGTGAAGGCTTTAGCACTTAAAAACTTTCACATTTTAAGACTAATTTTTGCTTGCTATTTTTTGCGGGTAGATGAATAAAAAACTATTGAAAATTGAAGCACCTATCAGGAAAATATTAATAACGTTAGTTCCAAGGTATATTTATTAACACTATTGAAATAGAACTTATTCATTGTATTTATAAAATCCAATATCGACTCAGCTGTTTTATACTTGTCCCTCACCTACATACAAATTACATGACTAAGACAAAGCATCATTTAATTCCAATCAATCTAGTGATTAGCGGAAGATTTGAAGTGACATAAATACAAGAATTTATACACAAATATTTCGTACAGACAACAAAGATTTTATCGCTGTCAAAATCATTCATATTGATATGTTTCTTTAAACAAAGACGATACATCTTCTGAGGTCAATAGCTCGCTAAACTTAGATGCCACGGTCATCAGCTCAAGTTCCGTATTACGATAAATTATACGAATACTATAGTTCTAAAAATATACAGCCCCTGCTCGTGGTTCTTATCGCAGTATAAATATTGTAACTTGTTCCAAGTTTTTAGTGTGAAACAGTCTAAATTTAAAATGGCTTCTGTACGTAATGGTTACGTTACAGTATGTTGGTAAATATCAGCTGCTTCCACAATATTTTTAGTTTTTTTTCTGGCATGTTGTCCAAGACATTTATCTTTTCTGTGTTTATCTGTCTGACGTTAGTTAATTTGTGGTTTTCCTTAATGGATATCTACTTTCATAGCTTTCACTGTAATAGAACCAAACAAACCATTACTCTCTAGTATCTTTGGATTAGTCGCAACACTTCTCTTCTTTTTTTTTCCATATTAACAAGATGGTCTATAAAAGGTTTTTCATCAACATAATTATGCCAATTCTAGACTATTTTTCCTTTCTGAAGCATGGTACTTGGTACTTATATGCAGTTTTCTGAAACGCATAGTGCAGAAGATTTGATTTATGTTTGTAAGCTTGACTGCCTGTTTACCTTGACTGGTATTTTCTCAGTTCTTTCAGAATTAACCAATTCTACTCTCAATCTACTCTGCTTTAATTAGACTACCATTTGAAAAGTAGGAAAGCCCGATACGTAATTATATTATGACTAATCATTGTTTCATTCAGCATTCATAAATAAATGACTAACATTCACATGAAATGGCAACATGTATTTATAAACAAAGCAACTGTAATGATAACTGTAAAAACTACTAATTCGTACCTGACCGAGGTTTCATTAAATCGTCACATGTTATTGCTGTTGTTATTTTAGACGTGTTCTGACATTAGCATGTATTGTTTAAATATCTCATTACTGAGTCAATGACTATTTTCAACGGGTCATTCTACTCTTGAAGCGATTCATTTGCTTGAGAAGGAATTATTTGCAAAAATATACTGACTACTTTCTTGTAGATTTAACAACTAGTTTAATGCCCGTGTTAAATTTGAGGTTATTCCCGAGGTCCTCTTTGTTGAGACTTTATTGTATGTATGCTCTTTGTAAGCTCTTGTAAAGTTTACACAAGTAGCAACAATGTGTTGTTTAACTACAACGTTGTTACAGACGCAATAAGTGTTAATTTCGTTTGGAGTTCAACCCTTCTCCCCTTCAATAAAGCGAACCTTGACATTGAATGTAAAGGCCTTGGCCGGAAACACGCGAAACTGTTTAGAATTTTGGCCGTCTCGAGTCAAATCTACGCCACGTTTGGTACAAAAAGGGGGTCCAAAGGTAGATATGTCTGTGCTGTTCGTGTGTCCTCCTTTCGTTCGTTGTCGTGAGTCCTTCGCAGATCTTCGCGATCGCTCGCCAACTAATGAGCTTCGTGGCTGGGCTTTCTTTGTACTGAATTACATTAATGGATCGGACAAATGTATTAATCTTCCTGATGATTCTCATAATTTTCCTGCCTATGAGTGATAGTGTCCTTGCCTAGTAAGAGAATAGGTTATGAATGAATCAACAAGATAGGAAGTAAATATGATTGATACGATCAATGGTTTCTGTTATTAGAAAATTATTTTGCTATGAGAGTCCTCCATCGACTTGGTTTGGTTACGCTTACTATAGATTGAGTTGAGATAAGTGGGTATGGATATGTAGATCGGTTAAATTAATTCTTTGTCCACTAGCTAGCTTACTTCTCTTAAAAGTAAACAATAAAATACTCTGTAAGAACAGTGTTTTTATTGTTCACTTTTATAATATTCTTCAGAAATAATTTTCTTGATTAGTTACATTGTTCCACTAAGTGTTGCATGCTGTTCCACGGTTGTGATCGTTATGCTGCCTCATAACAATCCACGACGATTGTCGAAGACAATTCATGCGTGACAATCTGACAAATGTATGAACGGTGCTGCTATTTTTCTCTGAATATTAAATGAAAATGGTCATGCTGTTTACAATAACTGCACGACTCCTCTAACTAGAATTTGATAACTTTTAATGAACAATTCTTTACCAACTATTGTTTGTATTTTTGCTGTGTCATTCAAGTATTTCCTTTCCTCGTTTAATCGCTGTAAGTATGTAGACATTCCACTTCTGATTTATCTAGATGGTTCTGAACGAGACTGTCCAAAATGAAAACCCTTTCAGAAGCTGTCATCTAAAATTCTGAACGGTTTCGCATACAAATACCCGTCTTTGGCGGACTGTTTTAATATTGAAAGGGGTGTCTCGAAGATGTCTTATGTTAGGGCAGGTTCGCATTGCCGTTACGAAGGGATGTAACCGTGCCATCCGTCGTCTGCGGCTCGTGATTCGTGATCCGTCTGCGATAACGTTGTAATAGCATGGCTAGTTGTATTCAATCCATGGCCACGCTACGGTCTTAAATGTCAGACCGCATAACCAATTCAATTTTTTTATCTATGAATTAAATTATATAAATGGCCAGTTTTTTTTTCAATTGCTATTTTGCACTACTACGTAGTTTATTTTTTTATGCTATACCGTAGTTTTTACAACGCTTGAGTGATTCTCCTGAGCTCTGCCAAGTCTCGGTAGGTATTGAATTGATTAAGCAGTTGCATTTATTAGTTATTTACTTACAAATATTCTAGGTGTAGTTTCTTTGTTGATATTGCAAGTATTTTTGAAACAGTATAAATTATAACAGATGCATTATCGAGGTCAAGAGGATAGCACGTTATTGCAAGTAAGTACCAGGAGATAAGAAACGACAAGGTGTTCAAGAAAGCATAGGTTACGGTGATTACAATGAGATACTAAGGTGCGTTGGAGTAAGACCGGACGGATTTTGGTATAGTTGCAAGGGTGTTGCAAAAACTTTTTTTTCTCAAGTTTGGTATACCCCACATTCTTGAAATTTTTAGGAATTGTTAATCATTAAACACGTTATCATTTTAAATTTAATTTATGTACAAACACTCGATACTTTTAGTTTTGTAAGCCTGTAAAATCAGGACACATTTTTTGTGAGTATGATGACGATTTTGCCGCAAAGGGGCAAGTTCGGACAACAATTTAATACTATTTCTATTGCTAGGAGCACAAGGTGTATAACAAGAATGTATTCGGTCTTTCTTGTTCTTTTACATGATATCAACTAAATCTACCTAACACTGCAAACATAGATGTACCAAATGATTTTTTCTTTTTTTAGTTTAAACTGTCCGGTTTTACCCCAGGTACCAAAATTTAGAAGAAAATGAGATCCTCAAAGTTTGATTTTAAATACAAGCATACTATCAAATAAAATAAACGTCTTAAAACATTAGAATTCTGAATGGTTGGTAGAGATGGAGGGAAATTTTTTAGGACCGGATATTTTTTCCGATCTTTACCCAAGACGGTTAACACCGGATTTCAGCCTACAGAGATAGTAGACACTTGTGGATTCGTTTTATCGGGTTATCACTGCTTAAAACTAAGTATTTAGGCACAATAATACCAAAATAAGCTATACTTTTGCTAAAATATGCAAAAACAAATCAAGGTGAAAGACCGGATCGATACATATTTCATAAAACTTGACTTGTTTTGTTTAATGGCACGTAGTACACGTCCGAGTACCCGGAGCAACTGGCGGTCAGTGCGGGGCGGGGCGGAACAAAATGACGTAGCGCGCAATGTCACTAGCATTAAAAAATATAGCCAAATAAATGAGATATTTGATTTATACGTTCTTTCCCCAGCTCCGATCTTACCCCAACGCACCTTAATTAAGAAAGAGGACACGAAATAAAATAAATATACTTCACAGCAGTCCTTGTTTTCTATCTAGTTGTAGACCTTCTTTCTACACCTGTCTGTGTACTGCGGAATAACAGCTGTTGCCTTGTCATCACTGAGTACGCCATTACGCCAACGAATACTGCAGGGTTCGTTGATCCGCACCTCCATTGTATTCGTGCTTCTACTTCTTCCACATCCACTGATTGAAATGGCTTGCTGACTAAATAAATATATAGAATGAAGAGTAAATAATATGGCAGGTGCGCTAGTAATATAATATAAGAATATAGTCACGCGGCAGCCGACACACATGGCCGAGAAACCCTAACATGTTATCTAACCGGTGCGTGTTTGATCTATAGACTGAAGCAACAGCGTTTTCTGTTAACATGACCATTTACCTTAAATTTTAGAATAAATAATGAGTACTTAGAGAATAATAATTAATGAGTTCGACCTTGGCAGAGACAAATGTACTAAACAAATTAACGTCGTAATTAAAATTAAGCACCTTAAAAAGGCATTAAAACACTCCTGGCCTTCTTAAACACAGCTAAGCAAAATTATCTGAACGAACAGACATTGTCTTTATATATTTTTTTAGTAAAGCGGTACCACTTGCCTGTTTAATATGTCTCCTCTATGCATATGAGTTCCTGGTACAACAAGTGCGATACTAAGAATTTGGGAGGCAAATTCGACTACGTGTCCTTATTTGACTGACTTTGAAATCTGAATCGAGGCTACGAGGAAAGACTTTAGACCTAGAATAGTCGTAGCTATTTTTGTTTATTATTTTTTTCCTGTTGGTTCCATCTTCATTGAAAATCATATGTAATTTTTTGTTGAGTTTATTTTTACTTTCTGCTAATGCGACGTTCTTCTATGAAACTTGGAGAGACTAGTGTCTGAAAGGATTCTTTTATAATATTTGCCCATTATAACGCTGTCAATCCATCCAACGCCTCAACAATGTCACAATATCTAAAAATATCTTTCCGAAGCCCATATTCTCCGCTGTGGAATAATAAAGTAACCTTTCGAGCTATTGAACTCTCCAATAAGGTTATCTGTCCGTCCGGTTGTAGGTGTAGACCGCGACGGTGGTATCGTGTTAACCCTGTGATAACCCGGGAGATACAGGCGCCGTAAGGACACTCATGGATGGACCGTCGTTTGGCGGATACCGATAGCGACGAATTGATTGATAAACATGTTTGTATCCACTCAACTGCATAATTACTATCAGCAATTACTGATTATTGCTTTGAAGGAAATGCAACTTTTTTTCTGTTATCGAAAGTTATGAGTAATACATATTGTTTTTCACATTTATTGGACTGCTGATTTGATTTGTGTGCTTCCGATGATTCCAGAATGTGAACTGGAAATTTGGACATCAAGTCCAGAGAATGTAAATTTTCTTAAAAAAGAAATGAAAGGAAACGAATAAGAAATTCAGATACTACAAATTTGATGCAAAAATCCTATCACTGTGCACCTTCCTTAAGTGCAACGCAACGAAGAAATTATGAGTTTCTATGCAGCAACACGAAATTGAGTAACGCGGTCAGTTGCGCGGCCCCGATGTAAACCGTCGCGTATTGCATTCTCTATTTCATATCCATATTACGAGTGCTAGCCCAGACCTCGTGCATTTCGATATCAATTCCAATATCCTACGTATTGAATCGAGAAAAGTTCACAAGATATAAATCTTGCTGTGTATCGTCGAGTATATCAATAGTCAAATGTGATATTGGTCGTAATATTTAAGTGTAACCTCTTATGTACTCGCCATTCCCGTTGCTAGGTCTTGTTAGAATACAAAATTTCCTTTAAGCTTTCATATGTATGCAAATTCTGTCTCGGCCCTATTTCTTTGCTTATAACCAATTTCAATGTAAATTCTATTATACCCTTACGAAATAATTATGTACCTAAATCTGCAATTTTTTGTTGTACTTAATTTCTTGTACGGTTAGGGTATCATTAGAATCTGTGCTCAGTGGGTCGTTGCTCGCCAATAGTCGTGAGCTTGAATTTCTCTACTTATTGTGGTGCATTCCTTTTAAGTATTTGATTCGTTTGTGAAAGCAATAAATCCATTTACCAGAATATGAAAAGGAATGAAGTGGGTATTAGTGTTACATTTGTTGTTACATGTATTTCAGTAAATTACTTTTCTACAACTAAAGCGTTGCAACTAGTACTCTACGATTTGCTATGTGTAAAAGTAAAATTTCTAAAGTTACTATAGATAATTTCACAATAATATTATGCTGTAAACAAGCGGTATTGATTGGTGACCTTGACAATGACGCCGAGATTGTTGTACGTGTACGAAAAAATACAATGACCTATCAAACATCAATGTGATCATGATCGTACAACCAAACGAACGTTTGATCGTTTGTCGGCACCACAGAAATGGAACGAATAAAACACGCTAATTTTATTTGATTACCACAAAATTAAAAGCAGGTTGTGTATTGCGTAGATTCAAACTATGCAAAAACCGGTCGACTGAATGAGCGTTTTGTGATTATAAAAAATCTTAAAAACCTTGTTTTGGGTGTCAAGCTAGCCAAGACGGTAAGCATAGTTTTTGCTCATCTACCGTCTTACGCGATAGGCCTCCCAATCTTGCACGTTTCTTAATTTAAGCACACAGATCCTTTTATAATGCCCTGTCACAATAAATCTTCCCAGCAAAAAATGGTATCCTGTTTGTATGACTTAAATATTTTCGCACTCGAATAAGTAACACCTACGTTCGTATCAAAGAACTTTACATATCGGGAAGTGACTCATACTCTCAGACAACAAAAGCTAAGTTCAACGCCATTCCCTCATTAAAGTAATTTACTTGATATTTGAACACCTTTTTGTCTTCCACTGGCTTGTATCTATTGAACTGCTTTCTTTTGACTTGTTACGGAATTGCGGTAGACCTACTTATGGCTAGGTCTTCGTCCACTTACTCCAACAACACTAAGTTATTAAGTATTTCCCTAATCACAAACTCAATTCTATCTAGCACATTCAACTGCTGTACAAGTATTTTCCAAGTTTCGAATACCGGTTAAGGTGGGCGCGACGTTAGAATTATCCATACTATTATTTATTTATTTATTTAAACTTTATGTACAGTGGAGGTACATAGGCGGACTTAATGCATCAGGGCATTCTCTACCAGTCAACCTTAGGGTTAAAAAGAAAACACTGTGGTAGGTCTGCACAATAAATAAATAAGCGATTATTAAAATAGAGGTTTTTACGATAAAATTTGACAAACGTAATACCAAAATCATTTGAAATGTAAGCATATTTACACCGTAATATGATGTTATTCGGATTCAGACAATAATTATCTAGGTTCCTACATCGTCTTTTTGTTGAAAAACTTACCCCAAACGAAATTTAAGCGAATTTAAATTTGCACATTTTCACAGCGAAAATGTCATGTTTTTATTTGGTTTTTTTCTATATTATAAACAACAATATTTCAAAATATCTTTCCGTAGGAACACAGATATTATTATCAAGTTATAAATACTCGAAACAATATTGGAAATACATTAATTTTTCATTCATCATTTTTGGTATTACGGAACCTCTCCCAAATTTCCAATAGTTTGTATTGCTATCACAGCAAGCAACTGTCAGTGTGCGGATGATGACTGTACTCCAGTCTGTGTGTCCAAGAATTGTTTATACTATCTGGATTGCTTCCATCAACCTCAAAAACGTATTTTTTTGCGTCTCAACTCGAGATAGCGCGCGGTCTCCGCAGGCCTCTTAAGGTTCACCACCTCTCCCAGTAGCTTTCACTTAGCTACAATATTCAGGTCATCGTGAATCATTCCTACTTCATCTTCACCCAAATAATTCTCTTTTATCCCTAAACTGGCATGGATAGATAAGATACATCGTCTGGATAAAAATAAATTACTCCTTTACTTAAGCTATCGATTCACATGGCTGACTGAGCAAACATCTCGTAAAGCTAAAGCCATAATAATAAATCTCGATTAAATCTCAGTAGTTAGTCGAATCGACTTGATAACAATCGAGAGCGTACAATATGTACTACGTCCATTCAACGTATGAATGAGGTATATAGTTCAAATGGTCACCCGCGGCTTAGTGCCCCGGTCCCTGTCGAGGTCCAAAGTTCATGTTTTTATTTGGTTTCAATTCGTCATGACATCACCGGTGAATGTGGTGCTCTGTTACAATTGATCGAGTGGACTTCGCACCATATTGTGAGGCTCGCGCGCTCCGGACATAGGCCGAGTGCAGATAGCAGAATGCGTTGTAACAATAAATGTCAATGTCCAAAGTGATGCGACCAATTTCATTGATACAATATCGGACGTTGCAAAGGTTGTATAAGAAAATTCTTTTATCGGTATTTGCGGCACGGCTGTTACATGATATCAAAATAAACAAGTATTTATAACGGATCCAAATATTGATTAAACCGTTGCCTTGCTTTCACAACAGTTCAGTGACATTTTATTGGAAAGGCCTTCGATCCTGCATAGTTGTGCTAGTAGCATGTTATTTGACGTAATGTTTATATTCGTTGTGTTGATGGGTTTAATTGGGCGGTGGTGTCCATCACGTGGCGTGTTTATTCCCGTGCCGTGTGCGCTCGTGGTCGCTCGTGCCATCGGGCTGTCTGTCGGAGTGTTTACTATACGTCAGACGAGACGCAGCGTAGTGCGCGATGACGTGAGTATGCAGGATTTTGGACATGATAACAGCAGTTACTTGATCTCAATATGCATTGTGCGATTGGTGTTACTGTGTTAGTAACTTAGTACTCTACCGGCAGTCTTTTGGGGACAGGTTTTAGGAGTTGTAGTGCTTATCAAATACGTCGTAAGGATGTATTAAGGTCTTCCGACCTTATAATCTTGAAAAACCTAAATATATTGGAGCTTCTAGGAATAAGGCCATATTTTTCCGTATGTGTCAATCAATATTAGTGAAACTGTGAAACCAGGACCTTGGAAATAACTTAGAAGAAGACCAAAGGAAGTAAAGCATCGTCTTACGTTTAGGTTTTCATTACGTGCCCTGCTTAGTTTTCATTAGAATTAATTGTCTCAGACTACACACAATGGGACATATAATGAAGATAAGTTGCAAGCATTAATTGTTAAATGTTAATTAAAAGGCGCGAGCTGGTGTAATTGTGTTTGTAGGCTTTGCACGGAATTCGTTGACGCGACACGCCTCACGGCTACCTTTGAACCCATTTGTTTGCTCTAAATATACGTTATTTCTAGTATCATGTGCTAAATGTGAACAGTGAACAGCTCGTCAGTCATATTTCTGTGAAACTGCTTTTCTTACAGAATACAACCTGACCTGTCGAGTCATAATAATTGGTAGACAATATTATAATTTATGCTGAATATCTGAAACTCGAAACTGTCTGTTAGAAGCCGAAATAATGTAGTGTAATATTATTTTACCTGGGGGCTGTAGGTATAATCAATCACTATCGCCTGCCATTCCGCATTTTAATATCCGGTAGTTTACCATCCCTATCGTCGAAAAGGGGCCAATTAGATCGGTTCATTTTTCGCGGATTGCTATGGCGCACACGGCCAGGTAACAGAATTAATATTATGTTCAACCATTTACAAAAACTTTAAAACAAAGGTCGTTTTTTTACAAAGAATTCGCTAAATTGAAGATAATGAATGAATATCAATTAAGAATGTGCTCGGAGCGCAGAATATAATTGGAGTATTAACTTACGTGTTCGTCTCAGTGAGTTGTGGAATTAATTGGACTAATCGAGCTACTTAGACTGTCTCGCCTTCTCGAGGCTCTGACGTCACGTGTGGAGCAGACAAGTACCTAAATATTAAAGCTAGGTATAAAGAACAGGAAACTGAAATGTTCTTACCACAGGTAGACTTCCTAGCTGGATTTCGCTAAACTGCTTCTGTGAGTCACGACTGAGTTTTACGTCAAATTTCATAAAATCTCTCTCAGATGTAATTATTAATTTAACAAAAACCAAAGCGAATGTAATAAGCTAAGTGCTCATGTGGGGATTCATAATATTTTTCCGGTGTCCTCTTTCAACATTTTATTAATTGGTCTGGCCTTTGTTGTGCCACTGCTGAGCAAAGGTCTCCACCGAGTCTTCGACAGTGTGGAAGTCAGCAACACACTATAATGTCATACTATGTTACAAACATAGATAATGCTGTTAGAGTTCAATATCCAAATTCCCCTTCGTCGTAGAATAACAGACATTTCTGTGAAATTCATTATTCATTGTTCGTAAATTGGCATGCAAAATTTACAAGTTTGCGATTTAACTTGGTAGACTGTCTGTACTTCCCTAATAAATCTGAATCATAAATCAATGCATTTGTGTTAATTATAGTTTCCTCTTAGTTTTCCTTATTATATAATTCATAAATTAATGTATTCTAACTTTTCCTCTGCCGACTCACTCAGTTAGTGCAGGATAAAAATGTAACATTATGAGAAATCCCCGCAGTTATTAAAAGTTATATAAATTCTTTCGTAATAACCGCTTTAATGCAAGCAGCAAATCCCAGTTTACTAGACATAAGATTGTTTACCTGTAAGAAAAACGGTTTACTAGAAAATGGCTGTCTTTGAGTGGACATATAATTTATCACTCAACAAGATCTTGTCATATCACTCAACGAGAGCTTCCCCAAATAATACTGGCCAAAAAATTCAGAAAACATTTATATTTATCCATTTCAACCATATTTATCCACAAGCACGTGCTACCAAATTGAGGTCGCAGTCCATAGTTTAATTACCAAACTGCGGTCAGTATATCAAGGGCAACCCAATTGTTACATTCATTACGTTTATCTCTGACCAGTTAATGCTCTTGTTGACTAATAGCAGATTTAGATAGTAACTGCATGACTTTATCACAATTTAAGCAGCAGATTAACGTATTAAATTCAAACTTA
Source organism: Mythimna separata (assembly GCA_030763345.1). NCBI lineage: Eukaryota > Metazoa > Arthropoda > Insecta > Lepidoptera > Noctuidae > Mythimna > Mythimna separata. Next base: position 23,166,833 of record CM061176.1, read on the forward strand.
ACTCTTAACTTAGTAGGGCTTTGCCATATGGTCGATAAGAATAGAGCTCGCTTTCTTATCCAGATTATGAAGGGTTAGTATACTGTTGCCAAGTGTGGGTACACTTCTCAATTAATCCCTTTATTTATCACTTGATCCAATGATTTTCTAGCTTAATCTTCTTGTACAGCTGACACTACCTCTTAAACTGCTGCCTTGGTAATGAATGGGAGGATGAAATCTGCCTTCCCATGGTCATGTTGATCAACAATTCGGCTATTTCTTGTTTTGTTTCATTGTCTTGTGACAGACGAGATTTACATCATCGTCATTGTTTCAACGAGACGCTCAAGCTCATTTCTTCCTGCACTCTGGGCAAGGAAGGTGTCTTTGTGAAACAAAAATTATAAAAACAGTGTTACTTTTGCTTGTGAAATTGGTAAGGTAGCTCATTAAAGCAGCGAAAATGATCTCTATGCGTATACAGTATAGACGAAGGTAAATCTAATATTGATTATATTGAACTATACTTGTCTTACTACTTTTTATCTGATGCCTGGTACTAAATATTACGTAGTTACTCAGATACCCGCGAAACGAGACACAATAGTAAAACAATAACAGCGCGGTCTCATAGGACCGGTTGGGGATTCAAACGTTAAAACCGCTGTTACACTGTATATTATTATCAAATTTCTCAATATAGAATTATCTACGTGCGTAAATACTAAATCTAGTCTAAATCCTTAATGCTGTTGTCATCAATACGAAGTTTATGCTGTATGGTGTATTTCAGCTACGATGAAATTAGCTAGCGGGGGCTCGTCGCTGACGTAAAGCCAGTGTTTAAACTGAAGTATACTTTGTTAGTTTTGTATTTAGGTTCATAATTGAGTTTTCGTTCTAATCCTCCTGTTTTCGAAGATGAGTTCTCTATTTCGTTTTTTGTCGCTGAAATGAGTTTTCTCTGTTATTTTACGTGTGTATGTAATGCTAGTAGGGTTTTATGTCTTTTCCTTTTTCGGTAGGACATTTTCGTTTTTGCACGGTCTTACAGGCATTACTTTTATTACAGTCATCATGTTTTTCTTTTATTATGTTAATTTTTAAATTAGGGTCTAAGATTCTATCTTCAAGTTTACAGTCTGTATTTTATAATACTTCTCTGTTGTGATTGTGTACATCGTGCAGTCAGTTTCCAAAACATTAAAATGATTATCACCTCATAATCTTTTGAACTTTGAAATGAAACTCACTTCACTTATCACAAGTCACAACCAATTAATTTAGATGTTTATCGAGATCAGGCAAACATAATCACTCTGTTTGCTACAATATCACACGATATTTATTTATCACGGAGCAAACGTAACTGTAATGATTATCAAAATAATTATAGAAATAGAATCATGCCACTTACATACACAGGAAAATGGTAGTTAGCAATTAATGGCTAATTATACTAGTCAAAATTAAGCTAATATTGTGGAATAACAGTCGCTGTTGCTATTACTACAATATGGCAGTATGGTTAGTTTCAATTATTATAAGATACATATTATGTATAAGATCTACATTGATTTGTGTCCCAGCAATAAGATTAATCCATTCACTCAAATTCTATACTGCATTAATATTGCTCGCACTCTCGATGTCTATTATAACTACAACAGATTACATCGATTCAGCAGCGCAGTGGGAAATCCGAGTATTTGCCATTGCACTCTCGCTAAATGGATTGAATTTATACTCGGCTGTATTACATACGTTTGATAGGTTAAGTGGTGCTATGATATTTATTGTTTTTACTAATTCACTGTTTTTTGTTACAGGTCGAAGCACACAGAAATGTTTATAGACGAGAATGAGACGTGAGTTACTTTTCCTTTATTAATTACTTATGTAACATCTTGTCATCAGCTGTATCTTCAGGGACTTGTGTTCATTGAGCTTCGTTTCTTTAATTAATATCCAGTTATTATACTCATCCGACACTTTTATGACAGGATTCGCTACCACGTCTTTATCTTTTGATTATTTCTTGACACTGTTGAGTATAAACCAACGGGTTACATTTATTAATCTTTTAATGATGGCCATAAAAGTACATAAGCACAATTATGATAATTATCACGAGTATGTTGGAGTAGTGTGGCGTGTTCAGTCAAGGCCGGCTTATCGGTCGTGTTTCTGTTATTGCCGAATGCAATGGTGACAGGTAGTCGATGAATTATGTTTGCAGGACCGTCGCAAATTTTATGATAGCCTAGGGAAATAACCTAGACTATGACATCTGTTATTGGAAGCTGTTGTAGTGCCAATTTTAAAGTTTATGGGTGTATATATATTAAAAAACGCAAAGATTTTTTTCAGAATGCACTACATGTTGTGTATGGAACCTAACTTTCACTTTTTTTTGAAGAACAATAAGCCTGAACATTTTAAATTTTAATTTTAGTACTATAAAGCAAAAACTAGGCTAGACGAGCGTAACGTTATTACCGGAGCAATTGGCAACATCCGCGCCGCAGTTTTCCACGGGGCGGAAATAAAAATCGATGGGAGATATTCAATTTTGTACAGGTTCCTTCCAGATTTATGCAAACTGGGAAAACACTTTTGTGTAGAGGGAGGTGCATTTTTATGCTAACTTTTTGTAACCGGATTAACCTGAACTCGATACAATAAGAGTAAAATGTTGGGTTCAACCAATAAAAACAGACATGTGAACAAAATTTAGGGCTCTAACACCGATGCATGTTGACAACGTAGTGGACTATTGGCCTGGCGAGAATTTACGGCATCATATCAGACCGTAAACGGCCACTTCTGGGAACGGTCGTCCTAATATGGAGTTCGCGCTGCAATGACCGATCGTTGGGAAATATTGCTGTAATAACTTGTAATCACCGCGCTTCACCGACTAATTGACTAGCGTGGCACATGTTGTAGGATATGCGTACGATCAGTTGGAATCTAGTGTCAGACAACGTAGTCGTCTGGCGTTTTTGCTGCTCTGGACTTATTTGCCACAGCCGCGAGACACACCATGTTAGTTTTCTTTTTTTTTTAATCTTAAGTATCTACATGTTGTTCCTACACGAAATATTTTTCTTTCTTTTTTTACTATACAAGTATTCCTTTGATGACGATATTTCAAAGCCTTATTACTATAACCAGGGTGCTTGTACAGATGTTTATTACCGCCCACTTCTGCTGCATCTAAAAATTTATAACAGCTTTTGATATTAACTAAGTGATAATCTTGCAGTTTGCATTAAGATTTACTCTTTCTTAGATATTAACAGAGCTGGCTCAGTGCCAGAACACGGCTAGACGTTTCACTGGATCCCACTTTTATTTTCGTTGTGAAGGTCTTTTCTGCACTCTCAAGTATTTCTGTCTGTTTCAAACTAATGACGATTATACATAAAAACTCATTTGACATTAAAAATTGATGTTTTGTTTTTTGGAAGTAATGTCAGCTGCAGTTCGAAGTCCAATATTATATGGAATTTTTTTGGTGTTTGATAAGAATACGTCGTTATTGTTAGCTCACAATGGGTGCGTTAACTGATAATTGTGTTAGTGACCCGGTCATCGACCGGAGATAATCCTTCAGATAATAAGATACTCATCATCAATGAGTACTTGTTTGGAACCGCGGAGTTAACGATAGTGCAGTAGAAATCACGCTGAAATATTTTCACGCGAATGTGAAATAAAATTGAATGCTTTTAGATTGATTCCGAGGTTCGTTTCAGTAATGTGTCTGAATGCTAAGAGTTGAAGTAACTATAGCAAATCCGATACTATTTCCCTTCTGAGTAATATACTGTACGGTCTACATCATAAACGGTTGCTCACTGAGTTTATAAACAATGTCTAGCCAAGATTTTATTACTTATTAACTGATATATCGCCGATATACTCAAAATATACAGTATACTTTTATTTTCCTCAATCTTCTTTCTAAGCAGAATAAATTCGAACGTAATGCCTATAATATTGTTTACTTTAAATATTCTGTGCGTACCTACCGATCACTGGTTATTACTTTCCCTTTGTTCATCATATCGGCCGGAAGGTCCCTTATGCCGGAGGAAATTGCTAATATCTCTTTGTAAACATTTCCTTTGATACTCCGTCCCATCTAAGTGAGCCTATATCGCTTTAACTAGAATTCTTGAAATATCAACTATAACGAACTACTAATTATTCAAACGAGAATAGGAGATGACACGACAAGTCGTCAAGATGTAAAAACGTGATATTTAATCCTGCAGTAGACAACGAACATACATACATACCTATCAGCCAGTGGAATTTTATTGACGACTGTCAACTCGTACTAGGGGTGATCCAAAAGTAATGATAATCAATATGAAATAAGGATATTTTAACTATAAAAAAAATATATTTATCTATATAGTCTCTTAGCAAGTCAATACATTTAGTCCATTTTTTTTTTTAAATCCACAATTCCCTTTGAAAAAAAATCTTTTGCTTGGTCATCCAAAAACGCCTCTACAGTAGTCACCACCTCGTTATTATTGTCATTTTTTTTTGCCTCAGATGTGTTTCTTGGGCCGAAAAAAGAGGTATAAGTCACTGGGGGCCAGGTCTGGGGGATAGGGTGGGTTTTCAAGCAATTTGAATCCCGTTTCTTGAATGGCAGCCATCGCAACTGCGGCTTGTGAGCCGGTGCGTTGTTTTGGTCAAACAACACTCTAACTCGGAGTTTGCGACGTTTTTTTTCTTGAATGACCTGCCGCAATCTTCTTATTTGGTCTGCGTAGTAAGAGTCCATAATAGTGGCTCCTTTTTCCAAGTATTCCACTATTATAATTCCTTCAGCATCCCATAAAACGGACGCCATAACCTTTCCTGCCGAACTTGACTCATTAAATTACTTCAGCGACGGGAAGAGCCTCGTTTCCAAGTCTTAGACTCTTGTTTGGTTTCTGGATCAAAATGGTAGATCCAGGTCTTATTCATAGTCACGAAACGAGACAAAAAAAATCCTGAACCGTCTGGAACTTTTCGAGATTCGCCCTCGAAATGTCGACACGTTTTGATTTGTGCTCGTCGGTTAACATTCTCGGCACCCAACTTTCAGAGACCTTTTTCATATGCAGTTTGTTCGCAATGATTCTTTGAACACTTGTCATATGACATCCCTATGACCTCAGCTACATGCTTTATGGTCAATCTTTGACCTGCCGATTCGATATCTTCGACTTTTTTTACTTTTTCTGCAGTGAGGGACGTGGGTGGGCGTCCCTCGCCATGTTCATCTTCTGTGGATGTTCTACCCAGCTTGAACTCCTTTGACCGGCGCGCAACTGTGGAATATGAAGGAGCAGAGTCCCTTTATGTTTCCACTATGTCACTTTGTATGTCTTTGGTAGATTTTTTTTTCAAACAGAGGTACTTAAGGATCCAGCGGAGATCGCTCGCTACTTCGAGTTGAGACTAAAAACAAAATACGTTCGCGAAATACTGCTATCTCTGTTTGACAAAAACAAGCGAGGAATTGCATATGTGTGTATACGTGTGAGTCGGACTGTCGTCACAGCATAAATATGGAATAATTTTGAAATGAAGTCTTCATTGAAACAGGGTCGTCACTTTCACTTGACAAAATAGTTATTCACGCTCCATTGAAGCAATAGGGTCGTTACTTTTAATGTTTTCGGTATTATTCTTTTATATACAAAAAAATATGAGTTCTGTAGTGCTCAATCAATCGAATTGAAACAAATAGTTTACAAATAAAAATTAAATAGGTACTCTCGGCGTCGATTAATCCCAGCAAAATACGATAGTATAGGTAGATCTTTCTTTTTTTTGTAGAACTTGGCATTACGGCGTAACCTTTTATTACTTGCAAGTCGCAGGTAGCGCATGGACAGTCATGGGTGGCTGTTTTCGGGTGTTTGTCACGCATTTCTGAAAATTTGTGTGGTAGTGAAAAAACAATAACATAAGAAAATACCTTTATTCTTTATAACACACCCCACCCCGTCCACAAAACGATATCCCATCTATACACACAAAACGTTTCGATGCCCCTATATACAGCGTTCTGAGCTAAGAATATTAATAAAAAAACAATCTATTCATTTTTTTTAATATATACACATATGAATCGCAACGTTACAACGCGAGGGTGTCGTGTAGGGTGACCACATCCATTAAACAAAATACAAAAAATATAATTATGGTATTCAGAATACAGTGTCTAAGATCCACCATAAACAGGCTGATATAAGTGAATACTACGTATATTGGTGTCTGTAATGGTATTTTGAAGAATCACACAGATAAAATGGATCTATCCAGGCGGTGCACATATGTCCGTAATCGTGCAACTCAACTCGGAACACAGTAGTAGTTATGAGTTGAAAGATTTGACGAACAATACCAAGGAAAGGACATTTCGGTAGGCTTAATGAAGTACTCATCTGAAGGAAAAGATCTACGTTGTACCTTAAATATCCAACAGAATTATTTAGCATTGATTCAACATAAATAACACACCTTATTTATATGCTGTCTCTGATAGGCAGATTTCTCGATAGACACAGGGGATCTATTAATTCAGGCATATGCATTAAAAAAAAACACGCGTTCATCGTATAAAAATATAGTATTTGAAGTTCGTTATTACTAATTGTCCTTGTATCTGATAAAAATTGGTCAAAAAGCTCGACAACCGACAACATTGCACGGCAATTTAACCCTATCATGGCAATTTTTATCGGCGGAAAATATAAATTTAAAAAAATATGCACGATAGCTACTAAACGCGCTGTTATACAGCAACGGCAAAAAAAAAACATGCATACTGTTGCGTATAAGCTGTAGCCAAAAATATAAAACACCGCTAAAAAAGTAAGGCTAACTAAGCATAGGACTAATTATAAATTCTTATTTGGAGTATCCTGTATAGGCTAATGGTAATGTGGATCCTGATGGGATTCCTTACATTGCTGTTGTAGTAGACAGTTCATGGACTAAGCGTTCATATAGGACTAATTATAATTCCTTATCTGGAGTATCCTGTATATTTGGATTTGAAACCAAAAAAAAATATTATTTTTAGGCATCAGAAATGCATACTGTTGTGTATATGCAGTAGCCAATAAAAAAAACATTGCTCCGAAATCTCATCGGTGTTTTAAAAATTGGTCTAAAAGCTCGACGGCTATGGAAGCAGATGGCATTGTCGAGGGTTTCAAATGTAGCATCGACATGCATCAATTACGATATAAAACGCTGATTGGTGATGGTGATAGTAGCGTTACTAACGCTCTCAACGAATCTTTGCCGTACGGACATTGCACAATCATAAAAAAAATTGAATGTAGCAATCATTTGCTAAGAAATTATTGCTCAAAATTAAAAAACTTAGTAAAAAAGACGGAAAATAAATTCGGATCGGTTCCAATAAAATTGAGAAAAATCCTGGATGTAAATATTTTGAGATTACGAAAGGCCATAAAAGGGGCGGTCGATTATAACACTAAACTACCAAATATGACTATGGACCAAAAAATTAATAGTTTAAAACAAGATTTATTAAAATAGCCCATGTCATGTGTTTGGTGAACACGAAAAATGTAAATCTTATTTTTGCACAGGAGTAAATAGTGAAAATTTCGTCCCGGAAATGAAAAAAATGTGGCTTGTGGTACGACATTTTTTCTATTCTGGGCATTATTGTATCAAATGTGGAAAGTATATTAGTGGCTCATACAAACAACATTGCAGAGCAATTTAACTCTATCATCGCAAAATTTATCGGCGGAAAACGGGTAAACTATTGTCTACGCGGCAGCTACGAAACGCGTTGTTTTGCAGCAGCGGCAAAACAAAACACCGGTAATTTAGTAAAAACACTAGAAAAAACATCAGAGATAGCAACAAAATATGTAAAGCGCATTGAATCTAATAATAAAAGAAAAGCAGACACAAACAGAAGTGCAAAACGAAAAAAAAGAAATGCTGCACTAGCAGATGAGCATTATGGGAATATGGAAAAAGAGGCTGACCTCGACAGTGAAGTTTTTAACAAAAAAAAAGAACGAACTATTATCAGAGCTAAACCAAAGTGCTTCTCAGAGGCACGAAATTCAAAACAAAACCATAGGTCAAGGAGCCAATCAAGAATGGCTAAAGCAAAGAAAAATGAGGCTGACCGCATCATTCTTTGGTCAAGTCTGCAAACTACGAGAAACAACGTCTTGCAAAAATATAGTAAAACAATTATTGTACCATACATTTAAAGGCAATGAAGCTACAAAATATGGAAACGAAAATGAACCTATAGCACTAAGAGATGCTGAGGAACTTCTAGGGCTTCATATTGAACCATGTGGATTGTTCATTGATGAAAAACGTCCTTTTCTTGGAGCAAGTCCAGATGGTTTGATAGGTGTTGACGCTATCATAGAAATAAAGTGTCCTGCAAGCGCAGCAAACTTCACACCGGTTGAAGCAATTGAAAACAAAAAAATTACTTATTGCACTAAAGATACGGAGGATGAAATACACAAAATTAAATTAAAAAGAAATCACAACTACTTCTATCAGATACAAGGACAACTACAAATAACAAATCTACAGTATTTGCGATTTGTTATTTGTAGTTGTTCTTGTATTTTTATAATATGGACGCCAAAAGGACTGGCATGTGAAAAAATAGAAAAAGATAATGAATTTTGGAATTCTATTGTAATTAATTCATGAATCCCCGACCGGTCCTTTGAGACCGCGCTGTTATTGTTTTACTATTGTGTCTCGTTTTGCGGGTATGTGATAGGTTAAATTAGAAGAATTTTATTTTAAATACGTACCAGAATTGATAGATTCCCGCTTACCCAGAAATATGCCAGTAGAAGACGTTTTTTTTAAGTAGGAAATTGTCCAATTATTAAATTTCCAGATACAAGGACAACTGCACATTAGAATTTATGATCTAACTCACACACAGATTACCAAGAAAAGGATATTTTAGTAGGCAGCATAAAATACCTACTCAAGCTGTCAGACCAACAGACAAAAACCTTCAAATTCACACCAACTGAAATAATAGAAAATAAAACTTTTTCTACTGAAGCTAAGAAAAATTAAAAAGAAATTACAACTATTTTTATCAGATACAAGGAAATCACAAATAAAAAACCGCACAAGAATTTATGTTCTGTGTTAAAAATTACCACACCATACCACAGTGTCGTCTTTTTGTGTCGTCAAACTTAGGGTAAGTTTGACTTGTACAAAATGTCTTGATGCATTAAGTCCGCCTATAAACCACCACTGTACATGAAGTTTAAATAAATAAAGATTTGACGAACAATACCAAATAAATTTTTTTCGGTATGCTGCATAAAACGGTTTTATCGACGAATTCTAGTTTCTCAATGTTAAGTAGTATGACATTTAGATTTTGTTCCATTTAGAACTAGGCTATTATCAGTGAACAAATTTTGCTCTACAGCAGAGCGTTATTTTTGCTGTCAAGATTATTACTCCTTTTACTTATCTTAAAAATTAAAGAAGTGTAATCGACAAACATATAATATGTTTTGCAGTTTTGCAATAAATGCAACTAAAAATAAAAAAGGACTTAAAATTTAACCTTGCAGTACTCCTATTTTTACATTTAATCTCGATAAATTGACACCGTCTATCTGAACTAATTACTCACTTTCATTCAAATAAAATTTTAATAAGCTGAACGTTTTTTACCTAGTCCGTAATGCTCAAGAGTAATGTTTCATGAACCACACAATCAAACGCTTTAGATAGGTTGCAGAATATACCTCTAGCATTTTATGCGGGTGACATAACATAAGACAAACTTATTTTTTCGGTTGGTACAGTAGTCGGGTCTTGGGATCGAACCGCAAAAACAGCAAAAAAAAAATGTTTTTTTACTGTATTTACTTTTCCGGGATAAAAAGTAACCAGTGTGGTGCCCAGGATTTTAAAGAATAATTATACCAAGTTTCATCGTAATCGAACCGGTAGTTTTTGCGTGATCCCTGAACAAACAGACAGACAGACAGACAAAACATTTTTTTTTTAATCACATTTTTTGGTTCGGTGTCGGTCTAGTAACACCAGGGGTTGTGCCAATATTTTTTTTGATATTTTCAATGTACAGAATTTATACTTCTACAGATTTATTATAAGTATAGATATAGATTGCTTTGGAAAATATATCACACCAAGTTTATATAGGACACGGTGGAGCATACGGCGGAGGTGTGCCCCACTTGAGCGAAGCACCATCGTGTCCTCGTGAAGTTGTGCACTAGTTCAAGCCATGGTTCGGAGTGAGGAGGAATAGGAAACGGTCACCTTCTACTGCGAAGCAGTAATGTAGAAGCACCGCGATCCACAAATAAATCATTGGAAAATGTCCTACATAAAAAAAGTTTATATTCTGTCTCTTACTGGCAGATTTCTGGGTAAGCGGGGATCTATCAATTCTGGTAATACGCATTTAAAATAAAATTCTTCTAATTTAATTACAATAGAATTCCAAAATTCATTATCTTTTTCTATTTTTTCATATGCCAGTCCTTTTGGCGTCCATACTATAAAAATACAGTATTTGCGATTTGTTATTTGTAGTTGTCCTTGTATCTGATAGAAGTAGTTGTGATTTCTTTTTAATTTAATTTTGTGTATTTCATCCTCCGTATCTTTAGTGCAATAAGTAATTTTTTTGTTTTCAATTGCTTCAACCGGTGTGAAGTTTGCTGCGCTTGCAGGACACTTTATTTCTATGATAGCGTCAACACCTATCAAACCATCTGGACTTGCTCCAAGAAAAGGACGTTTTTCATCAATGAACAATCCACATGGTTCAATATGAAGCCCTAGAAGTTCCTCAGCATCTCTTAGTGCTATAGGTTCATTTTCGTTTCCATATTTTGTAGCTTCATTGCCTTTAAATGTATGGTACAATAATTGTTTTACTATATTTTTGCAAGACGTTGTTTCTCGTAGTTTGCAGACTTGACCAAAGAATGATGCGGTCAGCCTCATTTTTCTTTGCTTTAGCCATTCTTGATTGGCTCCTTGACCTATGGTTTTGTTTTGAATTTCGTGCCTCTGAGAAGCACTTTGGTTTAGCTCTGATAATAGTTCGTTCTTTTTTTTGTTAAAAACTTCACTATCGAGGTCAGCCTCTTTTTCCATATTCCCATAATGCTCATCTGCTAGTGCAGCATTTCTTTTTTTTCGTTTTGCACTTCTGTTTGTGTCTGCTTTTCTTTTATTATTAGATTCAATGCGCTTTACATATTTTGTTGCTATCTCTGATGTTTTTTCTAGTGTTTTTACTAAATTACCGGTGTTTTGTTTTGCCGCTGCTGCAAAACAACGCGTTTCGTAGCTGCCGCGTAGACAATAGTTTACCCGTTTTCCGCCGATAAATTTTGCGATGATAGAGTTAAATTGCTCTGCAATGTTGTTTGTATGAGCCACTAATATACTTTCCACATTTGATACAATAATGCCCAGAATAGAAAAAATGTCGTACCACAAGCCACATTTTTTCATTTCCGGGACGAAATTTTCACTATTTACTCCTGTGCAAAAATAAGATTTACATTTTTCGTGTTCACCAAACACATGACATGGGCTATTTAATAAATCTTGTTTTAAACTATTAATTTTTTGGTCCATAGTCATATTTGGTAGTTTAGTGTTATAATCGACCGCCCCTTTTATGGCCTTTCGTAATCTCAAAATATTTACATCCAGGATTTTTCTCAATTTTATTGGAACCGATCCGAATTTATTTTCCGTCTTTTTTACTAAGTTTTTTAATTTTGAGCAATAATTTCTTAGCAAATGATTGCTACATTCAATTTTTTTTATGATTGTGCAATGTCCGTACGGCAAAGATTCGTTGAGAGCGTTAGTAACGCTACTATCACCATCACCAATCAGCGTTTTATATCGTAATTGATGCATGTCGATGCTACATTTGAAACCCTCGACAATGCCATCTGCTTCCATAGCCGTCGAGCTTTTTGACCAATTTTTAAAACACCGATGAGATTTCGGAGCAATGTTTTTTTTATTGGCTACTGCACATACGCAACAGTATGCATTTCTGATGCCTAAAAATAATATTTTTTTGGTTTCAAATCCAATTATACAGGATACTCCAGATAAGGAATTATAATTAGTCCTATATGAACGCTTAGCCCATGAACCGTCTACTACAACAGTAATGTAAGGAATCCCATCAGGGTCCACATTACCATTAGCTTTAGCAATTTCCTTTTCCTCTACACCGGCTTGGTACATACTTTCCAAAGCAATGTCTTTAATTGTGTCGCCAAATAAAGTACTTTCCTTTATGTACAGCTTATCAGACATGCTTGGTATGTCAACATGAGCACAAAATTCACTTAATTGAGCAAATCCATTGCCTGAAGTAATGATCCCCTGAACAACATGCTGATTTATTTTGTTTTCAATTCTGTCGTTTTTTAAATTAAATGTAACACCACACATTTTACAACAAAATTTAAACGAAGAATGAAATCCACGCCGATGTTCACTTGAAAATTTAAAATCTTTAAATGAACAATTAAACGGGCTGTGGTCGATTTCTGACAATTGTTCAAATAGATATTTGACGTCGAATATTCTTCGGCCAGTTATCTCTGGAACTTTTTCAACTGTCAGATCTTCTTCAACTGTCAGAAACTCAGCAGTCGTAGAGCACGTTGGATTCCTATAACAGGCAAAAGACAACAATAAATGCAGCATCGCCTAAATAAAACAATCAACATAAATAATGACTTAGTATTTCGTTAGTGGAATATCTGAAACCTAAAGAGAAAAAAAAATACATGCCTTCTATTTTTAAAAACCATATTTCAACGTCTGTGCTTAACGAAAACTAAGATCTAACGATTTATAAAAAACTAGCCAAGAGCGTGTCGGGCCACGCTCAGTGTAGGGTTCCGTAGTTTCCCGTCCGTCACAATAAGAGTCCCTAACTTTTTAAAAACTGTTCGACTCATCAACTTCAAAATAATTTTCCTAGAAAGTCATAAACTTCTATTTTCCAGATTTTTTTCATATTTTCTAAACTTATGGTTCAAAGGTTAGAGGAGAGGGGACACATTGTTTTTTACTTTTGGAGCGATTATTTCCGAAATTATTTATATTATCAAAAAATGATTGTAGTAAACCCCTATTCATTTTTGAATACCTATCCAAAAATATATCACACGTTAGGGTTTAAAATAATAAAAAAACACTTTCCACTTTACAAGTAGGGCTACCCTAATTAAACATTTTTTCCAATTTTTATTTTACTACCTACTTTATCGGCGTGATTGATATACATATTAGTACCAAATTTCAGCTTTCTAGTGCTAACAGTCACAGAGATTAAGCGAGGTCGGACGGACGGACAGAAATGGCGAAACTATAAGGGTTCCGTTTTTGTCATTTGGCTACGGAACCCTAAAAACGGAGTCAGTACTAAGCGTTCTGAATTTTGGGTCACTGAATCTACACTGCTCTTAGGTCTCTTATAGAAAGGAAAAGCAACTGGGTAGGTACATACGCGCTAAACAACTGGCTGATTGATTGATGGGTTTGATCCTGCCCGATATTATTTGAACTTTTAAAGTTCATTGGCGCATGTATTTCGGCTTTTGTTGTTACTTCTATACCACCTGGACCAAGCGACGAAGATCTGGATAGTTAAATATAGTATACAGTTATTATAAATCATCATCGTTATTATTATTATCTTGATATTACGCTACATTATCAAATGTAAAATATGTAATGTTTTTGTTTCATACCTGCTGTGTAACTCCTGATCATTACTGTTATTATTATTAGATTCAAGGAGTATTCTTCGCACAGGTGGCACAGAAGTATCCCATGAACTGTAAAAAAAATACTTGATAACATTACAGCAAAATCATTTATAATTCATCATCTTATCTTACTGTCATATCAGGGGTATCAATTTTAGTAAACCCCTATTCATTTTTAATAGCTGTCCAACAATATATCACACGTCAGGGTGGAAATTAAAAAAAAACACTTTCCACTTTACATGTAGGGGGGCTACCCTAATTAAACATTTTTTCCAAGTTTTTATTTTACTACTTTGTCGGCGTGATTGATATACATATTGGTACCAAATTTCAGCTTTCTAGTGCAAACGGTCAAAGAGATTAGGTAAGCGAGGACGGACGGACAGACATGGCGAAACTATAAGGGTTCCGTTTTTGCCATTTGGCTACGGAACCCTAAAAAAGGAGCCCGCGCGCATCTGGTCTGTTTTGATTCTACTTATACTCCTGGTATCTTTTTCTTTATTTAGTCTATATTATCTACATATAACTACTCGATCAACTATTCACCTCAAAGGATGCTTATTTTCTATTCTGTTTTTCGCTTGTTTCCGTCTGGGAATAGATGGCCACAGCCGTTTTTTATTTGACCGCCGTGGTTCTGTAAATATACGCAGTTTATAATTCAAATTCAAATACATTTTATTTTATAATCTTATTTATAATGAAGCCGCAGTTTTTCTCAAGCCAAACCCGAAAAACTCCAGTCGTAAATATTAGCCAGTTATAAGTTAATATAAGACCTGCCTCCCGGATTCTGAATACAAATACCTCAGATTTTAAAAATTAAGTAGGACGATTTTAATCAATGTTTGGTGCAACAAGAGTTAAAAAAATCTCCGAGCAAAAACTGCACCGAGGCTACACCCCACACTTGTCCAGCCAAATCTGGCAGTATGGTCACCCTACTTCAGGTGAGCCGAACAAACATCTTAGTACCTTAGATAAGTAGCAAGGAGCGAGCAATGAAGTTTCGCATTATCCTTGAGAGAGTAAAAAAACTGAACAGTGACATAAAAAGTTTATGAATAAATTAATTATGTAACTCCGTTCAGTGGTTTAGAGATATGAAATAAAAAAAAAGATTACATTCATGCAATAATACAAGATAATTGCGCGAAAAGCATGACCCTTCTTGACAGTCGATAATATCTACAACTGCGCTATACCAATCATAGCGCATTCTTACAGATTTTCTTATTATTAGTGATGAAACAAATAGGTACTCGTTTGTCCGGATGCAGAAAACAATGAAATAAAATATGAAATGAAATCTGTCAAAATATTGTCAAATATTACAGAATAATATAAAATTTTATACCTATTTTTTTCTAAAATACTATGTTTCCTGACATAAAAACATCACATAAAATAATATTTCTTGCAAAAACCTTTTCAACAATAAATTATGAGCTTCAAAATCACTGCACTATACCAAAAAAGTTTAACAAGAATGTGTACCTACTAAAATTATTTACATACACATCCACCTGGTTAGGTAACTTATAATACAGAAGTATAATAATAGGTATCATTAGGTTGTACTTACTGTGAGGTGCATCCCAACGTTCAAAGTTGGAGTCCATGTCGGTTCAGTAAGGCCACCAAAACTAACAAAATTCGTATGAATAAACGTAACTCGATGGTACCAAATCAAGAGGCAAATCAAAATCAAAGTTCATAGCATGGGTCAATAGTGTTAGAAATATTACAATACAATTTATTACGCACGCACAACACTGTAGAGTACTCGTCTAACACTGGCAATGACAACAAACAATTCGCCCGCTTTAGGGCCTTATCATACTAGCGGATGGCGAGCGTCATCAAAGCGAAGCGGGTGTGCAACGAATACGATACGTAGGCGTAACGAACACGCCGCGCATGCGCAGCGAATTAGTTGCGGACGCGCAAAGATGTCGCCGCATTTTGTATTGTCTTGTACACACGCCCGCCCGTCCGCCCCCAGATTCGCAACATTTTCGTCTCGTATTTAAAAAAGTATTGCGAATCTGCCAAGTGTCCGTAAGGTTTTTGCAGTGCAGCTGCGACGTTTTCGCTACGTTCCCGACCCACCCCGCAGCCACTCACAAACCGCTAGTGTGTAATGGGCCTTACGCTAGTATGAATACCTTTAGGAGCGAGACACACGCGACGATCTAGTGTACCCTGGATTGATTACGAAGTAATATCACACATTCTAAAGTGTACTTCATTCTTATTGCATAATGGCATATTTTTTATTGACAAGCAAAAATGGAAAAAATGTCCCCACAAGACAGAGAGCATAGAAAGAAATATTGTGTCTCTTTCTTACTCATATATGAATACCCTGGTAAAAAGAGATAATATAACCTTTTGTGGATACGCTTTAGATGTTGATGTAATCAATCCAGATAGTATAAACAATTCTTGGACGCATTGACTGGAGTAATGTCATCACCCACACATTGACAGTTGCTTGCTGCGATAGCAATAAAAGCGATTGAAAATTTGGGAGAAATTTGGATGTGTTCCGTAATACCAAAAATGTTGAATGAAAAATTAATGATTTTCCCATTTCTTTTCGATTCTTTATAACTTGATAATAATATCTGTGTTCCTACGGAGAGATATCTTGAAATATTGTTGTTTATAATATAGAAAAAACTAAATAAAAACATGACATTTTCGCTGTGAAAATGTGCAAAATTAAATTCGCTTAAATTTCGTTTGGGGTAAGTTTTTCAACAAAAAGACGATGTAGGAACCTAGATAATTATTGTCTGAATCCGAATAACATCATATTATGGTGTAAATATGCTTAAACTGCAAATGATTTTGGTATTACGTTTGTATGGAAAATTGACACTTCGCGCCAGCCTTAATGACAGCTCTGATTTAATTTTTCTCCATTTTGATTTTTACTCTCCGACTGTTCGTATTCAAATGAATGTAACTCCCTGTAATCATGGCCTATTTTTATGATTTTTTTATGATGAAGTACTGGATATATGAGGAAACAAAAAAAAAATATTTCATATTTTTACGTGCCCTACAAATGTCCGATTATCATTACTTTTGGATCACCCCTCGTATGATACGATCTCGTTTCCTAGTGCATCTACCTTAGCTCTAGTAAGCACGTGGCCAGTACCAGGAACCTAGCAAAAACAATTGCCGTCGCGTGTTAAATCTGTTTATAGAACTAGATTAGTAGCCGCGATGCCCTCATGGTCGCGGTCTGTCAGACGAATAACGTAACGACAAGTGTTGTTTGCTATATGCCCGGATCCTTCTTACAGTAAACAACACTTGAGCTACCAAATTCTGACTTTTCATCACTAGTAATTGGTTTTTTGCAGCAGCACTTAACCCACATATTTTCGTTAATGCATTTGCTGTAAGAGTCGTCAATGATGAAAAAATTAAAGTTTGACTTGAACTTGAGCTCGAGAAATCGAATAATAATCTGCAAAAATTGGCAACAAGTAATATTTCGAGAGCAATAAGTCAAGTAGGATAACTTTGTATCATCATCAATGTTTGAAATAACCATCACGTTTTAATGAGATATTGGTATTAGCACATAGATTTATCCAAACATTATCATAATAAATACAAGCGTACTCATATTCACATCCGTAGAAGCATGTCCGGCTACAAATTTGATGTTTATTTTCATTGTAACTCTAAAGTTACTCACAAACATTACACGTGTTTCACCTTTGGGCAATCATTAAGCTCCTCAAAATAAAAATGTCTAATAACAAAATCAATGCCTAGGAATATTAGTAACAGACAGTAATTAGCGCGTAATCAAGGAAAATGAAATTATAATGAGCGAATTATTGTGAAAATTTTGCACTAATCTCGTATCTCATGTCTAGGTATCGTTTTTTGGAATTTATCAACAAAATGTATGATTCATTAGGTCTTGTATGATAGTCACGTTTCTTGTAAATGTTGTCTGACTTATTTTATGATTGACAAAATTTTGCCAGTGACTTCGTGTGAAAATGTCACTGAGTGATAAAGACGTTTTCTACTGGTCAAAGAATATTTAAAGTCGGTCCAGTAGTACCATCATAGATGCTTACAAATTTTACCACTTTATGATATGAGTATATCTATAGTTACTACATTTTCGTTAAACTTAGTGTAACTAGCCGCAGATGTGGTTTTACATCCTTGGGTTTATGTCTGTTTTTCTGGTGACTAATGCGCTAGTAAAAGCACAAGATCGACAGCACAAACAAATCGTAAATTCTATTTTGATGCCATGTGCGGCGTTGGGTAAACGCATACGATAAGTCAAAGCGTGCGTGTCAGCATTATTCTACTTTTCGTTGCAATCTGCCAAGTCATTGTTGTCTTTCTGATGTTACAGACCCAGTGTCTGTGTTTTAAAGGAGTGTAGCTTGTCTGTGTTTTAAAGGAGTGTAGCTTGTCTGTGCCTTCCATGCATTTTAAACTGTCATCTCAAAGTTCACTTCCTACTTAGACAGGTACACACATACATTACACTTAGACAGTCTCTTTCAGTAAATCTATATCCACACTTTCTTTTATAACTACTGTTTTCTCGCAAATATGTAGTTATATAATTTTCTCATTAATTATTAACAATCCTGTATTATTATAATGACTTTTGTATTCGCTAAGCTAATGGACTTGATTACATAAACAGACAGCTCTAGTTGAGCTGTTGATCTTTGGTCGAGTGTGTCCACTAGACGGCTATCATCTTGGACATCGACAAATACTGTCGTAACACATCCGTCTCACATTATTTCTATATCAGATAACATATCAACCTTATTAATAGTATTGCTTGATAATTCGTGCATATAAGGTTTATCAGTCGTAATCCTGACTTAGTTGACCGCAGTGAGGCGTACTTGCATGTTCTTGTGCTTAGTGAAATTAATTGTGTCACTATGGGAATGCCAATCAATAGGAAGTGAGTAGTTTTTATTTTATCCTCTTTTGTTGCCAGTGCTGTGTCTTCTTTTTCAGTATTCGTGTTTTTATAAAGTGCTACCTTAACATCTAAAGAAAACTGGACCAGCAGAACACGTGTGTGTGAAAATAGTTTCAAAATGATACCACAGTGTTTAAAACAGTCTGGGAAATTGTTAGCTCATTTAAATTCTGTTGAAGCCGTTCTTGACAATAAAGAAAATAATACGCAGGAAATTAAAGCAGTTATTCATAAAATTGCAAATTATACTGTAGTAAAGTTTCGTTGCCGTCGGAATACTTCGTTAATCGAGGATACAACGATTTAATTTGAGTAACAGCTCGAAACTAGTTAGCTAACTGCAGGAGAATGTACCAGTCTGACTGGTTTGAAGACTAGCACAATAAGTTGACTGGGCCATCCTTGCAGCCTGTGAACGCGATAAATAGCATCGCATACGCATCGCGTGACCGAGTCTCCACGCGATGGCGATTACCATAAACATTTCCATCCTACATACATACCTTCACTATATTATTATAAGAGGCAGACCTCCCGTCTCGTGTGCCTTGTTTGGTGTGTATGCGGTTAACTCAAAAACTAGCGAATGGATTTTTATACAGTTTTCACCAATGTACGGACTGATTCTTGAGGAGAGTTTAGGTGTATCATTCATTGAAGTTTTGTGTAAATTGATGGTTGAAGAAGTCAGAAGTTATCCTGCCAACTGGGAGTTTCACTGGCGTGCGTCGTGTAGGATAATTAGTTACATAAAATAATTGCATCACTGCTTACCATCAGGTGGGATTGCAGTCAAGCATTAGTTAATGGTATATTAAAAAAAAAAAAAAAAAAAATAATTCTACTGAGGAAAAGTTTCCCATTATAAGTTCAAAATAAGTAAGGTGGACACAATATCCATTTTAATAATTTTTAAATTTAGTATAAATATTCCTCATGAATTTGAGATTGCTAAACATATATTTATGATAAGTATACATATAAAATTTTTTCGACTTTCAAAATTTTGCCATATATCATTTTCATTAGCATTAGGTACTTTCCGGAATTCTATCCTAATTAGCGACGCTATCGGATGGTGTAATAATATAGCGTGTGGTTTTTTGTCAAAATCAACGGCTTCTGTTAATACGTAACCAAAAAAAAATAGATAATTAATATTATATTTTTTGTATGAAATATTAATTTTCGTAAAATCTGTTTTGGATTTGATTTTTTTCCTATTTCAAAAATTCTCTGTGTATATTTAACTTTAATTTTCACAGTCGTGTGTGTCGTTGACATGAATACGTATGAATATTATTTTCGAAAGGCATCATTATCGCCGATAGCGTGTCACAGGCGTGAATTGTTAATTGTTCTAATTTCATTGAATCATACATATTTTTAGTAATTTGTTAGTTATCAATCAATTGTTTATCATGAGGAAATCTGGCAATTGGCAGCTTATGTCGATGTGTCAGAAACCAGACATTGTAAAAATATTCCGTGAAGGCGCCGGATTATTTTGATTACAGTATCAGGTATTGCAATTCAAACATAATTTCTTACAAAGCAATTGAACGTGAACAGGCAGGATTTAGAAAAGACTTCAGCACAATTGATCATATACATACAACAAAACAACTCATACAAAAATATAATGAATACAACAAGCCTATTTACCTGGCCTTTATAGACTATTCCAAGGCTTTTGATAGCCTCATACATAATCATGTATGGCTAAGTCTAATAGAGCAGGGGATCGCAAGTACCTACATAAATATAATAAAAAACATATACAAAGAAAGCAAGGCGAGTATTAGGTTGGAATCAACAGGAGATGTGTTCCCTATAGAAAGAGGTGTCAGACAAGGTGACCCACTGTCACCAAAGCTGTTCACAGCAGTGCTTGAACATATGTTCAGAAAATTGGATTGGGAACATTTTGGACTGAACATAAATGGAGCACGACTGAGCCACCTAAGATTTGCAGACGACTTAGTTATATTGGAGGAAGACCCAAAAAAACTGGAATATATGATACAAACCTTAGTAATCAGAAGTAGGGAAGTGGGTCTAGAAATCAACTTAACAAAGACTAAGATGATGACAAACTCAACCCCCACAGACATAATAAACAATGGACAAAAACTCGAGTATGTAGAGGAATATGTGTATCTAGGCCAGATAATATCACCAAGTGACCAAATGTCAAAGGAAATAGACAAAAGAATTGCTACAGGGTGGAAAAAGTACTGGGCTCTGAAAGAAGTGATGAAGAGCAAGGAAATGAGCATTAAGATCAAAAAGAAGACTTTTGATACCTGTATCCTACCCTGCATCACATATGGCTGTGAAACCTGGGCTCTGACGAAACACCATAGGGACAAACTAGAAAGATGCCAAAAAGGTATGGAAAGAAGCATGCTAAATTTAAAGCTAAAAGATAGAGTCAGAAGTGCTGATATAAGGCGTAAAACCAAATTAACAAATATACTATCACGTATTGATCAACTTAAATGGAGGTGGGCAGGGCATATGCTTCGATGCAATAAGGAGAAATGGAGCAAACAGGTGACGGTTTGGTACCCAAGGGATGGTGTCAGGAGCAGAGGGCGGAAAGCAAGACGATGGGAGGATGATATGAAGCTCACTATAGGAACTCACTGGGTTAGAGTAGCAGCAGATAGGAAACAGTGGAAAGAGTTGGAGGAGGCCTTTGCCGTAAGGCACACCGAAATCAGAGACATTCTGTAACCGTATGCATGTAAACAATACTTATAAGTTTTATTTTGTAATTAGTTTTTAAGTTTTCGGAAATAAAAGGCTATATTATTATTATTATTATTATAATTGAACGTGAAAACATTAATTGACTTTGTATCATAAAATTCATACTGCTGTTCATGTGATTAAACTTGTTTTTTACATAGCTGTAGCATTGACATTAGACGGTAGCTAAATGAGTAATTCTGCACCTTGAATTTGATTCATCATTTCAGCCGAAGCACGTCCACTTTTGGACATTCCCAATTGTCGCCACAGCGAATGGTCCATCGCAATCCCACGATTCCCACCAGGTCATCGGTCCACCTTATAGTAGACTTTCCAACGCTCTGCGTTTGCCGCGGTCGCCACTCTAGAAACTTTCGGCCCTTTTAGATTTGATTGGTTTTTAGACATCAGAAACATCACAGAACTCTTTTTCACAAATTGATGTTGCCGTCACAAGCTGAATATTTTCCTGTCAAAGGAATATCACAGGCAATAAATTCCGACGCCTATCGAATCCAAGCATCCAATATACGAATATCGCAGGCGTCCCTTTGAAACCAACCACCGTAGCGGCGCGGATTCCTCTCAATTCGCACGGCTCCAGTAACAAAGACAAACAGTGGCCTTACCATGAGTTTGAAAAAACGTTCTCGCTATCGAAAACTATAGCTTTGTCTCTTTCACGTGCACCACAATGACAGGGACAAAGCGATAGTTTTCGATAGCGAGAACGTTTTTACAAACTCATGGTAAGGCTACAGGTTAGAAGTGTAACTTTCACCGCGGCTGGTTCTGTCCCGTCCTGTGCGGTAGTACTCGCTACTCGCTCGCCACTCGCCATCATCCTTCTTACGTAAGTTGGCTGAACAAGTTTGTCTTGAGCTGCATTCACACTGCGAGCGTTCACGCGTTCAATTTATGTATGGAGTTTGGGCTAACATTGAACAGCAATCTGGTGCATACAGGCTAAGAGAGCGTAATTATCTTGATTTTTATGAGCAGTTAATAATATTTTACAGTCCATCGTTTATTTTTAAGTGGAAAAAATATAAGCTTGCATTATTTTATATTTATAGGGCTTAATTGAGATGACAGTCATAACTTTGTATCTGCGTGTGTGTATCTCAATATCATAGTGTATCTGCCTGTTTATTTCAACGTCAGACGTCAAGTTGACAAATTGTCAATCTGACATTAACGGACTTGACCTTCTTTCGACACGTTTTGATATTGCATTATTATGATAATAATATATGTTTTGTCTCTATTGTATAAATTGGCAGTGGAAATCATAATACAAACTTGAAAGTATTTAATAGATTCGGTAATTTTAGCTACATTGTAAACAATTCTATTGCCTAGGAATAAATAGAAAAAAAAAAAATTAAAAATCTTTTTACAAAAACGGAGGACTGAAAAATTTATATTTAGTCATGATTTATTTAACATGGCCAAAGGCCAATTACGTTAAAGTTAAAGACATGTTTAAAAAAAAACTAAAATGATATGAATACCTTAATAAATAAGCTTTCTTATAGTTATAAGGTGTATCTCATTGAAGTTCAAGTTTCTTCGGAATAATATCCCCTTTTAGACCTCTCCTTTGCCTATTAGGACTTGGCCAGCCTCTTTTTGACCTTACTCATGTGTGCGTCACAATTTATGTGTGCTTATCATTGTGTCCAGCCATTTCTTGGTTAGCCTTTTCATCTATACATTTTCTTCCATAATACTTACAGCTTTTCTTGTCACAAGCTCCCTATTTTATCCCTTTTACGTAAAAGTAGTACCTACCTTACTAGCACGAAATTTCAATGCTCTATATTATTATCGTCTTTAGCGTAACAAATATAAAGTACTTTTTTAAGTAATCTAATTGACAGACCAACTAGATTTTTTTAGTTTCTACGTTATATCGTTACTTGTCATATGAAGGATTTTGCTGCAATAGATATGTCGTGAACGCGAATTACACTTTTACAGTTGAAAAGCATAATTTCAACGTGCCAGTCGAACATTAAACAAACTTAGTAACTTGCACTTATTGTGGAAGCAGTGCAGTGATGTATGGAGAAGAAAATTTCAATTATCAAGGATCACTACAGTCCACAGACAGAATGGTCTTGGCATTACTGGTTAGTTAGTAATTAGATCTACAGCTACTTCAGTATCCACTTACTGAAAGCCTAATTCTTTATTCCCACTCCCACTTTAGTTAATAAATAAACAAGAAAGTTACATTAACTTGTGGCTAATAGCCTAACATATTCAGGTCTATATAATAAAATAAATCAGCTGTAAGGCAAGGCACTAACAAAATTTGCTTTGTTAATGTTTGTGAACATTCAGGTCGATTCGTCTTAGCCTTTACGCTTCACTACACTTGCCTAACTTGAGCCTTTTGGATAATAAAACTGCTTTCACTATAAATTTCATAGATAATGAAAATAGATTTCCCGGCTGTCATTTGGAGATCTTTGGCAGTCGTTACGGATAGTCAGAAGCCAGTAAATCTGACTCCAGTCTTGCCATGAAGTACCGTGTTACCCCAGTTAATGGGTTGTGGAGGTCTGGTAGGCAGCCGCTCCTCGTAAAATACTGGTATTCAGCTAAATCCGGCTTGACTGGAAGCCGACCCCAATATAGTTGGGAAAAGGCTAGGCAGATGATGATGATGAATGAAAATAGATTAAAGATATGTATATAAATGTTATTCTATAATCACTGGTGGCAAGCGTGCTCTATCGTCGACCACATCATCGGTTACCATCAGGTGAGATAGTGGTCAAACGCTAGTCTATGCAAGGTCAAAATAATTCTCTCGAAAATATTGTCAAATCAATAGAATATTATTTTGAGTCCTTGGAATCTTCCAGAAGTAAGGTAATTCAATTAACAAGAATTCAATTCAAATGGTCAAAGTAATATGAGGAAAACGTAAAATCTAATTTGTCAACAGAAATAACCATCCGCGGAATTAATGAGACGGTATTTCAAACGCGAAACCTTGTAAATGATATCAAGGAAAAATGGCGAACTAAGCGTCTAGCAGATATTTCTTTCAGTGTAATGTTCAAGATTAATTGGAGTTTCATGGACGAACGGATAAGGTGGCTGTCAGGCGCTATAGTTTATATGCGTTGACTAACTTTGGTCCGCGACTTTGTCCGCGTAGATGTCGAAAATGGCTTTAAAAAGATTTTAATTGGTTTTTACGCTATTAACTAATATTATTTGCAATCTTGGTCAGTGGGTAGCCTTAGGGGCGGGCTTAGGGGCTTTTTACCCCTGTAGGGTTTAACCCCTTCAGGGGATGAATTTCAATAAAATACGTATCTCTAAAGAAAAGTATAGATGTAGTAAAGATAACTGAAATAGTATTACATCACAATATAGCTAAGAAATAATCTTCGGTATATCTAACAGATTATCTTGGACATACATTTAGAAAAGTAGCCAACAATACTATATTCAACCACACAAAAAGAAACTAACAAAAATATTTGCGTCAAGTGTGACGATGTACAAATAGTGTTCACTTCGAAACGCTCTCCGAATACAATACATTGCGAACGTCAGGACAAGAATATTATATAAGAGATGTGCTAGATGATATCTATAATTTCTTGCCTAGACATAAATAGGATGTTTATCTATTCAGATATCGCGCAGAGGTCATCTTTGCCTTCAGTCTAGACACTTAATCAATGTCTAACAAGCAAGTAACTATGTAAACTTTAATCGATACTTAATGGAAAATTCTTTGGATAATCTTTCATCTATGTAAGTTACTAGCTGGCTGCCAGCGGCTTAACTGGCCTGATAGGAAATTATCTCCCTTGGGATAATTTAACTTACTCTCGGGATATTTTGCGAGAAAAAGTAACAACGAACAACCATCAATACGTACAAACTTTTGCGTTTATAATATTAGTAGGATTCAGTATAGTGATATGGCATTTTTACTTCAGTCATAGACTCATAGTTATTGTTGACATAGGTCTACTATCTCACCTGATGGTAAGCGATGATATGGCCGACGATGGAGCACACTTGTCTAAAAGTAACTTAAGACCCCTAAGTTGTACCTAGCTATCAGGAAACACAAACATAAGAAAATTTTGTGATTACTATCGAAAATTATTTGTTTATAAAGCCTTCATTTTCCTTTTGGATGGATTATTGTCGTTGTAACTACCTACATAGTTATCAGCGCTGCCGATTGATTTCCGCAACCCGAGTAAAGTGCATTGTCGTATGTAGTGATTACCATTTTTGATCCGTTCTTCTCCCTAGGAACGTGGCGGATAGCCAAGGAGATCTTGTATAATTTTGTACCAGCTCCAGGCATGTGTATTCTTACCTTTTGGAAGGATTTTATTTAAAGACCTTAAAGACCTAACTGATGAAGCACTTCTTCATCGTATCAATGATTCTAATTTAAATTTCCTTGAACCAAAATCCCACTTCGACAGCATTAGAATTTTCGACGTAGTAGTTCTCAAAAGTACACACTTCAAGGCTATGTACTATTTATAGTAGTCTAGATGATAACTAAGATATTAATTTAATTTGATAAAGTTATCATTATCAAGTGTGTCATTACCGTGACCGATGATCTAGCCCTGAAGAAATTTCCACTCGCCGTAAATTAATGATGATTACTTGATAATTGTATCCACTTGGTGATATTATCAATTATAATTTTGTGTAGGAGTGCCGGTCGCACCTTTTTTAATTGTGGTGAATCAGATGGAGGAATCCTAGGAATTTGTAACATGCGACTTTATTATACTGAAAAAAAGTCCCGTCTATCTATTAGGAGTGAGTGCTTCATCCATTATTCCCCGACTTACGAATTGTAGGTTACGGGTTCAAACACAGTCAGGCGCATTACATGTAATTTATTTCATCACCACTGCTCTCATAACGGTGAAGGAAAACATCCACCAACCCGCACCGGGCCCGCGTTCTGATTTACGACCCGTTCCTGAACAGACTAGAGGCCTGAGTCCCAACAGTGGGAACATTATCTTCTTCTTCTTCCTGCCCTTGTTCCATATTACTTGGGGTCGGCGCTATGCATTTTTTTCTTCCATCATTTAGAAGATGTCTGGAACACATGACCTTTAGATAACCTGATGATACACAGCCGTCTGGCTTCTTAATAATTGTCACCCTAATTAATTAATCACTTTATGTTTGTTTAAGTGTCTAAAAACTTTGGCCCGAAGAAACTTTGAGACTTTGTCTTCATAAGTTACTTCTAACTTATGTTAAGTTGGTAATTATTTCTTAGCATGGGTTTAATAGACACGCAAAATAACCTGTTGCTACTTTATAATAATTCGCGGCAAATTACTTGACTATTACGTAAGGTTGAAGAACATTGGCTTGTAAATGAAAAAAACCTGCTCGTGTTTTACACATCAATTATTATTCCATTACTTTGTTGTTTATTGTAACCTTTATATGTATATAAAAGGAGAAACTGACTGACTGACATATATATCAACGCACAACTGAAAACACTAGGAATAGGAGCGTGGAATTTTGTACAAGGCTTCCTTTTAGGATGTAAGAGGTTTGTCCAAAATTCACCCCCGTAATGTGATGAAACGGAGTATTCCCGTTTCGGCATCCAGATTTTCGGCACCCAAGCTATTCCCGATTCGGCACCAATAGGTATTTTGGATGGTACCTAGTAACCCGTACAAAATCCCAATCCAAAATACCTATTGGTGTAAGTTTCTATGGAAAAACCTATTTTCACACAGGCGAAGCCACTAGCATAAGCTAGCTGAATAAAATAAGTGATATTTTGCCAGGTTGTTTGTAAAAAATGTCTACTGTCTGAGTAAGAAGTAGTGCAATGGAGCAAATTACAGTGCCAAGGCAAGCCTGTCAAGGCGTAATGTCTACCTAGTACTTAGCGAACAGTCATGAAGAATTACTTCTGTAATATTATTGACTTGACGTTTTAAATTATTTGGTAGTTAAATCATAATTATCACGCTAATATTTTTCTTCTTCTTCTTCCTGCCCTTATCCCATATTATTACTTACATGCACTTTTTATAAAAGCGAAATTTCGTGAGAGTACGTGCGTGTGTGTATGTTTGTTACTTATCACGCTCGAAACGGCTGCACGGATTAACCATGTCCTGGTATACTCCTAGTACACAGGATACTTTTTATCAAAGAAGTGTGAACTCTCAGGATAATTTTCTACTTTCACGCGGTCGAAACTGTTGACAGCAGCTAGTATTGTATTATACTTAAGAACGCTGTAGGACAGTCGGATCGTATCTCCGCGATATATAGGCGGATTCTGATAACCGCTTCGATTCATCAGTTCTCGTGAATGTCAAGGTTCTGTTGTTTAGTTACATGAGCACGTATGTGAACTTCGACTCACGTACTTGACCGTCATTAACCTTTATATGATTTGTATCCTTGTTAGCTAGTTACTATAATTACTATCGTTTCTTACATTTGCATATCAAAAAAACGGAAATAATGATTTCCATAGTTACTACATTTCTATTTGTTTGTATCGACTTGCGACCCAGTCGTACCAAGGGCACTATATCTAATTACAGGAAGCAAGCAAAACATCAGGCTTTGTTGGACACAAGAAATAATGAAGGACGCATTATATAACGAAATGTTAGTTTCCGTACCTTCCTTTGTTTAGCGAGACATCTTCTATTCACATTTCCCCTTTCATTATTCAAAGTGGGACCATGAAAAACCTTAAGTCGACAGAAACTGAGAACCTTGAAGATTCCATAGAATAAAAATGTCATTAAAGTTTTTCCGGATGGAAAACCTTCATCAAGTCACAAATAACGTTTAAAATATTCTAATACTAAAAACAAACATGTATCAGAAGCGTTAACTGTCAGAAATAACGTAGTAACATTACTACTAAAAACAAACTATTAATAAATCATTAGTGTCACACATGTTATTATCTAATCGCTGGACTTGGTCCGTGTCGCTGAGGTAACCGTCACGTTAGCGTAGCGCATGGAGTGCGCATGACTGCAGGCTGGCACCTTGATCTCTGCCAAACTGAACGATAAGGATTACGAAATGTAAACATAGTGGCTTTTCATTAAATATTATAATCTTAAGTGGTAAGACAATGCTCGATAAGTTTAATGCCACTGTTGTAGAAGGGAAAATAGAAAATGTAGACGATGGATACAATACGAAAGCATACAAACTTGTAGTCCTTCAAGAAATGCACGACTGAAATGCATTTTGGAATATCCTTACACTTATTGAAAGAAAGAAATAATATACAGCAAGGACCATACTACAAAAACAACAACCATAAGCAAAAGAAAAGAACAACTAAAAATATATATGCTAAACACAGGACCACGGTCTACGACCATATAGGAGATATTGTGATCCTTTGAGATAATAAGTACTAACCAAAAGGTAGAATGGCAGGTTTAGGTACAAAATGACAATTATCAAACATAAGTACCCAGCACTTGAAGTTTATCGGTATTCAAGTGGTAACTGGAAGCAATAAAGTTAATATGGGTACTTAGAATCGCATAATTATTACATCAACAAACAGCTTTCCATAAATAGATGACCAGCTTAGAACCCGATCCACCGGAAAACGTGGTGTTATGTAGATGGTCTTCTTTTAGCGAGGCAATGGGTTAATGTGGCAGGAAGGCAAATAGTTTTCATTTAGATATTGATTTATTGGACTTATTGGGATAAATCTTAGGAGAAGCAACTTTTGATGATGTTTGGGTCAGTGGGTCTTCTTAGCGGCGGGTTTGTGGCTATCTTTAAGATTTAAAACACAAGAGACATGTCATGTAGAAATGCATCTCAATGAACTGCAAATCTCATGCAACAATTCTGCAGGATTGCAAACGTTATTTTAGCAGTACTTCATAACATATTGTTGAGCAAGCGCACATTGCAAGAAAGTGATTCACTTATAACGGGGCCAGGCATTGCACATGCAGCGCGATTCGCCATGGTGTGTGGTTCCTTGTACGTAGTAGGAGACAGACAGCTGTACGGACAAGAACGTTGGGGAATGTACCTCACGTAATAAGACGCAAAAAAAGAACATTACTTAATTATCTAGGCAAGCAGGATATCAACGATATACCACTAATTACAAAGTTCAAAATATGTTCAAACTCCAAGGCGCTCCATATCTTGATCTAATAATATTGAGTAATAAACATAAACCTGTCAGCAATAAATTGTCTTAAATTGATACCAATTGATTTTAGATACTCATTCTTGATATTGCTACTTTTATATACCTCCAGTAATCCAGATGATTTGTTGAAAGCTCCTTTATTTCTATATATCGATAGTAGCAGGAATTTTTTAAACATCAAAGATTAAGTTACGGTTTTGACCAGTTTAATTTTAAAGTTGATTCTTAGGAAGTCAGGATACATTTATAATTATGCTATCAAGAATACACATAACATCGTTTTTAATCATAAGTTAATTAAAGTAATCGTCCATTCTAGTAAAGACTAGTTTTATTCCACGTATCCTTCTATGATTGGTTGGCAAATGACGTGTTGCGCTCACGCCACCTTTTTGTATGTATGTCAGTTGAGTAATCACTAATGTGGTGCCTTATCGTTACTAAAGTACCTCTTTATCGAGTCTCTTACCTAATCTGCTAGCTAAATCTTTTAGGATTCAATTTTGGACTCGTTGAAAATCGGTTCATTCATAAATAGTGAGTTCTAGTCCCAGGTGGTATAAATTTTTCTTCCTGGAACACAACTGTATGTTTTACAGAATAAAGCTCAAACTCCAGTAGAACCTTCCAACGATAGAGATGACCTATGAATGCATCGAGAGTTGCGGAATTGGTTCTGAAATTTCTCTCTTAGTGGTTTGGCAACTAACCGCAAACTGGCGGTCAGTAACAGTTCCATTTCTAACTGGAGTAAAGTTTTATCATCCGAAGAAAACGTTTCAGTGGCTTCTGTAGGAAATAATAGTCGAGTTAACGATATTGCTGTTTGTGGTTATTTCAATGTAGTTCAAGATCTTGCGATAGCGTCTAAGGGACGGTGGGTACGTCTAGCTGACGTATGTTTCCTACATTGACATTATTTATAGCAAGCAAGGTGACACCGCGGTGTTGCCCTCATAACTCGCACATAACCACTGTGTACCGACGTCATGATGTTATGACTAGCTAATAACTTAATAGGGTAGTTCCGAGTCTAGATGTTTGTGCATGTAACTTGATTAATGGTGATGGCATGGCGACCTGACATGGGCCCATTTACGTGTTAATGGAACCCAAATCCCCAAATGAAGTCTAGTGTGTAAAATTCGTTAACGGTTTTGCTGAATCGAATGTCGAATTAGTCCAGTTACCATTCAGTCTCATGTATAATAAGGGAGATTCAAGTCCCGATTTTATAAGACCCCTCCAGCTCCAGCCGTTTACAATCCTTTGAAAAACTATGGTATTATGTTGTCCTTTATATCTCAAGATCCGGTATCTTAAGAATATTTCGCAACGTTATACATGTAGAATAAAGTTTTTCCCGATTCTGCATGTGGTGTGATTTTTGCTTGAACGATTCTGAATTGCGTACTTAGCAATTTTTGATTAAAGGGTTGAGGTGTATTCAAAGAACTACACGTGCGTCTGTTGAGGGGCGTTACAAGGCCAATTCTAACAGAAAATTCTCTAGACAAATCTTTAAGACTTGTTTGTGGACGAGTTTTTTTTTTTATTAATATTAGCTCCAGTTTTTATAGCTGTTCTAAATAGTGGTGATGCAATCTTGTTTGGGTGCCATTTAACTAAGTTTTTGCTCTTATTAACCCCTCAACGGTCGAATAGAGGTACAGACCGTGAATTTGATTGGACCATATCTAGCGTCAATGCATCGTGAATGTTACATCCAAATGACAT
The DNA here is from genome assembly GCA_030763345.1 of Mythimna separata. Taxonomy (NCBI): domain Eukaryota; kingdom Metazoa; phylum Arthropoda; class Insecta; order Lepidoptera; family Noctuidae; genus Mythimna; species Mythimna separata. Next base: position 23,198,394 of record CM061176.1, read on the forward strand.
TCAGTAGTCACCTTCTTGCTTGTTATTAAGTGATGTGATTATTGTTATCGTTCAAGTTTATGCTTTTTAGATTACACTGTTATAAATATAAGGTTTATTATGTTCTGCCATGATGATTGCTGCATATTTGTTTCACTGTATTTACCTACTGTCAGAGATTGTTGTTTCTACGTGAGTTTGATAAATATTTTCCTTCACCTAATCTAAAGCCTTCGTTAAGTCTCCTGTGGCCGTTTACCTGAGAATTCGCCGGTTCCCGGAAAGTAATTAGGCTTGCAACAGGCATGCACTTACATATTCATCAGATGTGGGATGCAGGCGGGGGTGCTTGGCGCATGCGCGGGGTGGGTCATGGTCGTCCGGCCGGCGGGCGGCGGGCGGGTCGCCCACAGGGCCGCGGATGCATCCGCTCTCCCTGACATTGACCCCGTATCAGTGGGGGCAGCAGAGTTGCGTTTGTTTTATCTGATTGAGTGCGTTTTAATTAGGGGAATAGTGTAGGTCGGGAGCAGTACCCAGTGCTATCGGCCCCGACTTACGAGTTGTAGATTACGGGTTGAAACCCAGCCGTATTACTTTGTGTAACTTATTTTATCACCACTGCTCTCAAAACGGTGAAGGAAAACATCGTGAGGAAACCGGCATGTCCTAGATGCAAAAATTCGAAAACATGTGAAATCCACCAATCTGCACTGAGCCCGCGTGGTTTATACGGCCCATGCCCTTTCCTAGAAAGGAGGCCTTAGTTCATGAATCCCCGACCGGTCCTATGAGACCGCGCTGTTATTGTTTTACTATTGTGTCTCGTTTTGTGGGTATGTGATAAGCTGATTATGCTAGTAGTAGTTGTCTTCGAGAAACGACACTGGAAAATAAAACCCAGTAGTCGTAATCTGAATCAAACCCCAATAAATCCCTCTCCAAAAACATTCTTCGATTAGATGTTATTCTTCAGTTTCACGGTAATAACCTGCATCTTAATTGACTCTTCAAATACCGCCACTGTATTCCTCCAGTTTACAATTACTCCAGTGAGATTTCTAATTAACACTTGAACAAACAGTCTCCCACGCGAGGACTTACAGGACGGCTTCAGCTAGCACAAGCCCACGCTTCAGGGAAATATCCCCGAAGTTATTTTTTTGATGACATTCCCGCTAATTGGTTGTTGATGATGCTGTAAGCTTTTGTTCGAGGAAATCCTTACTCTCTAATTAATTAAGCAAATGCGAAAACAAGTTTGTTTTCTTTGTTACGTTTAAATTAGTGAACAGATGTTGTGAGATTTTGCATAATATGCGTTGTCAGGGCTTCAGTACGCTTAGACAATTAATGACTTTTCTGAAAACATTTCTGCCAAACGCTACTTGTACTTTGCGTTAAGACCATTCATCCAAAATAAAAGTACTGTCCACGAGGGAGAGAACAATTTGAATTGATTGTCAAAATCTAAATAATGCGAGCGAAGCCGCTGACAACAGCTAATATTGACATAGGTACTAGTACAGCTGGCATGTGGCGTTTCATTAAATAGGGATATTAAACAAGTTATTCCTCCGTCCATTCATAATTTTCTTTAGCGTGCTTACGAACGAATATAAATTATTCAAGATAGCTCGTTGGCTATTAAAAACACTGTAAGGACTACTTATAAGGACCTCTGTGCAGTATCTGTAAAGAGATCACTTGCTCCATGCACATGTTACTTTTTATGGTAAGCGCCGGTCGCCTTCGACCTTAAAATTACTGTCATTCTCACTCAGAAAGGCATCTTCAACCTTAACTTAATAATGCAAGGTTCAAAGTAGCACGGCGGAAGAATATTTTTTATTTGCCTTGAAAGCGCAGGCCGTCTACAGGGTTTAAAGTGTGAACATTAAGTTCATTTTATTAATCAGTGTTAAAAGAGGGAAAATCTTAGCTGGGGAAGACTCGTTTAGCCATAGTTTTATTCTTGAATCTGTTTATTCAATTTAATCTGGATTTCAAAACCATTTCTTCCAAACCATTTGTAAGAACTATTCAATATGCCAGGGTCATAGTAGAGTAGACGCTACAGCATTTTGGTAGACTTTTATATAGCTCAAGGTAAATGCGGCAGGAGTAGATAACGAAATTTATTATGACGTCACCTGAAGTTAGGCGAGCACCTGAAAGAAAGTTATTGAATTTTTAATATTTCAGAAAATGCAATTATTGAAAGAATAGCTATGGTATTGATGATCCTCGGCTTCCATAGTTCCGTTGATTGATTATTCCGAGGATCTGAGTAATCGATTCAGACTCAGAATAATCAACCGATGATTGATTCCCAATATGACGAAATAAAACATTACTTATACTTAACTTGCTTCAATAGCAGTTAGATTAAAACCAAGGCGAGCGTCGCTGTCCCAGACATGTATGCCTTGAGCCCTTTTCGTATACCTAGCTATTGGTACTTTTTTTCGCCATAAGGATATTTATCTGTAAACTTTATTGTTGCAACATGACAGTCACGTCTGGGCTACAAAGGTTATAATAGTAGCTGTTAGTTATCATTTGAAGAGCTTTATGAACCTTAACCTGTAGAACCTTTACGTGTTTCTGTCATAAACTTGAGTAATTGATGACTCATAAGCTTGAAGGCAAATTAGCTGCGGAAGTTACAATGATCATCCAACTTCATTGCCAAAAAGATTCCAGTAACAACAATCTCCGGTTCAAAGTTTATGATATCCTAATTCTTGGCATTAGGATAAGTGTGGTTGATATTCGCCTTAGCTTTTGTAATTATTTTGAGTTTGACATGATATGCAAATCCGATAGATGCGATTCGCACGGGACTGGACGTTATGGCGACGACGCTTGGAGGTAGCCTATGTCCAACAGTGGACGTCCAGCTAAAATTATGATGTTGATGACATGATATCCAACTGTATAGAAACAAAGCTTAAGAAAATTATTAACTGTAATTTCTTCGTCTAAAATAACTGTAACCTCAAGTCAAACAGCCTATTAAATAACATACTCTTTTTTTCGCAGTCCGGAGTCATGGTGGGTATCGGCAGTTCTAAAGACCATCCGCGCCGTCGCGCTGGTCTTCGACATCATCACCTTCCCAGTCCACCTCATCGCGCAGAGGCCCTGGAGGAAACGAGCGCTGTCCAGACGAATTAAGGTAAGCTTGTGATCGAGAAACGAAAGTAATGGCATTTGATTTGAGAAGGCTATAAAAAAAACTAAAAGTGAACTTATATGCTGACGATGAGTGCTGATTTTGGGTTAACCCACATATTGACTGTTTTGTCTCCGTTTTCCTGAATATAGGTCTTATCCTGTTTTGTGTCATGCTACCTATTCATTCTGGTGCACCCACAACAGTCTTAAGTTATTTAGAATTTTTGTACTGAAATAGCAACCGGAATGTCTTAACTTACCCTTCTAACGAAAGTAGTCCCGTCCAATATTAAACGTAATACAAACGTCTCTCCATGAAAATTTATTTTCCGCATAAACGATGCAAAGTAACTTAGTTACAGTTAGCTATTCTGGGTACGCAGACCTTTGTATTGACCCCAAAAAGTCTCAACATTTTAGTCTCATGTTGTATTCATAATTGAACTGCCCAAGTTTGTCAACAACTTCTGAGATTACTAGGAATAATTTTATTATTCAGAACTCAAAAAAAGTTTGATTAAATCACGGCAGAGATTAATAATTCGTTCGGAGAAAAAGCTTTTGATTCTTTGCCAAAATGCAGACTTGAAAGGTCCGATATTGATTTGATTTACGGCTTTTCAAATATTCATTGACCGAGTACACTGCTGAATGTACTATGTATTGTTTTATCTACGCTTCTTGCTGTGTATTACTTAACCGCAAATATTCTCGAACAGAACCATTGTAGTGTTATTTTCGTTTGACCTGTTTTAAAATTTTCTACGCCCACATCTGTTTACGATGATGTTCGCACAGAACTGCAATCATGAAAAAATTGTTTAGGTACTCCAATTTTTATGTCATCGTTTTATGCAAATATTTTTGTTTTGTATCCGACAATGATATACTCGTGTTTTTGAGGAAAAATTGGCAGTGAATCAAATTAGACTCAAACTTTTCTGTTGTGCTATAGAAAATACCCTTTTTTTTTAAATAACTGCAGAAATTCAATACCCTGCGATTTGTCATAACTGTGTGAAAACAGAACTATACAGCAGTAATTTATGGCTTTGTCGTTTCGTGATATAGTCGTGAATTGCGACGTACATTATACTCAGATTTTGCAGACCATGCTTCTTGGTGTTCTTTATTAACGGGTCTGGTTGTATCTTCTTGTCTCATACTTTTTACTGACGGCTATATGCGTTGTGTTTTGAAAGGCCTTTCTATCTCTCTGTATTTAACGAAATCCTAATGTAAGTGGTTGTCTGTTCTTCGTAGGCTCGTATAATCCAGACGACACAGAACAGCATCACGGTCCGCTGCGTGTCGTCACCATGCGACCTGCACCTGCGTCTAGTCCGCGATGGAGTCACATCAATGGAGAGCATGCTCCGCGCCGCAGCCGCGCGCTGGGCCGACCGGCGCTGTCTCGGCACCAGGACTGTACTCAGTGAAGAAGATGAGCCGCAGCCTAACGGCAGGGTGTTTAAGAAGGTAAGCTACACAATGCATGACAGCACTGAATGAAAAGGTCTGACGAAAAAATTTGGTGTTTCTTGATCTGACTTAAGTGTTCCACACAATATTTGTCTAGCACAACACAGTGTGCCAAAGTTTGTCTCATTCATTTTGAGAAAGTACAGCTGGAGTTCTACAGGGCAGTATTTTGGGGCCCATACTAATCTTAATATTTATAAACAAACTTATGCAAGATTCAACAACGAGAGGTGATGTGGTGACAGAGGACAGTTTGGAAACAATGTTACTTAAATATATATATACTACTACATTGCGTCTAATACTACAACGTTTCTTAAAGGCGAGCAACGGTGCCAGTGACACAAAATTTAACAAAATGTCATCTTTTGTTTTTGTACGAGCTTTCCTCAGAAAGATAATTGATATAATATATGGCGATGCCTGAGATGAAATAAAATATGAAGAGTAAGGGACCACTACCACTCTGCCAAGAGTGTAGTGTAAGATAGGTTTTTGTGAGGAATAGTATAGAAGAAAAGGGACTGGTAGGGTAACTAGACGGTAGACGGAAGAGTGGAAGAAATTTTTCACGCCGACCTAAAGTTAAATAGGCCAAGAACAGGAATATAGGTCGATCCTTGACACCCAACAAAAGTAGAATTTAAGACACAAGTGTAAGTTCCCACGGAAGTCAGCGAATCAATCAAATCAATTTACTGAGTGATTCTTAGTAATTGATTGTTATCAATAGTTTTGACATTGAGCGTGTGAGAGTAAGCTCGCTCTGAACAAATGGCTAATGACTCAACTTTGCTTATAATCAGACACGTGGTATTTCCCAGGGTACAGTTATTGGTAATAGCTAGGTAGACTGTGGTTCATAGGCAGATAAGGGGATAACATAATTTGCAGGGCAATTCAAGGTCACGGGAAATAGATGCGCTTATGTGGTGCAAACTTGCATGAATACCCTCACCTTTTTATTCTTTGCCCCACATTACGAATTACTTCTGTATCATGCACGGCTGCGTTTACTAACATTTAGAAACTTGCACGTGCAAAACACACCGACCCAGAACGTTCTCTGTAGGCCATGCAAATAATTAATCCATGTGAGAATCAAACCCGCGACATGCAACGCAGCGGCCAATCGCTCAAGCACAGCACCAACCATGTGTTTAATACTATAACTGCGTGTGTGTGTGTTTTTATGAGTAGAGAGTGGGACAATCCTCCTCTAATAGATAGACCACAACTCCACAAGACTCCATTGCCAACCATATCATTGCTTATCATCAGGTGATACCGTGATATAGTAGTAAAGGGCCAGCCTCAAAACGAAGTTAGCTTATTCCCACTGCTGGTAAAGTTTTCAATTGCAGACTAGTCCTTTCATAATCTTTCAAGTGTGCAAATGAGCAGTAGTCCTATCAACCAGCTAACCTGTTGTATGTTGGGTAGTTCAACATGGGCGACTACGTGTGGCGCACGTACGTGGACGTGGAGCGCGAGGCGCGGCAGTTCGGTGCCGGGCTGCGCGAGCTGGGCTGCCGGCCGCGCGAGAACGTCGTCATGTTCGCCGAGACGCGCGCCGAGTGGATGCTGGCCGCGCACGGCTGCTTCAAGCAGAGCATTCCAGGTAACACCACACGCACGTACGTGCACGTGGAGCGCGAGCTGGGCTGCCGGCCGCGCGAGAACGTCGTCATGTTCGCCGAGACGCGCGCCGAGTGGATGCTGGCCGCGCACGGCTGCTTCAAGCAGAGCATTCCAGGTAACACCACACGCACGTACGTGCACGTGGAGCGCGAGCTGGGCTGCCGGCCGCGCGAGAACGTCGTCATGTTCGCCGAGACGCGCGCCGAGTGGATGCTGGCCGCGCACGGCTGCTTCAAGCAGAGCATTCCAGGTAACACCACACGCACGTACGTGCACGTGGAGCGCGAGCTGGGCTGCCGGCCGCGCGAGAACGTCGTCATGTTCGCCGAGACGCGCGCCGAGTGGATGCTGGCCGCGCACGGCTGCTTCAAGCAGAGCATTCCAGGTAACACCACACGCACGTACGTGCACGTGGAGCGCGAGCTGGGCTGCCGGCCGCGCGAGAACGTCGTCATGTTCGCCGAGACGCGCGCCGAGTGGATGCTGGCCGCGCACGGCTGCTTCAAGCAGAGCATTCCAGGTAACACCACACGCACGTACGTGCACGTGGAGCGCGAGCTGGGCTGCCGGCCGCGCGAGAACGTCGTCATGTTCGCCGAGACGCGCGCCGAGTGGATGCTGGCCGCGCACGGCTGCTTCAAGCAGAGCATTCCAGGTAACACCACACGCACGTACGTGCACGTGGAGCGCGAGCTGGGCTGCCGGCCGCGCGAGAACGTCGTCATGTTCGCCGAGACGCGCGCCGAGTGGATGCTGGCCGCGCACGGCTGCTTCAAGCAGAGCATTCCAGGTAACACCACACGCACGTACGTGCACGTGGAGCGCGAGCTGGGCTGCCGGCCGCGCGAGAACGTCGTCATGTTCGCCGAGACGCGCGCCGAGTGGATGCTGGCCGCGCACGGCTGCTTCAAGCAGAGCATTCCAGGTAACACCACACGCACGTACGTGCACGTGGAGCGCGAGCTGGGCTGCCGGCCGCGCGAGAACGTCGTCATGTTCGCCGAGACGCGCGCCGAGTGGATGCTGGCCGCGCACGGCTGCTTCAAGCAGAGCATTCCAGGTAACACCACACGCACGTACGTGCACGTGGAGCGCGAGCTGGGCTGCCGGCCGCGCGAGAACGTCGTCATGTTCGCCGAGACGCGCGCCGAGTGGATGCTGGCCGCGCACGGCTGCTTCAAGCAGAGCATTCCAGGTAACACCACACGCACGTACGTGCACGTGGAGCGCGAGCTGGGCTGCCGGCCGCGCGAGAACGTCGTCATGTTCGCCGAGACGCGCGCCGAGTGGATGCTGGCCGCGCACGGCTGCTTCAAGCAGAGCATTCCAGGTAACACCACACGCACGTACGTGCACGTGGAGCGCGAGCTGGGCTGCCGGCCGCGCGAGAACGTCGTCATGTTCGCCGAGACGCGCGCCGAGTGGATGCTGGCCGCGCACGGCTGCTTCAAGCAGAGCATTCCAGGTAACACCACACGCACGTACGTGCACGTGGAGCGCGAATTTCACTGACCAATCTGCTATCACTTAACCGACTGCGGATACAGACTGGCCGCTGTAAAAACCATCTAGCCAAATGGGGCTTCCTCGACCCATCTCTAACACAGTGCCAGCGTGGAGCCGCTGCACAGGACATATGTCATCTGCTGTGATGCCCATCTTGCAGCTTTTCAGGGTTCCTAAGCTTTTCAGAATCTATGTGAGGCCAATATCAAAACCTTGCAGGTTGCCAAATAGAAATCTGTTTTTTTTTTAACGGGCACATCGACACGAACAACGTCAAAAACCTAAACTTCCTCTAATTGAACGCTATCCCCGTTCCAGTGGTAACAATCTACGCGACGTTGGGCGACGACGCGATCGCGCACGGCATCAACGAGACGGACGTGTCGACGGTGATCACGTCGTACGAGCTGCTGCCCAAGTTCAAGAAGATCCTGGCGAAGACGCCGCGCGTCGACACCATCATCTACATGGAGGACCAGCTCAAGAGCATCGACCGCGACGGCTACAAGCCCGGCATCCAGATCATCGGATACAAGGAGGTCGTGCAGAAGGGGGCTGCTTCCAAAATTGGTGAGTAGCTTTTTTGCAGGTTTTTTTGACAGGTTTTAGCATAATTTTCAAATTTTGACGATTAACGGCCAGTTTTTTCATCAAAGGTAACAGTCAAAGTAACGACATAAAGTAATAGTAACGGTTAAATTTGTTTCTTCACAATTTTAACCGTTGGTTTGACTTTTACTTTAGCCCTTAACTTTTACTGCTCATTGAGCTGCACTGCCATTTTGACAAAATTGTATTGACTTCACTGCGTTCATTATGGATGCGTTCAAACACATTTTATTTTAAAGAATTTTTTTTTTAAGAAATAGCGTAAAGGCGGGAATAAATGCCCCGGTGACATAGTTGCCTCGTTATAAAAAATATTACAAACGGAAACGGGACCCTCAGTGCGCGAGTCCGACTCGCACTTGCCCGGTTTATTTTTATTTTTAATATGTACGATTGTAGCAGAACCATGCCACGAAAATATAAAAGAAAGGGAGGAGCGCGAGTTCGAGTAGCATTTTGCATTAGCATTATCAGCCTTATAATAATCCCACTGTTGGGACTCAAGTCTGCTCTCTAGGAGAGGGATGGGCCATAATCCACCACGTGGGCCCGGGGTGGACTGGTGGATGAGAGTATGTTCGAGTTAGAGTATGGAATACAGAGCAATTACAGTCAGCTTTCGAGGAAATGGACAAAAAATACCATGGGGGGTTAATATTCTAAAACCACAAATGCTTTTAGAATTTTAACAATAGATACAAAAATATTTAAACGATTAAACTAGCTAGCAATATATATCCCGCCTTTATCCTAAACAACAAATGACATTTGACATTTGGCACTACTGGACAGCGATGTTGCGATGTTGTCATGAGTAAAAAAAGCTCCCCACGTGTTTTTGGGGTAATTACGACGTTTGCGTAGCGGCAACTCTATTGACTTTTAGTTTAGCTGTTATTTGGATGGAGAAACACATTTGCCATTATCATTATGAGCTATGGTCAAGTAAATGTTAATGCTTTTACTGATAGTTTTAGTTTTTGATGAAAAAACTAGCCGTTAAACGATTTATTGTGGGTGTTTAAATAACTTGATACTACATCTTTTTACGTAACTATCATTGATTTGTACAGTAAATCTAATTAATCAATAGGTTTGCATAGACGGCAGTTGTATAATCCTTATTCCTAAATAACCACACAGCTGAACACTATGTCTTAAGATAGAGGTTATTCTAGTTTTATCTCGAAAATAAAAGGTAACTAAAAGAATTCGACAGTTTCAGTTAGCAACCATGCAGACGCCCGGAGTTATGTGATGAAATTCCATTATAAACTTTAATAAAATCTTTTGTAATTCTTTTCCGAATGATTAAATATGGTATTCTGCCACGTAATGTATAGAGCTACTCAAATATTTATTTATTTATATACTCTTTATTGTACACCGTAAAAATACATTTTATTTATTATTTTTTATATCGCAAGACGTCTGATCTCAAGATCCAATAAGACCATTTGTGTTTCCACCATATTACTTAACATTCTTACAATCTGTCCCACAGAACCCGTGCCACCTTCTCCATCGGACACTGCCATCATCATGTACACGTCGGGCTCGACGGGCGTGCCGAAGGGCGTGGTGCTGTCGCACCGGAACATGCTGGCCACGCTCAAGGCCTTCGCCGACGCCATGCCCATCTTCGACGGAGACATCCTCATGGGCTTCCTGCCGCTCGCGCACGTCTTCGAGCTGTTGGCTGAGAATCTTTGTATGATTGGAGGTGAGGATACTATCAAAAACTAGCTTTTACCCGCGGCTTCACTCCCGTCAAATGACTACCCTACGTTACCCTACCATACCTACCCTACACTACACAACCCTACCCTACACTATCCTACACTACCCTACCTACCCTACACTACCCGGCACTACCCTACCTACCCTACACTACCCTACCTACCCTACACTACCCTACCTACCCTACACTACCCTACCTACCCTACTTTACCTAACTTTTGTATATTTTTTGCTATAAACCTCACGGAGCCCGAGACCTTTCCAACGAATGCAAAACCGTGGAAATCGGTTCGTGCGTTCTGGAGTTATAGCGTCAGGAAGGAAAACCCGAATTATTTTTATATAGTAGATAAGTATAATATGTACATTTATTTTAACCATCTCAGGATTATAGCACACACACAATAAAAATAACAAACACTAAAAACAGACAATAAAAAGTCAGGCACTGCAGTCAGTAATAGCTAATACTAGCTGACTTTTATGCCAGAAATAAAAATGTTTATCCGCCAATCTATACCAAAATTAATTCGGCGGTCTAGACGTGAAAAATCTACACCTCGATACGATAAAAAAGTTTAAATGAAACTACATATTGACACCATTATGCCGCATCCACACAGATTCCGCAACTGTCAATGGTAATATTTGACTTAATTAATGAAAAGTGTAAACTACGAATCTTACTATTCTTTAAAGTGCTGTAGCATTCAAACTCCACGAAATGCTGAAAACAGTAAAATCCATTACGCTAGTAAATCTTACACATGTCTACCATAGACAACGTCTTTTAAACCATAAAGAATACTACTTTTAAACCAGCAAGGTTGGTTTTCCTAGTTCAACTGTCTGTTACCAAAAGCATGTGTCTGATCGCTTTTACCTGCTTCTAAAAATAACAATGTATTGTAAACAAGAACTTGCAATCATACTATTTTAACCACTCGAAAACCTATATATCTTTATACTAATCGCAAAAATACTAGGTATACTGAAACTACTTGCGTATGTACGTGTTTCGGCAGACACTTCGATCGTTTATGATCCTATGCGATATTATGCAACATTTAAGAAGATCAAAGATGCTATCAGAATTCTCATTTTCACGTTTTTTACTACTTTGATAAGGTGGAAATATTTTTATGATGATTAGAAAAAAGATGTCAATCCATCTAAACCTTGTCTGGAAAAAATAGTCCTTTGCGATATTACCGTACATTGTTTCACCACTATAACAAATTATTATGGTAGGGTTGGCGCATCGGTTGACTGCTACGCTGCGTGTCGCGGGATCGATTCCCGCACGGAACAAATATTTCGACGCGTCCCAAGAACCAAATCGTATTTGATAAATTATCGATTTACTGTATTAGGTTTTAAAGTTCTGTAAATAAGTAATAAAATACATTGCGTCTTATTTCTTGATAAAATTTTGTTGTTGATGGTGATTCGGGCCTGAGTGCCTTGTGTATGAGACGTTACATGATTGTGTACGTAATATCGGGTTAGTTTGACCCTGAAGTATACCTTTGGTTGACTTTTAGTTGACCAATAGAGACATAGTAAAACTAGTACTCCATCTTCCTATTGATTAAAGTTATACCATTAGCTTGGGATCAAAGTACCCCAGGGCTAAAGCAGAAACAAAGATGGCACCATCAACGATTGCAGCACTGCTTACCATCAGGTGGGATCGCAGTTAAGCACTAGTTTATTCTCATAAAAGACTACAGTCACTTACATGAGAAACATAGTACAAACAGTGCTTATTATTGGTATAAGCATTTACTTTCTTTTTTTTTCTTACTTACTTTTTTTTATTGGTAGGTAAAACAAATAAAAACAATAACTTGACAACATTTCTTGAAACTCATAAAATAACCTTAGATCAAAGTCCACTCGTCACATCTGAGTTTATCTCAGCAAACGGCTGTAAATACAGTGTTTATGAGGCGTTTCGAGTTTATGTCGCCGCGTCGTTATACTGTTATTGTTTATGGACAATGCACGATGACGCGGCACTAAGTTAGTACACGCGCCTGATTGTGGCTCAAGTTACTTGTGTGGCCTTGACTTAGCACTGTTGTGTGTATGTTATCACTTTATCAGTAATAAAGCGAACTTAATTAACTTGGGAATTACAATCTCGAATACTCTTATGAGTCCGAATTGAATTATCCTGGTACGCTCTAAACAAATGATACGGTCGGCGCAGTGGTAGAGCGATTGGCTGCTGCGCTGTATGATAGGGGTTTGTTTCTCACAAGCAACAAATATTTACATGGCCTGCAGATGGTTATTCCGGGTCTAATTGTCATATGCACGATACAGGAGTAATTGTGTGTAAAAAAAAATAGAAAAACAATAAATGAACCAAATAGCTATTTACCCAGTATAATCAATAATTATAATCATACATATACATATGTACTTGTCAGAGATGTGGTAATTTACTTTTAGGAGTAAGCGGAAAGGAGAGTAAAGTCCCGCATACCTCCGTTGAAAAGGGAGGATCCCCCGACCAGACGGGTTATGTCTGGTGGGCTACTGCCCGATAGATGATTTCGGAATATTGTATCTATTCCAATCACGCGGAGAACTTTGACTGCGCAATGCAGGAGTAGTTCTTATGTGACGTCGTTGATGTTGCTACATACTCTCAAAGTATAAGTTAGTAACCTGTCTTGTGTTATGTTTCCAGGCGTCCCCATCGGCTACTCCACGCCGCTCACGATGCTGGACACGTCGAGCAAGATCATGAAGGGCACCAAGGGAGACGCCACCATCCTGCAACCCACCTGCATCACCACTGTACCTGTTAGTATACTTATTACGACTTATCTAGGTCCCTAAAAGCATCAGTATGTATGCTTTAACATAATTCCTCCAAAAATATTCTTTGGTTCACTAGTCGTTATTCTTTAAGCTATAGATTAGTAAAACAGTCACAACGTTTTGAAATGAACAGTGCAATCGATATTTCATGTGATTCCTTAAATTTTGATGTTAGCTTATACGCTTGAAACTTTAACACGTCGTGGTAAGGCCCCTGGGGTATTGATCTTGTAGTTAATTTGACTATGTGTTTCAAAATAGCACACTTTATTCTCGTAAATGTATTTTTTTTTTGTGAGACATTTGTTTTTTTATCATTTAATTATACAAAAGTCATACTACCTATTGTACTACTTTCGCTCAATAAGTGAGAGTACAAAACAGTTATAATAGTGTAGTAATTAGTGTATAATTCATGCTAAGATTTGTAGGGAAATGCTAACCCGTAGTTTTATCTTTTGGTATGACTTATTTCTCGGTGATAATATATTCAAAAGTGATTCTCTTACTCAATTCTTTATTGTATTCCGTATGTAGTAAAGATGGTATACAAACATAGTTAGGATCAATATGGACCCTGTCGGGCACAGCAAAGCTAGTTCTTATTAATGTGTGTGTCCTTTCGTCTGCAGTTGATCATGGACCGCATCAGCAAGGGCATCACGGACAAGGTGTCGCGCTCGGGCGAGTTCGCGAGCGCCTTCTTCAAGTGGGCCTACGCCTACAAGCAGACGTGGATGCGCCGCGGGTACGACACGCCCGTGCTTAACCGACTGGTATGCGCTACTTTTTGATATTTGTACCTTGCAAGAAAAAAAAATTGTCGATAATTCAGGATAGAATGTCCTGGCGTAGAGTTGTGAGGAGATCCGATCTCAGGTGATGGGAGCAGGTACGGACGAAGATTGTTAGTAGATTAGAGTTTAAACTATTGAGGGTCAAGTTGCGAATGAATATGTTATGTGATAGTTTAAGTAATAAATTGAGTGATTTTATATTGTTATTATTTAGTATTAAAGAGAAATCCGTTTTTGCGTGCCTATAAAAGTAGGTAGTACTATTTTTATAGGTATGCAATTTTTTTAATTAGTGCTGTATAGGACGCGTGCTTTTTTCAGTTATAATTTTATTACATATATTGTATTTGACAGTGGAGGTGAAGTGGTAAAGGTGTCGACTTACGAGCTGTTTACGTTTGGTTGGCACGTAGTCAGAGGCGTATTACTTAGTGTAATAAGTTAGATTATGATCCCCTGCGTGCACAGTAGGGCTGCGCGGTGGATGGTTCCCACTGTGTGTTAGAGGAGAGGTGTGCGGCGCCGGCGCGGGTGCGGCGCGGCGGCGCGCGGCGCCCGCCACGGCGCGCGCTGTCCCCTGGGGCGCGTGCTGCCCGCCGCGTGCGCCACGTGGCGCATGTGTATTGAACAACGCCGTTTGATACACGACCATTTGTCGCTGCAGCCCAACCTCCAAACAAACAGAGAGCTCAGACAAACTTCTTCAAAACAAACTTTCTCCACTTCTATCTAACTAAATATATTATTTCAATTCGAACCAAGTAATTCTTGAAATCAACGCATCTAACATACTATTGAATTTATAAGTCGATATAAATAATACTAATAAAATGTCTAACCCCAAATTTCTCTACCTATACATAATTCTTAACGCATAGTAATACAAATCACTCCTTAATAATATTATTTTATAGATTACATAACAACTATCCTTACACATCAAACTCTTAATATTTTAAATTCAACCTTTTTTTTAAAACAATAACCATAGAATTTCTTGCCAGTTCTTCTCCATAATAAATCAACCAACTGAAACCATGCACTAACTTCTAACTTTTTATGAATACCTCTGAAACCACGTAAGCCTATGTGAAAAAGAATTTATTGTCAAGAAGTAAAAACCCACCTTCAAACCTCAAAAAACTGATCTCAAAATAAAATTGATTTTTTTATATCTAATAATGTTTCTTTTTTTTTTCAGATGTTCTCCCGCATTCGTCAGCTGCTGGGCGGCAACGTACGCATGATGATCAGCGGCGGAGCTCCACTGTCACCAGACACTCACACACAGGTATATATATTTTGAGACGTTTAATATCAATAAAGACACTTTACTGGATTTGTGTAATCTAAAAGCTGAATATTCTAAAATTTTAAGACATTTTTAACCACGCATTCGTACATAGTGAGTAATAAGACGAACTAATGAATTTGTTCTTTCCGTTCTTAGGTGCGCATCTGCCTATGCGCGGACGTGGTAGCGGGCTACGGGCTGACAGAGACCACCTCCTGCGCGACTGTCATGGATCCGTTCGACCGCTCCACGGGCCGCGTGGGCGCGCCCACGTCCGGCACCGACATCCGCCTGCTCGACTGGACCGAGGGCGGCTACCGCGTCGACAACAAGCCCTACCCACAGGTATGCACACCACACTCATGCTGAATTCAACTGACAACAAACTATTCGAATTAAGAAAATAGTGACTCATCGTTGCCACTCGGCTTTACATCATAATAAAATAGAAATCCGAGTTCACACTGATCACTTGAAGTAAACCCTATAGACAGTATGGACACAGTTCTGCAATGCCCATGTGGGATCATATTCTGCCTTCTCTTCCGCATCATGTGCTCTCTTGCTCACGTAAGGACCTACTGACAGAATCAGTGAACGGCATTGCCTTGTCCGAATTTATATAGTAATAATAATATTCCAAATACTCATTGGAAATGTTTATACCATTGCTCTAAAGCAGTATTGAAGTATTTTAAAATCTACCATAAAATTGGCTAACTACTGAATTCCACTTACATAATTTAGCAATACAATACAAGTAACACAATTGGTTTCTTCACTAGGGTGAGATAGTGATCGGCGGCGACTGCGTGGCGGAGGGCTACTACAAGAACCCCGAGAAGACGAAGGAGGAGTTCATCGACGAGGAGGGACGGCGCTGGTTCAAGTCCGGAGACATCGGCGAGCTGCACCACGACGGCTGCATCAAGATCATTGGTAACTACTCCCTTTTGAGTTGTTATGAAGAAGTTGTGGTACTCCTTACAAAAGCTTCTGGAGTGGCGACTACGAGCAAGACAACACCACAAAGTGGACCGATGAAAAATGGGTCGCGTGAATCCGAGGGATTCGAGACGCACAGGACTGGTCTTTGTGGGAGGCCTATCATGTCCAGCAATGGACGTCTATCGGTTGAAATAATGATGATTATATCTCACATGATCCAAAAATAAACAAGTAAATGGTCTGAGTAAGAAATAAAACACTTTGAAGTATAGAAAGTGATAACATAACAATAGCAAAAAGTAGTGATATTCTTTCCCAACTATCATTATTGTATCATTGAGAATTTGTGACAAGAGTGTTGACTAGAGTGTTTGTTCGTTGCAGACCGCAAGAAGGACCTGGTGAAGCTGCAGGCGGGCGAGTACGTGTCGCTGGGCAAGGTGGAGGCCGAGCTGAAGACGTGCCCCATCGTGGAGAACATCTGCGTGTACGGCGACTCCAGCAAGTGCTACACCGTGTGCCTGCTGGTGCCGCACCAGCAGCACCTGGCCGAGCTGGCGCAGCGCATCGGCCTGCCCGACATGGACTTCGAGCAGCTCTGCCAGAACGCCAGCGTCGAGAAGGCCGTCGTCAAGGAGCTGGCCGACCACGCGCGCAAGTGCGGCCTCGAGAAGTTCGAAGTGCCGGCCGCCGTGAAGCTCGTCACCGAGGTGTGGTCGCCCGACATGGGGCTGGTCACGGCCGCCTTCAAGATCAAGCGGAAAGACATCCAGGAGCGCTACAAGGAAGACATCAAGCGCATGTACGCCTCGTGAGCGCGCCTACCTGCTGTAGTTAAGTCGTGTACATATTTGTGTCTTACGAGTACGTCTAAATATCGTAGTGTATTATTGTAATACTAAATTTTCGCTTGTGCGAGTGCGGACGGATGATCGTAATTTTTATGTATAAAAAGTAAGTACACCGTTTGACTGGTCGAACGCTTCTGATGAGATTCTTTGTGTAAATTTAAAATTATGTAGATCTGATGTGGTGCGTGATCGGAAGTAAATTTTACAAGTCCTCGGATATCGTGTAGATATTGGCCTAGCGTCTCATGTGTAGATAGCTATTGTCCCTGCCGTGGAACCCGCACATTTGTTCCTACGCATTTTCAAAAGACAAAGCCGACGTTTCGTGGCGGGGACGAGACATCGCTAGACTAAGTAATTGTATTAGTACTTAGGGGGATCGGGGATAGTGTTTGCAATCTAATAATAATAATAATTTTGCATTAATATTAATTTTTGTTCATCTGTTTCTTTGTATTATAATAATGATGGCTCATTTAAGAAATGAGTGTTCAAGGCGAGCTCATGGCGTTGCATAATGTTAGCAAAATGATATGTTTTAATGTAATGAGGTTATGTTGACGGTACACGAGGTGGTACAGTTGTGAACACTTTCTTGAATATTTCTAGCTATCTCTGAGAGATATAATGTCATGTAAGTGTTGTATCATTGTACTACTACATACGCACGAGTCTTATGTAGTGAACAAACGTGTGCGTGTCAACATAATTTGGTCGAATTATAAATTTGTTGATTAGTTTTTATTGTTTTGTGAATCATGGCTGATTGTTTAGCGTGTGTAACGAGCGTGAGGTAGAGGCTAGTCAATGTTACTGAACAATGTTGCAGCATTTTATCCTTCTGGCCGCATTTCGCTGAGCATTTACATCCATTTTAATATAAAATACAATTTTAAATTAAATTTAATATAATCAATGTTACCTGAACAAACGTAAAATTCCATTGATGTATTTAAAGTTAGAACTCGAGTGTTACGAACGGTATCGTTATATTTTTCGATGTAATCATATTGTAAGTGAAACAATCGTTCATGAACATCAGTGTACTGTTGTAGGAAGTTTGCTCAGTTCTAGTGACTGTAACTTTATGTTTCAAATTCTTAAGCAATGCAATGAAACCAATTTTGTATTATTTATTGAATAAATGTTAATAAAATCATTAGTGGCTGTTATTTTCATATTCCGTTTGATATTTGCTATAGTTTGTTTTCTTAGTAAGGAAACACCCTTGCACAACCTAGTAACTTTGTAACACGATACCCATTGGCGAGACTGGTGAGTTTCTTATTCAAGGGCGAAACTACTGCCATATCAATTATAACGGGCTTCTAGGCTTCAGGGGAAAATATTCAAAGCATAAAATTGCTGTCCAAAAACTCGGAACAAGCTGTGGTCTGTTTTTTAAACCCGGAGACTGAATTGACATAAGTAATGTCAAATTTACTATAGGAATGATGTCAATTCCTTTGTGTTGTAATGTCATTTTAGTCACAGGGTTTAAAAAACAGACCATAGTAGACTGTCGAATTGCCGAAATACTATACTACAACTCTCTCTTTAATAATAATAAGGTATATTGTTTTTTATTACGAAATACCTAAACTACTAGCACCCCCCCATACGGACTAGCTTGGCTACGCCACTGCTCTCACTACCTGTAACAATAACAACTACCAAAAATATCTTCATACGACATAGTCAGTTCACACCGAGACGCGACGCGACGCGACGATACTGGAAGAGGCCAGTGATTCGCGCTGCGCCGCGAAATGTTCCCATTATGTTATTTTCCTCTATGGCGAGACGCATCGCAACGTTGCGAGAGGTGTATAGTAAGATCGGCAACACGAACGTCGCGAATGTTAAAACGCCGCGCGGCATCACGAAACGCAGCGCGACACCACGAGGCGCAATACTGCATAAAGTTTGAAGCGCAGGCCACACCGCCAGCTAGCGGGCGGGCGGGCGAGCGGGCTGGCGGGCGAGCTAAGCTAGCGAAGCGCGGGCGCGCCAACGAGGTGAACGAGTAGCTTCGCTGGAATCGTCAGATATTTCGTCAGCTTAGTCGGTAGCTCGCGGTGTGAACCGAAGTACGTAAAGAGGTCAAACGATGTTCGCCCGCCCGCTAGCTGGCGGTGTGGCCTGCGCTTTATTGTCACAATGAAATGTGAAATGTGACAATAAAGCGCAGGGCACAAATTGACAACAAATGTTCCTTAAAACTTTGAGGAGTGTAGTAAATTATATTTCTGTATAACAACAAAATCGAATATAGCCAAACCTTTCAAGCGTATCTACATATCCCAAAGGTCATTTTTAATAGACTAGCCGCCCCGAGCTGCTATAAAAATATTCGTTATACGTAAAAATAACAACAAGTACACTTCAGTTCATTGCAGTAGTATGCTTTATTTATACTTCTGTAAATAACATAATAATTATCATAACACAATTCGGTACACTACATACGTAGTTAGTAATACACCATAGGAAAATATGAAATATTCTGAAAGTTGTGGAGTATTTGTTTATTCCTTGGTTGAGTTCGTTTTTAAATAAATAACAAGATGTCAAATTTCTGTGATCTAACCTTAAAATATGGACTACAGTCAATTGACTTACAGCCGAAACCAATAACCTATCTATCACATATCGGAGATTGAAAAACAAATGAAACATTTGTACAACAAACATTTGTATGGTATCATTTGTTTTTCAATCTCCGATATGTGATAGATTGATTATTAATTTCGGCCGTTACAGAATTCAGATATCAGCCACTCTGTAGGAAAATACTGTTAATATTTAGCCACATCTGCACTCAAAATACATACAGTTAGCCGCACGTCTGTAGTAACATTTTGACAAAGTTCAGCTAGTGTAGTACAGTTTCAATAAAAAGACAGAAGTAGAATAATTAATAAGCTTTTTACGATGTTTGTAACCACGAACATGCGCCCTACTGTACTGCACTCCCTTTTTTTTTGTGATTAGACATTTAAATAAACCTTTTTTACTGTCCGTTCAACCGATTTTGACTTCTATACTTATAGCATTAAAAGCAAAAAAGTGGTTATAATACAAACTGTATAGTGTAGCCGTCATTTACCATACCACCAACGCAATAAAACTCAAAATCGGTTGAATGGACAGTAAAACAAGTTTCTTTAAATGTCTTATTGCAAATTGAGTATATGTACTCTCCTATTGACAATGACTAAGAGCGCTTACACACGAGCGGCATGTTGCCAACGGCAGAGGTAACTGCAGCCGTCGACACGGCGCGGCGGCAGCCGTCGGCACTTCGGTGTCAGCCATCAACACTTCGACGGCAACCGTTGACGCGTCGGCGGCTGCCGTTGTCCCGTCGGCGATAGCCGTCCACCTATAGTGACACTCACACTGCCGCTGATCTTCGAAGTTGAAAAGTCGACGGCTGCCGTCGACCTGTCGACGGTTACCGCTGACGCGCATCGACGGCTGCAGTTACCTCTGCCGTTGGGAACATGCCGCTCGTGTATAAGCGCTCTTACATTATATGACAATTACTCATCATCAGAGTTCATATTGCCACAAGCAGATTAACTTAGGAACATAATTGTGGAGTCTTCTGAGTATGAAAGCCATTTTTTTCATATTATACAATTAATTGAGGTGCTGGTTATATTGGAAGTTGTTCCTAACAGTCTGGGTAGAAGATTACAGTTATAACGAAATAAAACAAATTATATCTCTAGAGTAAAGCTAGTTTAGCTAAAGTTGACGTAGTGTAGTCTATGCGGTGCTCATCTTGCAGAGGTGCCGCAGTTGCATGATCTTGATGTCGTCCGTGCCGAACTTGACGACCCCTTCTTGATTCTCTATTGAGATCAGCTGACCTACGGCTTCGCGATCCTCACCAGCGATCACCTAAAAACATTATTAACCGATTAAAAAACAGTTGTTATATTACCAACTAGCTGCTACCAGAGGCTTTGTGAGTGAAATAAGTTTTCTCCATACAAATTTTGGAGTCCTGATTCATTCAATTAGGGGGTGAACTTTGGAAAATCCTCTCTTAGTGCTCCTACGTCATAAAAGGAAACCTTAGACAAAATTGTACACTTCTAGTCCCAGTACTTTCGGCTGTGCTTTGATATTTCAGACAGCCAGTTCCTCATTTTCTGTATTGTATAGATCACTTAAGGTGACATAGTATAACGCGGTCCTTGAGCGGCAGGTACAGTAGTAGTGTGACAGTGACAGTGTGACGGTGACGTACCTTGACGCGGTCGCCGGACTGCGGCACGACGGGCTCCAGCAGGTCGGCCAGCACGTTGACGACGCGGTCCTCGAGCGGCAGGTACAGTAGTAGTGTGACAGTGACAGTGTGACGGTGACGTACCTTGACGCGGTCGCCGGACTGCGGCACGACGGGCTCCAGCAGGTCGGCCAGCACGTTGACGACGCGGTCCTCGAGCGGCAGGTACAGTAGTAGTGTGACAGTGACAGTGTGACGGTGACGTACCTTGACGCGGTCGCCGGACTGCGGCACGACGGGCTCCAGCAGGTCGGCCAGCACGTTGACGACGCGGTCCTCGAGCGGCAGGTACAGTAGTAGTGTGACAGTGACAGTGTGACGGTGACGTACCTTGACGCGGTCGCCGGACTGCGGCACGACGGGCTCCAGCAGGTCGGCCAGCACGTTGACGACGCGGTCCTCGAGCGGCAGGTACAGTAGTAGTGTGACAGTGACAGTGTGACGGTGACGTACCTTGACGCGGTCGCCGGACTGCGGCACGACGGGCTCCAGCAGGTCGGCCAGCACGTTGACGACGCGGTCCTCGAGCGGCAGGTACAGTAGTAGTGTGACAGTGACAGTGTGACGGTGACGTACCTTGACGCGGTCGCCGGACTGCGGCACGACGGGCTCCAGCAGGTCGGCCAGCACGTTGACGACGCGGTCCTCGAGCGGCAGGTACAGTAGTAGTGTGACAGTGACAGTGTGACGGTGACGTACCTTGACGCGGTCGCCGGACTGCGGCACGACGGGCTCCAGCAGGTCGGCCAGCACGTTGACGACGCGGTCCTCGAGCGGCAGGTACAGTAGTAGTGTGACAGTGACAGTGTGACGGTGACGTACCTTGACGCGGTCGCCGGACTGCGGCACGACGGGCTCCAGCAGGTCGGCCAGCACGTTGACGACGCGGTCCTCGAGCGGCAGGTACAGTAGTAGTGTGACAGTGACAGTGTGACGGTGACGTACCTTGACGCGGTCGCCGGACTGCGGCACGACGGGCTCCAGCAGGTCGGCCAGCACGTTGACGACGCGGTCCTCGAGCGGCAGGTACAGTAGTAGTGTGACAGTGACAGTGTGACGGTGACGTACCTTGACGCGGTCGCCGGACTGCGGCACGACGGGCTCCAGCAGGTCGGCCAGCACGTTGACGACGCGGTCCTCGAGCGGCAGGTACAGTAGTAGTGTGACAGTGACAGTGTGACGGTGACGTACCTTGACGCGGTCGCCGGACTGCGGCACGACGGGCTCCAGCAGGTCGGCCAGCACGTTGACGACGCGGTCCTCGAGCGGCAGGTACAGCGCGCACATGCCGGCCGACAGGCCCCGCACCACGCCCGTCTGCCCCGCCAGCGCGTCGTCGTCGTGCGGCGCGCGGACGCGGACCTGCAATATTGCAATGTTTTTATTATAATTTACTTTGCTACACTTCTAGTAAAACGACACAGTCTTTCATTTCTTCTAGAGAATCTGGAAGATTTGAGTGAGAAACTACATCGGCGTACATACCTCGACCTCGGTGGTGTGCCAGTCGGGCGCGGCGGCGTCGGGCGCGGCGTAGGGCGAGCGCGGCGAGTAGCCGCCCGGCGACGGCGTGGCGGGGTAGCCGGCCGTGTAGCCCGCCGGCGACGGCGACGGCCGGTACGGCGAGTACGTGTGGTCCGAGCCGTACATGGTGCCCGGCGTGGCCGGCGTGAAGGGGCCGCCCGCGTACGCGTCGCTGGCATCGTCCAGCGCGCCGTACTCGAAGTCGGGCGCGCGCGCCGGCGTGTTGGCGGCCGTGGGGTCCCACGCGCCGTGCGCCGGCGTGCGCCCGCCCTCGTGCGACGGCGTGGCCGAGCCGTAGTGCGGCGTGCGGCCGCCCACGTCGTAGATGGGCGTGGCCGAGCCGTGCATGGGCGTCTTGATGCCGGTGTCGCGGTACGTGGGCGTCTGCGCGCCCAGCGTGGGCGTGCGCCCGGGCGTGTTGCGCGTGTAGAACGAGCTGGCTCCGTCGCGCGCGGTGTTGCCGGCGCCCGCGATATGCGACCGATCCACTGAGATCGTCTGACAAGCTGAGTGGAGCTCCACACGAGCTGTGCTGCCAGTGGCGTCTTTTACGATACCCACATTGCCCTTATAAGGTCCTCCTGTAATCTTTATAGTCTGTCCTATGAGCTCCCTGTCTCGAGTGACCCCGCCACCTCTACCGCCCCCTCGACCGCCGCGACCTCTCGGCGTCATGCCACCTCTTCCCGAAGGATGCATAGGAGACTGTATCCGCGGCGACATGAAACCGAGTGATAGACCAGTTGAGGCGTTGTTGGTCTTGTTGCCGCCCGCCAACTGCAAGTGTCGCGTCTTGCATACGAATATGCCGCCGTTGTCTAGATACATGCGTGACTGTAAGAACGCGAAGTTTCTGTACAGATGCTTGATCTCTCCGTTGCGGCCCGCGTGCGGCCCGTCGATAACCTTCACGATGTCTCGTTTCTGAATCGTATTCTGTTCAGAGTCAAGAGCCATTGTAAATCTGTTTTCACGTCTTTTCTGTAAGGCTTGTGGCTTGCACTCAATGACTTTACCCTGCATGCCCAGAACATGGAAGTTTTCTTTCTCGAGACGTACGATGACGCCGACAGTCTGTGGGTCGAGCTGTACCATGTCGCCCCACTGGAACTGGCCGAGGGAGTCCACACCGGTGGCCATGTCTGAGCAGAGCTGGAGATCGCGAGGTAACACTTCAAGCTCGTGCATGGTCAGATCCGAAACGAGCACCACTCGGTGTGGCTCGACGCGCACAATGAGACCCGTGTCACCTTCATACCGGCCAGCCAACACCTTGACGTGGTCTCCTTGTTTAAAGTACTTCCGCAACTCATTCGGCTTGAACACTAGAGGATCTTTTAGCGCGTCGTGCTTGGGCATGACAGTGATCATAGAGCCGTCTATGGCAATAATCCTAGCTTGCAAGTTGGCCAAGTCACCAGAACACACTTCCACGTTGTCTCCCATGGAGAACGAGTGTAAGCTAGTGGGGTCGTCTTTGGCAGGGGCTGCTAATTCTATGTCGATTCCTTCCGGTTGTTCTTCAAATCTTTCCAATTCTGTCAGAGTTGGCTTCACGCCTTCAGCCAATATGGCTGACATTGTGAAGTTTTTGTATAAGAATCCCTTTCGGGAGTATCTGTTGCCCTCAAATATTAAGAAATCACCATCAGAAGTGACTTCACCACCTATAGCTCTGATGGCTTCAGGATCGAAGGGTTTTGCTGCCGGGCGCCTCTTCTTTTTTCTTTTTGCTGCCTCACTTTCGCTTTGGACAGTTCTAAGGGCCCCCCTGAGCCTTGTGTAGTCTATTCTAGGCAATAATTTCAGATGCACTTGATTCTGAGCCAGATCTACATAATCTACTTGAGCGATATCATCTTTGTACAGACCTCTTTTTAGCCTGACCCATTGCTTTGGCTTCAAACCAGACTGTTCCTTAACCACTCTCAAGACGTCAGTCATTTCCTTGATAGGAACCATGTCCTGTTTCCAGATACCCATTCTCAATGTTCCTACATTATTTATGATATTCTTAACATGAGTTTGTTTGTAAGCTTCAATATAAATGTAGCCTTTTACACCTTCGGGGGCGACTACTGACTTAATCTGGAATGGTTCTTCAGAGAACTGGTAGGCAATGAATTTCCTCATGAGGAGAAGGACTGTTGCTTTTTCTTCACCTATCCTGCACTTGACCATCCATAGATTAGGGTCCTTGATGCCTGGCAAGAGGGTCTGTTGTGTGATTTCATCAGACATTTCCTCGCCACCCTCGCCGAAGTGTCTGAGCGCCGCTGACTCATCAGCATACTTGTTTCTGAGGTACTCCTCAATTTCCTCCTCTTTCTGTGAGTCCCAGAGGTTGGTTCCTCGGCGCCTACCCTCGATCTCCCGGGCGGTGGGCCCGATCTCGTCCACCTCATTGCCAACAATACCCATTTCTTGTGCGCCCTCTTCCCATTCGTCATCTTCATCAACCTCATCGTCCACCTAAGAAGCAAAAATGAAAAAATAATGTTATTATACAAGTGATGAGAGTTGCTGTGGATTGCGCTGAAGGGTGTGTGATTAGCGAGACATATTTTTTGTATTATTGCGTTTAACAACTCTCACATTCATCAATTAGCATCTCTAGTAAAATTTAAGTGAAACAGTCATTTATTTATAGGACGAAATCTTACCTCAGCTTCGTCAATAATGAATCCTCCATAGCGGCTGTCCTTCTTGCGTTTCTTCCGTAGTCTCTCTTCTTCCTCGTCTTCTTCATATTCCTCTGAATCCACTAGGTCCTCACCTTCGGGTTCTTGCTCATCCTGAGAAGTACAGTCAATAACAATTCATTTTATGAGATTGAATTTTGGACAGGATTATAGAGCAGAGCTATGTGTAGTCTATACAATGGAAACCTCTGATCGGACAGTTATTCTGAAACTGTTGTTTATTACTAGTCAGCTGGAGGACCTATTTGTGTATTTATATATATGGTTCACCAATAGCAGGACATACATAGCAATTGGGAGGAAACTGACAATATAACTTACAATGGCCGCAAATCATATTTTAATGAACATAGAATCTGATGAACTCAAGATAATTCCAATTTTGCTAGCCACTCGAACAACATCACCTTTTATTAAGGTGATGAAGAAATCTATATAAGGTCTTATTTAGATTTCTAAGTAAAATGGCTAGATGTTTGGTGAAGGATCTTTGTATGCTCTGTGCTCTTTTGCCAATAAACTTGAATTTGCTTGTATGATGTAGCTGTTGTTTGATATTATGTTTATTTTTGTACAGATATTATAGATTCTGCTAAAATAATAGTTTTGGTTAGATTATGACTATTCTTACATGTAGTAGTTGACTAAATATTGTATAATTCCATAATCCATACTCATATTCATTGTAGCCATAAACAAACCTCAACTTCCTCATCACCGGATGCCTCTTTAGCTTCATCATCTCTGTTGCGACTGGCGGGTGAGCCAGAGCCAGCTGAACGACTCCTGAAAAAAGAAAAAAAATGCTAATTAATTACCAAGTAAATGTAAATAAAAAGTGAATCACACTCAAAATGTTAAAACATAAGCTTGCAAAAACCTTAAAAGACAACATGACATGTGTGTATGGTTTGCCTGACCATTACATGATGTAAACCATGAGATATCAATACTATTAGTATGATCAGATTACATGTAACATGGCTAGTATTTGAAGTTAAAAATAACAAGCAAGTAATAACCTGGATTAACATTCTATAGTCAATTAATATATAACTAAAATAGAGATCTGTATACACAAGCCCAAAGTATAACAAACCTTTCTGTAAGTCGAATCTAATAATTAATAAAGTGTAGAATCATTTGTGCCTTACAGATTGATATGTGCCTATCACATACCCGCGAAACGAGACACAATAGTAAGACCATAACAGCGTGGTCTCATGCAACCAATCGGGGATTCATGAACTAATAACTATCAAAATTGAAATGGACTACCCTTAGAATAACTATTAACAAGTTAGGATGTGTGTGTTTGATGTGTGAAACCCTCTCTGGACTCTGCGCTAATAATGATTGGAATGTATTGTCATAAATATTGAACAGGGAAAGTTCAGTAAAATGGGTCTATGTAAATTACTAATTACTACTTGTAGATTTTTTTGGTTATGTTTCTTTGTAATTCAACTGTATAATACAATGCGTTGTGTAATAGCTTCGTAAACTATTCCCCGTGTTACTAAAGCAATAAATCTTGTAGCAAATGTTATCAAACTGACTTACAGTTTGCAAACATCGACAATGCTGTTCAATGTTATTGTAGACAGACCAAGTAGAACCTACCTCGAGCGAGATCGTGAGCGGGATTTGGACCTGGAGCGAGACCTCGAGGGTGTCCGCGAGATGCTGCGGCTGCCGGAGCGCGACCGGGAGCCCGAGCGGGAACGCACGGAACGGGCGCTTGCAGCACTCCTCCGTGAACGACGGGATGCTACGCTACCCGCCTCAGATCCACTCCCTGAGTAATTGCTAGCTTCTGAATCAGACATTGTCACTTCTTATGGGACTAAAATCAATGATTTTGACCCATTAAAAAATATTTTTGCGAAAACACACCATAGGTACGTAGCAAAACGTCACAGACGATTGGTGTTGCCAGCAGATTACCAAGCGTATGAAGCAGATAATAAAACAAAAATAGAGTATTACTTTACTAAAGGGAATATAACATCTAAATATTTTACATCGACTAATTCGTAAATTCATTACTTCTGCTTGCAAACCTATAGTTTAAAGTAGTCTATGAATTTGACTGGTTTTCTAAAAAAATAAGTTTGTCTATTGATTCGTCGTTTGCCCCACCGACAAGTGAGACTTTTCAGTAAATTAATCGTTAATTTATGTTATACTGAGTGAAAATCCTACCAAAAATATTACATGTGATATAGGACACTTCCATATAAATTGTTCTTGTTGAATAATAAATATTTGGAAGATCTAAGGGGCCGATTAATGCGAAGCTCTTTTGGTGTCTCTCTGGCTTTCGATCAGATTTTCGCACGTCCTACAATAAACAATCATTAGGTTTTGTGGTGGTGCTGCATCGTGAATCGATCGGTGTGGTGTGGTGTTATTGCGTGAGTGCAGTGTATGTGGTGCAGTGCAGTGGTCCGAGTGCTGGTCGCGATGTATCAGTGAGGGGCTGCGCTGACGGAGCGGAGTGTAGCTGGGGTGTCATGCTGGAGACGCGGTCGGCGCGCGCCGCAGACTCGGTGTGGGCGAACAAGCCGCTGCCGGCGCCGCACGCCATGGCCAACACGAGGCACGGGAAAAACGCACAGGTATACCTTCACTTTACACCCACAGCCGCACGTAGTCATCAGCTTGCTTAACTATCTTAATTTGGCATATCCTGTTTGGTGCTCTACTAAAAAAATTATCTATTCAATGACAATTTTGAGTTGAGTACCTCAGGAACTGTTCCTCCAACTAGTTTCACCTAATAAAACTGCCATCAGTTTGCTAAATAAAATTACTTATTAACTATGTTATGATTCTGATTGGCCCTGAGCACTGGTAATTAGGCGACAGTAGCTTCAAATAGATTGTTGTGGAATTTCACAAGCTAAAGTAGATATTTTTACTATTTTTTGCTCGTATTGTGTCTGCTATGCATTATGCATTAATAAACATGCTCCTAGCACTTTCACTATTTTTAAATCCATGTTTAGATAATCATCAGTGAATACTTTGAATTCTTCTTGCATGTGATTATTGAAAAGAGAAAGATTTGTTTAAATTGTTAATTAAAAACCATCTGGAAGCAATAATTATCATACTAACAAAATCATAATAAAGTTATATTATTCTCTATTATGAAATATAAAAGTAACTATCATGAAAAAGAAAGAAACTATGAGAAGTTGCTTGCGGAGCATTTATGAATTTTGAATTGACATAAAACAAAGAAAGTTTGTTTAAACTCGTTGGTAATAAATTAGTGTTATGCTATATTTAGTCAGAATTGAGATCTAGATTTACTTTCCTAACTCACAACTTATATAATATAATTAAATTGGATATAGATAATTTACATAATGAGTAAAAGTTGATAGATATCATCACCATTTTATGAAATTGTTGGGGCATTTCTGCAGTTAATCTATCTGGTTGTTATAACTACAAAACTGTTCATAAGTTGTGGCGTTTGGGGCATGCTTCTTTTTTTCTTAAAGAAGACTCTAACTAACTCGTCATCATCTACCTAGCCTTTTCCCAACTATATTGGGAACTTCTAACTACTAACTCAAATAAATTATTGTCTGACCGGTAGCAACCTCTACCTCTCCATCATTGGGCTTGGATATGTACGTACGGTGTAGTTGATGAGGCTGGTACTGTACCAACCCCCAAATAAAATGGATAGGAAGACGACTGAAGTATTCCACATAGTATCATCCTTTTTACATCCTTTGCTGAACATACAATGACAACTGTCTTCCAGACTTTCGCAATCCTTTGGGACTATGGTAGGCACCAGGTAGATTTGCAATAATGGAGTACATTTATCTTGTTTTAATATCTTTGCATAGGTAATGGAAAAATTAACAATAAACTGTTTTTCATTACAAAAAAAATGTAATGGATCATAATAGATGTTGGTTCAAGATAGCTGTATGTCTTTATTTCAATTTTTGAATAAGAATGTTAATAAATGTAGGAGCGTCAATGACCACTGTTTCTGGCACCTACCTTAGGCATAGTTACAGCCTTTTAACTTTCTGCTTCTTGGACAGTGAGTCTGCTAAAACATTATCATCATGAATTAACCTTCAGCAGGCCACTGCTCCTGCAGTGCTTCAGGTGTATGTACACACACACCTCTCTACCAGTTGACACAAACAAACAATATTATTTCTAATGCTTGTTATTGTACACTTGCAGTCAGTAGTATTCTGTGGCAGTCCCGTTAGGAAATGAGTAATAAGTTATTTATTATTCTTATTAAATCTCTAATATTAGTCATTGGCCTGCCCCTAAACCAGCTTGTCTAGTGGTGACTGTAAACAGGTCATCACACTATCATACAAATATTAATTATGTGAAATTAGGTATCATGACAGTGTATACTCTGAGTTAGGTGTAAATATAGGCTGTCATTTATTATAGGGGAAGTACTAATTCCACACAGATGAAAGTAGCAGTAAAATGCTAATTTTAAACATGTTTGTCACCTAATTATGAAAAAGATGTTACTCTTATGAATATTTGTTATGATTTTTTTTTTTGCAAAAGAGATGCTAATAGTCTATGAGTATCTCAGAATTACCCCATTATTATCAACTTTGGTTTAATTCATGAATCCCCGACCGGTCTCATAGGACCGCACTGTTTTTGTCTTACTATTGTGTCTCGTTTCGCGGGTATTGATAGGTTAATAATGGCAATCATCGCCTGCCTAGCCTTTTTCCCAACTATATTGGGGTGAGCTTCCAGTCAAACCAGATTTAGCTGAATACCAGTATTTTATGAGGAGCGGCTGCCTACCAGACCTCACATGGTTTAATAAATCGCAATTTAGTATTCAAAATGATTTATAGATTAATTTAATTTTAAACCAACTTATTACAACTGCCAGGAAAGTGACAAATTCAATTATAAATTGTAATGTGTTAAAATAAACACAAGCAAATGTTATGAATGATGTTGAATTGTTTTTGGTTTCCTTACATAATTATCCTGATTCAAATATAAATATTGAATGAGTGCACACCTGCATGATATGTGACTGTTGAAGATAATAAATCAACAATGCTGAATTCATTTATTTTCTCTTAGTTATGAAATGCATACTAAAAGCAAGTAAAAAGAGTAAATTTTTTTTTCAGTATTAATCTAACATCAGATAACTCGCAAAATTGATAGAGGAAATATTTCAAAACAAACAGTTAATTTTACCGCTACCTAATTAAATTATATTCCTGAAAAAAAAATAAGCACAATTGCTGGTTAATTAAAACCAAAACAGGAAAAATATCCTATAAAACGGTAGCATATTGATAATCCATAGTTACCGTTGATTCATTCGGTAGTCATCTTATATAGTATTAATCATGAGAGTTCCAACATGTGCAATTATCCTGGACTGTGGTTTGATTTTTGTTGTTATAGTCTTCTGTTTATTATGACTATATAGTTTATGGTTTCTTGAGCCCACATACTTCTTCAAATTTCCTTGTGTGACTTGCAACTCATACAATATTATAGTGTGAACACACGCTCGAATTTGGTACGACGGATTTGGTCCGTCCGTACCAAGGTCGACGTGTCAGCGTAATTAATATTAACACGCGCTTGAAATTGGGGAGACCCCAAGTTCTTTTTCCCGTAACCTAATGTTTTACGCCTTCCGCGATATTTTATAGCTTAAACATATGCTGCATTCCACAACAGCTATGAGATAATCATAAAGCTGTTATTGTAAAACTACGCCCACATACTTTAATCAGCAGAATATTATAAACAGATGGGTTTTTCTCTCGTTAACACCTCGCGAGCGGTGTGTTGTCATCGACACATCGTCAAGCCACTAAAACTGCTATTTTTGTTGATATTGGCGGTGTCGGCAACATGATATTGTATAGGATTGTCGAATTAGCAAAGCTGTCTGCCCAAAAAAGCAGACTGCACGAACAACACCATAGGCATAGGTTTGAGGACGGTAAGCCATTGTTTACCATTACCTATTCATTGGTGGCTCGCTATCCGGACCGCGCCCAAGTCGTCGAAGGTGCGGTCCAGGAGGGTAGAAACCTGTTGGGGTTATGGGTTGGCTTCTGAAAGGATAACCTTATGGAACTAAAGAACATAGGCCAAGAAGGAACGTAGGACCACTCCTACGTTCCTCCCTCGGCCCTCGGATCTTTTTACTGACTAACATCCACATGTTAGTCAGTAAAAAGATCCGAGGGCTTTTTGTTGCAAAACTACAAAACAAAACGTGCTCAGCAGTGCCCTTTATTCAATCCAGGAATGCACTCGTCAGTTTTTGTAAACCAGTTTTAGGTGACCTCCTATTCTCTAGAAACTTGGTAACATCCTTCGCCAGCTCAAGGTCAAAGCGTTACCAGCGACGTGCTACTTACCAAATAGTCTCATGTTGTTATTGATTTTGTTTACGCAACAATTGAAGCTATTCTATTGATGTAATACCCTGAACGATTTCTATAACACGCGCGGGATGATAAAAGACCGGTCGTTGCAGGGGCAAGAGTGTGGCGTGGCAATACATACATACTACATGTAATACGTGGACTAACTCTTGAGGTTTTATAAGTGTTCATGTAGATCTACATTTTACAACAAATCTGAATTAAAAGTCTTTTAATAGTCGAGTTTTGAGGTGGCTTCGATTGTGGTCCTGATCCTGGGTTCGTATTCCAGGTTAGACACAGTTTTACAATGTTACTTCCGCTGTGTTAACAATAAAATTACTTATTCATTCACTAACGAAATCACTATTAAAGTAGAACGCGTCTAGCACGAACGTAGAATTTTTTCATCTGTAAATTCTCAGTTCTCAGCAGCAAGGAATTTGTATTGTTGCCGTTTGGTGGCAATAGCGAGCCTTTTCCCTATCTCGTACTACATGCGGTTTAACCCTTTGACAACCACGTCAAAGAAGCAAAAGCCTGGTCTCAGGGCCAAGCTATGATTTCTCAGTGTTCGATTTTGTGATCTTATACATAGTATACTCTAATATTGATGAAATAGCAAGCAGTTCACGTAATATAAATTGGGATGAGTCTAGTTACATAATTACCAAAAAAAAAACATTTTTTTAAATAAGATTTTAGCGTATAGAACGCGTAGCACAATATAAGTAAAAGAAAAATACTTTTTATAAGATATTAGCGTTCAGAACGCGTAGCTTTCTTGGAGTCATTACGTGGCCACGGGCGCTGGTTGGTGAAACAAACTTACAGCTCTACCTAAGGCTGAGGTATTACGATCGCAATACCTCAGCCAAAGACTAAAGACGTACGCTGTTGCACATAGGCTTCTCCCAAGCATCGCCACAACGAACGGTCCTGTGCGACTTGCATCCGATGGATTCCCGCGACCCTCACAAGTCATCGTTCCACCTTATGGGAGGCCTTTGAATACTGCGTCTTCTGTACGCGGTCGCCACTCCAGATCCTTTCGCCCTCACGGCCATCTACGAGCGATGTACCTACCCATTCTTCAGGCTATGTCGAAGACCTTGGGTCTTCTGCAAATATCTTCATTCCTAATGCATTTTGACGAGTATTTTTGAGTATTTTTGTAAGTTTGTTGTTTGATATTTCCAGGACGACGTGTGCTATGTGGTCGCGAAGTACGACTACGCGGCGCAGGGCGCGCAGGAGCTGGACCTGCGCAAGAACGAGCGCTACCTGCTGCTGGACGACTCCAAGCACTGGTGGCGCGTGCAGAACGCGCGCAGCCAGTCCGGCTACGTGCCCAGCAACTACGTCAAGAAGGAGAAGCCCAGCTTGTTTGACAGGTGAGACACAAGCTCACATAGGAACAAGCACTGGTGGCGCGTGCAGAACGCGCGCAGCCAGTCCGGCTACGTGCCCAGCAACTACGTCAAGAAGGAGAAGCCCAGCTTGTTTGACAGGTGAGACACAAGCTCACATAGGAACAAGCACTGGTGGCGCGTGCAGAACGCGCGCAGCCAGTCCGGCTACGTGCCCAGCAACTACGTCAAGAAGGAGAAGCCCAGCTTGTTTGACAGGTGAGACACAAGCTCACATAGGAACAAGCACTGGTGGCGCGTGCAGAACGCGCGCAGCCAGTCCGGCTACGTGCCCAGCAACTACGTCAAGAAGGAGAAGCCCAGCTTGTTTGACAGGTGAGACACAATCTCACATAGGAACAAGCACTGGTGGCGCGTGCAGAACGCGCGCAGCCAGTCCGGCTACGTGCCCAGCAACTACGTCAAGAAGGAGAAGCCCAGCTTGTTTGACAGGTGAGACACAAGCTCACATAGGAACAAGCACTGGTGGCGCGTGCAGAACGCGCGCAGCCAGTCCGGCTACGTGCCCAGCAACTACGTCAAGAAGGAGAAGCCCAGCTTGTTTGACAGGTGAGACACAAGCTCACATAGGAACAAGCACTGGTGGCGCGTGCAGAACGCGCGCAGCCAGTCCGGCTACGTGCCCAGCAACTACGTCAAGAAGGAGAAGCCCAGCTTGTTTGACAGGTGAGACACAAGCTCACATAGGAACAAGCACTGGTGGCGCGTGCAGAACGCGCGCAGCCAGTCCGGCTACGTGCCCAGCAACTACGTCAAGAAGGAGAAGCCCAGCTTGTTTGACAGGTGAGACACAAGCTCACATAGGAACAAGCACTGGTGGCGCGTGCAGAACGCGCGCAGCCAGTCCGGCTACGTGCCCAGCAACTACGTCAAGAAGGAGAAGCCCAGCTTGTTTGACAGGTGAGACACAATCTCACATAGCAACAAGCACTGGTGGCGCGTGCAGAACGCGCGCAGCCAGTCCGGCTACGTGCCCAGCAACTACGTCAAGAAGGAGAAGCCCAGCTTGTTTGACAGGTGAGCACGAATCTGAGATTCTGTATGAGCTAAAGAGTAGACTAGCCTGCCGGAGTTTGTGTTTCCTGATAGCGATAACCTAGGAGTCTTTAAGTCAAGAGTGAGTAGGATACTTTTAGGCAAGCGTGGTCCGTCGTCGACCACATCATTGCTTGATTACCATCAAATGAGATAGTGGTCAAACGCGAGCCTATGTAACATAAAAAAAATATCAGCAGTCCCGCAGTTTTGTTGAAGAACACTATTCCTAAAGTATCTTTTAACAAATTCTAAGAAAAAAAATAGTAAGAGGAACCTGTATATTGTATAACCTTTTGATGTCTCCTGGCGCTTCTTGTCATCGGAAACCACCTACAGGCTTGTTTAATGTTCCAGCTATTAGGATTAAGGCCGCACTTTCTGAGAAGGGTGGTCCTAATCCGCTACTGGGATTTGAACCCCTCTACTTGAGAGAGAGAGTGGGTGTTTAACCTGCAGTGGGTTCCAACCATCAGGGATTATGTTATGAGTAGCAAACTGCAATGCATCCCTGTAAAGTGCTCATAAACTAAAGTGAACAATTGCCAGGCTCTCTCAATACTGCAGATGTTGGAATCTGTCCCAAAAAATAGGATCTAGATTATCATCTAGACATGTCTGTTGTAGATAACTCATATCGTACTGGAGAATAATGGCACCTACATCTTAATTTATTATTTAAACTGCAATATAAAAAAGACGATGTAGCATCATACAAAATGCGGAAGAATGAGTCACATGTAACATTGCAATTAATCCTTTATTGGAAGTTCAACTGCAGTAAGCCATCTTATGAAGTTATTTATAAGATCATTTATATCAGTAAAACGGTTTGACTTCATTGTAAAAAAAAACTATCGCAGTTTTTACGATAGATCGGTAGGTAGACTTTGTTGATCTTATCGCTTTTAGGAACTAAAATATCTGTACTTACAATATGTAACACTGTCTGTAAGAATACGAAAGATAAAATTGTTTACTATGACACAACAATATGTGAGTAATAATTTACTACTTAGTGTATTGGCAGCTATAGTGGCGATGGCTGTGCTTATCTTTTTGAACACCAAAGTCAGACGCTTTGACGGTCTAAGTGTTTTGCGTCATCGTTGATACCGCGTGCGCCGAAAGACTGGAACGGTTTGCCTGCACTGGTCTTCCCATCTGATTATATTTTAGGAGTCTTCAAGTCTAGAGTGAATAGGCTCTCATTTTTGTTACTCGTTGGCGCTGAGAGCACACTTTTGATCTTTTCTTTTACTAATCATTAGAGATGGGCCGAGTACTCGGTTGATACTCGGTACTCGGCGTACTGGGCAGGTTTTTTGATACTCGTACTCGGCCGAATAATTCGGTTTGGATGCCGAGTATCCTTTGTTTAAGAAAAAAATATTTAGGTAGATACAATTAAAACAATAGTGATAATCAAAAAGTATTTATTAGTAATTTAGGAAATCTTTGAACTAAAAGTAAGTAATAAAATCAAAATTATGCTAATGAATGAGCAGTAATGAGACAAAATTACGAGAACAGTAATAAAAAAATAATTAATATTTAAAATTTAGTAAAGGTAAGTTATGATGCAGGAACACAAGGCTCTCTGCGCGTTCTGGTAACAGCCTATTCCTCTTTTCTTCGTAGACGTTACCGGCCTCCGGAAACAATCGCTCGCTATACACGGTGCTTGCAGGTGCACATAGAAATACTCTTGCTAAACGTGCCAGCTCTGGATACCTTGTTTGGTGCCCTGTCCATCACTCGAAAGGACTCTTGTTTTTTGCCAACAAATTTTCTTTTAAATAGCAACCTAATTCTAAAGCAATGGGGCTTTTAGGATCATCGCGCTCCAGTGGCTGGGTGGAAGCTAATTCTTCAAAGCAATTCCAGAAAGATGCATGAGGATCTTGTGACTGTGGTAATCGTTCAGCGATAATCGCTCGACCGGCGCGAACCTGTTTGTACTTGAACCGCGCGCGAAATGGGACTTTGATTGAACCGAGTTACCCGGCCGAGTACTCGGTTGAAAAAAAAATGAACTGAGTAAAACTCGGTATTCGTTACTCGGCAAAAGTGTTACTCGGCGCATCTCTACTAATCATAATGTAAGAAATGTCCCTTGGTTACCTGTTTATCTAGGTATCACAAAAATATCAATCTATTAAAAACGTTTTGAGTCCAAATTGCCTTTAAGTTCAAAACTTTGTCTACTCTACCTTCCGTGTCCGTCCCTCCTGTCGTGAAAGTCTTCTTGAAACCATTTGCCTGAAGACGACAGCAGCATATTTTAGTCTTTGGATGACTGTCCCTTGTTGTACATTTGCATCCCAATGGCTACAAAACTAATCAGGGCTACGTGAACCTACTCTTTGTCCGTTACACAATTGGTATTTGACCGTTGTTTACTATTATCACGACCGGTTTTTAAATCAGTCAATTACGCACTTCTGTGTCTTCAAATCAATTGGCAATTCAATTAAACCTATCAATGGCGGACTTTAACAAATCAGCAGTATGTGATGCCTCGTTAGCTCACACTAATATTACAAATTTGTTTTAATTTATTTTGCACTAGCTGTCCCCTGCGGTTTCACCTGCATTTTTCGTTACTGCTCCGCTCCCGTGGGCCGTAGCGTGATGGTATATAGTCTATAGCATTCCTCGATAAATGGGCTAACACTGAAAGAATTTTTCAAATCGGACCAGTAGTTCCAGACATTACCCCCTACATACAAACCTCGATAAATGGGCTATCTAACACTGAAAGAATTTTTCAAATCGGACCAGAAGTTCCAGAGATTACCCCCTACATACAAACTTACAAACCTACAAACTTACAAATTTTACCTCTTTATAATATTAGTATAGATGTGTCTAAAAAAGAATTGAACAGTTCAGAACCCTTAGCGCATCATAATCCCTCACTCGTCGAGCATCCGCCAAGCGGGTGGCCAAGACAGCAGTCTTCTGGCACCTACTACGCGCTACGTGCCGACTCTGCACCATACTCCTCCATACTTTACTTCTTCTTGGTCGTTACACTTTTGCCAAAGTGGTCGTGGTTGTCTCTCCGGCTGCTGTCAGGGTACGACGCACACTTTTCTATTATTGATAGGTTCGCACTTTATGATGGAAAGCGCTGATGAAGCGCACTTACCTAGAATTAACGTATAGTAACCACACACCTAGTACCTAACCCACTTCCCGCCACTTGCCTGCTGACAGTCATCCGGGCGCACTCGTTCAATGGGCCGCTAACAGCCACTTTGATCTGATCTTCTGGGGATCTGTCCATCGCATGGGTGATCTGCCCTCTCATAATACTTTACTACATTTAATTCAAATCCGTATTAAAGTAGGTAATCTCTGAGAATATGCCGAAAACAAACTTAGCACGGTCTTGAGTTTTTATCTATGTGTTACAAAGGTGACATTGAAGCTATCAGTCTGCATTTGTAACAAAAATGCACTATGTAAACATTTAGTATGTTTGTTTACCTAATAAATATGAATCGGCGATATTTTTGTGAACGTATTGAATAGTTTTTAGCTCACATTACCTGGTGGTTTGCCTTTTAATTTGTCTTATATTGCATATTCCTAAAAGCCTCAGATACACTAGGGGACAATATGTCCCCCAACTTGACGCGCAACGTCGCAGTTGTCCAAAAACATCTCCCGGATCACATGAATACATAATAAAATGTTAGGAGGCAAGTGGCGAGACACAGGGGGGACGTCACAGCGGCGTCATGTACTTTGAGTGTTGCGCGTCATGTTGGGGATTTTGTCCTGTTGTATATGAGGCTCAAAACCTCAGGTGAACAAGCGCAACGTAAAAACGTTTAGGTCTAACATAACCTAACGTCTTGCAACTTGCAACTTGTCTCCTTACATTTATAACGCATTTAGGTTACGCAGGACATGTTGTTATAATTTGAGAGGCGGGTACCACAAACACTGGGCCATCATCACGTGATGCTCCACCCAGGGCAAGAGAATTTATTTAATAATTTCTCACCTCAAAAAAAGGATCACGTGCTTACAAAACGATATAGTAAAATGATTGCTTACTGAAGTATGCACACAAACATTAATATAAGCGGATATCAGCTGTTTCTCTTTCCGTGTTGATGAAATGTGAGGGAAAATGCTAATTACTATGGGTGAAGGATAACGTATGTAATCAGTGGCTGTAATTACTACACAACCTTATTAATCAGTTAAATTGTTGCTGTCTCCTTGATTTGATTTATTTTAGTGTTCATGCGGGTATCGTTGACAGATTAGCAGATATAGGTACGTTTTAATTCTACTGAGTGTGTAGACGATAACCTAGGCTTTTTCATTCTTATAGAATATTCACACACATCTTCTTGATTTTGACAATTTTGTCAGTAGATCGTGAATCAGAAATTAATTACCAGTTTGTTACAACACTTTCAAGATCTATTTAGTTACATAGAAAGAGCCGTAAACACCACATAAACACATACATAGTTTCATTTTATTTTATTGCAACTAATGTCAAGCTGTCGACGTAAATTTCACGGGCGCACGGCAAGTCTTCATTGAAATACAATATAATGTATGTGTCACCGTCGTCAGACAATGAGGGAAAACATCGCGAGAAAACAACTGCCTATCAAATAAACCAAACAATGTTATAGTTTGAGAGGAAATAACAACAATAAACACATTAGTTCGCTAGCTCCTGCTGCAGAAACAACACCACTCATAGACTGGTTTTAAAAAAGTGCTGAAATTCACGTTCAACGTTACAGACGGTTGAATGCGGCCTGAAAAGTTATATAAATGTTGTGCCGACGACTTGAAAACCCATCCTTTCACTTGTGTAAATCGTCATAAGGTCCATTGACCTAAAAACTCGTTCCAACCAACGATGATGACTAACACAACCGACATAAATTCCAGTATTAAGAAGAAAGTGAAAAAGGGATCCGGCTCGAAGACCCTGCCGTCGAACAGCTCGCCGGTGCGCGGCGGCGGCGAGGCGGGCGCGCGGCGCGTGGAGCCGGCCGACGCGCTCGGCACCGCCGTCGTCAAGTACAACTACCAGGCGCAGCAGCCCGACGAGCTGTCGCTCACCAAGGGCACCCGGATACTCATCCTCGAGAAGAGCAACGACGGCTGGTGGCGAGGACAGTACCAGCAGCATACTGGATGGTGAGTCTTTGTTGTTTTTGACATTTATTCTTAATAGTTTAGAAAGTTTACAAGTCACAATACTTCTCACTAATATTCTACTAATACTCTTCTCATAATACTTCTACCTGATAAATTCTTCTAATCACCAGTGAAAATATATCACCTTGCATTCAGCTTCAGATAATTTAAATAAATTGTCGAACTTCAGATAAGTTCTGTATATCCAAAAAAGCATGAGGTTCTCAATTCTGTATCATATTTTCTTTTTACTATATTTAGTAGTACCTACTTCTTTTAACACTTGAGAACCAACAAACAGGCCTTTAGAATTCTGAATAATCACATATCAAGATTTATTTCTGTTTAATTTGCAGCTCTCCGTTTATATTATACATACTTCTTTTCTATGATTGATAGTGAGGAGGACTTTGTCTTCAGAATAAAACTGAAGTCACTTATAGCCAATGAAGCTTAATTAATTTATAGTGCCGCCAACAGTAGTCATTTAGATATGATATTTCTTTTTATACACATTATTGTAGCTGTCTTAGAAACAAATAAAATACATTGCACAAGTAAACCAGTCAAACAAATTAGGTACAAATAATAGTGTTTATGACCAACTCATGCTTAGTAGAATTAATAGGATAACTGTAAATTACAGAGTTCTGTTACTTTGTTACATGAATTACGTCATTAAAAAGATGACTGGGGCAGGTGACTGTGTCCTTTTACTATCCTTGTAAATATTTAAAATAAAGTATTTTATGTCTTAGTTCATGAATCCCCGACCGGTCTCATGCGACCGCGCTGTTATTGTTTACTATTGTGTCTCGTTTCGCGGGTATGTGATAGGGTAATCCAGTTCATGGTCCATCTGTTCCATTACACTCATTCCGACGTCGAAACGCCGATTTGACTTTTTAACAAAAATATTCCCCCGATTTTTAAATTGAGCATTTGGAACTTTAAAAATTTAATTTCGCCTGAAAACCGGTCAAAAATTTGGTTTTAAAGTAGGGTTTGAAACACATAATAATATTAGTAGGACAGGATGTCAAATTTAATTTCATTTATAGTAATATATTAATAGCACTAGTTTATATAACTTAAAAAAAAATATAAAGAGATCATGAATTATATGAATTTTCTGTCATGTAAACTATGGGACCAGTACAAAATTTTCTACATTATTTGAAAGGTACAGCAGTGGTCATTGACTATTTATGGTGTATATTTCACCAGTGCAAAGCCTGGGCAAACTGCTATCAAAGCCACACTGCTAGTCATTAATAAAAGGTTTAAGTAAAATGGTTACGATGCCAGCTAAACAATTTCGACCGCAACTACCACATTCTTTGTCTTTTCATGATTTTTACAAGCTCAGATTTACTACTCTGCTATATGATTTGATACAACCTTGCGGATATGTCAGAGTACTGTTGCTAATATGATAAATAATAGGTGTAGGCGGTCTTTGAGGTCGTTTTGGTGTAACACCTCCTTTTATAGGCAAAGTAGCTAGTACAATAGTAGTATAGACAGCTAGTACAAGTCATAAATTAACTCCTCCGGACACTTTGGTTACTTTTTATGTTACACTTACTATAGTACAGCGCTACTTAGTATAGTAGGTCCCGGCTGTCATTTGTAGATCTTTGGCAGTCGTTACGGATAGTCAGAAACCAGTAAATCTGACTCCAGTCTTGCCATGAAGTACCGTGTTACCCCAGTTAATGGGTTGTGGAGGTCTGGCAGAGCGGCTGCCTAGCTCTTAAAATACTAGTATTCAGCTAAATCCGGCTTGACTGGAAGCCGACCCCAATATAATTGGGAAAAGGCTAGACAGAAGAGTATGTTTTGTGTGTTCGCTTTGTTGATGATGTTTTCGTTGTTGTCGGCAGGTTTCCTTCGAACTACACCAGCGAAGAGGGCGACAATGAGGACCCGGTGCATACGTACGCCATGGCGGAAAACGTACTCGACATCGTGGTGAGTGTCTACACATTTTAACATCATCCTCCTGCCCTTATTCTAATAGAATTGGATTTATTCGATGCAGCTGTTAGAACAACACAAAAAAATCTGAAAAAAGTTAGTTATTTAGCCTGATATGTCCACTGCTAGGCGAAGGCCTTCCTCTCCATTTACCACACACGTCTATTCTTAACTTTAGCAGGTCAGTCCCTCCAGTAGTTGTCCAAAAAGAGAGATATTCCCAGCAAACATCAAACATTTATATGACCTTTAGTCTTATTAAAATCATTTTACAGTATTTTTTTTAACTCTTCGTCATGTACTGGTGCATTATGTGTCTGAATAGTCGTATACATTTTTTGTCGTATTATAAAGTCATATAGACGTTATTTCGATGTTATTTTACAATCGTCATATAATAGCATCTACGACGACATCTATAAATTTATATATACAACTTTTCGTCGCGTAATCGTTTTCGTAGTATAAACGTCATAATACTGTCAATTTTGTCATATAATTACCTTTTTTACAACTGCTAAACGGATAATAATTGTTTAAACGTAGTATTTGTAACCATTACATATAATTCGAATATTAGTATTACGAACGACCTTTATACGTCCTAAAGTATCACAAACATGATAATACGACTGCTATTTAATTAATACTCATATTAAAGGTTTATAATAACCTTGTATACCACTTCCACGGCATGAAAGAAAATACGGAACTCAGAACCTATCCAGGATCTGAGTTCCGTACACTTTTTTTAACATTTTGCTCCGCTTATTCATACATTTAAGAAATAGGTAATAAAAAGGCAATAAAAATTGTTCAAAATATTTTTTTTACGTAGTAATTTTTTACATTATTGTCTGTTAAAATGAAAATGTAACGGCCGTCGATTTCCACGGACTATCTGCATCGAGAATAAAAGATAAAATGAGTTAATGACCACGGCCATTTTAAATTTGTTCTTATCATTTCGATGAAGTCCACCTTTGTTAAAAACTTGTCAACATCCGCATAATTAAATTAAT
Organism: Mythimna separata; assembly: GCA_030763345.1. Classification (NCBI taxonomy): domain Eukaryota; kingdom Metazoa; phylum Arthropoda; class Insecta; order Lepidoptera; family Noctuidae; genus Mythimna; species Mythimna separata. Next base: position 23,240,864 of record CM061176.1, read on the forward strand.
CATTGTGGGGTTTACCTAAAACAAAAGTTTTATTTAGTTGAGCAAGTCTAAGTTCTAAGTCACGTAAATCCTTCTGTTCTTAAAATATAAATTCTTTGAAATAAGCTAGCTAGGCCTTTATTATTTTAGTACTGATCCCTAAATTAGTTTTCATGGCGTACACATTCACAATGAACTCGCAGTTTATACGTCGTGAAGTTATATAGCGGTCTTATAACGCAGTCACATAATAAATTATTAATAAAAATATGTGAAAACCTTAAAATTTTAAAGGCGCATTAAAAATTTATTACAAACTTACCTCACATTAATCAGTAAACTTGATTGCACAATGGTTTTTAACTGATGAAATGGTTGTATCACCTCAAAAAAATACAAATTTAACTCAGGTGTCAAAACACTGCTAAATCAAATTAATATGTTATAAAAAATCGTTCAATAATCTTTAAGTGACAATTACACAACGATTAAATCATATAAAAGTGATATTGTGTGACACGAAGTTGAATACACGCCGCAAAAGCTATCATAACACAACATGTAGTCAAATCGCCGACGTGTATATGACTACTAAGCGACTAAGTAGGTATTTATATGACTGTTACAGGAAACTCTTAGCGCCTTAAGTTGAATAAAATGGGCCCTAATGCGGTCGAGTAAACGTCCTTATGACATTTATACGATTATACTAAATGACATTAAATTACTACCAACACGTCTACTCAACGTCTTAAATGTTTATTGGGTTAAAACGTTTGCGCTGAGCGTGCCCGAATCGAAAGGGTCGCGAAGTCAACTATCTTATTGTTAGGCCTAAGACACCCCGCGTTGGTTTTCAACTGGCATTCTGTGTGTCGTGCCATCATGGCCCTAAGGGAATGGCCCGAATTAGACATGCTTTTTTTTTGGTTAAAAGAGGACATGATCGAGGTGATTCTTAGCTACACTTTATGAGGTGTTTAAGGTCATGCTTATAGTAATGCCTGCATCCAATAAATGATATAGTGTTGTGTTAGGGTGTTTTATTTGGTTGTCGTGCTGCATCCCGCCCAGTACTCCCCGCAGGTGGCGCTGTACTCGTTCACGTCGAACAACGAGCAGGAGCTGTCGTTCGAGAAGGGCGACCGCCTCGAGATCATCGAGCGCCCGCCCTCCGACCCCGAGTGGTTCCGCGCGCGCGACTCGCGCGGCCACGTGGGGCTCGTGCCGCGCAACTACCTGCAGGAGCTCGCCGACTACCTCACCACGCCCTACAGGTACGTGCCTCGAGATCATCGAGCGCCCGCCCTCCGACCCCGAGTGGTTCCGCGCGCGCGACTCGCGCGGCCACGTGGGGCTCGTGCCGCGCAACTACCTGCAGGAGCTCGCCGACTACCTCACCACGCCCTACAGGTACGTGCCTCGAGATCATCGAGCGCCCGCCCTCCGACCCCGAGTGGTTCCGCGCGCGCGACTCGCGCGGCCACGTGGGGCTCGTGCCGCGCAACTACCTGCAGGAGCTCGCCGACTACCTCACCACGCCCTACAGGTACGTGCCTCGAGATCATCGAGCGCCCGCCCTCCGACCCCGAGTGGTTCCGCGCGCGCGACTCGCGCGGCCACGTGGGGCTCGTGCCGCGCAACTACCTGCAGGAGCTCGCCGACTACCTCACCACGCCCTACAGGTACGTGCCTCGAGATCATCGAGCGCCCGCCCTCCGACCCCGAGTGGTTCCGCGCGCGCGACTCGCGCGGCCACGTGGGGCTCGTGCCGCGCAACTACCTGCAGGAGCTCGCCGACTACCTCACCACGCCCTACAGGTACGTGCCTCGAGATCATCGAGCGCCCGCCCTCCGACCCCGAGTGGTTCCGCGCGCGCGACTCGCGCGGCCACGTGGGGCTCGTGCCGCGCAACTACCTGCAGGAGCTCGCCGACTACCTCACCACGCCCTACAGGTACGTGCCTCGAGATCATCGAGCGCCCGCCCTCCGACCCCGAGTGGTTCCGCGCGCGCGACTCGCGCGGCCACGTGGGGCTCGTGCCGCGCAACTACCTGCAGGAGCTCGCCGACTACCTCACCACGCCCTACAGGTACGTGCCTCGAGATCATCGAGCGCCCGCCCTCCGACCCCGAGTGGTTCCGCGCGCGCGACTCGCGCGGCCACGTGGGGCTCGTGCCGCGCAACTACCTGCAGGAGCTCGCCGACTACCTCACCACGCCCTACAGGTACGTGCCTCGAGATCATCGAGCGCCCGCCCTCCGACCCCGAGTGGTTCCGCGCGCGCGACTCGCGCGGCCACGTGGGGCTCGTGCCGCGCAACTACCTGCAGGAGCTCGCCGACTACCTCACCACGCCCTACAGGTACGTGCCTCGAGATCATCGAGCGCCCGCCCTCCGACCCCGAGTGGTTCCGCGCGCGCGACTCGCGCGGCCACGTGGGGCTCGTGCCGCGCAACTACCTGCAGGAGCTCGCCGACTACCTCACCACGCCCTACAGGTACGTGCCTCGAGATCATCGAGCGCCCGCCCTCCGACCCCGAGTGGTTCCGCGCGCGCGACTCGCGCGGCCACGTGGGGCTCGTGCCGCGCAACTACCTGCAGGAGCTCGCCGACTACCTCACCACGCCCTACAGGTACGTGCCTCGAGATCATCGAGCGCCCGCCCTCCGACCCCGAGTGGTTCCGCGCGCGCGACTCGCGCGGCCACGTGGGGCTCGTGCCGCGCAACTACCTGCAGGAGCTCGCCGACTACCTCACCACGCCCTACAGGTACGTGCCTCGAGATCATCGAGCGCCCGCCCTCCGACCCCGAGTGGTTCCGCGCGCGCGACTCGCGCGGCCACGTGGGGCTCGTGCCGCGCAACTACCTGCAGGAGCTCGCCGACTACCTCACCACGCCCTACAGGTACGTGCCTCGAGATCATCGAGCGCCCGCCCTCCGACCCCGAGTGGTTCCGCGGCCACGTGGGGCTCGTGCCGCGCAACTACCTGCAGGAGCTCGCCGACTACCTCACCACGCCCTACAGGTACGTGCCTCGAGATCATCGAGCGCCCGCCCTCCGACCCCGAGTGGTTCCGCGCGCGCGACTCGCGCGGCCACGTGGGGCTCGTGCCGCGCAACTACCTGCAGGAGCTCGCCGACTACCTCACCACGCCCTACAGGTACGTGCCTCGAGATCATCGAGCGCCCGCCCTCCGACCCCGAGTGGTTCCGCGCGCGCGACTCGCGCGGCCACGTGGGGCTCGTGCCGCGCAACTACCTGCAGGAGCTCGCCGACTACCTCACCACGCCCTACAGGTACGTGCCTCGAGATCATCGAGCGCCCGCCCTCCGACCCCGAGTGGTTCCGCGGCCACGTGGGGCTCGTGCCGCGCAACTACCTGCAGGAGCTCGCCGACTACCTCACCACGCCCTACAGGTACGTGCCTCGAGATCATCGAGCGCCCGCCCTCCGACCCCGAGTGGTTCCGCGCGCGCGACTCGCGCGGCCACGTGGGGCTCGTGCCGCGCAACTACCTGCAGGAGCTCGCCGACTACCTCACCACGCCCTACAGGTACGTGCCTCGAGATCATCGAGCGCCCGCCCTCCGACCCCGAGTGGTTCCGCGCGCGCGACTCGCGCGGCCACGTGGGGCTCGTGCCGCGCAACTACCTGCAGGAGCTCGCCGACTACCTCACCACGCCCTACAGGTACGTGCCTCGAGATCATCGAGCGCCCGCCCTCCGACCCCGAGTGGTTCCGCGCGCGCGACTCGCGCGGCCACGTGGGGCTCGTGCCGCGCAACTACCTGCAGGAGCTCGCCGACTACCTCACCACGCCCTACAGGTACGTGCCTCGAGATCATCGAGCGCCCGCCCTCCGACCCCGAGTGGTTCCGCGCGCGCGACTCGCGCGGCCACGTGGGGCTCGTGCCGCGCAACTACCTGCAGGAGCTCGCCGACTACCTCACCACGCCCTACAGGTACGTGCCTCGAGATCATCGAGCGCCCGCCCTCCGACCCCGAGTGGTTCCGCGGCCACGTGGGGCTCGTGCCGCGCAACTACCTGCAGGAGCTCGCCGACTACCTCACCACGCCCTACAGGTACGTGCCTCGAGATCATCGAGCGCCCGCCCTCCGACCCCGAGTGGTTCCGCGCGCGCGACTCGCGCGGCCACGTGGGGCTCGTGCCGCGCAACTACCTGCAGGAGCTCGCCGACTACCTCACCACGCCCTACAGGTACGTGCCTCGAGATCATCGAGCGCCCGCCCTCCGACCCCGAGTGGTTCCGCGCGCGCGACTCGCGCGGCCACGTGGGGCTCGTGCCGCGCAACTACCTGCAGGAGCTCGCCGACTACCTCACCACGCCCTACAGGTACGTGCCTCGAGATCATCGAGCGCCCGCCCTCCGACCCCGAGTGGTTCCGCGCGCGCGACTCGCGCGGCCACGTGGGGCTCGTGCCGCGCAACTACCTGCAGGAGCTCGCCGACTACCTCACCACGCCCTACAGGTACGTGCCTCGAGATCATCGAGCGCCCGCCCTCCGACCCCGAGTGGTTCCGCGCGCGCGACTCGCGCGGCCACGTGGGGCTCGTGCCGCGCAACTACCTGCAGGAGCTCGCCGACTACCTCACCACGCCCTACAGGTACGTGCCTCGAGATCATCGAGCGCCCGCCCTCCGACCCCGAGTGGTTCCGCGCGCGCGACTCGCGCGGCCACGTGGGGCTCGTGCCGCGCAACTACCTGCAGGAGCTCGCCGACTACCTCACCACGCCCTACAGGTACGTGCCTCGAGATCATCGAGCGCCCGCCCTCCGACCCCGAGTGGTTCCGCGCGCGCGACTCGCGCGGCCACGTGGGGCTCGTGCCGCGCAACTACCTGCAGGAGCTCGCCGACTACCTCACCACGCCCTACAGGTACGTGCCTCGAGATCATCGAGCGCCCGCCCTCCGACCCCGAGTGGTTCCGCGCGCGCGACTCGCGCGGCCACGTGGGGCTCGTGCCGCGCAACTACCTGCAGGAGCTCGCCGACTACCTCACCACGCCCTACAGGTACGTGCCTCGAGATCATCGAGCGCCCGCCCTCCGACCCCGAGTGGTTCCGCGCGCGCGACTCGCGCGGCCACGTGGGGCTCGTGCCGCGCAACTACCTGCAGGAGCTCGCCGACTACCTCACCACGCCCTACAGGTACGTGCCTCGAGATCATCGAGCGCCCGCCCTCCGACCCCGAGTGGTTCCGCGCGCGCGACTCGCGCGGCCACGTGGGGCTCGTGCCGCGCAACTACCTGCAGGAGCTCGCCGACTACCTCACCACGCCCTACAGGTACGTGCCTCGAGATCATCGAGCGCCCGCCCTCCGACCCCGAGTGGTTCCGCGCGCGCGACTCGCGCGGCCACGTGGGGCTCGTGCCGCGCAACTACCTGCAGGAGCTCGCCGACTACCTCACCACGCCCTACAGGTACGTGCCTCGAGATCATCGAGCGCCCGCCCTCCGACCCCGAGTGGTTCCGCGCGCGCGACTCGCGCGGCCACGTGGGGCTCGTGCCGCGCAACTACCTGCAGGAGCTCGCCGACTACCTCACCACGCCCTACAGGTACGTGCCTCGAGATCATCGAGCGCCCGCCCTCCGACCCCGAGTGGTTCCGCGCGCGCGACTCGCGCGGCCACGTGGGGCTCGTGCCGCGCAACTACCTGCAGGAGCTCGCCGACTACCTCACCACGCCCTACAGGTACGTGCCTCGAGATCATCGAGCGCCCGCCCTCCGACCCCGAGTGGTTCCGCGCGCGCGACTCGCGCGGCCACGTGGGGCTCGTGCCGCGCAACTACCTGCAGGAGCTCGCCGACTACCTCACCACGCCCTACAGGTACGTGCCTCGAGATCATCGAGCGCCCGCCCTCCGACCCCGAGTGGTTCCGCGCGCGCGACTCGCGCGGCCACGTGGGGCTCGTGCCGCGCAACTACCTGCAGGAGCTCGCCGACTACCTCACCACGCCCTACAGGTACGTGCCTCGAGATCATCGAGCGCCCGCCCTCCGACCCCGAGTGGTTCCGCGCGCGCGACTCGCGCGGCCACGTGGGGCTCGTGCCGCGCAACTACCTGCAGGAGCTCGCCGACTACCTCACCACGCCCTACAGGTACGTGCCTCGAGATCATCGAGCGCCCGCCCTCCGACCCCGAGTGGTTCCGCGGCCACGTGGGGCTCGTGCCGCGCAACTACCTGCAGGAGCTCGCCGACTACCTCACCACGCCCTACAGGTACGTGCCTCGAGATCATCGAGCGCCCGCCCTCCGACCCCGAGTGGTTCCGCGCGCGCGACTCGCGCGGCCACGTGGGGCTCGTGCCGCGCAACTACCTGCAGGAGCTCGCCGACTACCTCACCACGCCCTACAGGTACGTGCCTCGAGATCATCGAGCGCCCGCCCTCCGACCCCGAGTGGTTCCGCGCGCGCGACTCGCGCGGCCACGTGGGGCTCGTGCCGCGCAACTACCTGCAGGAGCTCGCCGACTACCTCACCACGCCCTACAGGTACGTGCCTCGAGATCATCGAGCGCCCGCCCTCCGACCCCGAGTGGTTCCGCGCGCGCGACTCGCGCGGCCACGTGGGGCTCGTGCCGCGCAACTACCTGCAGGAGCTCGCCGACTACCTCACCACGCCCTACAGGTACGTGCCTCGAGATCATCGAGCGCCCGCCCTCCGACCCCGAGTGGTTCCGCGCGCGCGACTCGCGCGGCCACGTGGGGCTCGTGCCGCGCAACTACCTGCAGGAGCTCGCCGACTACCTCACCACGCCCTACAGGTACGTGCCTCGAGATCATCGAGCGCCCGCCCTCCGACCCCGAGTGGTTCCGCGCGCGCGACTCGCGCGGCCACGTGGGGCTCGTGCCGCGCAACTACCTGCAGGAGCTCGCCGACTACCTCACCACGCCCTACAGGTACGTGCCTCGAGATCATCGAGCGCCCGCCCTCCGACCCCGAGTGGTTCCGCGCGCGCGACTCGCGCGGCCACGTGGGGCTCGTGCCGCGCAACTACCTGCAGGAGCTCGCCGACTACCTCACCACGCCCTACAGGTACGTGCCTGTTCTCTAGCTGTCTCTCCTATGGGTCATTATGGGTACGTCTATGTTTATTTATTAACACTTCATGCAACAAGAAGGTACGTAGGCTATATCTAAGTCACACCCTTTTGTCACCAACTAAAAATCTTCTAGGTTGGAAGCTACGGACCCAAACGTGACCATCTCGCTCTCGCTAGATGGCGCTAAACTCAACTTCTTCTACCTGGCGTTAATCCCGGCCGCACTAACGCGCTACAGTCGCGTTTGAAACGCGCATCAGCAGCGCTATTAACGCGCTACTGCATCATGACTTTAGCGCTCCTAACGAGCGACCGTGACAAACGACAGCGGAGAGAGGACGGAGGGAGGGTGATGCGTGAACGAAAAACAAAAGCAATCTACATACAAAATCTTAATTTTTGTGCTACTATATCGGGTTTACACTGTAGTGCTTTAGTAGCGCTGCTGACGCGCGTTTACATCTCGACTGAGAATCGTGGCGTGGCCGGGGTAAGCCGCTAGCGACTGCATCGCGACTGTATCGTTGCGAACTACCATCAGCCGTGCTACGGCATCGCTTCAAAAAGTCGCCGTGGGTGAGGCCCCATTGACTGCGCAATGCAGGATTTGTAGTTGTCATGTGGCGTCATAGATGTCGCTACAATTGATCGGTGTTCCCCTAGTGACGGCGGCGAGGGCGGGCGGCCGGTGGCGGGCGTGGCGGGCGGCACGTCGCTGGCGGGGCGCGCGTGGTACTACGGCGCCATCACGCGCACGCACTGCGACGCGCTGCTCAACACGCACGGCCACGACGGCGACTTCCTCATCCGCGACTCCGAGACCAACGTGAGTACCACAGCCCGTCTTATCTCACCCAGAGCACTAAAATATATAGAGACAAATACTGCCGCGCTAATTAAAAGTGCAGTAACGAGGCTTGTTGTAGTTTTGAATAATTTTAAGCTAATCCCACATTAAACGTGCGCGTTCCTCGGCTGTGTAAGTAGCGCGTCCGTCGCGAGCACGCTGCGGGAGCGTTGCTTTTTGCTGTCCTGAGGCGTGTGTGGAGAATGCACGCGGCGCGAACGCAGCGCGCTGTCAGCGCTCTCGTCGCGATTATACCCATCGCACGTTATCGCCTCTGAAGGTTAAACGCCAAGGCGAGAGCTACGATATACGGCGACGCTCAGGCAACGCACTCGCGACGCCCGCGTCGTTCACTCGCCTGAGGAACGCGCACGCCTAATGTTGGGGATGCCTTAGAATGTAATATAATTTTTTTAAATTATTGTTTCCTTATGTGTATATTTGTGTGTACATGAATTATAAAATAAATAAATAAATAATTATGCAGAGCTCAATATAAGGTATCCGAGTGTATATGTAACTCAATTTTCAAAAAATCCTTGCTTACTGCGTTTTCATTAGTGCGGCAGAATATGGGTCAGACAATAAGAAGCACTGACTAATACAGTCATAGCTATATATATAGCTGAATAATACCCACTCCATTTTGATTCTCATACCTGTAATAGGTATAGGCCCTCACTCTCTCTCGGGACTCAAACATTACTTAAAACTGTAAGTGGAACTAACGCGCTAAGAAGCTGTAGTTTCGCCATCGCATGGTATGGGGTGTATGTCTACTACTTCTTCACGCTCGAACGATAAACGGATTTCGTTGAAACTCGACACACGGAAGACTATGTGCTGGAGTAGCACATGAGATACTTTTGGTTTTTGGAGTAAGTTCTTTTGGAATAATTTTCTATTATCACGGGAGCGACCTATGAAATTGCCGTTTTTTGAAACGGAATACTTTGAATTGTGATGTCTTTGGATTGACTTGGGATTGTAAATTCAAATAAACTTTATATTTAGGTACGTTATTTTTGTTTTGATATTAGTTGTTTATTAATTCAATTGTATTTTGTTTTTTCTTATAATATCGCATTATTTATAACCATAAAATGTAGTAAAAAAAGTGTTTTTTTTTTGTCATAATAAAAGTTTCAACGTAGAAACTACTTATTGCAAAATACAAGCTATATCAATAAGGTGTACCTACGAATTTATTCTAACAAATAAACTGTGTTTTTGGTTTAATAGCTTTCATTTTGGAAGTTTTTTGCTGTTGGCGCCCGGCGAAGAAAAGTTGTCCGTGAGGTAACATTTCGCACGTGAAAGCGATTGAAACAAAAACACATCCCATCCATTCATTAGATGTTGTCCATACATCATTCGTATCGGTCTACCGGGGAAATAATATGTCTCAAAGCATATAATTTCCGCAGTAAAACGCATACTCCAAAATAATGTGACTTTTCTTAGATCAAAAATGGTTATAAATACATTGATATTAAAGAAAATACGAAACCCAAAGAGACCAATAAATAATTATTACCAAAAATAGAATATCGTACCTTTAATATGAAATTTATTTGAACTTACAATTGCATGTTAATCCAAAGATGTTACTCAAAGTATTCCGTTTCAAAAAACGGCAATTTTATACGTAAAGACCTGTTAATAAGTATGTTGAAGAATTGCAGAGAATAACGATTTAAGATATCAATAATTAACTGTAAATTACCTGAAGTTTATTCTGTAAAATCAAAATTAAAATTGTAATGCAAAAACCTGACCCATGTGCGTTTAACCAGTTTTAAGTAATGGTTTATGAAAAGTACTGAATCATGTTAAATCATAATGTTCTCATTTGTTGTCGATGTTGCTTCTCTATGTATCTATGTACGTAGTGAGAGTCAAAATGGCGGGTGTACCGCAATTAATTAAAATTACACCAACTACCAAGAAAATGTACCCAAAATGTACTATTTAGTACCAAGTTCTAAAGGATCTGAGCCTCTTTCAGAAAGAAAATATTTTAAAATTACAATATTGATAATAACGACACGGTTGTTTTATTTCTCAGAAACTATCCAAGTGATCGAGTGTTTTTTTACTTGAAGTACTTTTTTAGGTACAATTTGTTGGTGTAGGTACTTATACTTTATGTGTAATGGTTAAATAATGAAATGTTATCGAACATCCGCCATGTTGTTGTTGTTGTTGGCATGTTGTTGTTGAGTGAGAGTTGTCGGGTGAGTACTTGTGTGGGTGCGCAGGTGGGCGACTACTCGGTGTCGCTGAAGGCGCCGGGCCGCAACAAGCACTTCCGCGTGCACGTGGAGGGCAGCCTCTACTGCATCGGGCAGCGCAAGTTCCCCACGCTGGAGCAGCTCGTGGCGCACTACCAGCGCGCGCCCATCTACACCAACAAGCAGGGCGAGAAGCTCTACCTCGTGCGCCCGCTGCCCAAGGCCACGCAGCCCTGCTGAGCCGCCCGACCCCGACGTCACGACACGCAGCCACACGCTTCACATACTGCGACCGTAACCACATGCCCATAGCGGTCATTACCAGCTAATTTTGTACGAAACCACTAAATAAACTGTTTCATTTTTATTATTCAAAAAATTTCGAAAATCGAATTCTGATGTTGATTCAAGACTTTGACGGACTTTAGTTCCATTTTTGAATTTTGAATGCTAGAAAATATTGAGCTCAATGACCGCTATAGCCATGCTATAACGACACAACTATAGACTATTGATATAGGGTGGCCTGACAAGTGTGATATATTCATTTCCTACAAAATCCGTTTCGTTTAATTTCGAAACTACGGGCCGTTCTGTACAAATGTGTAATTACAGTTAGCGTTTCCCTTTTTGTACTCCGGTGTCCAGTATTTACTCGTTAAAACTAGTTCAGAGCTTCCGTATATGCATTGTCAATTTTGTACGAAATTTGTATCCAGGCTCCGCGTACGATCGGAACCGACCACCGTTAGTGAGGGTTTTGCACGAAGTAGTCGACGTCGAGTCGGACAGAGCGCGGCGGCCCACATCACTCAGTAGTACAACGTCGGCGCGGCTCTGTCCCGACACTGTCACGACTAGTGTAGGCGGCGTTGAAGCAACGCCCGACTTTATGAAACAACAATAACAAAACCAAAAATTGGCTTCTTTATCTCTATTAGTGTTTAATAACATTTTATATCATATTATTTAGGTAAGTTCGATAGTGTAATTTTTATAATGAGTTATAGTTAAACTGTGTTTTACGCATATTATAATCGATGATCGCGTCTCGAAGCACCGCGAATATACCTAGTGGACGCTTCGGGCGGTGATGTGTAACTAAATATACACGGACGCATATGTTGTGATGTTTGGCTAAGTAAGATATAATGTAAGTCATGATCAGGGAAAATCGTGGAATGTGTAAGGAAGGCAACTTATTGTAAGTGAGTGGGAATTTTGTAAGGTTTTCTACAGCGCTCAACGTTTTGAGGGTTCCGGTGCGACTGGCAGTCTGGTGGTTATTACAGACATTGCTGTAGCTCAATGCACTGTCTTATTGTACTTAGTGTATTGATTACAAACTATAGAAGTAAAAAATACTCCAATAAACCGAGTTTACACTTCTTGGAAGCATTTCTTAATTTACAATCTTCGCTTCGTCGATTTTGACATTTGAAGCTTTAAAAAAAAGCTCAAAAAGTATTAATAAAACATTCCTTTTTATAAAGCATATTACTAGTTCAATCATCACTGTCAGTCGCACCCGCTCCGCATGTCGCGCGACAGTCGCCCGTGCGTCACGCACCAACCGCATAAGTCTGACTAGTGGAACGCGTAGTCAAATATATCATGGTAAACAATATTCCTACGTTTTAGTCTTTACGACAACGAATTAGGTAACGTTTGGTTGCTACCGCACTAGTTTACACTTACATTGTCAAGGGGGGAATTTTTATTAAATTTTAACGATTTGTAAGAAAAAATTTAAATGTAGTGGTCAGTCCCTGCGTCTGGTCTGAACTATTGGATAATTAATTACAGCAAGTCTTGTCAACTTGCTGTAATTACCCATTTCGAAACAAAAAAGGCAGTTGATCTCGACAACTGTAGTTGTTAATAATGTAGTGTAAACTGGTGTGGTGGGCATGGAATCTCAACGGGTTGATTTCCACTGAGTGACAATCGCTAGTCAATATTATACGCCGACATCACATACAGCTCTCCTTATTTTACAATTCTATTTACTTTTGTAAACCTGCGTGCGCGCAATCTGTCCGAGCGACCTAAACTAAGGACGAAACACGAAGATTATACTTCAGTCACAAAATACACCATAATATATAATTAATATAAATAAATATATGATTCATTTCAAGGTTTAAAATTGAATTCTTAATCTATAATAATGTTAGCTTTAAATTATTGACGTAAGTCTTGTTCGCTCGGTTCTATTCTCGGCGATAACTCTATCAATACAAGGTGTCACGCGTGACTTCGAATTTTTTATTATTAAGTGGAATTGAGGGTTGTACGTTATGTATTATATACGACACGCCGCCGGGCAAGTTGCGCGCACTCGCCACAATTCGATCCACATGTAATAAATAACAATGGCAGCTTGTTTGTTGTTTTATACATATTATTTGTTTATAATATATTGATTTTGTAGATACAATATATAAATTAAAATGCGAATCACATTCAACAATTATGTTTAAGTTGAACCTCGACACGTTCAGTTGTAGCACGTGTACTGTCTCGCGTAGTGTAATGTCCGACACTTTGTAACGCTCCATACATAACGGCAAGTATTAAGTAAATAGCTTTTACACAGGAACATTATTTTTGTATGGACTTTTTTATTTTACACACTGACAGTTGATGATGCACCAAGTGTAGAGATTTTTGTATGCGAAAACTTAGCGATAAGGTTAGGTTACATGTAACACTGTATGATAGATGATCGAGGGTGTTTTCCTCGGTTTGTAATGGTTCTGCGCGTGTGTGAATTATTTGCATTTATATTATAGTAACGCGTTCTATACGACTTGACTAATTCGAGATTAATTTAACAAGGTCTCATTAATTTTATAAAAACTGTTCGAAAAATAAATAACTAAAAGTATGATTGTGTATGAAGTTTTCTGGTCTCAGTTGCATTTGCTAAATTGATGCTTATCATCAAATAGGATTGGGAAGAATAGTCAATGGAAAATGTTTCAATTATTTGTAAGTAGCAGATAATTTCCTTAGATAATTTGAATGGAAAACATCCTTGAGATGAAGTCTCCCGACATTGGTAACGCACTATAATTAATTACATGTGATACTTTTGAGATATGACTTCTGTTTAAATACAAATGGGAATGGGCGAAAATGAGAATAATAAGGCATTTATGTAATGTAAATATGCATATGCTGCCATATGAATTATAAAAAAGATTATGAGTTGGAATATCCTTTAAAAACTTTCAGAAATATGTTTCAAAAAGTAATAATTTAAAGTTTTTTGGAGAGTTAGTTTTTAGAGACTACTCGACCAAGAATAGGTTCGTTGAACCTACATATTGGAGAAACGATTATTATCATATATTATGTAAGTATAATTTTGTGAATATGCATATTTATGAGAGCTATTCTTCACAAAAAGCACAAGGCAATCAGGAAACGAGTTTCTTTTTATGAATATCTCTCATCAAAATGCATACTTATCTGTTGATTGGTCCATGATCCTTAAAATACGAGTTATCGTAAGAACACGTGCGACAGAAATCATATCTTAAAATCAGTCGATCGTAAGTTACTAGATCTTTTTGATGTATTTAATACGTTTTATACTCAATAATGTAATTAGAATTAAATGCGAGGCAAACTCAATGTAGAGAATTATTAGTAAAAAAAAAAATAGCAAAATGTACCGCCGCTACAGGTTTTGAGCGATTTTTTACAAACGAAACGTTACAAGTTGAATATTATTGTATATTCGACGTATCAGGTTATTTTAAAATTAATTCTGTGTACATTTGAATCATAGGCTTGAAGGAGTTGGAACAAAATACCTTTTCCACGAAGCTGAAGTTCAAAACACATGTATCAAAAAGTCTTCCTAGAATGTTGCAGCATTTGAAGCCGCATTCATTGAATGCTAGCACAAAGCCGGTAGCGACCAGCAGGGGTCATCGCTAAGATGGACAACGTGATTGAATTGTTCCAAATTGTCGACAGTAAGACAGTGTCATGAGTTGTATATTCAATGTCCGACAGACGGACAAACGAATGGTAATACTTGATTGCGAATGAGAAAACTAGTGCACTAATTTTAACAAGCTTTATAAAATAAACATGCCAAACTTAGAAAGGAATTAAAGCCGACTTTACATTCCTAAAGCTTTTTATTATAACACTTGCGAAGATTAGCTTAAAACTTAAGTATTGGGTACTAAAGTACCGCCCTACCAGTTTTTCAAAAATCGACTAAACTACATTACTGTATCAAACGTTTTAATAGTATAACTAGGTATAGATTATAGAGTGATTCGGTTTTTTATTTTTATATTGCTCAAAGTATATTATTTTATAATTTGTATTTGTGAACTTGTGTTTGTACGTTTTTGTGAATGTATATTATCCGATGTAACGAGCCAATGTAAGTGCAGTATGTAATATTTAACAATAATTTATTTATTAATTTGCCGTCCGGTGTTTTATTCAATGAATACCTCCCACCACATTTCCTGTTATATTAATTCATTATTCATACAAACAATATCTGATTGAAATAGATAAAATTGTTAACATAGTAAGTATACATACATATGGGTCAAAAACAGAACTACTTTTATGAAGTTGTCCTTTAAAAAGTGGACCCATTTGGATACTTTCGAAAGCGGAGTTCTAAGCTAAAAAAAAAACAGTAATACAGGGTGTAAAAAGACCGATCACAAAGCCGATAACTACACATTCTGTACATGTAATTAAGTAACTTAGACCAAAAAATATTGCTGGGAAAAAACCTTTTTTTTCATCTTTAAAAAATAATTAATTAATAATAATGCCGATCAGCTGCGGGAGGAGCTGCTGAGGAGCTCGTGGCTAAATAATAACAGCCGCACAGGTCGATTTTCAAGGTTAAGCAACGCTTGCCTAGGTTGGTCTGTGGATGGGTGACCATCTTAACATAACGAGTTTCCTCCGTGCCTCGGAAAGCACGTTAAGCCGTTGGTCCCGGCTGTCATTTGGAGATCTTTGGCAGTCGTTACGGATAGTCAGAAGCCAGTAAATCTGACTCCAGTCTTGCCATGAAGTACCGTGTTACCCCAGTTAATGGGTTGTGGAGGTCTGGTAGGCAGCCGCTCCTCGTAAAATACTGGTATTCAGCTAAATCCGGCTTGACTGGAAGCCGACCCCAATATAGTTGGGAAAAGGCTAGGCAGAAGAAGAAGCCGATCAGCTGCGCGTTGGGCCGCTTGCGCTTGGTCGTTGAACCGACCACACGCCTGTGTGTGTGAGGCACTCGTTTTGTTTAGTTTTCATTGCATTTTTGTAACTTCAAATGCGTAATTTGTTATGAAAAATTGATAATTTTGGTAATGTTTCTTCGGAAGAAAGTCTATTAATCATACTTGGAATACGATTTTAAAAACAAAAAGATAATTTTTTTTCACTTTGGCCTTCAATATCTCCAGAACCGGTGAATTCCCAGGCATGGTCTAGAAGAAAAAAACTATCCCAGTGATGAGTAGAATATGGGGTTTTCGTTTTCGTTAAGGGTCTTTTTAAACCCTTTATAGTATTCAAAACTTTGTTAATTAACCTGCATTCAAACATAATACAGGTCGCTTACCTGAGCCAAGGGGAGTAGCTATCTCCGTATGTATTAATTATACTGAGCCACGACTGAAAGCATATAATTAATGCACAAAAACTCAAATTCTTACTAATCACTAGTGATAGGAATAGGTAGTGCCTATTTGCCTAAACTTCAAAGAACAGAGACAAGAAACGGCGACTTCCTTAGAATTATTTTTTTTCCGAGACTCCCGAAATTTCGAGACAACACTTAAAAATACATTAAAAAAAAAATTGGAATAAGTAATTCGTCTATATTTACCAAAAGTTTGCGACTATCATAATAAATAACATACACAGTAGTTACAACAAAAATATTCAGATTTTTTTTTAGAGAACATTTTGTAAATGACTTGTTGATCGTAATAGGTAGGTATTACTTATTCACAATAACATTTTTTTTTAAATGTATTTAAGTATTGTCTCGAAATTTCGGACCAGATGTCTCGGAAAAATGTAGTCCTAAGGAAGTCCCCGTTTCTTGTCTCTGTTCTTTGAAGTTTAGGCAAATAGGCACTACCTATTATATCCGTAAGGATTTTTATCTGATTGCGGTAAAATCCAGTGGTAGTTGGATTTAGGTATTTCGTAATAGAAAGTATAGAAACATCTTTATATTGCTTTTATTGCGAAATAAACACAATTTGTGTTGTGCACTTAACAATTCGCCAGGCCAATAGCCTCATGTGATAGGAATAGGTAGATGTCCGTAAAGATTGAGGAGCCACATCAGATTTTTTAAATCTGATCTCACCATTATTTAGCAGCAGTGTAGATTATTTTGCAGCACGAATTCTAGATTTAGCAGCAAAATATATCACTATACTCCGTCGGTTTAGGTAGTTAACTAAAGGTAAACAATCTTGGTATGTCTTTTTATGTAAAAGTTGTCTAAAAATTGTATGTAAAAATCTTTGCACATAGGTATTTACCTAAATCGATGTTAGCTAATAAACTAAATTTAAATAATCTTTGTGTATATTATATACAACCTCTTTAATATAAAAAGACATACCAAGACTGTTTACCTTTAGTTAACTACCTAAACCAACGGAGTATAGTTATTTTAATGCAAAGGTGGCTCCTCAATCTAAACGTCTGGATTGAGGAGCCACCTGAAAACTCGTTAAGTAATGGATGCACATTTATGAAAATTTAGCAGCTATTTAGCACATAACCGTCTAAAAATTTCGCTTCTGTAGCACTAAAATGAAAGAAAATACAATAGGTAGGTACTTTTAATATGGCTCCTCAATCTAAACGGTGGGTTTCAATCAAGAGGTGAATTTCTATTGGATGTGAGCGATCAATTAATATATTCGACATAATGATCATTTAGCAGGTGTAGTGTTTGTTTTTGCAGTATAGGAATAAAATAGTAAAACAGATAGAATAAAATAGTAGAACACATTTTCTTTGGCTCCTCAATCCTGACGTTCTAATTATATATGTTTGACTGTAGCCACCTGAAATCTCAACGGAATCTAAAGCCAGATATACTTACTAACATTTAGCAGAAATTTCTGTTAAATATACCAGCACAATTCAGCAATGTATATTATGCTTTAGATTCTGAAAAAACCATCATTAACTATTTTCTTGTAAATTCAGTGTGTAGGGTGACCGCATTTTCGGGGTACCTACAAATTAATATTTCACTTACGTACGTGCATACACAATAATATTTCAAATCTGACACAAAACCAAAGTCAATCCGCCAAAAGCGGCTGAATAATGTTGCCAATTAAATTGAAAAAAAAAACTCCAGGTCGCGCTTTCATTAATCGCACTCTATCAAACTGCACTTAATTATCAGTCACTGCACGATATTATTATCCCCACAATTTAATTATGATGACAGAAATATGATGATTAACTTTATAATATAAGAAATCCAAGTTAATTATTTATTTCGTACATTAAGGATTGAGAACAAAATCATGTCGCATATATGGACCAAAATACTAAACGTAAACATTTACCTATATAAAAAAAAAGTTATAAAATAACAATATTAACTTCTGTTACTTAATTATAAATCTTATGGAACAATTATAAACTTTAATATTGTTTGCGTTATATTTGTATTTAAGACCTTCTATATTTAGATAGTAAGTAGAATCAGTCAATTTAAAAATGACATTCGAAATTCAAACCTGTAGAGTAGGGTGTTGGGGTTGACTTCTCCGGCCGACAGTAAACAAATTGCGTTTTACGACAGCTTTTATTGTAAAAATAAAATAAAGGTCGACAATTCCGTTAACACCTTTTCCCGGGAGGACGAAGGGCAGAACTGGACCTTAAGAGCCATTACGCACTGTCGACTAGTCGCCGGCGACTCAGTCCCTCGGCGACCAAACATGGGAAACTAGGGCCGGAGACCGAGCCGAGCGACAGTATTCAAAGTACATTTATCCGTGTCAAAACTCATTGTGCGCGGCGGCCGGTCGCTACGACAGTTGCTCGATACTGAGAAATTAATACTTAGAATACTGTCGCTCAGCTTGGTCTCCGTGGCCTTACCATGAGTTTGAAAAAACGTTCTCGCTATCGAAAACTATAGCTTTGTCTCTTTCACGTGCACCACAATGACAGGGAACATAGCGATAGTTTTCGATAGCGAGAACGTTTTTACAAACTCATGGTAAGGCTACTGGCCCTAAGTTTCTCTGTTTCGGTCGCCGAGGGATTGAGTCGCCGGCGACTAGTCGACAGTGCGTAATAGCCCTTAGGAACGCTAAAAATTTTCAGATGTCGTAATTTCACTAATTTTACTACACTCTGGTAATCGTTCCAATTGGGAAGTGATTCCAGAGTACAACTCTAGGTCAGTCCTACAATATTCAACGAACACGCAGGGGGTCATTGAATCACGGAGAATCTCTAGCTTTATGACGTCACGCTACAGTGCCATCTATTGCCGAGTGGCGGAACTACAGTTAGCGTGCGGTAGGCCGTCTATGGTTGTTACAAACCTCATTTTTAAATGTGTTCAAAATTATTTATTCCAAAATTAAATCTAATTGTATGTAATAAGGTTTAAAATAAAATGTCAACCATGGTGTTTTTTTTTTTGTTAGCCTGTTCTGTCGCACTCATGTTTCAGGGTACCAACTTTGTGTTAGGTTGTTTATATTTTTTTTCTAGACTGATGTAATTTATAAAACTTAGAACAGAGTTTTAATTATTATTTTTTATCGAAAGTACCTACTTTCTTTTTTGTTCAAGTTGCAAATATTAACTTACCGGTTTAAATAATTTAAGGATTTTAATATTTTAATGGTTTTCTTTAAGGTGAATGCTTCAGGTAGCCCGCGAAATTCAAATTTTCTTACGTTTTTTGCAATTTGCAAGCCAGTGGTAGGTTGTATGAAGTTAAAAATACTTAAGCGGTTGTAAAACGTAACTAGTTACATAATTATAAACATAAAAATCATCAATACAAGCCTCCAAGCTCACTTAGTTGCTTAGTTTTAGCAGAAATTTCTGCTAAATATACCAGCACAATTCAGCAATGTATATGCTTTAGATTCTGAAAAAACCATCATTAACTATTTTCTTGTAAATTCAGTGTGTAGGGTTACTTAGTTGCAGGAACGTTTTTGACCTCGAAAAAATCGTTCCTACACTCCCCTTAAGGGGGATGTTCCAGCTTAGCCCGCGAAATTCAAATTTTCTTACGTTTTTTGCTATTTGAAAGCCAGTGATAAGTTGTATAAAGTTAAAAATACTTAAGCGGCTGTAAAACGTAACTATTTACGTAATTATAAACATAAAAATCATTAATACAAGCCTCCAAGCCCACCTAAATGCAGGAACGATTTTTTCGAGGTCAAAAACGTTCCTGCAACTAAGTAACCCTACACACTGAATTTACAAGAAAATAGTTAATGATGGTTTTTTCAGAATCTAAAGCATATACATTGCTGAATTGTGCTGGTATATTTAGCAGAAATTTCTGCTAAATGTTAGTATATCTGGCTTTAAATTCCGTTGAGATTTCAGGTGGCTACAGTCAAACATATATAATTAGAACGTCAGGATTGAGGAGCCAAAGAAAATGTGTTCTACTATTTTATTCTATCTGTTCTACTATTTTATTCTATCTGTTTTACTATTTTATTCCTATACTGCAAAAACAAACACTACACCTGCTAAATGATCATTATGTCGAATATATTAATTGATCGCTCACATCCAATAGAAATTCACCTCTTGATTGAAACCCACCGTTTAGATTGAGGAGCCATATTAAAAGTATTGTATTTTCCTTCATTTTAGTGCTACAGAAGCGAAATTTTTAGACGGTTATGTGCTAAATAGCTGCTAAATGCTGCAAAATTTTCATGTGCATCCATTACTTAACCAGTTTTCAGGTGGCTCCTCAATCCAGACGTTTAGATTGAGGAGCCACCTTTGCATTAAAATAACTAGTGATATATTTTGCTGCTAAATCTAGAATTCGTGCTGCAAAATAATCTACACTGCTGCTAAATAATGGTGAGATCAGATTTAAAAAATCTGATGTGGCTCCTCAATCTTTACGGACATCTACCTATTCCTATCACATGAGGCTATTGGCCTGGCCTGGTTAAGTGCACAACACAAATTGTGTTTATTTCGTAATAAAAGCAATATAAAAAAGATGTTTCTATACTTTCTATTACCGACCCTGTTATGACAAAACAATGCAACCCGGGTTACATCGTTTTATGGTAATACATCGCTAAATAATCTACGCGATGTTAGCTTGGTACAGGTTTGATTTACAGTTCAATAATGTCTTCCAGTAATAAAATAACTCAATTTTACACTTCATAGCAACCCAGAGTTCTAATAAAATGTTCTGACAAAACGCGGCATTCTAGATTGCAGCGATTTGCCGTGATAAAGTAAGAGGGTAGCGGGGCGTGCGGGTGAGCCGCGCAGGTGTTTGTATTTTGGTAAAACATTGCAAGCTTAGGTTGCATCGTTTTGCCAAAATAATAATAAACAATACTGCGGTCACGCGTATTGTTTGCATTACTTTATTGTTCATCTATTGCTCTAAGTAGTCGGATGTGCGAAGAAAAATGTGAAACTTGGTATGTTTTTGTGTATGTTTGTGTGTGTGTATGTGTGCGTAGGTGTGTGGGTGTGTGTATTAGTGTTTGTGTGTGTGAAAACATAACAATAATGCGGGTGAAATTGTGGGGGTTAGCTAGTACTTTACAGATTAACACTCTTACTTCTTTGAACTTTTTATTACAGTCAAGTACAATTAAAAACGACAAACATAAAAAAATAAAAAGTGGTGAGTATCACGTAAAAAATATCATAAAGTAGCTAGAATATTATTACTTAAAAAGCTTCTGAAGCAGACTCGTCCAAATCTTCGGTGATATTTTCATTGACCACCAAATCTTCATAAAACCGACGCCTGGAGTTTGACATAAATTTTAATAAGTTTTCTAACTCATTCTTCTTTTTTTGTGAAATTCCCACAAAAAAGAAGTTTTTAGAGTTTTTACTTTCCAAATGGTGTTTACAATTTCACCCGCATTATTGTTATGTTTTCACACACACATACACACAAACACATGCACACAAACACTAATACACACACCCACACACACACGCACACACACACAAACATACACGAAAACATACCAAGTTTCACATTTTTTTACTCATGGTTGAGCAAAGTGTATTAAGGTCACAATTAAGTCTATCTCTTCAAACTGCTGTAATCAAGGATTACGTTGTTACTTATGTCACAACAAAAACGCATGTTGACTAGCAATATGCTGTTGCAACAAAACATGTTTTTTTTAATATTGTGAGGTATCTATAGCAAAAACGATTAAATTATGTTAAAATGAAAATAAGTAAATACTATAATAAATTTGTCAAAAAAAAACTAAATTGCTATCTATATTGGATTAAATTTGGTAGCGAGTTAAAGATACATCATCATCCGAGATACGTCATGATTCCTTACCTTGTGGACAAGTTGGAGAAAATTGGTATTCGCGGTATTGCTTTGAAAATTTTTAAAGATTTTCTTACCGACCGCACACAAAGAGTTAAGATCAAGGAAAATGTTAGTTCTGATGCGCCGGTTTCATACGGCGTCCCACAAGGCAGTATACTCGGCCCAAGTCTCTTCTTAATATATATAAATGACCTGTGTCAGTTACCTCTTTCAAACGGTACGATTTTTACCTACGCTGATGACACGGCATTAGTATTCCATGGGTTGACTTGGCACGAAGTTAAACAGAGTGCTGAACTGGGACTGCATAAGGTAGGGCATTGGTTAAGGTCTAACCGCCTTACTTTGAACCTTACTAAATCAACATTCCTTCAATTCTCGTTCTCCAAAATTAAACCGGTGGACTTACTCGTAGGCATTAAGCTTCATGTCTGCGACTTAAAATCTTGCTTAGAATGCTCGTGCACAGCAATCTCTAAGTCTACACATGTTAAATACCTTGGTGTGATAGTGGACGAAAAGCTCGGCTGGCAAAGGCATATTGATATAACCACTTCACGTATTAGGAAACTTATTTGGACATTCAAAAAACTAAGACACGCAGCAAACTTTCAACTTCTTCGAACTGTGTATTTTGCGCTCGTTCAGTCAGTGTTGGGATATTGCATTGCTGTATGGGGTGGTGGGTGCAAGACTTTTATGATACATCTTGAGAGGGCCCAAAGGTCCCTACTTAAAGTCATGACTTTTAGACCTTTTAGATTTCCCACCAAGGTTTTATACGAGAAATGTGAGCTGCTAACGGTAAGACAAAATTTTATTTTACAGGTTGTTATAAAACAGCATTGTAGCACACCGTATAACTCTGAAATAAATAAGAGACGTACCATTACGAACGCTTGCATACCTGTGCTCTGCCATACGGCGTCTGCTAGGCGACAACAGCCCTTTCTCGCAACTTTTCTGTACAATAAGATGAATAAAATCCTGAACATAAATCCTCTCACAACTCATGAAACTAAAACCAAGGTTAAGACCTGGCTGCTGACAAAGGATTACTATGAAACTGAAAACCTGTTGCTTCCGAGTTGATTATAGGAGTACAATAGAATTATTACATTGGTATTGATCCCCATGCACATTTACACAATTCACTCACATATACATCTGATACTGTTGTTCATTTTTAATCATAAATTAAACCCATTTTGTAATGACCTAATTTAATTTAATTTTACATTTGAATGAATTTTTAATTTTAATTTTTATCTGATTTCAATTTTTATTTTATTTGACTTTGTAGTTCATTTTATAATAATAAACCAATTTTTGTGAACTAATTTAATTTTACATTGATTTAATTTCTAATTTTGATTTGTTTTATTATGAATTGTATTTTTAATTTACTTTTATTTTTTATTTAACTTTTCATTCTAAATTATTTATTTTAATTTACTAACCATTTTATTTTGTATTTAATTCTATGGAGTTATTGGAATTGTATTTTAAATTGTATAAAGAGAATGGAAGAAGTCACTGGCTCCTGAAATACAGGCACCTAACCTAGCTCAGGAGTCAGTCGGTTTCACTTTTTTTGTCAAATTATCGCAACAATAAAGAATTATTATTATTATTTAAACTTTTAAATGGGTTTTTCTCAAAATCACGTTTTCCAGATTGCAGCGTTTTGTCCTAACAGGGCCGTTACGAAATACCTAAATCCAACTACCACTGGATTTTACCGCAATCAGATAAGAGGCTCCATTTTAATATTATACAGGGCCCCTAGGACTAGCTATGCCACTATGAACCCCCCCAAGATCTACTAATTACCAACCTGCACTCACTATGTACTCTGCCTTTCCTTATGGATTAAACAACAGGGAATTCGTTTACATCACTAACAAAGAACGGATTCCATCCTAGTTACCGAAAGCTTTATCCTACCGCTACATTAGTTACAAAACAGCTATTGATCAAACAAAGACATTCGAAATCAAAGCGCTATCACGAGCTCGACTGTTGCTTGTTCCGTGCGAATAGAACTTATCGCAGAATGTTATCGCGCCGAGATAAACTACTGATCCAGCCGTGGGAGGACCGCAGATTCAAAGATCATCGTTCAAAAGTGAGTCAATGATTAAAGTTCGTGTCGTACATAATATGGATTACATTAGACGCTAGCATTTATTTTACTTTAACAGAACAAGACCAATTCTATTAGATATTGAAATGTTGGAATAATCTTACAAAACTGTTTACTTAATTTTTTTTTTTTTTATTAAAATTGACCCGATGCCCTGGTGAGGGTCGCGGGAATTCGATGTATGCGAGACGCACAGGACCGGTCGTTGTGGCAACAACGCCTTGCAACGGCCTATGTCGAGCAGTGGACGTCTAGGTCTGTCGGAGTGTCGGCTGAGATGATGATAATGATGAAACAAAATTTGATATAAAAGTTAGGGTAGGAACAAATGTGGTAAAATAATTTCCAATTTTCTAGTAGGTACTTACCATTAAAATGAAGCTTTTGCCCAGCAGTGGATAACTAAGACTAGGTATTAAAAAAACGTAATCCTAATGCTGTAGACGGAACCATACCTACCCCTATTTCTGTTCTGATTCGAGGTAAGATCCGCTTTGCCCGCGATAGACGACCGAGCGCCGGCGGCGCGGCCGCACGTCGCTCTCAAGCTCAAGAAGAACCAGCGCGAACTGGACAGGAAGAACAACATTCAGAGCGAGAACTTCAGCCTCCTGCAGCGACTCAACGACATCATGAAGGTCAACCGGCTCGATAACCACTGGACCAAACCGCTGCCGAAGTAAGTTTATGGGCTAAGCAGGTCCAGTTTTTATGTCCATAAGTAAGTATCGCAGGACCATCGTGGCCTATCGCTTCCAAAATGATAAACTTAACGAAAAAAAAGATTAATAAGTCAAGAATGAATAGGTTACTTCTAGACAAGCGTGCTCCATCGTTGCTATCCATTCACAAGAGCGAGTCTATCAAAAGTAAACTAAACAATTTGGCGTGCTTGGTCAGCAGTAGGTATTACAAATTAGATATTGATTCCAAGTTTGAAGAGCTTGCCGCCTTGCTATATAAAATAATGAATGAATGAAGGATGTAGGTATACCTATGTCATATCATTGTTTTAGAGTGAAGTCGATTGCTGGTGAGCTAGGTACCCAAAATTCAAGATTAATGTTCCAGAATTTAATATTAAATCTTAAAAATCTCGCCAACAATAAAGTACTTATAACTCGTAAACTACTTGACGTATCATATTATTTTTTTACTCATAATTTATTAAATTTAATCAACCATTAGCAACGGCTAACGCCCTTCTAACAATTCATCACATTGATTATGTAAGTTGTCATTCCAGAAACTAGAAGTCGATTAGCTATGTGCTTACGCGTGTACTGTGATATAATTTATGTAAATGAGATACATAGCGAAATGCCTAAATTTTAGAAAATGTTACCAAATATTTTTGCGGTTAGAAACTCGTGCTTATTCGAAGAATTGACAAAAAAGTCATGTTCTCCTATCTATATAATTATATTTTAATATGGAATAATTCAATTAAATTACTGGTAGGACAGGTTACATTTATATTCATTGAGTAATCGCGTGACATGTCGACCAATTCGGTTAATTAGAAGGACGAGATCCCAAATGATTAATTACGAAACTAATTAGTTTCCAGCAAAAAGTGGGCTTGTTCTACGACGCGGAGTCGCTGAACAGCAAGGTGACGGCGCGGTCCCTGCCCGAGCCCTCCGAGGAGAGCTACAGTAACGTCAAGTGCTATGCCTGCGAGGTCCGGAAAGTAAGTAACGTCCTGATGTAAGTGACACAGGAATTTCAATTTAAATACAGTATGTCCGTTATAAGTTGGCGAGTCTGAAGTTAGGCTCTGCGAATTGTAGCGCTTGAAAACTCGTACAAAAATAAAGGTTTTAAAAAAATAAATGCAATTTGCAGTTGTTATTGCTGTTAAAAAAGTGACTCGCCAATTTATAACGGCCGTACACACAACACACAGTTATCAGTCACAAGTGTGTTGCGTTATAATATAAGGGTTTATAGGTAGCTAATCTGAGCAACATCTCTCCAGCTTAGTCCTCTTCAATCTCAAAAGCTAGGGCACCAAGTGAACTTGTTTTCTCTCGAATTTTGTTAGTTGGTATCATTCGCCAAATCTCAGAATCTGTCGATCACTGGTTCAAAAACAGGTGTTGCTAGATAGCTAATGGCACTATGCAGAAATCTATTTTAACTTAAATCGTGTACCTACATATGTAATTAAAAAGATATTAAAGAATGCAATTTTTCTATACATTGGATAAGCAAAAGTACATAATAGTCAGTTTCTAGACATTCAACTATTTTTGTTTTATCAAAATTAAATACCCTGATGATGGTGATAAGTGTCAATCACACAAGATACTGCACTCTAGGTCAATGTTTCTTTACTTATTTCCTACTCTTTGTTCACAGAAACAGTATGAATACATGTACAAACAGATGCATCAAGACTCACTGCCTTCTATTTACTCTAATTAATATTGTAATCCCAGTTTTTTAAATAAAACGATTAGAATTATATTGGACAGAATTTATTGGTATATAGATACAATACAAATGGGCTGAAGTCAACATAATTCATATCGGGACAGCCGTTTCGGTCTCAAATCCTGGGTACTGTATTTAATTATTATCGGTTGGAGTTAAAATCGAAACATAAATACTATGTTATATCAAAAGCATCATTTCAATCGGTAAGCAGATTACACTAAACGCATACGTCGCGTACGCGGCACTTAACATTAAAGCTATCCACTTCGTGTCCATCGTCCGTTACTCGGTACATTACGAAATCGAAAACAAAGATGAAATTTTCAAACATCACAATAGAGCCGTATCACAGCGGAGCCGCGGCACGTCACGTCTCGCCGTCACGCTCGGCACGCGGCACGTCACGTCTCGCCGTCACGCGGCCGCACGCGCTCGCAGGCGGCGGCACGCGGCCGCAGACGCTCGCAGACGCCGGCACGCAGCCGCGGGCGCTCGCGGGCGCCGGGCGCGGCACGTGGGCGCGTGCGGGCGCACGCGGCGGCAGCGGCGCGCGGCGCTGGTGGCGCACTAGAAGCGGAAGCCCTCGTGCGGGCCGCCGGGCGGGCCGGGCGCCGCCGCCGTCTCGAAGTGGAAGCCGGACTCTGCCGCTGTCGGGACCAGTGTTGCGTCTTCCTCCTGCAATGAACAGCGGGACATTACAACATGAACATTTGCTTCCAAATGATACCAAGACTAGCTCATAGCAACTTTTCATTTAATAAAAGGATAGACAAATACAAACTTCATGACCACACTAATTTGGTAAAAGATGAGTGGAAAGGGAGAATCAATCACTTTTTTCCATAGGATTACAATAAACAAGTCGGTACGAACCTCTCCCGCGAAGTATTGCTCGATGATATCGTAGGCCATCTTGTAGATCTCCACCTTCTCGTGACTCTGCAGCGCCTCTATCTTGTCGATGCCGCCGCACTCCTCGATCATGTTGGCGACCTGGTCGGCGTTCTCGCCCGCCATCTTCAACATGTTGCTTAATCCGTCTAGCACGACCTGACAATTAAACAGTCACAATGTTATATTGGTAAAATCATAATATTTATAGTTAAAAGATATGAACCATTTGGCCATTGAAGATGCTGTTTGAAGGCAGCAATATGCCGCGAACAGTCCATTCTGTCGAAAACTTAGGGATATGGGACATCTTGCTATGCAAAATATTCCATGAAGATAAACAAAGAAATATGAACACAAGAGTTATTCATTTACCTATGTCAATATCACTGTTTAGAAAGTGGAATGTAAATTACATAAATAGAGCAAAACAATAGTATTGCGAATTATTAACATAACAAGGACCATACATCATTCCTTGAGAATGTCAGGATATAATCGTGAGTTCATGTTGTGACTCATAGCATGACCCAAAATTTTTCTGCACTTGAGACAAGATGACATGTCTGCTGTGTGTCTGTTTGCAAGTGTGACTGGTTTTGTGTTAATGGAACAAAAACTTCTAAACTTACATTGATAACTTGAGTATCTTTGCAACTGAGCAATTTGCAGAAGGGTGGTATGACCCCGCAGTTGATGAGGGCGGCGACCTGTTCCTTGGTCCCACTGATGCTGAGGTTGGACACGGCCCAGGCCGCTTCCTTTTGCGTCTGGAACTCGCCCTTGGTGAGGTTCTCCACGATCTTGGGCAGTAGGCCCGCGTCTATCACCGCCTGCACTTGCTGCTTGTTACCCGCTGTGATGTTTGATAAGAACCATACAGCCTCTTTGCAGATCTTCTCTTTCTGTTGATTGAAAAGTAAATCAGTAAAAGTACTTTCTGCCTATTTAGTTTTAACTGTCATTCACTACATTGGCAGAGGGTTATCTATTTAATTAGGCGTAGTAAAGTCCATGTTTACAATAATTTATAATTATTATTATAATAACATTATGAAACTGCATCAATTAAAATTCTTGAAGCCAACCCTTCAGAGTGAGGTCGCAGTTCCTCTGCTAATTGCACAACACGCTGTGAATACTGATGGGTTCGCGTATGTACGCACATCCGACTGGAAGGCCGCGATGCGAGTCAAACAGTGCATTAAACTGGTACATAAGGCGAGGCTATAAATAGCAGGATGCCAACAAACAGATGTGGGAAGTAAATAGCTTGGGAGTGGCCTATGTCCATAAACCAAGAGGATTGGTTGCTCTAAATAGTCTTTTGACGGCACGGTCGGCGCAATTGTTTAGCTATTGGCTGCTGCGTTGCGTGTCGCGGGTTTGATTCCCGCACGGAACATATATGTATTTGTATGGGCTACAGATATAGGTGTCCCAGGTCTGGGTGTCTTGTGTATGTGAGCTTACATGTTCATAACCCCACCTACGATACAGGAGTAATGTGGGGCAATGTTTATTTTTAAGAGAAAGATAAAGATTTATTCAATGAACAGTTAGCCAAACCCAGTGCATTATCACTATCAGTCAATGACCATTCAACTAAGCATGTCAATGTACTGTGCGTCTAACGTTTTATGTCAACAGTTTCCGAGCAGACAGTTGCCTGCCTGCGGTAAATCGCGCGCGTACAATAATAGATAATTACCATCTTGGCCGCCGACCAGACGCGCGAACACCTCTACTCGTCCACATATTATTTATTTCTGTGTGAATTCTGTATGCATATTTTGTTTATATTCTATTTTTTGTGCGTCAAATTGGCGCGGCTTGATCATCGTTACGTACACCAATTTATAGCTGCACAGTCTACTAAACATATCTTGGGGTAGCCACTGTTAGCAACAATTTTGTAAAGATTAACCCAGTTTAGGTTAATAAGAGAGGGTCAATTAGAAAAATGTGATATTATAACATGTGACAGTGTTAGCAACCTACAAGCATACAACCCAGTAAAGAGAAGTAGGACATGTGTGTGAGGCCCAGAACATTCCAACATGTCTACAGAATACTAATTTGTTTATTTTGGTGAATTGGCAGATATTTTACACAAGCTCACTATTTAAATTAATACTAGGTGCAATGAATCCAGCATACCTGATGTGACAGTAAGGAGGGGAAGTGCGAGAGTGCATCGCAGTTGAGCACCACTTGTGTCTGCTCATCCGTGCCCGTCACAATGTTGCCCACTGCTCTCAAAGCTGCCGTCTGAACCTTCACCTCCTTGTGTGATAGCAACGGGATCAGCTTCGGAACGATTCCCGATTCTATCACCATTTGGATCTGCTCATTGCCACCGTCTGTTAAATAGCTGATTGCCCAAACTGTGTCTACTAATATCTGAAACATAGGAGATACATCATGTAATTCATGTAGGTATAAAAACCACAGTAGATTGTTATTGACCACATGGTGTCAGATTGTAATAATAGTATCGTGTTGTCAGCTTGATATACACTAAGACTTTAATGTATGTGTACAGAAGGAAATTGAACAACAATTTATCATGATGTTTATTGTAAGAGTGACATTAAGACTCATAGCAAGTCATACAGTTAGTTATTATCAACAGATTCACTTTCAGATAAATACCTATTGTTGTGTGAATTAAAATAGCATGAGATAGCTGGACTATTCAATGTCCAAACATAATTAAATTGAACATTATTTAGTACAATAAAAATTACAAAGGCAGTGTAAAATTATTGAAAGTTATCAATTGAGGTGCCACAGATTATTTTATCAGATAACTTTGTTTTGGTCATAGATAAATATATTGCAGTCAACAAAACATTTCACCAAGCTTGTTTTCTAAGACATTACACTTTATGAGAAGTTTCTGGATACCATTAATGACCTCTTGTAACAATATGGTTTCCACTCAATAGATTAAACTAATTGGGTGATTCATTATGATTATGTCTGTGTATAATCTATTCACAGAAATATCCATGATCTAATAGCTTTCAATTTACAACAATATACATGTTTATCTTAAAATAAAAAATATAACAAATTTTTTATCCAACATTATAACTGTATTCAATTGATTTAAGTGAGACTAAAAAACATGATTTGTTGCATGAAAAACATAACTTAGCATTTCTATAACTACCTGCAGTTAATAAATTGTTTCAATGCAGTTTTAAACTTTTAGAGCCTGACCTAGTCAGTACCTGGTCTCCTGCCTACAGTAACACAGTTGGCATGTTTATTGAATATAACTATGGTATTTTCTAGCACTGAAGTTGAATGAACTTCAGTGGCCTAGCT
The DNA here is from genome assembly GCA_030763345.1 of Mythimna separata. Taxonomy (NCBI): domain Eukaryota; kingdom Metazoa; phylum Arthropoda; class Insecta; order Lepidoptera; family Noctuidae; genus Mythimna; species Mythimna separata. The sequence goes on from CM061176.1 coordinate 23,271,399, forward strand.
GCACAAAGTAGGTGATTGAAATTTATGTACTTACATTGTTGTCATTGTGCGTGATGAGGACATTGAGTGCTGGAAGAATTTCTTGAATAGTCTTAACAGGTGGTGGTGGGTCCTTACTCCTGCACAGGTTGACAATGACCCAGGTCACGTTGCGAAGGAAAGAAATTGGGATGTCTGGCTTGATGAAACTCAACAATGGTTTCACCACTCCCAACTCAATAACAAAGTCTCGGAGCACCGGGCCATCTCCAATGATGTTACCCAGAGCCCAGACTGCCTGCTCGCACACATTCTCGTGAGGAGACATGAGCAGTTGGAGGAAGACAGGAACAGCACCAGCGTGGACAACCTTGTTTGTCTGTGCGGAGGTGCCTGACGCGATGTTTGTTAAGGCCCAAGCGGTTTCGAACTGAAGTGTGGGGTTGTCAGCCCTCGAGAGGCACTGCACGAGGATGGGGAGGATTCCGGTGGCGATGAGGTCGTCGATGGGCGGGTTCTTGTCGGACGAGAGCAGCTTCCTGCATTGTTGCACGGCGGCTAGCTGCACGTCAGGATTTTCACCATTCGCTGCGTTCATCACCAACTCCTTGAGGTCCGTGGACGCCAGGGTCCTCTCGATTTCATCCTCATCTGTTGAGTAGCTGATAGGCACATTACGACGTTTCTGTAGCGTTTCGTCCCTTTTATTTTTTCTCAGTTCTACTGTTACTTCGTTCCTCCGTCTGCGCATTTCCTAAAAATCACACGCGAAATGTCATTTCATCGTCACAAACTATCTTAGCCATAATTACATTATTAAAAGGCGTTGAACTATGTCTCCATACTTACGTCGACATCTTTGCCAGTGTTCTTGAAAACATGCATGCGGTTCTTCACTTGATCAGTCGCCATTTTATTTTTGTGCTCGCAGTCTCGTTACAAACGTGGTAATTACACAACGAAACAAAGGACCAACATAAAATAATGATGAAGAAAACTAATCAAACATGTTTTAACGGCACTACTAGCGTTGCTGATTCATTAACCTCTTTTTAACACAGAATATTCTACAACACGAAATTATTCGTCCGTTTCCTCCTCGAATTTCTTTCTATCTTTTTTTTTCGGTTGAACGAACTATAGACAATTTACATCTCATCTCAATGTTGCAAACATCAATCTTTTCTACAATCGAAAGCAACTCATAGCACTAGAAATTGAAAGTATCGAATAGTCGGACCCAGGATTCGACTACGAACACGATTTGACAATAGCATCAGTGTTGCCATTTCAAAAAAACTTCAAAAATATTTTTATTGCTGGTAATAATTCAACACGATATTGATGAATTTTCTTTCATATTACGCACTTCCGTATTTGTTACAGTCAAAACAGGAGTGTTGTGGTAAAATATAAACAATTTATTGGAATTCGAGCAATATATCTTCTGAAGATGACGATATTAACGAAGCCAAGCCTCACAATAAAGAAAACTCCGTTGATAGACGAAAGCAATTGCGATGAAGTATGTATAATATTTTTACCACCTATGCACACGAATCTTGTGTAAATTTTTCATCGATCGGTGGTGCAGTTTACTTATTCTATGCTATAAATTAGTAGCGAAGTAAAAGTGGTTCCTCACAAAATTTGGGCTCCATTTTTACCATAGCTTAATTTCGTAAACTGCACCTATCGCGCAGAAAAAAATTTTTTATGCAGTTACTGCGACATAAATCTTTATTGATTTTCAGTTAACGGACGACGATAATGTAGCTAAAAATAGCGATACTGAAAAATGTATTGCAGTAGGTAATTCTTTAAATGCAAACAATCAATCATTAAACCCTTCAAATGGCCGGACCGCAGACCCACAACGCGAGGTTTCAAAAAAAAAGAAAAGGACTTGCTTTGTAGCCTGTGGCTGCGGGATTAATGTTGGCACCATAAAGGTTAAGGTTAATATCTGTTAGTTTTGTATTAATGTATTGAATGGTGTTGTAAGAATACGTAGCAGATGCACTTTGCGGAACTTCTATGATTTTGCGGTTGTAGGTGTTTGCATGTTTCTGTTATAAAATGATGTCGAGCTCTAACTGTTTATTTATTTTTCATAAAATTGTACCTTCATACAGACATATATCATAAACCATAATTTTAGTTTTCACATATCAAAACATTCACTGAACAAAAATATATGGACTACATTCGAAACAGGTAAGATTCCTAAGAACAGTTTGGTCTTTCTCAGGTGATTGAGATGCCGGTGGGCCCGGCGGGGCGGCGCCGCAGCGTGGGCGCCATCCTGTGCATGGCCATCACGGTGTTCCTGCTGGTGCTCATGGGCGTCATCACGGCGCTGCAGATCTACGAGCAGGTCACCAACCAGACCAACCTGCACAACCACTACCAAGGCTTCTGCTCCATCCCTCTGTCCAGGGTATGTATGGTTGCATGTTCTTGGTTCTGTGCCTTTAGGTATTGGCGTTACGTCGTACGGTGTCCCGTAGGGATCGGTACCTACTGGGGCCGCATCTGTTGGATTTCAACTGGGTGTAGTGTGGAGACCTCTCGAGCGGTTTCGGCATAGTCTATTATGCTGGTCCAGGTACAGGGAGGGGGGTCCTACAAGACGGCGGGACTGGAGAGGAACCACGGCGTCTTCACTATCCGTCTGACGCAGGTCCTCATCGGATATGGCCAGCACAGGCCATCTCCGATGGCGAATTCACGGCCACCATAGGTGCGGGTTTGCGGACGACGAGCATTAGGTAGTTCCGTAGCTCGCCCTCCGAGCGTCCGGCAAGGAGCCCGCTAGGCGTTGTCAGCAATAACCGCTGCGTCTAGCAGGGCCGACGCCCGCTATCTAGGTCAGCGGGACATTTGATAGAGTTAACGTGGGCCTGAAACGCAAAGAGCAACACAGGTGGGTTTTATTCAGTAAAATTCACACACGTCCTCTCGATCCACCCTAGAGCGGAAGACGACATTTGATGATTTCCTATTTCAAAAAGAGGGCCCTTCCCAATTTGTCTATCGTCAATGTGAATAAAAAGAGATAAGGCCGTAACCGCGGATACCGGCCTGAAAGCTCTGTTGGCATTCGGTAATTCCGTCACTTGAATATTTCACAAAACTTGTTTCAGGATATAGTTTTTTTCGTCATTCAGAATCTCGATTAAGTGTGTCTTTCTACATTTCTATTTTATTCTTTAGGTACTAGCGACCCGCCGTGGCTTCGCACGGGTGCAAAATTATCAATGTTTCCCTGCTATATTATACATGTATTATATACATATAAACTTTTCTCTTGATTCACTCTATCTATTAAAAAACTGCATCAAAATCCGTTGCGTAGTAAAAAAGATTTAAAAAGATTTAAAGATTTAAGCATACATAGGGACAGAAAAAGCAATTTTGTTTTAAATTATGTAGTGGTGTTACGAAGGACAAAAGTTTATGCAAAAATAGCAGACTTTCAGAGGTCTTTACTGAATTAGTTTTATAAAGATATCTTAGTTTCTAAAATATCTAGAAAAAGATGTGTGAACTAATAACATCATAATCACGTAAGATCGGTTTTAGGAAACCTTATCTCGGGTTCGCCGCGAGAGCGAATATAATAAGAGCTTTTTTTATTCTGCATGGGCTCGCGTTTGACCACTATCTTACTTCGTGGTAAGCGATGATGTGGCTGAGCTAACTAATTTAGTAATGGGAAGGAAAAACAAAGCCACAACGTTTTTGCTTGTTTACATTAATATTTCGGGCTAAAAAATTGCGTTGTATAATAACGGCCACACGCCACACGGCGCAAGCTGCGAGGTTAGATAACGTATGCCAAGGTCAGTCCGCGAATCGGTTATCCATTATATAATTATAATAAAGACCCCTCTTGTACCCCAGAAAGTTCGTTAAGCCGTTGATTCCAGCTGCCGTTCATAGGTTTTCAAGCTTCCCGGAGCCCGAAGGTCTTACTACAATGTATCTTGAAAAAAAGATATTTCGTTATCCAGTTACAAACTGTGTTGTGGAGATTAGATAGGCAATTAGTCGTAAAGCAATAGCTTTACCAGGGGCGTATCAATGCTTCCAGTTTAATGGTGCCCCAACATGTACATGGTAAGAACCTTAAGATCTCTTATTGATCAGAGGCCCAGTACATTATCATATAGTCATTATACCGTCATTACAGTTAATGAAAGAATAATGACTACATGATAGAATGGTTTTAGTGCTCTATTATCTCGTATCTCTTGTTCAAGCAATTTCTACATAAGCATACAATAATAACCTATTCTAGCACAGAAAGCTCCAATAAACGAGCTCATTTGCACGCCTCCGTTGCGCTGTCTCAAGGCGCTAGTCCTGTGCGAGTAGGATCCATTTTGTACAACAAAAAAAAAAGATGAAGAAGAAGGATTAATTCATGAATCCCCGACTGGTCCTATGAGACCGCGCTGTTGTTTTACTATTGTGTCTCGTTTGTGGGTATGTGATAGGTTAAGAACCAGCTACACCATTGTAACCCACTTTAGTTAGACTGGAAGGCCATCACAACTTAGATGAGACAAGGCTAGGCCCTCAGGCAGTTCTTGAACATGTCCTCGATTAGCTCCGAAATTGCAGTAATTTGACTTAATCGTCTTCATATTCAAGTTGAGGAGATCGATAATATAACCAGCTGTGCTATTCTACTACCTACTCTAATTTAGCAAAATTACAGAATATTAGTAGTGAGCCTCCTCCGTGCCTCGGAAAGCACGTTAAGCCGTAGGTCCCGGCTGTCATTTGTAGATCTTTGGCAGTCGTTACGGATAGTCAGAAGCCAGTAAATCTGACTCCAGTCTTGCCATGAAGTACCGTGTTACCCCAGTTAATGGGTTGTGGAGGTCTGGTAGGTAGCCGCTTCTCCTAAAATACTGATATTCACCTAATACGGCTTGACTGGAAGCTGACCCCAATATAGTTGGGAAAAAGCTACACTAAAAAGTTTTTAAGACTGATCAAAATATTTTTTCTCGCGACTAGGTACATATTTTTTTCACTGCACTTAAAGAATAGACAAAGGCGTTTACGACTGGACATAGGCTTCCCTCAAGCGTTGCCACAACGACCTTTCCTATATGTCTCGTATCCACTGGATTTTAGCGATCCTCACTAGGTCCACCTTCTCAATATCTTTATATTATTAAACATAAACTTTTTTAAATAAATTGTCCGAATGGTGGGGAGAATTACAACGACCTAATCAAAATTCTTTGCAAAAGAATAACGTGGGCCTACTGACACAAGACTTCATAAATTCAATATTCATAGTTTTAGATAAGAATAGAGTTGGATTCTTTTATTTAACCTTCGCTTGACCGGTCGTCTAGCTCCGCAAATCAATAGAATCACTTCTAACCCCTTTATAGAATTCAACTCACCTTCGAGCTGAATATTAAATGACCGTTCGAAGAAATACTACAATAGCTACGACGTTTTACGAAGGTAATCATTTCTTACTAACTATACTAACATTTTCATATTCTTGTCTATACGTTTATAGTTATCAAATCAATCAAAAATTTTTTTTTTTTTTTATGTCACATAGGCCTACATTTATGCACATGCTAAAACGTCAGAAGCTTTTGCACGGTTTCAATTGGTCGTTTCCAATGGAGAAGAACCGGCAAGAAACTACATGGTTACTCTTTTCAAAAAAAAAATTGGGTTTATGTACAATATTTCTATATTACAATATAGACACATGCGAGACAGTGTAGATCAGTCAATATTGTACCCAAGTTATTGTTGGTTAGCTCATTTCGTTATGGAGTAACGCCCGTTTTCATTATCCTACCGCAGTTTATAGATAGAGAGCTATCCCCGATAAACAGTAAGATTCTATCTATCAATCCACAACTTTTGGTAGGAAATGCTATCCGTCGGTAGGTTATAGGAAAGCAAGTAAGGGCAAAAGGATAGATTTGTTTATCTTTAGTAGCTGCAACTTTAGATAGATAGCTTGTGGAAAACGGGCGTAAGTAGATCGTGTTTTTAATTCGCCCTTGGCTTATTTACCGTCGAGGGGGAATAACAAGGTATGTCTGGAGCCATTAGCCAGCGACGCGTGTGTGCAGATATTGAGTGACAGTGTGAATGGGGCAGGAATACAAGGTCACTTCGAGGACACCCTTTTAAAAGCTACGCTGTTGTTTGTTCGATCATAAAAGCCGTTGGACATCTTCTCTTTTATTTATAAAAGATTTTGAAGAATATTTTACTTTGCTTTTACAAAAGATCGGTCAGTATCTTCTATTGTGTTCTGCTGCCAGACCAACAAAAAAGATCTGTAATATAATAGTCGTTATTTGTAGTCCCAGTCGAAATAAGCAAATTCAGGCTTTGAAGCATTGTAGACCAATTCCAGTCACGCATAGAATTTAATCGTATAAATTATGTCGTATATTTTTTCGACCTTGCCTTCAGAACCAGACTAACTCCGCTTTCTCAGTTAAGCATTTGAAGTTGAGTATTTTCAAACTCTACATTTGTGTAAAAATCTGTCAAAAATTTGGCATTAAATTAGGATTTCAATCATGCTTGACTCAAAATACTTAATTCAGAAACCCGCCTATAATTACCAGATTAAAGCCCAGAGAATGAGAGATATCTAGCTCGAGCTAACAAAGTAACAACAGGTTTGCGATATCGAAAAGAGTTTCTGACTTCAATAGGTACGAAACATTCGCCCATCAGTTGTTAATGCAGCTACTACCCTCTCCGATGGATCTAAATTTGGTTATCTAGGTCAGCTAGGCATTTGTCAACTATATTAGGGTTGGCTTCCAGTCTAACCAGAATTAGCTACATACGATTCAGTAAGCGAATAATCAATATCTTGGCAAGGTGTTAGATTTTCTAGATTTTGACTATCCGTTACGACTGACAAAGATCTACAAATGATAGCTGTGGAACAAACGAGTTATCGTTCTTTCTGAGAAACGGAGGATAGGCGAGGAGGACGATATGTAATGGACCTTTTCCTTATATGTATAAATGGAGAAACTAACTGACTGACATATCAACTGCCGAAAGCTACAAACCGAAACTACAAGCCGAAACTACAGGGACTACGACGTGAAATTTTACACAAGGCTTTCTATTATGACAAAGGCGACCACTATGAGAAGATTTTCCAAAATTCGCTCCATAAAAGGATGAAACGGGGGTCCAAAGTTTGTATGCAGGAACCTACTTTCACGCGAACGAAGACCCTGTAACAGGCTAGTGTTCAAATATAAGGGAATGAATATACCCGATGGTGTGCATAGCAAACGCATTACGTAAACCGATCCAGTGGAAAACCTATCGCTTACAGCTGTGACACTGGCGTCGCGTTCAATGCCGCGTGCCATTATGTCAGCAGGCATGCCTGGGTCACTCCATTGACCCGCCCAGTTGACTCCGGCCTCCAATAAAGACCCTCCGCCGTAATTGGATGTAGTTCGGGAAGTACGTTATTTTCTAACAATTTATTGTGCTCTTGTTATGCGCTAGCGTCGCAGTAGGATAGCGCGGTTAATCTGATCTATCTGCAGATTCGCACGATCATATTGACTATAACAGTCAGACTTCTTGCCAAAGGAATTCAGTTATGAATCATCTTTTTAACTGACTTAAAAAAGGAGGAGGTTCATCATTTATATGCATTGACAACGTTTAGAAGGTCTCAATTCTATTGTTTTTTATTTATATATTGTCAACGATAACTTAGCCAAATGTGAACCGATTTGAACAATCTTTTTATACCTATAGCAAATTTTCCGGGAATGCTGCAATCGCATGTCTATTTATTGTTAACACAATTTTATAACATAAAACCACGCTAGTACGCTCGCGCTCTATAAGTTTACCGCAGATTTGTAAAGTTTCATTCATTATTACGAGTAGTACTAGTTGTGTTGTGATGTTCTATCACAACTAGTAATAATTTTGTGGCTTGTGGTTTTGATACAAGTAGGTTTAGTGGAGGACGCGAACATGTGGTCGTAAGTTTAATTTCGGGTTGGACATAGGGTTTTTTTCTTTTAAAATAACTGTTTTGTCTCAGTAGTTTAAATAGCAAAATATCCATTAAAGTTGTCTCCGAAACAAATCCAACAGTTAGCCTTTCAGTTAGCTTGTTTGAAGGTTATTTTGCTTATCCGGTACCTACCTAATTTAATTTTCCTTCCGTCTATAATTGTGGTGTGCGTGTGGTGTGAGGGCCCGTTTTTCAAAACTCTTTGAAACTATGCTCAAGATTTAGTGTACACTCCAAAACAAATGTGCGCGTTGGAATCAGAATTTGTGACGGTCAAATAAGCGAGTTATAGACTTTTTAGTTGGGCCCTCAATCCACACATAGAGGATTGAGAGCCCAGCTGTACCGGCTAAACTATGAACACTAGAGAAAAACTTTTTATGCCAAAATCTAAGGTAACGCCAAACAAAATTTGTGAAAACAAGATATTATCGCAAAACCTTCTCCTACTTGAGATATCCTTGTTCAAAATGGGCCCTCACATATCATTGGCGTAAATGTTTACTAGGCAAATAAAATGCAAGTCATCAACTTACAGCTGCTATTTGAAATCCTATATGCTTCTAGATAATTTGTGAGATTTCGTGAAAGCAAGAACAGGTCAAATTTTCTTGTTGTTTAAAAGTTATGACCTAAACAAAATTCGGACCCTCAATCCTCCACTTTTTTATGTTTTTGTTATATTACGCTTCACATATAAGAGATAAGACAAACACAAAAAGCTCACTTTTTGTGTAAAAATTTGTGCAACAAACTGGGCACCAAAACGAAATGAAAAAACCTTTAATTATACAAAAAAAACAACTTTCAATAATATTCCTCAAAATTCGGGAATAGGGTGACCACAATTTCTTTGACATGGTGTCACTTTACATGTACCTAAGTACAAAAGATGACGATGACGCCGACTGCGCTGTCATACAACCCGAAAGCCCGCGCAGTACGTAACCAGAGACAACAAATATATTTTCCAGCCAGTACTAATATTTTGTAAAGATAAAATGTTTTATCGAATAATGTATAATATATTTTATGATCTAATTATTGAGTTTTTGGTTATTGATCTACATCAGAAAAGGAAAATGGAGCTAAGAATTTGGTTGTAGTGTTTACTACGTTAGCGAAGTCTGCCAAATACTACAAAAACATTAGAATGTGTTACATTCGTATTCTAATGTCATTTCGAAAGACATTATCGATAAAAACTCATAAATTAGAAAAACATGGACGTAAGACTAGACAATATAAGGAAGGCATTTCCTTAGGAAATAAAAAAAAATGCGCATAGAGAATTTAATTTGAAATCAGATAAATTTTTGAGATATTTGAACACTTTCAGTTTGGTATGCTTTCTTCTTTGATAATGACTAGCAGAACTTATAATAACACGATAGTGTAGTAGGTGGTACCTACTACACTATCGTGTTATTATAAGTGCGAGTACTGAAATCAAGCACACTGACATACCCATGCAATACACTTTTTCAAAAACGTACCTATACATTTTCCTGTAGGCGGTAATTTATGTAGATAGGCCGCACTAATTAAGTAGACAATCATTAATCCTGTTTACAATAAAAGGTATTTTAATTTTATATCCTGGATATTAAATATACTTCTAACTTGCATTAGGTAAGTATAGGTTTTAAGTTTTGTAGGTCGTGAAATTCAAACGATAGGGCTTTATTCATTTATCTTTTTTTTACCGACTTCACAAAAAAGAGGAGATGCTTTATTTGGATGATTGTATGTTTTTTTTGTATGTTTGTTCATCGCTAATTGTCGACGGATTTTCGAAATTCTTTTTTTGTTCAAAAGTAGATAGTTCTGAGGTGGTCCTACTGTCACCAAGTTTAGATCTGATGATGGAATCTTAGAGAAATCGAGAGCAACCCTCAAATTTTATAGGCTCACTTATTGCTTAACATATATATTTTATGAAGTATCTTGTGTGTTTGCGTATGCTTGTCACCATCTCAGGTAGCTGTGCTGATGATGGAAGGTACGACTCCTTAACTGTTTATTTTGTTAATTGTTTTGTTGTTCGATAGGGCATTTGCCACATTTGGTCACATGATCATCAAGTTATGACCTGATGCTGGAGTCAGGATAGTCTGCAGAGTACCTAGCTCCTCGACTATTAACAGCAGATATATCATGTTTAGGCTCATTGAAAAGGGTTCGAGGTGTGGATAAACGTACTGTTAATGAGACCTGATGCTGAAGCCAGGAGCATCAGAAAAAGTACAAACCTTGAAATTACAGCAACGTAGTTGTGTTTGGGCTCATTTTAAACAGAACTAAACTAAAAAGACTAAAAAGTATAAAAGAAAAAACTTTTTGCAAAAAAAAAAATACAACCCGACTTCAATTTAAAAAAAAAAACACCTTAAGAAGTACAAAATAAATATGATAAAGATGATTACAGCGCACTTTTTTTATCTATAAAAATGGCCCTGTAATCAGCTTTACCGCGCACTTTTTGAATTTGGAAAATTTTAGTGTTCAGCGCCAAAGAAATCGAACGCAAATATTGTTTGAATAAAGAAATAAATTATTTGAATAAAATAAACTGGATATTTTCGAATAATATTTGGTATGCAGACTAGGAACATTATGAGGAATACGCAGTTTATATTATTGTCGTATTGTCGGCGCCATCTTGTATACTTACATGTAACAGAAATTGTGGCCACCCTATTCCCGAATTTTGAGGAATATTATTGAAAGTTGTTTTTTTTTGTATAATTAAGGGTTTTTTCATTTCGTTTTGGTGCCCAGTTTGTTGCACAAATTTTTACACAAAAAGTGAGCTTTTTGTGTTCGTCTTATCTCTTATATGTGAAGCGTAATATAACAAAAACATAAAAAAGTGGAGGATTGAGGGCCCGAATTTTGTTTAAGTCATAACTTTTAAACAACAAGAAAATATGACCTGTTCTTGCTTTCACAAAATCTCACAAATTATCTAGAAGCATATAGGATTTCAAATAGCAGCTGTAAGTTGATGACTTGCATTTTATTTGCCTAGTAAACATTTACGTCAATGATATGTGAGGGCCCATTTTGAACAAGGATATCTCAAGTAGGAGAAGGTTTTGCGATAATATCTTGTTTTCACAAATTTTGTTTGGCGTTACCTTAGATTTTGGCATAAAAAGTTTTTCTCTAGTGTTCATAGTTTAGCCGGTACAGCTGGGCTCTCAATCCTCTATGTGTGGATTGAGGGCCCAACTAAAAAGTCTATAACTCGCTTATTTGACCGTCACAAATTCTGATTCCAACGCGCACATTTGTTTTGGAGTGTACACTAAATCTTGAGCATAGTTTCAAAGAGTTTTGAAAAACGGGCCCTCACACCACACGCACACATAATTGTGTTATTTAATACTATTCCATGAATTTGGTAAACCATTTTATTACAGTTTGTGGTAATTAATTTAGGCGACAATTGTTATATTATTTCATTTCAATTTACATTCCCAATTACAATTAGCCGAAATACGTTCACTGATGGACAAATGGACATAGGCCTCCCCCAAGTGTCGCAACAATAAACCACGAACCGGAAGACGCAGCGTTGGAAGGCCTCCCACAAAGTGGACCGAAGACCTTGTGTGTAAGGGTCGCGGGAATCCGTTGGATGCGAGACGCACAGGATCGATGGTCATGGCGACACCTCAGGCGACACTTGGAGAAGGCCTATGTTCAGCAGAAGACAGGTTTTGGCTAAAATTAATATTCCACAATAATATTCTACAACTTTCACACAAAGCCATCTAGTCCCAAACTAAGCAGAGTTTGTGTTATGAGTACTAGACAACTGATAAACATATTATGATGAAAATAAATCGAGAAGGATGTAGTTCTTAGGTACGTTCAGTGTTGTCTTGTAAAATAACATACTCGTACCTACAAGACTCAGTTCAATGTAGATTATTATTATTTTCAGTAATTTTAACGTTTGTCTGGCAGTTTGAGAACTTTGTGCGGACTAATTAATTATTACTAATATTGTTCGTCCAGTCTTTGAGAGCCTTAGTAGTCCTGCGGTGAGCGACACGAATACTGAGAAGTGCTTGTACTGACTGGACAGTTCCACTTAAATCCGTGTTTCCTTAATTACTCAGATACCTACCCGCGAAACGAGACACAATAGTAAAACAATAACAGCGCGGTCTCATAGGACCGGTTGGGGATTCAAACGTTAAAATACTGTTACGAACGTGAGTAATTAAATGCCGGTTTACTAGCAGACAACTTTATTCACCACAAAGCAATGACAAGTTAGTCCAATCAACAAATAACCAATCACTATAAACACTCAGAGTTCCGTTTAGTATCGCTTAGGTCGCTAGGTATCACTTCACACACTTAGGTAGTTCGCTCTGTATCGCTGACGAAATCAAACTCAACTCACTTCCAGCCGGGGGCCCGTATTTATATACGAAGTCATCGAAATTTCTCGATACCGACGTTTCAAGGACATTCTAGAACAATAGGGTCTGATCGGGAGGCCATAAATCATTATTATTATTCTCGTAAGTAGGTATTTATCTACCACCTTACATGCGAATTTCGACTCTATTGCTAATACCGGAAGGTACAAATTCCCTTATCCACCCACATAACTACCTACTGAATGTTATCTAATAATAATAGCGTATGTCGGACTTTTCTGGAATTTGCCAGGCCTGAGTATGTACTCCTATTCTCGAAGCTTCGCACAGCAATGCGTTTTAATTATTTGATGCTACTCTTGGTTTCGTCGAAGATATAGCGTACTCAAGTTTCACGGCGTAACAGTGCCCCCCTCTTAGTCATGCTCGTCCCGAGCATTATTAGATCCGTGATACGGCGCCAATCTATCCACGTGGACTACCTTAGGGGTCCCTCGTAACCCTTTCTTGATGCGGTAGGTAACGTCGTTGATCCTTTTTATCACGGTGTAGGGTCCCTCCCATCGAGCTTGAAGTTTCGGCGACTTCCCTTTTCGTCGAAGTGGGTTGTGGAGCCAAACCAGTGCACCTTCCTCAAATCCCTTGGCGTTGGCATTGCGGTCGTATCGAGTTTTCATTTTAACGCTGGTGTGCAGGCTATTTTCACGCACTCGTTGATGCACTTCATCCAATTGATCTTGGAGGTCACTTACGAAGTCCGTAACTGGCTTAGTCTTGTCAGGTGGCACGCCGGTTATGGTATCGACTGGAAGTCTCATCTCCCTGCCGAAATTCACTCTTGCTGGGGTATGGCCCGTGCTATCATGCACTGCTGATCGATAAGACATCAGAAATAGTGGAATATACCGGTCCCAATCTTTCTGATGGTCATCGACAACCTTAGCCAGGTGATTCTCCAGGGTCTGGTTAAACCTCTCCACCATTCCGTCCGACTGTGGGTGCGCAGGTGTTGTGCGTGTCTTGTAGATCCCCAGAAGAGTGCACATTTCCTGAAACAGCGCAGATTCGAAGTTGCGGCCTTGATCGGAATGGATCTCCAAAGGTGCGCCATACCGACATACTACTTCTTCGACCACCTTTTTCGCCACTGTCGTCGCTTCCTGATTGGGTATGGCGAAAACTTCAGGCCACTTTGTGAAATAGTCCTGTATCACCACTATGTATTTGTTTCCGTCATCTGTCACTGGGAAAGGTCCAGCAACGTCGATGGCAATGCGTTCCCATGGGGCTCCTACATTGTACAACTGAAGCTTGCCCCTGCTCCTAGTCTGTGGTCCTTTCACGGATGCGCACGCTGTACATTTCCGACACCATTGCTCTATGTCTTCTCTACAATTGAGCCAGTAATACCGCTGTCTCACTTTCAGTAGAGTTTTCTTGATTCCCAGGTGTCCACCAGAAGCGCCATCGTGTATCTCCTGAAGCAGGGGGACCACTTCACGTCGTGGTACTATCACTTGTGTGGTCACCTCCTTGCCATCGTTCGATTCCCATTTCCTACAAAGCACGTCATTTTCTAGGACTAGACTGTCCCACTGTGCCCAGTAGCTCTTTGTGACAGGACTATGTGACGATACTTCATTCCACTGAGGCCTAGTTCCACTACGCTTCCAGTCCAGTATAGGTCGAATATCGTCATCTTCTTCCTGGGACTTCTTAAAGTTGCCTTCAGCCCTAATTAAGTTCACGTGTTCCCGGGCTTCATTTTGCTGGCAATGTCTACAGTCCTCATTACATGGACGTCGCGACAGGGCGTCAGCATTGTTATGCCCTTTTCCACTACGATGTTCCGTCACAAAGTTGAACTCCTGCAGCTGCTCTAGCCATCTTGCAACTTGACCCTCAGGGTTTTTGAATTGTAGAAGCCATTTCAATGCAGCGTGGTCCGTCCTCAACGTAAACTGTCTCCCTATGAGGTACTTGTGGAAATGTTGCAAAGTTTTTACAACAGCCAGTAGTTCTCGTCGAGTCACGCAGTAGTTCCTTTCTGGTTTTGAAAGTGCCTTACTGAAGTAAGCGATCACGACTTGCCTATCTTCTTGCACCTGCGACAGCACTCCACCAATTCCTGTGTTGCTGGCGTCGGTATCGACGACAAATCTTCCATCTCTGCTCGGATACCCCAGTATAGGCGCTTCACATAGCCGTTGCTTTAGTTCGTTGAATGCTGACTCACAGTTCTTGTCCCAGATAAAATCTCGTTTATCCTCAGTCAGCTGATGTAAAGGTTTTGCAATGTCCGAAAAACCCATAACAAACCGTCTGTAGTATGTGCACAACCCTAGAAATGCACGTACTTCTGTTTTGTTCTTTGGAGCCGGCCACTGTTGGACAGCCTTTATCTTCTCAGGATCGGTTCTCACTCCATCGGCGCAGATGACATGTCCTAGGTAGCTGACCTCCTTCTTGAACAGGGCACACTTCTTTGGGCTTAGTTTTAGGTTAGCCCCCCGTATCCTTGTGAATACTTTCTCCATATTTCTTAGGTGTTCCTTAAAAGTGCGGCCCATTATAATGACGTCATCCAAATATACCAGACAGACGTCACCAAGAAGGCCCACCATGACTCTATCCATGAGGCGTTCAAACGTCGCTGGAGCGTTGCACAACCCAAAAGGCATGACGTTAAATTGCCACAGGCCGTTGCCAATTCCTGTACTGAACGCTGTCTTTTCCTTATCTTTCTCGCTAATTTCCACTTGCCAGTAGCCACTTTTCAAGTCAATGGTTGAAAACCACTTCATACCACTGAGCATATCCAGTGTGTCGTCTATCCTAGGCAAGGGATAACTGTCCTTCTTCGTTACATCATTCAGCATTCTGTAGTCTACACAGAATCTGGTACTGCCGTCCTTCTTCTTCACCAGAACGACAGGAGAAGACCATGGGCTCGTAGAAGGTTCAATTATTCCGCTATCAGCCATATCCTTTACCATTTCTGCTACCTCAGTTTCTTTAGCCCAGGGTATGCGGCGCGGTCTCTGTTTAATTGGTCTAGCATCACCTGTATCTATCTCATGCTTGACGAGACCTGTTCTTCCGCAATCTTTTCCCGTTGCAAAGATATCCCGGAACCGTAGCAGAAATTCCTTGGCTTGCTGTAGTTCCGAAACTGATAAATTGCTCTTAGAATTTTCCAGAAGTTGCTGGATGTGATCAGGTTCACCTTTTATTGCGTCTTGTTTTACTGAAGATGTGTTGATTTGGCGGAGATACTTCACTTCTTCACATCTTCCAACAACACTGTTTTTCTTCAACTGGATCTCCTTTTTCCCAAGATTTACAATCCTGACCTTGGATCTTCCTTTCGTCATAACTAATGTCCTCGCGGTGATAAGTTCCGGGTGCCGGCCAATGTCTTCAACCATAACACATCTGCGTTGCATAATTTTCTTAGGAAATTTAACTTCGACTAAGGTTTCCGTTCTTGGAGCCAATGTGGTATCCTTTAAGCAATAGAGGTTGCATGTGTTAATTCCTTGCAGGAAGACTTCTTGATCTGGGAATTTCAATACTCCTTTATCGATATCTAAAACACATCGGTAATTCCGCAGGAAGTCGAGACCCAGTATGCAATCGTCGGTAATATTCGCAATTAACGCTGAATGGGTGTACACTTGATCACCGATTTTAAACTCGATTTCCGTATTACCGAGGACGGAGACTGGCTGGCCGGTGGCTGTCTGAAGTCGGTAGGCTGGGGTTTCTGTTTGCCACAAGATGGTGCGTTTCAGCAACTCAGGTCTTATAATAGTCCGCGACGCCCCGGTGTCAACGGTGAAATTGCAAGCACGTTGATTCAGCGTTCCCTCGATGATCAAACTATTTCCGTTGTGGACTTGATTGATGGTGATGGTTGGGGCCTTCAGTTGATCAGCCAGCACCCGCCCCGCGGCCCTGGCGACATTTAGTTTAACGACTCCTCGTTAACTTGAGTTCCGGAGTCCACACTTCCCCTCTTCCTCTTGGGGCAATCGGTACGAATGTGCCCTTTTTCTCCACATCCATAACACATCGGAATATAGCGGGACTTTGCCGGCGAAGCCACTTCTCGGTGACGTGGTTGCACTGAAGGTGAGACCACCACTTCCCGAACTCTGTGCGTACGTGAGTCTTGTCGTACGGCTTCCACTTCCAAAGCGTGGGCCATCGCACTCTTTAGAGTTTGGTGGTGTCCGAGTCGCACCGTAGCCCTGACTTCAGTATCCCGTAGACCGTCGATGAATGCTTGCACCAGATTTACTTCCACCATCTCCGGTGTCATCGACATGTATGCCCGCCGGACCAGCCGTTCAACCTCTACTCCCCACTGCTGAAGGCTCTCGTTCGACCTCTGCGTTCTCTCGCGAAGTTGCGCGCGGAAAACATGTTCGAGGTGCTTGTCACCATAGCGAGTGTCTAGTCCCTCCATTAGACGTTCCAACGTCCTGCCGTCTGGAGGAAGGTTCTCTAGGACCAGCAGAGCGTCCCCTCGTAGAGCCAAAGTTAATGCCGCGAAAGACTGGTCATCATCCCAGCGGTTCGTCTTGACCAGTGTTTGGAATTGGTACTTAAAAGCCGTCCAGGACGACGTGCCATCAAAACGCGGCATATCAAATTTTGCGGCTGATGCACAGTGGGTGTGCGATGGTGCGCTAACAGCAACGGGTTCGCGTGCTTCGAGCTTGCCGATTTTTTTGTTCATGTCCAGCAGGCGATCTTCGTGGCCATCAATTCTGGTTTCGAGGCTATCAGCTCGGGCGGAAACCTCCTTGACCTCTAAGGTGAGATTTTTCACTTTCTCGCCCAACGTGACGAGGCCGTGATCGATTTTTTCGAGGATCAGGTTCTGCTTAGCCTCTTGATCCCGGCGGGCTTCCTCCTGTTCGCGGCGGGCTGCTTCCTGTTCGCGGCGGGCAGCTTCCTGTTCGCGGCGGGCTTCTTCCTGGTTAGCCGCGATTAGGTCCTGGAGCTTACGTTGGTTAGCCTCTTGTTCGCGGCGGGCTTCTTCCTGGTTAGCCGCGATTAGATCCTGGAGCTTACGTTGGTTAGCCTCTTGTTCGCGGCGGGCAGCTTCCTGTTCGCGGCGGGCAGCTTCCATACTAGCTTGCATGGCGGCCAACACTGCGGCGAGGTTCATTTCCGAGGCTGGCCCTGTTGGCGCCTCAGCAGCTGCCGTTGCTCCCATACCAGCCCGATCTTCCGCTTCCAGACGTTGTCGTGCAGCATCCATCTCCACTTGCCTCCTTGTTCGTGGTCCCTGTTCGTCGTCCCTCTGTAGTAATGGCATCTCACTTCTGACACCAGTTGTTACGAACGTGAGTAATTAAATGCCGGTTTACTAGCAGACAACTTTATTCACCACAAAGCAATGACAAGTTAGTCCAATCAACAAATAACCAATCACTATAAACACTCAGAGTTCCGTTTAGTATCGCTTAGGTCGCTAGGTATCACTTCACACACTTAGGTAGTTCGCTCTGTATCGCTGACGAAATCAAACTCAACTCACTTCCAGCCGGGGGCCCGTATTTATATACGAAGTCATCGAAATTTCTCGATACCGACGTTTCAAGGACATTCTAGAACAATAGGGTCTGATCGGGAGGCCATAAATCATTATTATTATTCTCGTAAGTAGGTATTTATCTACCACCTTACATGCGAATTTCGACTCTATTGCTAATACCGGAAGGTACAAATTCCCTTATCCACCCACATAACTACCTACTGAATGTTATCTAATAATAATAGCGTATGTCGGACTTTTCTGGAATTTGCCAGGCCTGAGTATGTACTCCTATTCTCGAAGCTTCGCACAGCAATGCGTTTTAATTATTTGATGCTACTCTTGGTTTCGTCGAAGATATAGCGTACTCAAGTTTCACGGCGTAACAATACCATCTCAAGTACTAGTCTGCAAGGTTCTCATGAATATGATGTGAATGTTAGATGTTTACTGTATAGACTGCTCTCTGGGTGGTTTTTCGATGCTTCTTCTCAGGGTAGTCTAGGAAAAACCGGGCTCATATAGTTTAACGGTAAAAGTGTTATTTAGAACCAATTTCCAAAATAAATATAATTTACTCTGAACAAAATCTATATCCGACCAGTCTGCACGGTTGTATGCATATTCTATGACTTAGATAGACCTACATAACGGACGATACTGTAATTTTATCGATTCGCTTGGAATAGGTCGTAGGAAGGTAATCGTTGCAGCCGCTGGTGTCGAGGCTGTTCTCATTGGTATCAAGGCTTGCTTTCTTGTACTAGGAATAATACGTTTTGTGATATTTATGACAAATCACACAAATATTATAAAGGCGAAAGTTTGTGAATATGTATTGTATGCTTTTTATTTCTTCACGCTCGAACAACAATACGAATGTGGATGAGATTTGGCACACGGATAGATCATGTACTGCCGAAGCTCATAGGATACTTTTTATTCCAGGAGTGTGCTCCCTTGGGTCAATTTTCTATTTTTACGCGGGCGACGTTTTTGGTAGTAGCTACTACAAAATAAAATTATTTCATATGAATCCGCCATAATTATTCTAAGATGTTTCACTATTGCCTGTTGTACCTACACAACATTTGACACTAGCAGTCTTTGGGTCAGTCTCACATAAAAAGGAAACAATGCCTACGAAAATACCTTCAGGATGCACACTTACGATTATGCGTAAAAAGTGGAGTCGATGACACGCAGAGCGGTAGGAAGCATCATGATGAGAGTCTACTGATTGGCTAGACGGGTCTATCATGGCTAGATTTATCAAGCTACATGGTACTATATGTGTTCTTTTTAGGTGGGAAATCATCGAATGACTTCTCTCTAGGGTGGAGGGGGAGGGCGTGTCAGATTTTTACTGACTTAAACCCAATCCGATGTCCTTTGCCTTTCTTTGCCCCGGGTTTTCCTATCAGAAGCGAACCCACGGCTCCAAAGGCTTCGACCCCGATGGGGGACGGCCGGACGGCGAGCAACGTTGCTAGCAGTTCGAGAGCCCGCCCACGCCACATGTTGCTTTATAAAATAATCTATGGCTGATTTAACTTTAATAATAAATCACTAACATAATGTGGGCCCATTATTTATTTATTTAAATTCTTTATTGTACATTCATGTATGTAGCCTGTGAATAAAATATTGTTATTTCATTTTTTTATTTGCATGGTTAGTCTTCATACTCATGACTGTCTGTGTGTTCCAGGACTTGCAGATGTTGGAGTCTCGCAAGATGCCCCTTCGCTGGAAGACCACCCCCAACCTCGGCCGTGTCGAGCCTAACATTCAGGTACGACGATTTATCAATTAGGTACCGTAAAATGGGGTGAATAGGGACAAAATTTTGATTAAGATTTTTACTTCAGTTAAATATTTTATATTGATTTCTATGTAAGCATCGACTTTTATTAAAATTAATGAATAAAAAAAAGTGCTTAAATGCTTGGAAAACCTGTTAAATAACCAGAATATGCACTCCAAAGTTTTGTCCCTATTCACCCTTAAGTCCCTATTCATCCCGTTTTACTGTATTTATTTATATCAGACACCCTAACAGCAGTATGTAAAAGTAACTAGGAAAAAATAAAAGCGGGAACTACAATAGACTGATGCTCATGTGGGCCACGCCTGATTTGTACGTAGAACCACGTCGCGTCCCGTCGCGTGGCGTGGGTCTAATGTAGCTCTACAAGTCTAGATTGCCATATAAAATGTATGGAGACCGACGACGCGCCCAGATCAGCGTACTTGGCAGACATGTGTACAGTTTACCTTGTTTTACCTTAAATATTTGAGTGCTGTGGTTTATTATTGAGGTAATTACAAACTACAGTTTATGTCATAGGTAATAATAATTTTGTCATCAGTCAATTTGAGTCATGTAACAATAGCGTTAATTAAATTATTAAATAGTAATGTATCTCAAAATGTAAAACAGTCAAAATAAAATACATAGACATAGATTAAAAAAGGTAAGTATGAGTAGGTGGTTTTATGTACAGTCTAAAGGAATGAATAAGAGCGCAGGGCTGAATAGAGACAAAAATTTGAAGGGAATTTTTACGTTGTCTAGAAGTTTTTTCCAGCATTATTTACTCCCATTATTACTTCAATTTATTCATGAAATGTAATAAAAGTCGATGTTTTGACAGAAATCAATAAAAGAAATAATTTATATCAAAGTGAACATCCTAATCAAAATTTGGTTTCTATTCATCCCAGCGTTCCTATTGATGGTACCTAGTAATTCATAAATCAAAACTGCAGAATTACATTTTCTCTTGATTATGGAACTTTCTTTTGTTCCCTAGGTGGTGAGCTTCATGGACGAGGACCCGGAGCACATCTTCGACCTGCTGCGCGAGGTGCTGGACATCGACATCGACGAGTCGGTGGAGAAGATCTCCGTCTTCAACAACGGACACCCCGTCAGCTTCGTGCACGACTTCGAGAACAATGTCACCGGTAGGTCACCTTCCATGTGGTGAACAGGTGTGTTATGAGCTGCTAGAAGATCTCCGTCTTCAACAACGGACACCCCGTCAGCTTCGTGCACTACTTCGAGAACAATGTCACCGGTAAGTTTTCGATGTGGTAATCGGAACTCGTGGTCAGCCATAGTTGAACTCAGATTGGTTTTCTGAGAAACCTTTTATATTAATTGAGTTAACAGTGAGTGCGTTGATGATTTTCCTTTTTCTTTTTTTTGTTATAAGGTATTCAAAATTACAGTTATTAGTGTATCTATCACTACCTACCACCTATACTTTTAATTTTACTCCCAGTGACTTTTCCTGCTATGGGCGAAGTTAAAATTGTAATACGCACACTTTTATTTACTAAAACCCACTCCACAGGAGCGGTTTTCACAAAACCTATGGTAACATCGTCCATTAATTTGTACTTAAAAAAAAAGAGATTTTAGAATAGTAAGCTTATTCCACGTGGCACGTTGCAGGCATCGTGGACTCGGAGCGCTGCTTCACGATGGACATGGACCCGTCGCTGGTGCTGCAGCCCGAGCTGTTCCTGCTCGGCCTGCAGCGCGGCGACGAGTTCGACGTCACGCAGGTGCGCTCGCAGCTGCGCGCGCTGCTGCCGCCGCTCAGCCCCGACGCCGTGCAGATGGTCACGGCGCTCGACAAGTGCGCCGACAAGCCCACCTACCGCCTGCAGAAGGAAACTGGTGTCGTCAGTGAGTATACGATTCTTAATTCTCATTTTATCAATTTATTTGTTTACTGTTAACTTGACGCTACTATTATCATCACCAGACCACTCCCAGAGTCGATGGACGACAGATATAAGCCACATTAGAGCACAAGCGACCCGTAGTCAAACAATCACCTTAGTAGATAATACCTCTCGTCTGTTTTTTATACCTCGAGAGACTAACAGCCGAAACCAATAACCTATCTGTCACACATCGGAGATAGAAAAACAAATGAAACAACAGAAAACATGATAATTTTTGTATTGTATCATTTGTTTTACAATATCCAGTATGCCAAAACCGGAGATCGATAGGTTATTGGTTTCGGCCGTAAATTGACACAAGTAATGTCAAACTTACTATAGGTATGATGCCAGTTCTTTTGTGTTGTGCCTAATGTCATTTTAGTCTCAAGGTATAAAAAACAGACTATAATGAAGTCGACTGTTTAGAATGCGTTAAAAAACTTTAATAAATACAATAATAAGTCGTTCGTTTTGATGCAATCCGTAAAAAGAAATTTCTGGTTGCTATTTACCTAAATCAATGCAGCTGTCATACTAGTTTTTCGGAATAAACAAGTAGGTACCTATTCTTCATAAAGAATTTACTAGAATATTGTATCGTCCGTTGCATCGTCATTAAATTAACGTTAAATACCACAAATGACTATAATTATTTAGTTATTGAACGGAGGTAAAACTCAAGCAAAATAAGCACGATTAACTAACATTATGGCTGTGTGAGTCATATTCCCGCAATATTTAAGTTTAACCATAACAAGTAAGTACTTTTATGGTGAATAATATTAGTCTTCCTTTTAAGGAGCTCGTGGCTAGATAATAACAGCCGCATAGGTCGATCTTCAAGGTTAAGCAACGCTTGCCTAGGTTGGTCTGTGGATGGGTGACCATCTTAACGTAACGAGTTTCCTCCGTGCCTCGGAAAGCACGTTAAGCCGTTGGTCCCGGCTGTCATTTGTAGATCTTTGGCAGTCGTTACGGATAGTCAGAAGCCAGTAAATCTGACTCCAGTCTTGCCATGAAGTACCGTGTTACCCCAGTTAATGGGTTGTGGAGGTCTGGTAGGCAGCCGCTCCTCGTAAAATACTGGTATTCAGCTAAATCCGGCTTGACTGGAAGCCGACCCCAATATAGTTGGGAAAAGGCTAGGCAGATGATGATGAATATTAGTCTTCCTTTTATAAAAAAAAAACTTTACCTAAGCTATCTCCTATCCAAAACAGTTCTTATTTCTATGTTCAACATAGAAATAAGAACTATTTTGGTAACTTTCGCAGATAAATGGCAGTGTAAATTGGTAGAATTTACTCGTAATGAACTGTGCATGACATCCAGAAATGTATTTATTGTATTGCTTTCAGCAATAAAAAATTGACTTTATATTTATAATAAATGTAGGATGCAAGAGTGAGTTTGAAAATGTTAGCAGTGTCTATTTTGTAAGTGTAGCCATCCTGCACTGTAGACTGCATCGTAGGTACCTACTCACTACACACGGTTTGGCGCTATCCGCTTCCCGTAGTCCGCGCTCAGTTGCCACAGGATCTATTTTAAACCCAAGCTAGGCTAGGCTGATATCCCCACGGACAAAGTCAAGAGCTAGAGCTAACTAAAATTAAAAGTGATATAATTATATGAGCTTTACTTTTGTACTGGCGGCTACGCCACCGTGAAAGAAGTTTTCTCCACAAAAACTTTTTACCTCCATTTCCTCCCTTTAAGAAGGAGAAGTTTGGAAAATCTTTTCTTAGTACCTACTTTCGTTATAAAAGGAAATCTTGTCCAATTTCATGCTCCTAGTCTCAGTAGTTTCGGTTGTTCATTAATATGGTAGTCAGTCAGTTTCTTCGTTTAAATACATAGATTTAACAGTGCACATTTGTCCATTCCAGTCCGCAAGCGCTCAGCAGACGCCCCGCCGCACGACTTCATGCAGTTCGCCGGCAACCGCGTGCAGGAGATCGAGATCAGCAACCTGGCCGAGCTGCTCGAGTTCGAGCAGGACAGGAAGCTGGAGCAGTAGGCCGGGGAGGGCTTCTACTGGGTGGGCCGGGGAGGAGGTAGCAAATGGACGACTCCTGAGAGGATTGGAGAATGACTAAGACACAAACATCGGTGGTTAGTAGCGGCTTTATAGGTTTCACAAACTGAGATGAAATAGATACACGCACAGTTGCCTGAGACTTAGTTGGCGCTCGTAGTACGGTAAGCTCAGACACTTGACCTAGCTGCTGCTTCTGAGTAAGCAACGCTTCAGTCAAGTCGTCCTCACCACGTCAATTCGTCTAAATTGGCACTTGACTGTACCATAGATGGTCTATTCCAGCAGGCACAATAGTTAAACAATCGCCATGAATTATACCTATTTGTTATTCATCAGATAGGTAACAACATTAGATCAGTATTTTCAACTCAGTCGCCCTTTGCGTTTAGTGCAGACTATATAGCAGAGTGTGAGGTTGTACCAGTATGTCGAATGATGACGATACTTTTGTCTGCTTTAAATAACGAAGGGCGATGAAGTGACTGAAAAACGATGCATAACTTCAATTTACTGCATACCAAAGGTGCAGTGTTTGCCAACACTGCTTATCGAAAGTCGCTTAGCTCTAACCAGATCTTAAATAAGACTGTTGCTTATAAATTGACTGCGTGTGCGTACAACAATGAATTTCACTCGTTTGCTCTCGTTTGAGTCCTCCATTTGCTATCACCTCCATGGTAAAGATGTGCCGGTGTGGATGTAGGATACCGACGCGTGTACTAGTTTATGGAACTACTTTAGTCGATTCTCAAAATAATTCGACTAAAGTCGTTCTGGAAGGATGAAGTTATTACTGTGATTGTTTAGTTTGTTATGCTCTCTATTTTTAATTTCCAGATATTATATTATAATAATTTTTTAATCAGTTTGAAACTGATTTGTGGATACATAGGATGGTCTTAAAGTGAGCGCACATAATGCATGGTTGTGTATGTCATTGGATATAAGAATGATGGGCATCGCGTTCGTAACTGACGTAACAAATAATCGATTTTAAAAATTGATTCCACTGCTGTTTGATTTCTGTAACTTTTCAGTAACCAAGGGACTTTCTTTCGTATGTATATCAGAAAATGCTTCTTGCATTTACGCTCTGCCAGTCTTTTTATCCTTTTATTTTATTAACCATCTCTTTCTGTTTAGTTTTATGAAAGAGAATGATAGAGATATCTGTTCGTTGTAATATAACATGTTAAATAAAATGATTAATATTACATTTTAAGGCATTTGGGAAATAATATTTTGTGCCAAAAACAACATTATACCAACCTGTTATCTACTATCAAAAGGACAATTTAGTTTGTTGAACCTAGATTAGGTACGATATTTTAATGATTCAAAAGAAATGCCAATATCATGAAATGTAGCTAAAAACGTAACTTTTGATAGTTGTAACATGTTATATTACAACGGATAGGATTACTCTCCTATATCCACATCCAAGTGAGAATAGTTAAGATTTAAACTTAGTCCAATTTTAAATGTAAGCACATAAATACTCAATGTTTTAAAATTTTAAAGTTTAGTTCAGGACTTAGTCGAATGTTGTCATTGTTTAGTCGATTTTTGTCACTGTTTGATTTAGTCGATTGCAAAAAAAGTATTGTTTAGTTTAGTTTGTTATTTTGGTGCCATATGTCATGTGGTTTTAAAATTAAGAATATAAGATGATAGATCTTTAAATGTAAGGACATAAATTAATCGTAGAGCACGAAATATCGTGCAATAAGCACAGATTACATAAACGTAAATATATAGTATTATTGGATCTCATTTTAAGTAGTTTTCTTTTCTAAATCCTTTGTTCACTAAACCTTAGATTATGTTACACCTTGTTGGTATTATGGGCCCCAGTAGGTCTACTGGTGGCGTTTTAGTTCACTTTGCTTGTTTATGTAAGCGACTTATGAAAATAAAATGTCTAACTTAACGTGATTCGTGTTTTATTTATTAGTTTTAGTAATCCTTAGTGCTTCAGTTCCCCGTTTGTCTATGGTTGGATTAAGAAGGAAAAACGGGCCGGCGCCCAGTGCCGTCATGGCACGTCATGTCATGGCAAAGGATTTTATTACTAATCCAGTTATTTTTAATCTTATTTCAATGACTTTAAAGTTTATGTTACTTTATTTCGATACCACGATGCTGCGACGTGCCCCTGGATGCTGTGGCATGACGCGGCATGCCGAAGCACAATCTGCCATAACACGGCATGCCACGCAACGCCGCGGGATACCGCAGCACAATCTGGTGTGCCATGCCATGCCATGTCGGCAGTGGGCGCCGGCGCCTTTAGTTCATGAATCCCCGACCGGTCCTATGAGACCGCGCTGTTATTGTTTTACCATTGTGTCTAGTTTTGTGGGTATGTGATAGGTTAAAGGCTCTTTGAGGCAGAGTGGAGTGGTACTGAAACTCGAAATAGTAGAAGCCCTCGCCGTCCTGCTGCGCCCGCCTGCGACCCAAGCGCGGTCATGACCAGTCGTTTGCTCTGTCGGCGCTGTCGGCTCGCTTGGTGTTTAAACGCGGGTTGTTCATTGATTTGCCAACCCCTTTGTTGTAATTTGGCCAGCGATATAGCAAGGTTCTATACCATAAAATGTTCAGAGCTAAGATCTGGTCATGATATATTCAAATCTAAGATCTAGACACAAAAGATACCTACTCGTTGTGTCCGGAGTCTCATTCAGGGTTTTATAAATGCTAACTGCTGCCAGCGACTTCACCCGCATGATAGTAGAAAGTAGTCCCAAGGGACCATAGGAAAATAGTAGACCAAGACCCGTATATCAAGTAGGTATCACCGGAATCTTTTCAGTCGTTCCAGCGTGAACAAACAAACATACAGTCACAAATTTTTGCCTTTATAAAATAGTGGTGACTAGCATCTTATTTTTGCGTCACGTCTATTGGGATCATGCAACAAGCTCCATGACAATACCATGATGACGTATTTGCTTTCTTTCTTTCTTTTTCCAAGATGGTTGCAGAGCGTAGACTCGTACCTAATTTTATTGTGGCTTCATAATCCTAAAAATGAAGAAATAGTCAAATCAAGTACTTATTAAAATTATGAACCCGAATAAATCTCTGAACATCCGTTTTGCTACAAAGTAACAGTATGGACATGGAGTCATGGACTAATCTCAATTTATTGTGTTGTAGGTACTTCGTAGCACGACCATCGACGCATTAACCTATCACATGATTAACGAAACGGGAGCATGCGTAAAATTTTTTACTCATTATTTACCCCTATTTACTCTACTAGGTACTAGTCGTAAAATCGTAACTCGTAAATTGTTACAAAAACAAAAGTACATTTTCTGCGAGCCTGGACTTGATTTTTATTCTCGACACTAGATGGCGTTAAAAGCAAAAAATATATTTACATACACAAAATAACATAGCATTATGAAATCAGAAGAATTTTATTACCATCAAAAGTTGTAATTAATGCGATAATTGACGAAGTAAAATACAATTTATTTTAAAATTATTTGCCGCCAAAATACAACTTTACCGTCATCATCGACGGAGTCAAACTCGCGTGTCCGGTCCCTCATTGGTCGAGGCGCGGGCGCCATTTCGAATTCGAAAAGACATTCAAAAAATTACGCGACATGGCCGCCTCGTGCGCTTGAAAAAAATCCTTTTCCCGCTTTTTTCCCGTGTAAAACCTAAGCCTCGCTAGAAGTTTATTGACTGTTTAGCTTACGATCAATCCTGCCTGACCTGGTGTTGTGATGTGTGTGTGAGTGGTGAAAATCTGTGAGTTCGTGATGATATCTGGCCGGCCATCCCAGCGTGCGTCTGATGGGCTCCGTCGCTGGTAAATCCCGTCAACTCCTGATTTCAAGGTAAGTGTTTATGCTCTTCTCACCGTTTAGGATCACAAGGTTTCGTCTAAGTAAACTTCAGAATAATCCAATAGTTTCTCCAGCGAGCCCATCCAGGTATTATTTTATCCTTCGGCTGCATTTGTGGTCATAATTAGGTATAAACACTACTTGAGGCTTTGTTTGTTGAGTTGGTGGATTGTTCAAAACTTACCGCAACTGGGTGAGGTGGCGGGCTAGGTGTTACTCCGTAAAAGTTCGACACTCCCTCATCGACAGTGGAAAAATGAAAAAAGTAAACAGCTACTTATTAACTTAGTGTTCTATAAGCTCCTTTACTACATTATCCATTATTATTTTGGACTAGCCACGCCGGCTACTATTTTTTTTTTTGTCTTCGTACGTTTCGTGTATTTAACCTAAGCCAGTATCAAGAAAATATTCGGTTTATAGTCACTATGTTATGGTCACTAATTAAACTCTTATAACGGATATAACACATTTTTTTTTTTTGTAGCAGCAAATGATTTTGTTTTGGAAACACATTTATTGTGCGTACAGTCAAGGAGTCAAACTCCCGAGTTTGTGTTCCCTCATAGCTTCAACCCAGGAATCTTTTAGTCAAGAGTGAATGATTACTTATACTTAGGCAGTT
Organism: Mythimna separata; assembly: GCA_030763345.1. Lineage (NCBI taxonomy): Eukaryota > Metazoa > Arthropoda > Insecta > Lepidoptera > Noctuidae > Mythimna > Mythimna separata. The sequence continues at coordinate 23,299,673 of CM061176.1, forward strand.
CTATTCTAGGTAAACGCGCTCCATCGTCGATCGCATCGTCGCTTTCCATCAGGTGAGATAGCATTTCGCGGGCTACCTTTTTTTTCTGGTAGGGGAATCATCAGAATGACTTCTCCCGCTCTTGGGCGGAGCGGGAGGGCGTGTCAGACTCTTACTGACTAAAGACCTACCCCGTTCCTTCGTTGCCTTCGATCTGGGGGGGGACTCGGTGTCAACCTTTCGGAATACCACGTGTTCCCCAGAGGCTTCGGCCCTGCCGGGCCCCTACAGTTTGCTGACATCTCCTTGAGGCGCGCGTGGAACAGAACGTGCCGTTGATGACTGGGCTCGGTCCAGATTATTTCCAGACTGTCGGACGGCGAGCTACCCAGTGCTCGCCGTCCGCGAGCCCGCGCCTACGGTGGTCGGAAACCTTTGAGCATGCGCAAATGTACTGACAAAGAACGGACAAGTGCGAGTCGGACTCGCCCGCTAAGGGTTCCGTACAAATTTTCCTATGAAAACGTTTCAATTTCCAAATCGAGTCTCGAAGATTTTTCCGAATTGCCAAATACAAGAATAAGAAATTTTGTCAGTCAAGGAGTTGTATCCAATTAAAGCTATTTCTTGACCTCCTTTTAGATTGAGGTGTAACGCAACATTAGCGACCAATAAAATAATTTTGTAATTGGTTTTCAACTAATTTTAAATAATTTCGTATAAAGATGTAAACAACATTCTGATTACGCCATAAACTGCATCCACAGGCCACAGCGCAATATTTCCATCTTAGCATAAATCTGGTAAATAGCAGCACAATAAAATATCCAAACAATCGCACCGGAGCATATATAAATATGTCAACAAAAGATTTACAAGCCATGTATTCCGTAATAAACTAGAACGAATTCCTATACAGAGTGGCGCCATTGTGCCAGGACAAAACTCTCAGAATGTACGACGCGCGCTTTCTTCCATACTTCCATTTTTGAATTTTATAGGAACGCGGGCGGTGCTCGGCGGCACGGAGCATTCACCTGCATGCGCACACCACTATTGTGCGCCACGTGAATGCCCATCCTTTGATGTCTCCACAAATTTCCCGATGTACAGTTTTTGTGGAAATCCTTTTACTCAATACAACGACGTCGCCATCATTTACTCCGCTCCGCACCGCAACCGCGTTCATTTACATATTTCAACAATTAAACACTAGATCCATTATAATTAATCTGTAATTACGAGAATGTCGTATCGTTCCCTATGGTTTGTTGGTGTTGGTTATTTATTGAGCCAGTATTAGCTAGTATCGGCTCTGCTCAGTCTGGGCCGCCGGAGTATCGGCCGGCGCTTCGCGAGCTCGCATTAAGATATGCAAATGTTATTAGGAGACTACGCGCGCATTATCTTTTAACTGACGCGGAGATACGGCGATGTTTTCCCGCGTATAAACAGCCATTGTATCGGAGATCTCTCTAGATAATGTGATCATTAACGTTCACCTACAGATTCGGCTGGCTAATAACTAGCTTCTGGGTTATCTTGGGGGATATTGAGGGCTGTGAACTTTGATATTAGGTCATTAGGTGTTCAATTAAGATACCTTACGAACAGTTGAGGCGTCATTGGTTAAACGTTACTTGAGAAGATGTTGTTGGAAATATCAGTGCATAATTGTAGGATGTGAAACAAAAAACTAGATAGACATTGAGTTATCAGACACCGTTAGTTATCTTGTTGGCTTAACCGTACCTATTTGAACTACTAAATAAGATATTATATTAATATTACACCCGTACCAAAACTCTTCTCCCACTAATCGTAAACTACAGTGCACTGACCTAATTACTCGTCGGACCTTCTTGTCAAAGGGCATCCCAGTCGGATTTAAGTTATGTAAATCCGTAGTGGCCAGTCCCTTGCCCTTTTGACTACGAGAGGATCCATAAGTAAATTATGCAGCTCCTGATAGAGAATAGTTTTAGAATAATTAGTTTCTTGGAAGCTATTTTTCGTATTAGAATATCGAATAGGTATGTATTTATTAATTGGAAGATATATAAATCCCTAATTTGATATCTGATGTAAAGGGCATGTGATCTCTGACCCAGTTGTATTTTTGTTTCAGTTAACCTATCAATACCCGCGAAACGAGACACAATAGTAAGACAATAACAGCGCGGCCCTATGAGACCGGTCGGGGATTCATGAATTAATACGAAACCATTCACTCACTCGATCTTTGCCACCGACGAATTGAGTTGGTTAGCTATATGATTATCATTTTATAGGTACTCGTATTATGGTACTTTTGATTTGTTTTGTAAGAAGCAATCTTTCAATGGAAGGTTCTTTAGACCAAAAGGAGCAAATTGTTTATTTGTTTGTGGACAAAACGAAACGAATCTATCGTTGAGTGTGACGGACAAAGGAGACGGAAAACGGTAGGCCCAAAAGTAGGAAGTTGAGATATGATCCAAAAAATTTGTCATATTTTTTTACCTAAGAAGATGAAAAATCACTTCAATTCACATTCTAGAAGCAAAGAAATATGAGAAAGCTCGTTTTCGTGAGATTATCGATTCAGTAATCGATTACACAGTTACGAAAATAAAACTTTTGCACTAAAAAATTAACTCAAAGTGATTAAATGTATATACTTTTACGCAATATAGTCTTTGATCAACTGTGTACACAAATCAAATATCAATTAATTACTGAAAAACCAATATTAATGATTATCGATTCAAATCTCTCTTATTTTTCTTCTTATTTTTAGTCTGTCACTGACAGTTGCCGACTGTTCTTGTTTGCTCACTCGTTTCGTGTTTTCCGATGCGTTTTGAGTGCTTTCCCAATTATTCATCATTTTTCACGACCACTGCTTCGTATTTTACGGATTCTGACCCTGCCTACCTTGTACGACCCCTGCTTTCACCTTGGACACCGAAGATTACTCACACGTTTGACTTGGAATTGTTATTTTGGATTTTACCGCCGGCTTGTGGATTGGATATTATTGAAACTATGGATCGCTGTGTGAATTGTGGGATATCCACTGGTCAGTGATTCGGCAATGGCTTGCACCTCAGTCTGTAAGTAAATATAACCTCATCTAACCAGCTACCATCTTGGCAGGTTTAAAATACATGTAGTTAGAAGGCCTATAGAGATTGTTTACAGTTATGACAAAAAAATATTTATCAAACAATGTTATAATACCCTCATACACAATAGTTAATTAGGTAGTGTTTTATGTAGCTGTAGATTGATAAAAATGTTCCGTATTATATAGTACCACCTGCACAATTTCTAGACGACATTTTAATTATAATTAAAGACGAATGAAACACTATATTAAATGATTTGTTTTTTTTTATTTTAGACATTCTTTCCCTATTTCCTTACATGTTTCCTACCTAACACTTGAAGTCGTTGAATTTCATTTATATATTATGATTTTTCAAACATTTTCTAGTAAATATAATATTAGAGCAAAACAACATATTTTGCACTTCAGGAATCAGCTGTTAGTTAAAGATTGTCACATAACTTCACTCTTACTTAATCTCTTATATCTCTGTTCTCAGATTGACAAAATCCGTAGAATTGTCAGTGAAAGGTTGATAATATATAATCTATTAATTGACACCACTTTCATCTTCTTACACCAAGGCCAAAGATTGTATGTAATCGTTTCAGTCTCCTTTTTGTCTTAGAAAAAATGCAAAGGATCTGTGGCATCAGACGCGGAGAGAAATTGGAAAAAAAGCTAGTGTGGAAATCTGGTTTACATTTTTTTCTTCAGTACAGTTTGCTTAAGTTTTTCTTGAAACTAAGTGTAACTGGCAAGCTTATTACATATAGCAGGGACGCGAATCTCACAGTACATAATATGCAAACGGGCCGGTTTCGGTGGCGCGCCGGCACAACGGGCCGGAAGCGATAAACACGGACACAATACGCGCCGGACGGCCGCGGATCCCAGATATACGGACCGGACGAGACTTTGTGTTCTGTTATGTTATTGTGCAGACGAACTGAATAAATGTACGCTCGCTCTTCTCTACGATAGTTTATTTACTTCGAATCTCTTTGGCCAGTCGTTTAAAACTTATATTTGACCAGGTGGTCTAAAATAAGACTACGTGGTCCTGAGTGGTCCAGTGGCTCAAGTGTATAAAATTAACCAAGTTTGTTCGATGGGCAACTGTATTTTTGCAGCCTCGCAAGAAATAAACTAATAAAAATTCTAAGGGTTGCTTGTGAGAAAAGACCAAATTTATTAAACTATGTATAAATTGACTATGTAAAAGGGTTTGAAAAAGTGCCCCGAGATGATAAAAATAGAGAAGTATTAAAGACGAAGACACCTTGCGTTGACGCCAAATTAGTTGAGAAAAAAAGAAAGAAGAAAGTTTATTTGCGACTCACACAGGTCCAATAACAAAATAATAACAAAATGTTAATTAGCTAAAATATAGCTAGAAGCCTAAAAGCTTCTTATCTCTGCCGGAAGTATTCCCGTTTCGGCACCCAGATTTGCGGCACTCAACTACCCAAGCTATTCCCGATTCGGCACCAATAGGTATTTTGGATTGGGATTTTGTATTGATTACTACCAGCAAGGTAACAGTTCTTTAGAATGAAAGATTCATCTCGTATTTTTTGTTTTCTTTATCTAAAACAACAACTACTTCTGCGTTCTTTTTATAAGTGCATTAGACGAACAGAAGTAGGTAACAAGATCCTTACATTAGGTAGACAGCAATCCGTGGTTTTAACGACATCGGTACGAGATATTGCAGCTTAATATGTAAACGGAATCATTAAGTCGTAACGAGCGCAAAGTTAAGCAAGTTGTGATGGAGTTAGCACCCCCACCTGTCTTGGAAGACTTGTAAGGATATTACGTCACTTCCTGTATGGCGGCCAAGTAGGCGGGAAGCCGAGAAGGTACAGTCAAACCAACCGTCTAGATATAGTGTTGGATAAGTAAATAAACTTTGTAATGCATACAGGATTTCATCATCATCTTCCAGCCCTCGTTCCTTGTTATATTTGGAGTCAGCGTACGTTTTATTCTTCCATCTTTTCTTTGGCCTCCTTCTCCTTCTCCATCCATCCACATGTATACTCATACTCGTACATGTGGTAACTTTACCCCGTATGCTTACCATGATGTGTCATGTTCCAGTCTGACCTGACTGAACAATTCTTCTTCTCCATTCGTTTTGGCTAAGTAGCATGACCGAAAGTATTTTTGTGATAGGTTTTTTGTCATGGTTAGCATTTACGTTCATCTCTGTACACCTGTAAGGCTTTTGAGTTTATCTACACAGTGATAACAGTGTTATCGAGTGGAGGAAAGTGCTCCTCATGTCAGCTAATGGTATGCGCTTGTGGCGTATTTGCTTAGTTTTAGTTTGGAAACTATGACTTGAGGTGACGAAGGGATCTTGCTCTTTAGTAGGATGGTGAGGAGGGTCCTGCCGTCGGCTGAAAATATAGGATTTTCCACATTATATTGCATCATGAATTACCCGTGCTTTGAACGTATCAATAAAGCTCAGTAGGGTCGAAGCCTACTGGGGACATAGGCTCGCTTCTGAAAGGAAATCCTGAAGCCCTGGAATGCAAGGAATATTGGAGTGGGGAACTTTTATTGACTAAAAGTCAGTAAAAGTCTGATACCCTAGTCCTACTTCGCCTAAGACGCCTTTTTTTTAGGTGCAAAATCATCCAATAATCCATTCATTATTGGATGATTTTGCACCTAAAAAAACGTATTTGATTTGCCTATTTTAGGAACCCGGAAAAAGCACATAAAAACAATTTTCTAACAAGAAAAATATTATTTTACCAAGCAACATAAGAAAAACAGCTTGTTTCCCTCAAGTCGCAGAAATTCGTCAAGTACCAACCTAAATAAAACAAAATATGGTAGATATTGTTGTTTGTGTTCATAATACGCCGGGAGTTATCTCCAGAGGCCGCTGGCGAACTTCGCGACCCTCCACGTGTGGCCCTAGCTAAAGTTTACGTTGGCCCAAATAATTATGACCTTGTTTACTTAAATATTTGTCATTATTTCAGCAGTCTGTACACTGTGGCTAAGTATTGGCATATGTATTCTGAGGTAAGCAAAGTGCATCCTTGCAGCCGTGGTTAAGTATTTAATTAGAAACCTCACTACCTTGATCACCTTGCTTAGCATACAGATTGGTGCCGTGGATATCAAACACAGAAAATATTTGTTACTCAGACCAGGATCAGGATGGCTCCAATTCGGGCCATATCATCACCAACTCCGTATGTTTTTCTTCAATCCCAACACATATAACAAAATAACAATATTATACAGTCTTAATTAAGCCCTTATCTGGCTGTAACATTGCCAATAGGCTGTTCACACACGATCCAATCGCGGAGATACAAGACGTGTGCGAATGAGTTGTTTTGTCTGCACGTTTGTGCCGCGCCGATATCATTTGCATATCTTAATCCGGTGGAGGCGACGCCTGTCCCCGGGGCTTCGGGCTTCGCCTTTATAATGCTAACTGACGGTGGATGTAATCAAGGTAGATGCTAGGTACCTACGTACACAAGTAACAAGCCAGGTGTTTTCTAAAGCCAGCGCTGTGCTGTGACTCCTTAAGCGGCGCGAGGGGGTCGATTTCTGTTCCTGTTTTGTGAAGTCGTCGTGTGTTTTCTGATTATGACTTCTTTTGATCGGAATTCAGATTGGTATTGGAAGACGGGAAATGGATATCTTGTCAGGGGACAAGTTTGTACATCTGATATGTATCTCGGAGAATGCAGTCTTGTTCTTTAGGAACGTAAATGTTGGCTACTTTCGTTTATTTATAAAATGTTTTATACACAGCTAAGTAATTATTCGTCAAAGAAGTTTCCACTATGTTTACTTTATGATTTCAAAACTTAAATTCACTTTTAACTAAACCAGCTAAAACTTTAACTAGACTTCTCTTATTCTTCACCACAACAAGTCAAAGTTTAAAAAGTCCCATTATTTTAAGCAAACCACTTTCCGAAGCAGCTGACCGAGCGATCATGAGAACACTCTCAAGTCGTGTCTGAAGTCTCGCAGCTCATAAACAAGCCGTCAGAGGCTGTGTCATACGAGGCGGCCTGACGCCGCGCGCCGGACAGACTTCAACTATTTTAATCTAACTTGCGGCCCTTGGACCGTCTTTGTAAAATTCGCAACCAGTATTACCCTTGTTTAACGTTTCTTAATAAATAACCACAAAGTTTACATTACACTCAACTTCAACTCTAACTATCGAGACGTAAGGGCCATTTTCTCTTGTTACAACCCTCAGTCTTGTGGTTTTTAAGATGTATCGTGGCATCGCAAAAGTTCGCAGGATTTTCGTTATTGAATTTTGTTAGTGAGATGTAAGGTTAATGGCAGTGTTGCTTCACGCCGGCAGTCACGTAGGCAGGAGGTAGGCAGAGAGGTTTATTCAATATTTGCTGACACTTCACGTTCACGTACGATCGTTTAGCTGAATGTTGTTTGGTAAGGATGTGTTTAAGCCGCTTTTTCGAGCGTCGTGCGGTTTAAGTGGAAGGAAGACAATAAGATCAGGTTATTTGCATCCAAATAAGTGTGTGGTGGAAACATTTTGTGTTTTCTCACTTCTGTTATTCGCGTGATCATTTGCCAGCTTGCCTAGTTGGACGACATTTGGAAAACCATTTTCTGTAACTAGCATCATTTTCAGGGCTATACAAAAGTATCAAGAGAACAAAAATAAACAGACTAGGGTGTCTATAATTCTTGAAACTTTATCCCGGATAAAAAATATTTTACATTTTCGCCTATCCTCTAAAAATTGGTAAAAACTTTATATCTATATTCAGATGTAATGTTTTTTAAGGGGGTTCCATGATGACATAATAAAGGACAATGTGCTTTACGATGTCAACCCGCGAACTTTGCCTATAAAGTGTGGAATTTGGGCGGGAGCACCGCAATGGCGCTCCGTATGCATAATACAAATACATTCATGAATTATTCGCCAACATGGCGGATGGAAACGTTATTGAATGTCATTCGTAGCCGTAAACGTGTGCTTTCCCAAATATCTAGTTCTGGATGCAGGTGTCGTCGAATAAAAATATGGAGCTATGATTTCGCGTTGCTGAAGGTTTCTATAAAAATACCTATATTAGGAACTGGTTTTTTTGCCAAAAAGGTATTGGTTTTTCTCGTCTTCTGTTGAAATTATTTCAATAACAAATATGGTGAAAAGTTAAGGAAAAAATAAAATAAAACACCTGATTAAAAAATATCCTCTGATTTCTGAGCGATGGCAAACTTATTCGTGGAGCAATAGCTATCCTTTACCCATTTTTCCGCGAAAGTTTCAAGTCTAATTAGATGCAGCGGAACAGCATTTCATATGCTAACGATGCAAACGTGAAGATCAAAGAGAAATATGAAGAACATAAGTTTTTCTTTACGCCGGGAGTTGGAGCAGGTTCGCTCTTTTACATAGTTAAAACATAAATATTTCTCGAACATCCTCTATGTGTGTTTGAGGGAGTAGGTAGGCATGTGGTACAACTTAGTTTGTAGTTTGTGAATTTTTAATCAATCGCAAAACTGCAGCATAAATAATTTGCTTTAAACCATGTTAGAAGGTTCTAGGAGATTATGCTAGCATATGATTAGGTACACATTTTGACATTTTGGGCGTTTTACAATGTCAAACATCCAAAATGTTTGGTATGACAAGTCGGTAGGAAATGTTCATTCCTTCACGTTAAACCTCATCACAGGAACGGAGAGGTTCGGGAAGTTCCTGTTCCACATTCAGGTGGAGGAAACACCCGCGGGTGTCACGTTGCGCTGACCATGCATAGGACACGGTGCAGGTATATGCCCCGCTTAGGTGAATGCCCCATGGTCTAGAGCGAGGGGGAATGGGATGCGTTAGCATCCTTCTGCGAAGCACTAATGCTGGCAAAATGATGGTCGCAAATCTGAGGGTTCGTACTTCCTCACGCTCCGGTCACCACGACAGGATACGTCGGCAATCCCAGAGCGATCTCCAGGCACTGGTACGGGATTACGGACGACAAACATGGGTAACTCGCCGTTCTCTTGTCCTATAAGGATCAAACCCGAGTCGTCGACAGCTCGAAGGTTCCACGCGCGCCTCTAAGAGGTGTCAGTAAACCCTAGAGGTTCAGCAGGGCTGATGCCTGCTAGGACTATGGGAACGATTCTAAAAGGATGGTCGTAGTGTTGACCTATGTTACATACATACTTTGATTATTCAATCATATGTGAGGTTTTAGTCGATAAAAGATTCAAGGGTTTAATTAAGTACAATAATGAGTATCTATCACTCGATCTTCTTAACATTATCTGGAGCTACGCGGTTACTGTTAACTGGTAACTTTTTTATCAAACTGTCCCACTTTTGAGTACATTTCAAACGGTTTTGTTTAAACTTTAACTCCATTTAGTGTAAAAGATCAAAAAGTTATTGCTTTTAGATACTACCTCAGACGAATGGAAGAGTGAAGTTCACTCAACCTGTATTTCGATAAGTGATTGATGGAAACGAAGTTCTCGGGAATGGCCACGAAATACGAAACGAGAACACTTGCACAAGTTTGTAAGCTCTGCCGAGTTAAAAGCTGCGCCAGTTTCAGATAGTTTTGTCAGGTATCCGGTACGTAGCTACTTTTATAGGTACGTGGTGTATAAGAAGGTACTTATGCCCTTTTTATCTAACCCGGCTAAACACTGATGCTGATAATATTGTAGAAACAATTACTTTTTTAATAGACTTAACTATGGAGTTTCTTGCCGGTTCTTCTCCATAGGAAAAGACCAATTGGAACTGTGCGCTAGCTTCTGACGTTTTATAAGTGCCCATGTAGGTAGGTCTTTGTGAAATTGAGTTTGAAACATCTAAAAGAACTCATTAATGTTATTGCACTATTTCAAAGGTCTCCATAGCATCGAGATTTAGGTACATTCATTCATGTACGTTTCGTATATTTTATTAGTGAAAACAGGCAGTCGTTTTAAATTTGACGATGCAGTTTTACTTTAATCGATTGAGATACAAAACACGTAGGAATTCATTTTCGATGAAGGGAAACGGTTCTGGTTTCGTTTCGACCATGGTCCGCAGCGAGAGGAATGCGGTCGCAACCTTCTGCGAAATAGTCGCAACCTTCTGCGAAGCAGTAATGCGAGCCAAGTCGATTGGCCAAAGCCGTAAGGGATCATCATCGCTCATTCTCACACTCCAGCTGCCACCCCAGAAGACGCTCAGAGAGTCAAGAATCGCACGGGCGATAGCTGGCTCGGACTTGCCGCCGACGAGCAATAGGTTTCTTTCGGTTCGCCGTCCGGTGGCGGCCGTCCTGTAAAGACCAGAAAAACAAAAGGGGCCCGATGCCTGCCAAGCCTGCGAGAATGATCGTAAGAGCTACCGTGGGTGGGTTTGTTACAGGAAAAGTGTGACATGCTCTCTCACTCCACCCAGAGCCGGAGAAGATATTTGATGATTCTCAGCTCAAAAAAAAGACTGGCTATCACTTCCAGCACAAACACAAACTGGAGACCAATTCACTTAATTTAAACCAACACTCGACGAGATTACAATACATAGGTACTTGTATATTATATGTCTATGTATTTACTTAGGTATTGATGTAGCTATCGTTAACACGCGCTGAGTAACTAGTGTCAACAAGATGTCTAGCTGTTCTATGTGCCTATGTCCAGGGCTTAGCGGCAAATTAGCGAGGGCGGAATACCTTCTACGTAGTAGCATAGCATATAGTATCCAAATATTATTATTAGTAGTAGAGATGTATAAATATTGTGCTACTTGAAACTTAGCAAGAGATTAACCATTATCATCATATCAGCTAAACGACGCCCACTGCTGGACATAGGTCTCCTCCAAGAGTCGCCACATTTTTATGTAAGCTTCAGATGGTAGTTTATAAAAAAATGGCATACAATAAGCCGATTTGCTCTCAAAATCGGAAAGAAAAACATCGTGAGGAAACCGGCATGTCCTAGAACTAAAAATTCGCTGACATGTGGCATCCACCAATCCGCATTGGGGCCGCGTGGTGGATACGGGCAATGGCCCGTACTCAGGCCTCCTCTCTATCAGAGGGAATGCCCTCTGATAGAGAGGAGGCCTGAGTCCCAGCAGCAGGAACATTATAAGACCGTTAATGCTAATCTATACTAATATTATAGAGAGGTAAAATTTGTAAGTTTGTATGTTTGTAAGTTTGTATGTAGGGGGTAATCTCAGGAACTACTGGTCCGATTTGAAAAATTCTTTCAGTGTTAGATAGCCCATTTATCGAGGAATGCTATAGGCTATATACCATCACGCTACGACCCACTTGAGCGGAGCAGTAACGAAAAATGCGGGTGAAACCGCAGGGGTCATCTGGTGCTAAAATATAATAAGCTATGCACAATGACATGGATGTTATTTGTGTACAGTGTGCCAATAGTTCATCACTTTCAGAGGTTGTGCATGGCTCGTTTTGACTGCAGGTTTCGAGCTACTAAGGGCACAAACACATAGAGAGAGATGTACTTTTCTGCGATGTAAATCAACAGCGTGGGTCTATGATGTAGCAAAATAAAATATTATGTAATGTAGAGCATACGCTAGCGTTAATTTATAATAATCATCACAATAGTCACACTACGACACTAATAAATAGAAAGTCACACTATCACACTTACAGGCAAAAGTTTGCTAGTGAATATGTGGATGTACGATGTACCTTTATTACTTCTTCACTCTTGAATGGCTGCACACGGCTACATCATGTCCTAGGATAGCAAATAGATAGAAAGAAAGAAAAATAATTAATTTGGTACAGCGCAAGGCACAGAAAATCAACTCAACTCAACTTTTTATCTCGGGAGTATGATCCCTTATGGTATTTAATACTTTCGCACGGGCGAAGCCGTTGGCAGGCGATAGTTAATAATAATTGTATTTACTTCAACATTAAATTTATTCCGTTACAAAAGCATAGTATAAGTAATGGCATCGGTTGGTGAGTATTTTCTCCGGGGCCTAATTATGGAGCGCCGCCAAAGCCGCTATCACTGTGACAGCTCGCCATGCACCAGGGATGTGATACACTTCAATTTTCATGATACGGGATCGTGTAGGATGAATTATTTCGAAAGTAAGAGGGACATTATAATCTATACATATAATAAAATCGTAGGAAAGTCAAAACTGTACATTGAATATTTTTTTAAAAGAATACTTGGGGCGTGATCTACAATCGATACCGAAGCCAAAAATATAGTTTTTAGAATTCATGTCTGTTTGTCTGTTTATCTGTATGTCCGGGCTAAACTCAAAAAGTACTGCATGGATTTACTTCAAATTTTGCAAGAATATTACTGAGAGGTCGGGAAAACAAATAGGCTACATATTATCACGCTATCACCTACGGGGGAGGAGCTGTGAATCTTTATTTTTCTTACGCATTATGTGGCAGCGTGTAATCTAACGACGCATATATAAATGTTGTTTTTGAGTAAACCATGCTATTATTTAGCTTTACAATATAAAAACTACGCCATTGAAGTAACTTGGGCAGAAAAACATAATGAATGTTAGTAGTATAAAGGACATTTTAAAGCAGCGCCATCTATGACATTTCATAAAAATCAAATCAAGTTACATATTAACACTTTTTGGAAATTTATAATTAAAATTTTATCATGTTAGCGAGGTTAGTAGTTAGTTATTCTTAAAATTCATAGATGGCATTTTGCATTTTCTTCATAACAGTTGTATCGTATAGTTCGTTTGACAAATACAAGTTCCAACAAAACCCTCAAAATCTTGAGCAGAGTTGAGGAAGACAATTTAAAAAAAATGCGGTGTATTACAAAAAAGTGATGTTCATTGATGATGAAGTGACAATGAAGCTCATTTATCGCAAGAACGTGACAGAATCCAAGAGAACAGCGTGCGGCACAAATAGAATAAGATCGCCTGTGTCGTAACATAAATCAACTTTCGACATCTGATGATGAATCCACGGTTTACGATATCGAAGAGCAAACGGCTAAATAAAGAAGGAAGTGGATTTATCTACAATATCGTGATTAACTACGCCGCCCATGGAGATATGGTTGCCTTAGAAAAAGTTTGTACCCACTGCCAAGTCCGCAAATGGAAAAGGGGACTAAATGGCGAGCATTCGAAGTCCAGCTATTTTTTGAAATACATTCGAGCTTATAACAGCGCCTTCCAGATGACTTCGTTTGGTGAACAACAAGCAAGTGTTGAAATAGACACATCCTCAATTTGGTCTGGTCTGTTCAAAGGATTGCAAAGTATGTTGCATAACGTTAATCCGCAAATTAGCAACTTCAAAGCAGTCCTCGTGTCGGTGCCTGAAAACGAGCGCAACCACTTTAAGTTTGTCATCAGAGCAGATAGAAGGCTGATCACAGCCCATCCAGGGTGGTATAATGCTCCAACGATGAATGAGGTAGCTGTTGTGTTAGTCGATCAGGAGTGTGATAAAAGAGACATCGTTTTACGCACGCATGATGACCGGCTTCGAAGGATCAGCGAAACTCACCGTGCGTACGATTCTCTTCAATATCCTCTCATTTCAGTTCTGTCACGGAGAGGTTGGCTACCATTTTGCCCACTATAATGTAGACCCCCAGACAGGCACCCCAAATCATAAAAAATACCATCCACCATGCATTTCTACAGCTTCTTGATCCAGCTGAGGGTAAACAATGGTTCTTATCTCCGCCATTATCGTACGCTCTTTACTCAGTTTCTTAGGACATGTACGCCAAAATTAAGACAGAGCGTTTGGTATTTATAAGGTCCAACCAAAGAAAGCTCAAAGCTGAGAACTACGTCTATCTCTATGCAGAATAATACAAATGCTCATTCATGGTCATTCTCCCCTCCACCTTCACAAAAGGTCCGTGGTACATGCACGAGAGGACCCAAGATGCATTTTGTTACGTGCGAAAGTTTGGTCGCCCGGACCTCTTCACTATCATCACTACCAACCCAAAGTAGCCTGAAATAACAGCTCAACTCCTTGCACGATTAGGCTTCGTACGACAGGCACGACTTGATCTCTCGCGTATTCAACCTGAAGTTAAGTTCAATTAGAAATGCTAATTTTTAATGCTCAGCTTGGAGACAATGCACGTGTTCAGGAATTTTACGATGTCCTTCTAAGTCATGGCAAACGCACACAAGAAGAGAGAGGTGGACAGGTGGTGCTGCTAGAGTCTCTCGGTAGAGTGGTACACTCTCTTGGTAGAAGTTCAGAAGCGTACTTAATGCCTTAGGCATTTTCTACCAGTCAACCTTTGGGTGATACAAAAAAATAGTATCCAGCTTAGAAGAACTCATTCGCTGTATGTACAGGGATGTCAGTCGTATACTGCACCAGTAGAATTCTTGGGTGTGTGAGTAGGCCATTTAGATGCCCATAAATGATCAGGCTGCAGCAATTAACGAATGCATTCTCTGGGAAATTGAGGGGAATGATGTGGTCTACACCTCGATAAACACTGTTGTCGAGCAAGATAACGCTACACATTATCCCGTGGAATTTCTGAACACCCTGTCAGCAAGTGGACTTTCAGTGCATATGAGTGAATTTCTCAAGCGCAATATTTAAGCGGTGCAGCTGAAAATCATATCTTAAAGTAAACGTACAACGATGTTATTTTTTTTATAGCAAGAACGCGTACTTATCTTGATCAGGCCGTCAATATTTTAGTAGATAACATTTTTGTAGTAAAATGAAAAATAATTATTTAGCATAATTCTAAGTTTGGTGGCGCGTCCACAATCTGTTTTTTTGGGGACGACCACCGCTTGAACGAAACTACACTAGTTTACTAGAAATTACTAATTTTATTTGTATTCAGCATTAATTTTTCTATCTAATGACAGTTTTATTTTTACATTTAGGGCATTACTTTATCCTAGTGAAAATAAAAAAAGACTGTCCGCAGGAAATTTTAAATTTTGGTGGGAGTAATTTAATCATTAAGTGACTCGTATAGAATAAACTTAGACGGACAATGCTCCCAACGTAAACTTCATTTAGTCAGGCACTCACGCGCAGCAGTGATAGACGAGTGCCATCCCACTGTGATTTCCCGCCAAAAACAAAAGTAAGTCTTTTCTTAGTAATCGGACAAAAAACCTGCAATTTTGGTGTAATGTTTTAAAAACGTTTTATGATTAGGTCGGTGTTGTAATTTAAATTTATAATAAAAAGGTTAAGGTATGTTTTCAAAAGTATACAAATATAAAGAGTACAATTTTAGTAGTTTTTTTTTAAATAAACATATTCAACAAGATTCTAATTTTGGTGGTGCAATTTTGGTGATTTTGGTGGTGTTATACCAATCACCAAAATTGCTTAGTTACACCAAAATTAGTTTTAAGAGTTACGTAGGTAGGTAATTCAAAGATAAACGAAAACGAATCATAAAATCGTTCGGTCAAAGCGACCAGCGGCCAAGCTGAACGCAAGCCAGAGGGTGATGGCCATCCGGATGGTGCGGGGATGTGACACAGTTTCCCGCGAAGCGGCGAACCTCCTTGCTGACCTGCCACCGAGGGATTTGGAGGTAAAAGTCCTTTTCTCGCATGTACGATCTGCGCGTGAAGATGCACTACTACTGGGGCGAAACGCCTCTGACGCACCAAGTTGAGGTATTGACAGAGTTCCGGCGGGATCTCATGGTGTAATGACGACAGCGACTGTCGCACCCCAATGCTGGGCACGCTATAATTATGGCGGTAAGCGCCCTCTTTGAGGAGTGGCTGGAAAGACCTCACGGTGTCCTTACCTTCCGCATGACGCAGGTGCTCACGTGGACATGGTCAGTTCGGAAGATTCCTATACTGGATTCGTGCGGATAAAACGCCCGGGTGTTACCATTGTGTGGACCGCTGAGAGGACACGACCGGTAGAGTTGTGCTCCGCTTGAGCAGAGCAACGCCATATCTTCGTGGGGTTGTTTGGCGACAGCGACCTCTCGCGCCAGGCCTTGGTACAGTTCATGGTCCGGTGCGAGGAGAAGCAGGCGATCACCTCCTTCTGTCAAGCAGTAATGCTAGCAAAAGAGGCGGCTGCAAGTGCGAGGCAATGGCCCTCGCGCCCCAGCCGCCGGGATATCGATCCCGGTTTCCGGCCACCGTAGGCGCGTGTTTGCGGACGGCTAGCAATGGGTAACTCGTCGTCTAACCGTCTGGTAACAGTCCGGACCGAACCGAAGTCGTCGACAGCGCGTAGTGTTCCACACGCCCCGTACCCGCAAGGGCCCAACAGGGTAGATATCTATTGGGGTGATGTGAAATTGATGCCGGGGCCCTGGAATAATGGCAAAGAAGGGACAGGAGTGGTTTTTTAGTCAGTAAGAGTCTGACACTATCTCCGGTCCGCCCAAGAGTAGAGGATGTCATTAGATGATTTTCCCACCTAAATAAAAAAAAACATAATAAGATGACTCGCTTTGGAAGTACGGTAAGTATATATTATACCTACGAGTTGCTTGAGAGTGACGAAGAAATAAGAAAATGTATAATGTTCGTTTACTGTACGCTTAGAACGAAAATATCATTCAATAGCATTAAAAAATAATTTAGATAATTATTATGTGTTTTCCAGCATGACAAAGAAAAGAAATTCAAAGTTGACACATGATGGTAGAAAGGAAGAGAAAAGAAAGAATTAGGAATGATCCCGTTAAACTAGAGGAGTTAAGAAGAAAAGAAAGAGAAACTGGTGTCAATATTTCTAATTTTGGTGTCAGATATCAATTTTGGTGTCGTACCAATTCTGGTGTCGACAATATATTAGAAACTTTCAGGAATAAATAAATTTCTCTTACATTTTATGTACCTGAATACGTATCTCTTGCTTATCAACATCTTAGATTATTAAAAAAACCTGAAACAAACTTTTCCACCAAAATTAGGTAACAAATCATAGTTGTTGAAATTCACTCATATCATC